>QXEO01000647.1:1336381-2040651 GCA_007115705.1 Dactylis glomerata
CAAGTATAAGGAGGAAAGCGGCCACTCCCGGGGCAAAGAAAAGGAAGAGGCCGGTCCACGCGACCGGCCCCGTTATGATGATAGGCGGTATATAACCGAGGAACAAGTGAGATGCGTGCGATATCAGAAGCCACACTCCACGCATCTCCTTAACAAGTATGAGCGTCAGTATGACCGACGTCGGCAGTACGACAGAGATGATGAAAGAAGATCGTCGGACCGACGCATACGAGTGAGATACCTCGGCGTGATAGAGATGATGAAGGGTATGAGCACCGCGCTAGGGGAAGGTCAAAGGAAAAGGAAGGCGTGGATAAGCATTGGGATGTCCTTTCTTCAAGTACTGTTGGATGCGGGAATGAGCCGATTGCCCCTACGTCGACAACTGCCCGGAATGTGGACAGCAGAGAAGGATGACACGGTCCAGTTTCAGTGTTCAAGCGTCTAGGGCCTCTCCGGCCTCAGAACGGACAAGAGGAATATCTCGAGCAAAAGATCTCGAGGAGTCAGAGATGAAGAAGAAGATAGATATCACCGGCCAAGGTGGTGTCCCGATGGACTCAGACACTCCCAAAAGCGTAGAGTTCAGCGGCTACGTAGCTTGGAGGAGCCGAAGCGCAGTACCTCCACACTTTAAGGAAAGCCCGGCCTGATCTGGCCGTGAAAATTCAGCAAACCTTGGAGACGGAGGCCCGTCCAAAAAAGAAAGAGTGGCGCCCCAAACCAGTAAAAGCCGATGCGAAGACATCGGCTGGCACAAACATGGTGTTCATACTTCCGTCAGAGTTCTGCGCTCCAAGAACCGAAGAACTACCAGTGGCACAGTTTGACTGCGGCCCACGGCCGGTTATCTTTGAAAAGCCACGGGAGAAGGGCTACAAACATCTGAAAGCCCTGTACCTGAGAGGTTATATCAATGGGCAGCCTGTCCGCAAGATGTTGGTTGACACCGGAGCGGCAGTCAATATAATGCCATACTCCATGCTGCGGCGTTTGGGACACTCCACTGCAGATCTGATCAAAACCAACGTCACGCTAAGCGACTTCAACGGCCAAGCTTCAGAAACGCAAGGCGTTCTGAATGTGGATCTGACCGTGGGTAGAAAAACCATCCCTACGTCGTTCTTCATTGTTGACAGCAAAAGCACCTACGCTGTCTTACTGGGAAGGGATTGGATTCACGCTAACTGCTGCATTCCATCCACGATGCACCAATGCCTGATACAGTGGGATGGAGATGAAGTGGAGGTCATTCATGCAGATGATTCGATCGAGATCTCAATAGCTGGCATGAACATTTGGGACGCAGAAGACCAAGAGCCGATCTCTGGAGTCAGTCTAGACGGCTGTGAGCGCATTGAAGCTACAAAAAACGGGGTGAGGCTGGTCTTATCCACTGGCCTGACAGAGTAGCAAAGCCCACGATTGTGCGTGGTAAGGCCGATCCCTGTGATCGGCCACAAAAAATAAAAAGCAGTGATCTTACGACAAGCATGTCATGTAGTCGTAGTAGGGAGATTCCCTACCATTGTAGAGCACAAATAAGTTGGAAACCTTCCTTGAGTAATGCAATCAAAAAGGGGGCCGATTCCGGCAATCGGCCCAAATTATCTTTGTTATCCTCACCAAACTTTTGGCCTGTGTTCAGCATCGATTTAGCAGGTGACGGAAAGCTGGGGTATGGGTTTACATCCGCTGATGAGCTAGAGGAGATTGACATCGGTCCTGAGGATAAGCCACGACCGACATTTATCAGCAAAAAGTTAGATCCGAATCTGCGGGGTCCGATGATAGCTTTGTTGAAAGAATATCCAGATTGCTTTGCCTGGGACTATACGGAGATGCCCGGGTTAGACAGGAGCATCATTGAGCATCGGCTCCCGCTTAAAAAAGGGTTTCGGCCATTCCAGCAGCGAGCACGACAGATGAAGGCCGAAATTTTAGAGGAAGTCAAGAAAGAGATCGAGAAAATGTTGAAAGTTGGGTTCATCAGGCCATGCAGGTATGCTGAGTGGATTTCTAGTATCGTACCTGTAGAGAAAAAGGATGGCCGATGGCGTGTTGCCATAGATTTTCGGGATCTCAATAGAGCCACTCCAAAGGATGAGTATCCGATGCCGGTAGCAGAGACATTGATCAACGCAGCTGCTGGTCATAAGGTCTTGAGCTTTATGGATGGCAATGCCGGTTACAATCAAATTTTTATGGCTCCAGAAGATATACACAAGACTGCATTCAGAGTCCCAGGTTCGGTGGGGTTGTTTGAATATGTAGTCATGACATTTGGACTGAAGAATGCCGGCGCCACATACCAAAGAGCCATGAATTACATTTTCCATGATCTGATCGGCAAGCTGGTGGAGATTTATATCGATGACATGGTAGTCAAGTCTGCTTCAGTACAAGGACACTTGGACGATCTGCGACGCGTCCTGGACCGAACCAGAAAATTCGGACTACGGATGAATCCAAAGAAGTGTGCCTTCGGTGTGACGGCCGGTCAGTTCTTGGGTTTCTTGGTCCATGAACGCGGAATTGAGATCGGCCTGAAAAGTCAGGAGGCAGTGCGAACAATGAAGCCACCTACCACGAAGAAAGAACTGCAGTGTCTCATCGGCAAAATCAACTTCGTCAGAAGGTTCATCTCCAATCTGTCAGGAAGAATAGAGCCGTTCATGGGACTGGTGAAAATTAAATCTGATGAGGAGTTCCGCTGGGGGACAGAACAACAACGAGCCTTCGACGAGATCAAAGAATATCTAACGAAGCCGCCAGTGTTGGTTCCACCGCAGCAGGATAGGCCGTTCTACATTTACTTGTCGGTGGCTGACACGTCCATCGCCTCGGTGGTGGTGCAAGTTTATGATGGTCTGGAGCGAGTTGTGTTTTACATCAGCAGAAGGATGCTGGATGCAGAGACAAGGTATCCTGAGATCGAGAAGTTATGCCTCTGCCTATTTTTCACCTGCACCAAGCTGCGACACATCTTGCTGTCAGCAGAGATCATCATCATATGCAAATCAGATGTCATAAAACATATGCTGTCGGCTCCTGTGTTGAAAGGCCGACTCGGCAAATGGATGTTTGCATTATCGGAATTTGATATCCGGTATCAACCCGCCAAAGCGGTTAAGGGACAGGCGTTGGCCGATCTTATTGCTGAACGAATCAACACTGATATAGCAGCACTGTCTGTACGTGCATGGGCTATGTTTTTCGATGGATCGGCTTGTGATGATGGTTGCGGCATCGGCATTCTACTCGTGTCGCCCCGGGGGGCAACATATTCCTTCTCCTTCAGGCTATCTACCCCTTGCACCAACAATGTCGCTGAGTATGAGGCAATACGCAAGGGAATGGAGTTGCTCATTGAAGCCGGAGCAGAAGCAGTGGAACTTTTTGGAGACTCCGAATTGGTGATTTCCCAACTCACGGACGAATACAAGTGTGAGAGCGAGTCACTCTTCCCATTATGGTTGCAATGCCGTGAGCTGATGGCACAGTTCAGGTACTTAAACTTTAACTGGATCCCGCGATCGCAGAATACCGAGGCGAATGATCTCGCACAAATGGCTTCAGGCTACAAGGACATAGCAGATGGAACTGATGTTCAAGTACAGTTCCTGGAGACGGACGACTGGAGAGCCGATATCTTCAATTACTTGAAAGATTCGGCTCGGGGGGCACCTAAACGGATAAGGTACAAGGCCAGGAAGTATGTGCTTATTGGGGATGACATGTTCTACAGGACTCTGGAAGGGCTATTGCTCAAATGTCTAGGGCCAGCCGAGGCAAATCGGCTTCTACACGAGGTACACGAAGGCGCCTGTGGAACTCACCAATCGGCTCACAAGATGAAATGGTTGATCAGGCGATCAGGGTTTTATTGGCCCACCATGCTTGAGGACTGTTTTAAGTACTATAAAGGGTGTCAAGCATGTCAGAAATTCGGGAAGATTCAGATGGTACCTGCATCAGCGATGAACCCCATCATCAAGCCTTGGCCATTCCGAGGTTGGGGCATGGATATGATTGGCAAGATCAATCCTCCATCAAGCAAAGGCCACATGTGGGTTTTGGCCATTACGGATTATTTCACTAAATGGGTGGAAGCCGTCCCTATGAAGTCAGTAAACTCGAAGGATGTTATCAATTTCGTGAAAGAACATGTCATTCATAGATTCGGGATTCCCCAAACTATCACGACCGATGGAAGTTCGGTCTTCATTTCTCACGAGTTTAGAGAGTTCTGCGAGGACACGGGAATTAAGCTGATCCGATCATCTCCATATTATGCTCAAGCAAATGGGCAAGCTGAAGCGTCCAATCAGAGCCTTATCAAGCTGATCAAGAGAAAAATCGACGAGCACCCTAGGCGTTGGCACGAGGTTTTGTCAGAAGCTTTGTGGGCTTATCGCATGTCATGTCATGGAGCGATAAAAACCTCGCCATACCATCTAGTCTATGGACAAGAAGCCGTATTGCCATGGGAGATTACGGCTGGATCGAGACGTGTCACTTTTCAGAACGATCTAACAACTGAAGAATATGCAGCCCTGATGAGTGACAGTGTTGAGGATTTAACTGAACTAAGGCTGTGGTCGCTTGAGAAAATTAAAGAGAACAAAGCCAAGGTAGCTCGTGCATATAATAAGAAGGTGAGACCAAAGGAGTTCCACGTTGGTGATCTGGTATGGGAAGCTGTATTGCCATTGGGAACTAAGGATGCAGCATACGGTAAATGGTCTCCAAATTGGCACGGGCCATACAGGGTCGACCAAGTTTTAAGGGGCAACGCGTACATGCTTGAGGAGCTGGACGGTGTGAAATTCCCAGTGGCTGTTAACGGTCAGCATCTCAAGAAATATTTCCCAAGCATGTGGGATGATGGACAGTGAAATATGGGGGCCGATACATGAAATCGGCCAGTAAAAAAAAAATATATCCAGTGAAATATGGGGGCCGATACATGAAATCGGCCAGTAGAAAAATATATCCAGTGAAACATGGGGGCCGATACATGAAATCGGCCAAATAAAAAAAAACAATGCACAGCCATCGACTCTCGAGGTTCAGACTGTTACGAGCAGGTGTCAGGTTACATGAATAAGCTACTGAAGGAATGCCTCGAAGGCATGGAGGGCGTCAGCACGGACACGATCCACCTCGGCGATCTCGGCTACGTCATCATCGTCCTTGCCCGTCACTAGCTGCTTGCTCAGGGCACGTATTTCTGCCAGATCAGTCTTCAGTTGAGCTTTGAGGCCTTCTGCTTCGTCTTGGGAGCGGGCGATGAATGCTTCCTTGTCATGAATGAGCTTTTTAGTCGCCCGGACCTTCTCTTCGAGATCTTCCAATTCCTTTTTTAAGGATGCAAGCTCGGCGGTGCTGACAGAGGTGTCAGTTTTGGCATCCAGAGACGCCTTTTTCTCATTGAGCCGCTGACATTTGGCTGCAATATCGGCCTTCAGTGGGAGTTGGGCGTGGCGTAGATTGATCCTCTCACGAGCCAACTTCACCCTTGACCCGTAGAAAGACAGAGTCACAACTGGCCAAAGCTTCACCTGCAATGCTACCGGGAGTTGGTCCTTGATTTCGTCAAGAACACTCTTTACCTCTTCAGAACCCTCGACCAACCTCTCGATTGGGGAGGACAGCAAGGCTTTAAGACGCTGGAATTGAGGTAGAACAGCGCTTGCTCGTGGTTCATCGTTGGCGGCAGAGGGAGCTGGTTCGATGGATTCAGGGTCGAACGTCAGCAAGCCTGAGATATCACAACCCTGGCAGGCAGAAGTGGCGTCAGTATGCGTCAAACAGGGAAGGGTGAGTCGAAAGAAGCGAACATACCTCTCCTGAGATCAGGGGGAAAGCCGACGGCGAGACAATCGGCTCGTGTGTTGTTGCTGAGGGCTTGGCCAGATTGGCAACCGTTTCATCTACACCTTCAGGGATTACTAGATCCAGGCTTGCGGAAGGCATCGGCACTTCCCCGACTTTCCCACTAGAAGTGTCATTCGTCTGCATGAAAGGTGCTTAGCCGATGTGAATAGCAATGAATCGGCATAAGAAAGGAGTGGTAGGAGTATGGAGGATAATTACTTTCGAAGCCTCCTGGCTCGAAGAAGAAGTTTGCAGTCCCTTGCGAGCCCTCTTGGGGCTCACAGCTTGCCCCGCCTCGACTGCTGCTCGGGGGGCAACAGGTTCGGGAACAGGCCTTTTCCTGGAAGCCGATGGTGGCACATCTGGCTGGCTCGGTGTGGTGGTTCTCTCAGAGTCTGCTGAGCTCGAATCTCCTCGATTGGATTGTGTTTCCTCGCTGGAGGTGTCTTCGATGGAGACCTGTAAGAAAGGGAGAGTTGGTAAGAACGAGCATGTTTACAAAGATAAATGAGATCAACCAAGGCATGAATCAGCGTACGTGCGAGCTCTCTAGAGAAGGGCTCCGGCGCCTCAAAGTTTTCTTGGCCACTATCTTCCTCACCGCCGTTCTTGTTTTAGTTGGAACTCGGGGGGCAGCTGACCCGGAAGTTGCTTGGCTCTTGGAAGCCGATTTTGGTGATATCGGCTGGTTCTGCATCACGACCTGTTTCAAAGGTGGCGAGTTTTTGCAGAAAAGGACCACAGGAGCTAGTGGGAGGAATTCAAAGGGGGAGCCATCCTCGTTAGTAGGTTCTGGACCATCTTGTTGCTGCAAGGAGACAGAGCAGGATATTAAAAGCATCGTCGTGAGCTACATCAAGAAAATTTACCAGTAGCAGTACCTGTTCTACGGGGATGTCATATTCAGCATCGAGCTGTTCCAGCAATGGTCCCAGAGCTCTTCTGAAGGCATGAGTCTTCCACATCGACCACTAGTTCTCAAAACCATCGGTTGATAAAGCGAAGGTGAGGTTGTTAGGAATTGGGATGGTCAGAGCATCGAAGAAAGAATAACACCTCTGACTGGTGAGAGAATCGGGCAGGTCAGCTCTGCTCTCTGTGAGGTGGTGGAGAAAGAAATGAGGAGGTACTTGCCCAAGGCCAAATTGCCGAGCTGCTACGACCGGCTGGTAGAACTCGTATCCAGGCTTGATTATTCTGTTGGATGTGCTCATGCCAACTGGGAGGAAGCAGGGACGGATCATGGTGGAGAATAGCTGCCGAGTGCTAGTGTCATCGGCAAAGTTGTCCAGCCTGAAGGAGATTGGATTTTCAAAATTTTCCGATTCCTCCGTGTAAGGAAAGAAGATAGGATTGTCCAGGCCTTGGAAGAAAATGCTGAACCACTTGGATGCTTCATGAGGGATCAGTTTACTACCTGGCAGGCTATACAGAGCTTGGCCGTAGCTGGTGCATCGGATCTGCTTCCCTTTGGCATCTGGAAAGGTGCAACTTGCCAAAAGGGGGAAGTTTGGGATATGGTTTTGAAAGTACAGCTGAGCCCATAGTTGAATAAACCACCAAGGACCTCCTGTTTTGACTGCTATGTGGGAGGATAGTTTGACAGACATCAACTGGAGATATCGATAGACTTCTCCAAGGAACAGTTTGCCGATGCCAAGTTGAGTGCCTCTGGCAAGTTCGTAGGCCAAGGGAAGATAATTCTTGGTTGGAGCAAGGGAAGGGCTACAGAATATGAAATGTTCCAGCCAGAAATTGAGGAAGGCCGTGTGTTCTTTCTCTGTGACAGGGCCCTTAGTTTTCATGTGGCTTCGAAGATAAGCACCCCAGTTCGTGCAATCTGTTTTGGAAGAAAGCTTGAAGGGGACTTTTGGCAGCATAAAAGCAGAGGGGCTGGGTGATGTGACGTCTAGACCAGTAATCATCACCACGTCTAACAGAGTTGGTGTCATGGGGCCATGGCCGAACATGAAGCAGTTCAGAGCATCAGACCAGAAATAGCCGATGGTTTTTAGAAGATTTTCATGTTTCTCAAGGGGAGACAATGACAAAGTCAAGGCATCGGCTATTCCCGTGGTTTCCCATTGGGATTGGTAAGTTTTGGCTACCCTACTGTACCAAGAAACCCAATATTTGGGAGGATTAGGCCAGGCTCGTAAGCAGTCGGCCCAAGAATCCAAATCTAAGTTTTGGCTTACGAAGGGGATTCTGTTTGCCTCGCAAGAGATCAGATGGGCAGGACTAGATTCTGTACGGGGGCCAAGGCAGAGAGAATTGGGGAGAGAAGGATGCGGCAGCAGAATGTCTGAAACCTAAAATTTCAATGATGGGATAAAGCATTAATTCAGGTGTTTGCTATTAATTCTAGCACCGTGCTCGGGTTGCGAGGAACAGTGAAGGATTACCTTCAGACCGGAGACCGTTGTGTTAGCGCTGGACGATTCCGCCATCTAATTTGCCGGCGGAGATGGATCTATGCGGTGGGGAATCTAGGGTTCGTGTCGCCGTGAGCCCGATTTGTTCAATGAGGCAATTGGAGATCTGAGTTAGCCTTTTTGAAGATGGTTGCAGGTTACCGTTGAAATTGGAAAGTGACCGCTCAGACTTGTCTAAATAAGCGACCGAGTTTGACCTTGCCAACATTTGTGGGAAAAGCCGATGTGTTGCCATCGGCTCCTTGGGCTTTGACTTGGTTGATCATATAAAGCGTGGTATGGTGAAAGCCGATTCGTTACTATCGGCTTTTGGAACGTTGACCTATTTGACTATCGGCAAAATCAAATTGGGAAAAGCAAGCTTTGTTGATTCCAAAGACGGCTGTTTACAATGAAGCCGATTGCTTACAAAATGGAGATCTACTACTAGTACTACTACTACTAGTTCCTAATCTAAAAGGCGGCGGCGTCGTCGTCGCCGTTGCCATTGCCGCCGCCGTCTTCGCTGTCATCGGCGCTGCTGCCGGCGTAGTCCTCACCGCTGCTGCTGAAGTTGTCAGCGGGGGCCTCCTCGTCCTCGTCGTCGTCGTCGGTGTCCTCGCTGGACCCGGCGCGGAAGCGCTTCACCGGCGGGTATTCGTCGGAGGAGGTGTCCTCCTCTGCTTCTTCCTCCTCATCGGAAGAGCCGATGTCCTCGCCCCAGGACACAGCGTCGTCGGCGCTCTCCGCCTCCAGTTCCCCGTCGACGAGGAGTTGGAGGTCCTCCTCGCCGTCGGTCAGGGACTCGTCGTCCTCTGACTGGGCGGTGAAGTCCCAGTCTCTCTCGTCCCACCATTGTGGGGCGAGAGCTTCGTACGCCGCCATTGGCGGGTGCTCCGGCGTCGGCTCCCGGTTGACGGAGTCGGAGGATTGGAAGGAAAGGCCGGATGTGTTGGAGGAAGAAGAGGAGGCCATGGCGGAGGAAGAGGGTTTTTTGGCTATTGGAGAAGAATGAGGATGCAAATGGTTCAGATAGATTTAAATAAGGGGAGTAGTGGAAGGTGGTTCAATGCCATAGCGGTTTTCGAGAATGTGGTGCCAGAGTTGTCAAATCGTGTGCTGCGGAGAAGTTGAGAAGGCGAGGCATCATGATGAGGAGGCGATATGACGGTTCTGCTCTGCAACGCGTGACCCGATGAAGAAAAAACAGAGTGGTTTTGGAATTATTATTGCCAAAACCAGGGGGGCATGTGTTATCGCCACATTTTGGCCAAATAAGGAGATGGGCCGTAATCAAGATGGGCTTGGAGGCTGGATCGGCCTTGCGCGTGGATTTGGGCTAATTGCCCGTGTATCTGTATATTATGATAGAGTACGTTTCGGTTTAAACAAGAGATAGAGTTGTTAGGGTTATTCCAAAGATAGAAAGTCTCCGGACTATAAATATGTACCTAGGGTTATTGAGAAAGGAGGACGATCACGTTCACAACAAACACAATCTCGGCGCATCGCCACCCCTTGTTTCGAGGGTTTCTTTCAGGTAAGCGTCGTGCTGCCTAGATCGCATCTCGCGATCTAGGCAGCATCTGCTTATGTGTTATTTGGTGTTGCTCGTACTGAAGCCTTGTTGATGGCGAGTAATACTGTTATCGTAGATCTGTTTGGGCTAGCATCGGTGCTTTTTGGTTATGTTTGCTTAGTCATGCTGCCCCTAGAGATCTCGCTGCCTTTGCACCTATTTTGGGTGTAAGGGCAGCATCTTGCTTGATCTTTATTCAGTCGATTCAATCTGTCATAGTTGTTCCTTGTTCTCCAAGGATTAGTTTGATATCCGCATGGTTAGGCCTCACAAACGGGTTGAACGATCCAGTAGTACGTAAGGATATGGTTTGCCAATTCGAGAGGAGTTGTTCCGGGAATTGACTCTACGTTGGTTTTTTGGCCTCCTCTAGGGTTAGTTTTCTGTTATCTTTCGTATCTACCAGGCTCAATTACGTGTGGGATGTTCCAATTATGTGGTGAAAGCGTTAAACTGTCGTAGATCGATTTGACTTGTATTGATAAAGCAAAACCCCATGTTATCGTAGATCCAATGCAGATCCATGGGACAATCGGCTACATGAGCCGATTCACAGGGAAACCTGAGAGCCGATCGAGGCTCGTATTTAATGTTTACGTGTCTGCCATGCAGGAAACTAATCGAAGCAATCCATCACCTTCCTGATCAGGTATAGGTCAGGTGGCACGCCCTTGCATCAGCCAGGACGTGTGCCGGAGTTTTGCGGGCCGTTGACCGAGGGACCAGGGCCCGCCAGCAGTTCTGGGAGCCTCCCGGCTCTTCGTGTTGCTCGTCGCTGCTCGCCGGTGGGTTTTGACAGGCAACAAAAGTGGAGGTTTGGATGCTTCGGCCACCCTGCCCATTGGGCATGTGGTGTCTTTGAGTAATGAGGTTGTTGAGGCAGGTGTGTTGACACCTACTTATGAGGCTCTCTTTGCAAAAGAGTTATCCGACTTACTCATTAGTTTAGAGGCGGTTAGCCCCAGATATGGTATGGAGATTGCTAGTGTCTTGGCGGGAACGGCTTCAAAGGATATAATCAGAAAGGTGGAGAAGTTTCTGATACATTTCCAACGTATCTATAATTTTTGATGCTCCATGCTTGTTTTTACACCATTTGCCTACTGTTTCGTTACACTTAGTGGCACGTTTATGCATTTTCCGGAACTAACCTATTAACAAGTTGCCACAGTGCCAGTTCCCTGTTTTCTGCTGTTTTTGTGTTTCACAAGTGATACACAGGAAATATTCTCAGAATTGGACGAAACAAGTTCCTGAAGTCTTATTTTACCCAGAAGCTTCCAGAGATCCGAAGGAGAGCAGGAGAGGGGCCACCAGGGCCCCACACGCAGGGCTGGCGCAGCCAGGGCCTGGGCCGCGCCACCCTGGCGTGAGGGCGCTTGGGCCCTCCTCTGACATCGTCCCTTCGCCTATAAAGACCCCCCGACGGAAAAAACCTAAGGACCCGATCACTTTTCCAGAACACATCGCGATCCGCCGCCGCCGTCGACCCGAAGATCGGGAGGGTCCAGAAGCTCTTCCCGGCACCCTGCCGGAGAGGGGAATCGCCACCGGAGGTCTTCTTCATCGCTATGCTTGCTTTCGGAGCGATGAGTGAGTAGTCTACCTTGGACTATGGGTCCATAGCAGTAGCTAGATGGTTGTCTTCTCCACCATGTGCTTCATGTTTAGATCTCATGGGCTGCCCTACATGATTGAGATCACCGTTATGTAATTCTACATGTTTGGTTTGTTGGGATCCGATGAATATTGGTGTTTATGATTGAGTTGTTGTACTGAATATTATCTTATGTTATCTCTATGTTGTTTATGATCTTGCATGCTCTCCGTTGTTAGTAGCTATCTTGGCCGAGTAGTTGCTAGTGACTCCAAGAGGGGGTATTTATGCTCGATAGTGGGTTCATGCCTCTATTTAACCTGGGGGAGTGACAGAAACCTCTAAGGTTGTAAATGTGATGTTGCTACTAGGGAGAAAACAACATTCATATGCTCAAGGGCATATGCTTTGTTTACATTACACACTTTGCTTAATGCAATTATCTGTTGTTCGCAACTTAATACTTGTGGAGTTCTCGGATTGATTCGCCACAAGTGGATTATTAGTCATAGATGCAGTTGGATGGCGGTCTATGTATTTTGTTGTAATGCCCAGAGTAAATCTCATAGTGATCTTCTTGACATATCACGTTTATCTTTATTCTATCAATTGCCCAACTGTAATTTGTTTACCCAGCATGTGTTATTTATCTTATGGAGAGACACCACTAGTGAACTGTGGACCCCGGTCCTATTTCCATCATATTGCTATCACCTGTTTACTTTACTCGCACTGTTTACTTTACTCGCATACTTTTACTGTTTTCCACTCGATACACTCATAACCTTTGTTTCAAGCAAACCGGTGAGATTGACAACCTCATCGTAAGTTGGGAACAAAGTACTTGGTTGTGTGTGTGCAGGTTCCGCGTTGCTACTGGCCGAAGATGAGTCAACAAGTGCGCCCTTGTTGGAGTGCTATTAAGCCAGTCTGCATCACCTTCAGTCGTTTGTCTCTCCTCTCCAAGATCGACATATCTTGGTTTCTTAACTGAGGGAAAATCTTGCTACTGTATTCATCACACCTTCCTCTTGGGGTTCCCAACGGGCTGGACATTCAACTAGGCACCAACTCTTTTCTGGCACCATCATCCCAGCAATCAGTTTCTTCAATGCAAAAGAAAAAAGAGGGTCATCATTTGGAAAGCTCCACAAATGCCCAATTGATGGACCCCTTGGAGTTGTCTGGTTTGTTCAGTTGATCTTCTGTGGTGTGTTGCTCTATGTGTTGTCAGTTTGTGGTTGTTGTAGGTTGCGAGGGCTTTTTGTTGTCTTGTTGGTCGAAGGCGTTGGGTGTTTGTTTGTGGGTGTGTTGTATCAATTTTTTTCTAGTTTTCTGTTAATTAACTAGAAATTCTCTTCTTCTTAATTAATAAATTGGGGCAAAGCTTTTTGCCTCTGTTTCAAAAAAACTTAGAATACCCACTTGCATATGACATTCTAACCATGACGACGAGGCACAAGACTCCAAGTGGAATTTTCCTAAAGTGCATCAAATTCTGCCTTCATTGCTGATCGCCAAGAAGAATTGGAAGAGCGTCTCAGTAGGTGTGGGGCGCGGCGTGAAAAGCTCGGTGCCAAGGATCGTAGCGGACTGTGTCATTGGTCGGCATCAGACATTTAACGATATGATTTCTCAGCCTGGTTGTCATAGGGTGTGCTACAGGCGGGTGTGTGGGTTAGCTTGATTCAACGAGTGGGATACCAAATGGACCTCTAGCTATTGATGTGTGGCATAGGATAGTAGCTAGGTGGATTGTTATACCGATCCGGAGGTGGAGAGGTGAAATCGATTCAAAGTGACACCGCTATGTTCCATGGAGGTGGAAGGTCCTTTTGGAACTTTCACTTCCGCGATGGGAATCCACAAGAGTTCTGGTATTTGGGACGGTGGACCCGGTGGATTTCTTACCTAAATATTCCTCAAACATCAAGTTCATTTCCAACCTCAAGGTTGAAGCCATGGTGTCCATGGACGCCATATGCTCACTCCTTGACATAGGAAATTCTTTGGTATTAGGAGTAGTGACATCAGAAAGCTTTGCAACATCCCTAAGGTCCTTATCCTCCCCTAGAACGCACCCATACTCTCTTAGGCGGTTAAGCCCGAGTTAAGAGACCCACGCTCTAATACCAATTAAAAGGATTGGTATGAGCGACTAGAGAAGGGGGGAGCGACTAGAGAATGGGGGGTGGATAGGTGTTGCTCAGTTTGTAGTTCTTTTTTTAATTACAGCTTGACAAGAAAGATAAATTCTCGATACGTGCTACTAAGTGAATTACCTAGAGTGACAAGAAAGCATAGAAGAAATAAACAAGTTAACATACAATAGTAAAGGATAGAAATTACCGCAAGCGAGACACCAGAGATACAAGGATGTATTCCCCTATTTTCTTCCTTGTTATAGTAAGTACGTCTACGTTGGAGAGCTATGGTACCACAAAGGACACCAATGACACAAAGGGTAGTTCATGCTCATGCTCCACTAAACGGTGCTCTTGAAGGCGACAAACGAGACCTTTACACAAAGATCCACAACTTTATTGGAGGCTCCCAACAACACCACCAAGCTTGTACACACAAAGAATGAGCAAGGGGTGACTTCTTCCGGCTAGGGTTGCAAGAAGCAAATATTAACAAGTTCCTTAATGGAATGGATGAAGAATTCAAATTTCTTTAGATGAAGTGTAGATCTAAATCTCCTCCCTCAAATCCCAATAAGGGCTTTAAGTTTTAGTGGCTAGAATGAGAGATCTAAGGAGTTGGATCTTAGCATTAATAGAGGAGAGAGAGAGAGGAAGCCACAACTGCTTCTTGGGGATGAAGAGGGATTTATATAGGGCCCTACAAAATGTGACCATTGCAGCTGACTTGGGCTAGAGTCTCTGGCCTCAGGGCACCGGAGTCTCCGGCCTTAGTCGAGCCAGCCCAGAGTCTCCGGCTACGAGACCAAAGTCTTTGGCCTGACTTCGTGCAAGCTTTTAGAGCTTACCTAGCTGGGAAACAACTGACCGGGCCAAAATCTCTGGCCTTAGCCGCGCCAGCCCAGAGTCTCCGGCATGATACAGAAGTCTGAGGTCTATCTCCAGGTCGGCATCTGGCACTTACTTCTTGGCCAGAAACTCGGTAGAGGAAAGGCCGAAATCCTTGGCCGGGACACAGGGGCTAGAGTCTCCCGTATTTATACACTAGAGTCTCCACCCAAGAATCTGCAACAACAACAATTCATGGGGGTTCTCTCCACCATTAAACATCGGATGTCTAGTGGGTGCAAGTGAGTTATGTGCAAGAATAGAATTCACCCAAATCTTCCATATAGCAACCCATCTTGATAGTATGGAGACCTAAAATGAATAACCAAAAATCTAGGTCTTTGAGTGCTTCGATCTTTCAACTTTTTGAGGGGTTGCCACTTGACATGAGAATTAACCAAAATACATATAACACTTAAAGCACATAGTTAAGTCTACAAGTGTTGACAACAAACACTCAAAACACATTAATAGGGGAAATGCCCTTTCAAACCACCCCTCTTTGGTGTTTGATGACAAGACAAGGATTTGGAAATAATATATATATATATGATAAGGTTATCAAAAAGAGTTCACAACACATAGATAAGCTGCCCCTAAGTGTATGCATATTGCGTTGGAATGAAAATGCACACAATTATGGATCATTGCTCCCCCTATATATTACAAAACAATAGTGTGCACTAAATGATATTAAAGAGAGGCATAAACTTGCATAGTACTTAGAAATATTATCGAAGAATATAAATACTAGGAGAAAATAGAGATTTTTACCACAAGTATAGTCTTTACCATTACAATACAATACCATATGTCTCGCACAAGAGATAATAAGGTCCGTAGGCCACACCAATGTAGGATGAAGCTCAACATTAAGATAAGGGACACAAGGAAGAAAGCAAAGGCAAATGAAACCAACTCAAATCTTGTGACCCGACCCAAATAAAGAAAATCCCTGAAGACAACCTAATACAACTACTTTGCCAGTTCTCCCCCTTTGGCACCAAGACACCAAAAATAGAAAAGAGTGAGGCTACATGCCCATGAAGATCACTCCTCATCTTTGTCTTCAGTCTCGGACTCCTCATTGCCCTCAAAGTCTTCATCATCTTTGTCTTCTTCATCAACAAGCATTGGATTTTTTCCCGTGGCAACACTAGAAGACTCGGTGAGTGAGAAGTGACTTCCTTAAAATCAGTCCAATCAATCAAATCTTTAGTCCACTTTCCATAAGAGTGAGTCCCCTAAGACATCGTATCCAGAGGAGGTGACTCATAACCGGGCTTCATTGCCCTCACTTCCTTCAAGAGAGCATGTTGATTGTCATTCATGTGCTTGTTGGACACATAGCTCTCATATTGTTTGTGGTGGATATCGACGTTCAGGCGAAGCACATCTCTTTAGAACCAAGTGAGCTTCTTGACTTCATGAGCCACTCCTTTATCTAGAGGAAAAAATGCATTTTTTGCATGTTTGACCATTTGTCTAGGTGCAATCTCCTCAATCTCTCTTTTTCCTCCACTAGCGACAACTGGTGTTTGTGTGGGCGGGGGGCTTATATCCCATGGTATTTTTTCCTTTAAAGCTTCATTGGTCTAGTGACCTCACCTTTTAAAGATGATAATCCCTGTGCTTTTCAGTGCTAGTCCCTGGATCAAACGCTAGCACACACAGTTTAAGATGTAATATCAAGAAACAAAGGTCATTTTATTACATCGCATGATCTAGCAATTACATAAAGAAACTTTACAATACTCATAGCATAAAGCTTTCAGAGTTTACAACGAAATCAAAATAGCATGGAGTCCTTCTTCTTCATGTGCCACAGGCGAACATGCTGTGGATAGACTCGTAACCTTGTTGTACCTTTCTTATTGTCAAAACCTGCAACATGAAACATTGCAGCCACAAAGGGTCAATACACTTGAATTGTATTGGCAAGATGTCACTTTTGGTGGACACAAATGGAACCTAGCACTTAAATGAATATTTGGCTAGGTGGAGTTTCAGGCTTATTTTGTGTAAAGCAATTTTTATCCTATCACAAAGCAAAACTTCTGTTGGACAACTTGACTTGGGTGACATACCCTTGTAGCCATAGGTCGTAGTTATCGTACGGGACACACTGGTCGATAGACACTTACATCAATGTCAAAATCCGCAATTACTACATATGGACAACTTAGTTTGGGTGACCTATCCCTGCAGACACTGGCACATAGAAATGGCACGGGAATTGCTAGCCGATAGACACTTGCACCAATTGCCATATTCCCGGTTCAACCCACAAGTTTTAATTTTAAGAAGTTGGCATGAGGAGATCCTTGTACGGCTTCAAAATCATGTCGCTCAAAATTGTCCGTAACCGGGGACACGGCTAAGTACTTAGTTTTTTTAACCCTCTGCATAGGTGGTGCACTTTTCCCACTGGACCCAGTCAACCTCTTTTGCCATGATGCCCATTTTACTCAAATGGCCAAGTGAAGACTAAGACGAGACCTTTCAGAGGCAATCCCTAAGACCAACCCAGACGCGCTCCATCCTATCATCATCTACCGCCCTCTGTCCGTCTGGCTGAGTTCTCGCAACTTAGTTAGTCAAGATAGACCCCATATGACTCATGGTTGCACTGGAAGCGTCACGACTTGAACATCTCCAGTCTCTTTGTTCCTGGGTGGCCGTCCTTCAAGTGAGATACACACGACCGCCATAGAGATGACTCTGGTGTAACCACTCAACATAAATCCATCTTACCAATTCCACCCAGGTGTTTCATTAATTTAGTTGTTTTCTTGGTTTTTGCAAAACAAGGTTTTTCAACACTTAGCCAAAACAGGTGAAGTCCCCTTCCCAAAACATAAGTGTAAGACAAGGTGACCTATAGCAGCAGCAAATCTACTAAGGAGATGCAAAGGCTAATCAAAGAGACTTAAGCAAAACCTAGCAAAGCTTAAGACAAAACTCTAAAACAACCTACTCATGCATCTTCTACAAGAAAAGCTACTAGTGACAAAACTTTAGTAGGACAAGAAGATGATGACACTTGCATTAGTAATTTTCTGAAGATTGTACTTCTCTTAATCAACACATGTGGCTCTCCATACAACTATAAGATAGAAAGGAACACAACATAAACACACCATTCAAGGCAACATAACCAAGAAAGACAAACAAAGATGCTTATTAGTTTTAGCTTAGTCTTCAATGTCTTAGTGATAATTGGACAAAAGATTGTGGCATGAAGTTGACTTGATATGGATGGAGAGAATGGCTAAGTCAAGGACTTCTAAAGAATGATGGGAGTTTTCTAAATTGTTAAGAAGTGTCAAACACTTAGCAAAAATAGCTTCAAGGTGATTCTTAGGCTTGGTTTGAGAAGTTGGATGAATAAATTCTAAGTCATGAGGTTTGTCACTTTCATCTTCTTGACTTGGGCTCTCTTCTCTTGATCTTCTTGTTTTTCCTTCATCTCTTTGTCTTCTCTTCAACTTCTTGTTTTGCCTTCAACTCCTTGTCTTCTCTTCAACTTCTTCTCCATGGTCTTTATATGGGAAAACTTCTATGCCATAGTGTTGGTTGGGGTAGTAAAAACACTTAGAAGAATTTGGATGAGATGGAGTTGATAGTTTTGTAGTTGGCAAAGATAGGGAGCAGATTTTTCACTAAGTCATGGAAGAGTTGAGTGGTCATTAGGACTTAGGATAATTCACACCATTTGCATAGTGGGATAAAAGTCAAATAGCACAAGGTGCACAATAGGAATTTGGATTGATATTTGCAAGGTGCTCAATTAACACAACTATAGTTTGCAAAGGATGAACTAACGGATTTGACTTTTGAATAAGAGTAAAAAGTGTGTGAAGTGTTCTGGTGGGTTTTTAGTATCAAGGTAAGCAATTTTGCAAAAAGGAATTATGCCCAAGGTATTTATAAAATTAAATCTAGGGAGAAAATACTCAAATCCTCATTTGAATTTGAATACTTGAGATAATTGATCCAAATAATTTTTGCAATGGTTCTACTGGACAGAGGACAACAATATGATCCTATTGCAAAAATAATCAATTGAAAAGGATTTATAGAATTTGAACTATAGCAAAAATACTCAAACTCACATGTTCAAATTTGAATATTTTGAAATAGTTGGAAAGTGAGATTTTATTTCAGAATTGTGTTCTACATAATTTTAGGAGTTCAGGTACATATTATTTGCAATTTTTGGATCTACAGAACAGAAGATATGAATTTTTGAAGGTTAGACTATTTTCTGAAATTTTAAAACGAAAAAGAACCGGGGCTTATCCAGAGACGCACACGTGCGGGCTTCTGATTGGCTGGTACCGCTTCGCGCGGATTAGGGTTTTCGTCCGTCAGATCTAAAGAGATCTGAATGGTTTAGATCTACGCATACCCCTTTGATTAAGTGGTCTAATCGTGTGCGTTCAAATGAGATCCGACGGCTGGAAAATAGAAGGAGGGAAGAGCTCACCGCGGGGTTAGGGTTTCGGTCGTCGGGGGCGAGGTAGCGGCGAGGGAGTGGTGATGGCGACGCTTTGGTGGTCTCCGGTGACGGCGGAGACGTGGACGAGCTGCAGAACGGCGAGGGGAGTTTGGTGGCGTCCACGGAGTCGAGCTCCTCTTCCTGGAATGCCGAGGAGAAGCCGCTGGAGGAGCTTCATGCACCGGCGTGCTTCGGCTGGTGTTATTGGCGTCAAATCACTGCGAGATGGAGCAAGTGGAGAGCATCAGTGTGAGCGCCAGACAAGGGGGAGAAGATTGGGGAAAAAGAGAGGGTGCGGGGGAGACTGACCGGGCAGGATTTGACGGAGTACGACAGCGGAGACTGCAGAGCTCCGACGATGAAATTCGCCGGCCTAGCGGCGTGTTTGAGAGAGGAAGGAGAGGGGAACTGGCGAGGAGGGGGAGGGGTTTAAGTAGGCGTGGCGCGGTGACGAAATGGGCAGGGATTAAAGGGGAGAAATTAGCGGGGGGGCTCAGTCTCCGGCGAGAATCTCGGATGGGGGAGGAAGACGATGACATGGCCCTGGCAGGTGGGGCCTGCATGTCAGCGAGGGAGAGAGTAAGGCGCATACCATTTCGGGATTCCCGGGTGGGCCACGGGCTGACTTCTAGATTGGGCCGAAAAGGTTTCCCCGGGCCCTTTTCTATTTTTTTCCTTTTTCTCTTCCTTTTCTTTTTATGTTTTCTTTATTGGGATTTCTATTTTCGTGCCCTCGGGTCCTTAGTTGTACTCAGTTTTCCCCAGCTCCTTAGTGTTTCCTCAGTTTTGCCCAAGCCCTTGTCTGAAACCCTCACAAGGAGCTCGGACGGGAGGAATCCCGTTTAGTTGACCATTCCGTGCTGACGAGTGGGGCCGCGTCGTGTGGGGCTGGTAGAAAGGGACCGTGTGGGACAGGACGAGACCGTGTTTGGTCATACGAGCGGAGCTGGGGCCGTAGCGTGTGGAGCCGTAGCGTGTGGAGCTGTGTGGGTCTGGGACGTGGGCATGAGTGGTTTCTGTCTCTTTCGCCCAGATTAGCAGTTTTCAATGCACCTTTTTCCTCTCTCTCGCTCGATCTCATTCATTCTTGATTGCCCAAATTGGTAGAAAATCTAGAGCAGCTTCTCCTTCTATTTTTTAATGCCATTCATTTCTTTATGCCTTCGTTTTTACCCAATCAGGTACTCCCTCCGATCCATATTACTCTTCAATAATATGGATGTATCAACCACTAAAATGTGTTTAGATACAACCACATTAGCGAAGAGTAATATGGATCGGAGGGAGTAGGAAATCTAGGGCACAAATCCAGAGAAAATATAGGGACGATAAGCTGCATATAGCAGCCAACATAGCATAGATTAACAGTACTACCGACCGAGATCCAACATAACCTACATTTTATATGAATGGGATTAAGCCTGGAGGCTGCGCAGGTGAATCCCAAGTGCTTTGTGTTTGGCCATGAACGCATGCACGTTCACGGTCGTTCCAACTCTAGCGCCGCCAATGGCTCTGCAAATGGATTCGGCATGGTTCACCAGGCAGTTGAAGTCGGTGGCGCGGAGCCTCCTGGTGCAGAAGGGGCACCTGTAAACGCCTCGAGCAAAGTGGCAATCGTAATGGCCGGACTGCAGCCTCCGGAGGACGTGACGAGTCTTGGTTTGGAAGGACTCGTCGTCGCTGTCGACGTCGCTGCTCTGCACCTGTCACGTAGCACCAAAGATCGAAAAACACGGAGTCAATTGCAGCGATGATGGAACAGAGAGTGAACAAAAGATCATGCATGATAATATGGGCACAAAAAAAGAGATAGCCTCAGTTACATTGGACACACTTATATCCAGGATTTGGGTCAGTGAACCAAAGATCATGCATAACAAATTTGTACACACCAATTGTTCACAGACCAAACCCTGAATCAATCTGTGCCCAAATATTCATCATCATCGGCACAAATTAACCGGATGGGATTGATTACTCACATAATTTAACCGAATCTTAAACAAAAGCAAATCACAAATACTAATAACGCAAGATCTAGAACTAGGAACAGACGAATCCTAATAACGCTAGATCTAACACGCAGGATCTAGAATTAGGAACAGACGAACCCTAATAACGAAAGATCTAACACAAAAAGGATTGAAATGGGATTAGAACAAGGGAACAAAGGGTTACCTCCTCGTCGTCGACGATGCTGGTGTCGTAGGGGTTCTCTGGGGGTGACGTACAGCTCTTGTTCGTATGGGTCCCAATCGACGGGGAACTGGACGGGGGCCTGGACAGGGTCCTGGACGGGGGCCTGGATGGGGGCGGTGGCCGATGCGCCGACGGCTGATGAGCCGGCGGCTACGTCGGAAGCAGCGACGGGGGCCTGGACGGCGGCGACGGCCGATGCGCCGGCGGCTACGTTCGAAGCAGCGACGGGGTCCTGGATAGGGGCGGCGGCCGATGCACTGGCGGCCGATGCGCCGGCGGCTACGTCGGAAGCGCCGACAATGGGCATCTCATTCTTCTCCATTGTCGGGGTTTTTTCTTCGGGGTTTTTTCAACGCGAAGTGGAGAAGATGATGGGACAGGAGAGGCGGTTGTAGTGAGAATGAGAGAGTGGGCGAGCGTCGAGAGAGAGAAAGAGGAGCTCTATAAAGACGAAGGTGGCGTTTGGTGTACCGCAACACGCGTCCGCTATGCACGGCTGCAGCGTGCACCGCGACACGAGGCTAACCCTTCGACGTTTGGTGTACTCAGTTCTAGCCTCGGGCCTTATACAGAAATTTTATCTGTACTCAATTTTCCCCTCGAGTACTTAGACTGGCAAGTGCAATATACTCAGTTCTACCCTCAAGTAGCTGGTCAACAGAGAGTCAACAAATGAGATTAACATAGCTAATTGAGTCATTTCATGCGCAAAAAAATCCAAAAAAAATAAAAACATAGTGGCACCTACTCATGGAGTCTTCCTACGCAACCTGCCACCTTAACAAACATAGATAAATCATGTTTTACTATAAATTGCCACTTCTCATAATCACTAGTAGCTATGAAGATGCATGGTTTTCCACTCAAACCCCTTTGCAAAACATCTTTCCCAAAACATAGTTTGTCTAAATGAGGCCATAATTGTTACACTCATGTATATTTGAATTGCAAATAATTTGATGTAGCCCAATATGAATTATATTGTACAAAACACGCATTTTTCATTTTGTAATTCTTTTGTTTGAATCCCTTAGTCTATTTACTATTTACGTGCCCTTGGTTTCTTAGTACTACTCAGTTTTGCCCTCAAGTACTGTCACAAATGCTCACAGAAACCAAACTTATCCTGATTGGTTGAGCAGTTGTCACACGGATCGACTCCACCAACCGTTGATCCACTGATCTAACGGGCAGTATACCCCTATCTGTCTCTTCGTGGCCACCCCTCTCTCTCTCTTCGTGGCCACCCCTCTCTCTCTCTTCATGGCCACCCCTCTCTCTCTCTGTCGGTGGATCAACGGTTGGTGGAGTCGATCCATGTGCATTTATGGATTATTTTGCCACGTAACTATATTCCCTCTATTTATGCATTATTTTCCACGATTTAAAAATGTTAAACTAAAAAGTGGTATAATTTTGGTGTAAACAAGAGACATACATATTTATCACCCCTCTAACAATTATCAACTATCTTTAGCATTCCTTTTCTTTTAGGGAATATAGTTTTGGTAATTTGAAACGGCCCAAAAGTGGTATAATTTTGGTAGAAACATGAGACATACATATTTGGCATATTTGGGGGATTTCGGTGAATGGATTATTTATCACCCCTCTAACAATTATCAACTATCTTTAGCATTCCTTTACTTTTATATAGTTTTGGTAATTTGAAACGGCCCAAAAGTGGTATAATTTTGGTAGAAACATGAGACATACATATTTGGCATATTTGGGGGATTTCGGTGAATGAATTATTTATCACCCCTCTAACAATTATCAACTATCTTTAGCATTCCTTTTCTTTTAGGGAATATAGTTTTGGTAATTTGAAACGGCCCAAAAGTGGTATAATTTTGGTAGAAACATGAGACATACATGTTTGGCATATTAGGGGCATTTCGGTGAATGAATTATTTATCACCCCTCTAACAATTATCAACTATCTTTAGCATTCCTTTTCTTTTAGGGAATATAGTTTTGGTAATTTGAAACGGCCCAAAAGTGGTATAATTTTGGTAGAAACATCAGACATACATATTTGGCATATTTGTGGGATTTCGGTGAATGGATTATTTATCACCCCTCTAACAATTATCAACTTTCTTTAGCATTCCTTTTCTTTTAGGGAATATAGTTTGGGATATAGTTTTGGTTATTTGAAACATCCCAAAAGTGGTATAATTTTGGTATAAACATGAGACATACATATTTGTGGGATTTCGGTGAATGCATTATTTGTCACCCCTCTAACAATTATCAACTATCTTTAGCATTCCTATATTCCCTAACACTTATTTTTTTTTTTGGTAATTTCGGTGAATGCACACACTAACGTTGAAAACAACTACAAGTACATGTAACTGAATAATGGATTTGTAACAAGGGATCCCTTGTAACAACTTCTAGCGCTTGATGAGCAATGATAAGAATCCGATCGCAATTATACAACAAAAAAAAACAACCAGCCATCAGATTAGCTTGCTTCTTCAACTCGATCAGCTGCTTTAACTGCTTGTTCATTTTCTTCAGTTCTCCCTTCACTTCCACCAGTTCTGCATTGGGAGCATTAGGCATAATCGGAACGGCCCCTCTCTCCGCCGCATTCTCTACAGCAAGTCCCCCCCCCCTCCCAAATTGCGCTCCCCAACACCGCCAATTGATTCCTGCAATTTAAGCCTCTGAACGTACACATCGATCCACTCGAAATACCTGTATTTCTTCAGGATCTGAAAACAACAACGTGAACCCTAAATCCCAAATTCGAGGGAATAACAAGAAAATCGAGAGAAAACAGAGTAATTGGAGCAAGATCTAACCTTATCCCACTCTCTATATGGCAAGCTCTCGTATGCAAGGAACTCACGTCCACGGTTGCCGTTGTCGTTCGTCTTACAGATCGACCGCTTCAGAGGCTCTTGGCGTGGGCAGTCAGGGCATCTTGTCAAAGACACGGGTCCATACTACGGCCATGAAGAACGGGAGGTCGAATAGAAACTAGACATCACCCGCCTGCCAGAGAAGGGCTACCGCTGGCGGAGAAGAAGAACAATGGGGCGCGGGGAAAGAAGGGGGAAGCAATGGCACAGGCACGGGCGCGGGGCTGGCTCGGGCTCCCATTTTGCAACGGGCACCTGGGTAAGTTGTGGGTTCGGCGCGCTAACGTGGACAAGTTGTGGGTCCCACGATTATCTGGATAAGTAGAGGCGTGTCCACTGTGGGGCACCAACAGTGGCCCCACTTGCCAGCACCAACCAATGGTCAACTTAACGGGATTCCTCCCGTCCGAGCTCCTTGTGAGAGTTTCAGACAAGGGCTTGGGCAAAACTGAGGAAAAACTAAGCGGCTGGGGAAAAGTGAGCACAACTAAGGACCCGAGGGCACGAAAATAGAAATCCCTTCTGTATTCTTTCTTAAATTTTGCATTTTGGCTTAAATTTGATTCAAATTAATTTCTAAAATTTTCTAGAAATCAAAGCAACAAATTAGGACAGTAATAATCATGTTTTCATAAATAAAACAAAATTCCAATGAAAACTTTATAAATTGGCCAAAGGGCTTACTTGCATAACAGAAAATGGTTTGAAAATAATCCTTTTAAATTTAGAGAATAAACTTTATAAAAATAGTTTTTGAAATTCATTTTCAAACATTCCTTTGGCATAGCAAACTTAATTTGATATAAAACCTTTTGTAAGTATTTCCTTTGCAAATGAGTTTGCATTGGTTTTGGGTAAATGCAAATTAATATTTTGAGATTCTACTTTCTCAAAATATTTCTTCAAGGAATAATAGAAAGTTTGAAATGGTTTTTCTAATAAGGCTTTTGAATAAAGCAAAAGGTTTTAATTCCTTGTGAAATTTCAATCAATACAACCATACATGGTTCCTATTTTTTTCACATTCCAAAATTTTGGGATGTGACAGACTACCACCCTTAAAAGAAATCTCATCCCCGAGATTTGGAGAGGCTAGAAAGAAAGATGGGTTTGGGATTCTAGGTGGGTTACCACCCTTAAAAGAAACTTTTGTGGGTATTCTTAGGTCTTTGGATCATAGTAAGCACACCTTGGGTTTGGCTTGGCACTGGGTCATCTTGTGTAGCTTCTACCTTCATTTCCAATAGGTGGGTATCTATTCACATTCTATAGCATCCAATCTTCCTCGAGATGGCTTGATTTTAACTTTCCTCCATTGTAGTGCTTCAATCCAACAATGACATTTGTCGAACTACTTTGGACACTAAAGGGTCACTCTTTGGGTAAATCAGAAGACCAAGTTAAGATGTTCTCGGAGCTTCATTTCATACCCTTATTTGATCTTCATATAATTTCCATCTTAGGATTGAAACTTCTTGTACACCACTGTTGGATATATCTGAACTCTTAGGGTCATCTTCCATTGCAAGTCATCTTCAACGGTAAGCTTGTGGTTCAGCCTCACCGGATTCCTACGTTTTGGCAACACTTGCCTTTTATAAGGGTATAGTATCTTATCCTCTTAAGGTTCAGGCTTAACAATGTCGTCCCACTTGTAGGTACGTTACTCAAGATTCGCAAAGCCAACATTATGAGAGCGAATAATAAGAGTAGTACGAATGGTGATTAATCCATCCTACACCCAAATCATTACTCCATATATGGCTTATTGAATCTCGCATTCTAACTCTTGGTCAACCTTACTAATTTTGACAAAAGATTCTATGGATATTGAATCCATGTTCAATTCTTGTTAAGGCTTTTAGAAAACAAATCTATCGATCCTTAGCTAATGGTTTGCGTAAACTCCCATATGGCAAAATTCTCTTAGCTTGCAGATCCTTCGGTTTTCCATCTCTTGTTCTATGCTTCTTCTTCTTGATGCTGAGCATCTTTAGTTGGAGCTGATAATGTTGTTGTTTTCATGGAGGCTTGTCAAGAAAACACTTGTTTGGGTTTGAATAAAGAAGAGAATAGATAGAAAGAGTCTAAAGAGGAACCCTACCCATACACAAAAGTTCGAAGGCAATTCACCTTACAATCAAGATCTAACAAGCATTCATCACATCAAGCAACATGGTTCAACCACAAACAAACTAGTATGGTCATACCACAATTTGATATGATCATAACGTATTATGATGTCATTCTTACATAGATCTTAAATGGAGGTCCAACTAGGGCTTCTTGGATGTTTTCCAGGTAGTAGTCTACTCTTTTCATCTTTGGGGTCCTTCTAGGTGTTGTGCAGTCTATACTTGAGTCTTCCTCCAAGCTCTTCGATAGCTTCCATGTAGTGCTTCTTGCAGAGTCGAGGAATAATATATTGAGCATCAGTCTCTTCTTGATGTTTTTATGAGATATGAACTCTAAAGAAAGGAGAATATTTTTGAAGATGAGGTAGATGAGAATGGAAGAAGTTAAAATTGCAAATACCCTTAAATAAAAACTAAATTAGTTAGATTTTTCATCCTAGGGTCTTTCATCTCTATCATCTTCTTGTGCTTCTCTTGAACATGAACTTATCTTCTTGCTCCTAGAATGTCGCATCCTTCAGTTGGGCAAGTAACTCATCATTTGCTAAATAGTTTGTTGGTCCTATTTCTATCATGATCCTTCATAAGAATTTCTAAGTCCTAGAACTATTGATGCTTAGACTTCTTCTTCTAGACTTCTTCAATTTGCTTCCTTTGATGACAGAGTTGGGTGGATCTTGAAGTCCTTTGAGTTGTTGAAGTTGAAGCTCTTCGTCTTTAAGTTGAAATGAAGAGAAGTAGAGACAAAAATGACTAAGGGAAGAGTTTATCAGGTAATGAGTGTGTAAAATTTTGTTTTTTTAACTTAGAAATAAAAGCAACTCCTATATTTCTAAGGGGTCTTTGTCCAATCCTAGGGTCACGAACCTAAGGGCAACACAATGCTCTGATACCATCTGTAGTGACCTCACCTTTTAAAGATGACGATCCCTGTGCTTTTTAGTGCTAGTCCCTGGATCAAACACTAGCACACACAGTTTAAGATGTAATATCAAGAAACAAAGGTCATTTTATTACACCGCATGATCCAGCAATTACATAAAGAAACTTTACAATACTCATAGCATAAACTTTTAGAGTTTACAATGAAATCAAAATAGCATGGAGTCCTTCTTCTTCATGTGCCACAGGCGAACATGTTGCGGATAGACTTGTAACCCTGTCGTACCTTTCTTATCGTCAAAACCTGCAACATGAAACGTTGCAGCCACAAAGGGTCAATACACTTGAATTGTATTGGCAAGATGTCACTTTTGGTGGACACAAATGGAACCTAACACTTAAATGAATATTTGGCTAGGTGGAGCTTCATGCTTATTTTGTGTAAAGCAATTTTTATCCTATCATTTTGTCAAAGCAAAACTTCTGTTGGACAACTTGACTTGGGTGACATACCCCTGTAGCCACAGGCCGTAGTTATCATACGGGACATACTGGTCGATAGACACTTACATCAATGTCAAAATCCTCAATTACTACATATGGACAACTTGGTTTGGGTGACCTATCCCTGCAGACACTGGCACATAGAAATGGCACGGGATCTGCTAGCGGATAGACACTTGCACCAATTGCCATATTCCCGGTTCAACCCACAAGTTTTAATTTTAAGAAGTTGGCAAGAGGAGATCCTTGAACAGCTTCAAAATCATGTTGCTCAAAATTGTCCGTAACCGGGGACACGGCTAAGTACTTAGTTTTTTTAACCCTCTGCAGAGGTGGTGCACTTTTCCCACAAGACTCAGTCAACCTCTTTTGCCATGATGCTCATTTTGCTCAAATGGCCAAGTGAAGACTCAGACGAGACCTTTCAGAGCCAATCCCTCAGACCAACCCGTACGCGCTCCATCCTATCATCATCTACCACCCTCTGTCCGTCTGGTGGAGTTCGCGCAACTTAGTTAGTCAAGACAGAGCCCATATGACTCGTGGTTGCACTGGAAGCTTCACGACTTGAACGTCTCCAATCTCTTTGTTCCTGGGTGGCTGTCCTTCAAGTGAGATACACACGACTACCATAGAGATGACTCCGGTGTAACCACTCAACATAAATCCATCTTACCAATTCCACCCAGGTGTTTCATTAATTTAGTTGTTTTCTTGGTTTTTGCAAAACAAGGTTTTTCAACACTTAGCCAAAACATGTGAAGTTCCCTTCCCAAAATATAAGTGTAAGACAAGGTAACCTATAGCAGCAGCAAATCCACTAAGGATATGCAAAGGCTATTCAAAGAGACTTAAGCAAAACCTAGCAAAGCTTAAGACAAAACTCTAAAACAACCTACTCATGCATCTTCTACAAGAAAAGCTACTAGTGACAAAACTTTAGTAGGACAAGAAGATGATGACACTTGCCTTAGTAATTTTCTAAAGATTGTACTTCTCTTAATCAACACATGTGGCTCTCCGTACAACTATAAGATAGAAAGGAACACAACATAAACACACCATTCAAGGCAACATAACCAAGAAAAACAAACAAAGATGCTTATTAGTTTTAGCTTTGTCTTCAATGTCTTAGTGATAATTGGACAGAAGATTGTGGCATGAAGTTGTCTTGATATGGATGGAGAGAATGGCTAAGTCAAGGACTTCTAAAGAATTATGGGAGTTTTCTAAATTGATAAGAAGTGTCAAAAACTTAGCAAAAATAGCTTCAAGGTGATTCTTAGGCTTGGTTTGAGAAGTTGGATGAATAAATTCTAAGTCATGAGGTTTGTCACTTTCATCTTATTGACTTGGGCTCTCTTCTCTTGATCTTCTTGTTTTTCCTTCATCTCTTTGTGTTCACTTCAACTTCTTGTTTTGCCTTCAACTCCTTGTCTTCTCTTCAACTTCTTCTCCATGGTCTTGATATGGGAAAACTTGGGGTAGTAAAAAGACATAGAAGAATTTGGATGAGATGGAGTTGATAGTTTTGCACTTGGCAAAGATAGGGAGTAGATTTTTCACTAAGTCATGGTAGAGTTGAGTGGTCATTAGGACTTAGGATAATTTACACCATTTGCATAGTGGGACAAAAGTCAAATAGCACAAGGTGCACAATAGGAATTTGGATTGATATTTGCAAGGTGCTCAATTAACACAACTATAGTTTGCAAAGGATGGATGATACGTCTCAAACGTATCCATAATTTTTGATGCTCCATGCTTGTTTTTACACCATTTGCTTAGTATTTCGTTACACTTCGTGGCATTTTTATGCATTTTCTGGAACTAACCTATTAACAAGTTGCCACAGTGACAGTTCCCTGTTTTCTGCTGTTTTTGTGTTTCAGAAAAGCTACATAGGAAATATTCTCGGAATTGGACGAAACAAAATCCAAACATCTAGAAATTCACCAAAGCTTCCAGAGAACCGAAGAGGAGACGGAGTGGGGCCACGAGGGGCCCACACAACAGGGCGGCGCGGCCCAGG
This sequence comes from Dactylis glomerata, assembly GCA_007115705.1. Classification (NCBI taxonomy): domain Eukaryota; kingdom Viridiplantae; phylum Streptophyta; class Magnoliopsida; order Poales; family Poaceae; genus Dactylis; species Dactylis glomerata. The sequence goes on from QXEO01000647.1 coordinate 1,366,016, forward strand.
GCTAGGCCGCGCACCCTATGTGTGTGACCGCCTCAGTCCACTTCTGACGATGCCCCTTCGCCTATAAAGACCCCCTGACGGGAAAAACCTAAACACCCGATCACTTTTCTGGAAACATATCACGATCCGCCGCCATCGTCGACCCGAGATCGGGAGGGTCCAGAAGCTCTACCCGGCACCCTGCCAGAGAGGGGAATCACCACTGGAGGTCTTCTTCATCGCCATGCTTGTCTCCGGCGTGATGAGTGAATAGTCTACCTTGGACTATGGGTCCATAGCAGTAGCTAGATGGTTGTCTTCTCCACCATGTGCTTTATGTTTAGATCTCGTGAGCTACCTTACATGATCGAAGATCACCGTTATGTAATTCTACATGTTGTGTTTGTTGGGATCCAATGAATATTGGTGTTATGATTGAGTTGATGTGCTGAATATTATCTTATGTTATCTCTATGTTGTTTATGATCTTGCATGCTCTCCGTTGTTAGTAGCTATCTTGGCCGAGTAGTTGCTAGTTACTCCAAGAGGGGGTATTTATGCTCGATAGTGGGTTCATGCCTCTATTTAATCTGGGGGAGTGACAGAAACCTCTAAGGTTGTAGATGTGCTGTTGCCACTAGGGAGAAAACAACATTCATATGCTCAAGGGCATATGCTTTGTTTACATTACACACTTTGCTTAATGCAGTTATCTGTTGTTTGCAATTTAATACTTGTGGAGTTCTTGGATTGATTCGCCACAAGTGGATTATTAGTCATAGATGCAGTTGGATGGCGGTCTATATATCTTGTTGTAATGCCCAGAGTAAATCTCATAGTGATCCTCTCGACATATGCACGTTGTCTTTATTCTATCAATTGCCCAACTGTAATTTGTTTACCCAGCATGTGTTATTTTATCTTATGGAGAGACACCACTAGTGAACTATGGACCCTGGTCCTATTTCCTTTATATTGCTATCACCTGTTTACTTTACTCGCACTGTTACTTTACTCGCATACTACTATTGCTTTCCACTCGATATGCTCATACCCTTTGTTTCAAGCAAACCGGTGAGATTGACAACCTCATCATAAGTTGGGAACAAAGTATTTGGTTGTGTTGTGTGCAGGTTCCACGTTGCTACTAGTTGAAGACACGCTAACAAGTTATCGTTAACGGCGCCCTTGTTGGAGTGTCACTAGGCTAGCAAGCATCACCTTCTGGAGTATTGGCTTTTTCCTACTAGACGATTAAACCTTGGTTTCATAACTGAGGGAAAACTTGCTGCTATATTCATCAAACCTTCTCTTGGGGTTTCCAACTAGCCGGTCATTTACTTCATCAACAAACGCAATCAAGTTTTCTAGCACCTTCAATACCGCGCCATCAATGAACTAATGGATTTGACTTTTGAATAAGAGTAAAAAGTTTGTGAAGTGTTCTGGTGGGTTTTTAGTATCAAGGTAAGCAATTTTGCAAAAAGGAATTATGCCCAAGGTATTTATAAAATTAAATCTAGGGAGAAAATACTCAAATCCTCATTTGAATTTGAATACTTGAGATAATTGGTCCAATTAATTTGTGCAGTGGTTCTACTGGACAGAGGACAACAATATGATCCTATTGCAAAAGGAATCAATTGAAAATGATTTATAGAATTTGAACTATAGCAAAAATACTCAAACTCACATGTTCAAATTTGAATATTTTAAAATAGTTGGAAAGTGAGATTTTATTTCAGAATTGTGTTCTACACAATTTTAGGAGTTAGGGACATATTATTTGCAATTTTTGGATCTACAGAACGGAAGATATGAATTTTTGAAGGTTAGACTATTTTCCGAAATTTTAAAACGAAAAAGAACCGGGGCTTATCCAGAGATGCACACGTGCGGGCTTCTGATTGGCTGGTACCGCTTCGCGCGGATCAGGGTTTTCGTCCGTCAGATCTAAAGAGATCTGAATGGTTCAGATATGCGCATACCCCTTCGGTTAAGTGGTCTAATCGTGCGCGTTTAAACGAGATCCGACGGCTAGAAAATAGAAGGAGGGGAGAGCTCACTGCGGGGCTAGGGTTTCGGTCGTCGGCGGCGAGGTAGCGGCTCGGGAGTGGCAATGATGACGCTTCGGTGGTCTCTGGTGATGGCGGAGACGTGGACGAGGTGCAGAACAGCGAGGGGAGTTCGGTGGCGTCCACGGAGTCGAGCTCCTCTTCCTGGAATGCCGAGCAGAAGCCGCTGGAGGAGCTTCAGGCGCCGGCGTGCTTCGGCCGGTGTTATTGGCGTCGAATCACTACGAGATGGAGCAAGTGGAGAGCATCAGCGTGAGCGCCGGACAAGGGGGAGAAGATTGGGGAAAAGAGAGGGTGCGGGGGAGACTGACCGGGCCGGATTTGACGGAGTACGGCGGTGGAGACTACGGAGCTCCGGTGATAAAATTCACCGGCCTGGCGACGTGTTTCAGAGAGGAAGGAGAGGGGAACTGGCAAGAAGGGGGAGGGGTTTAAGTAGGCGCGGCACGGTGACGAAATGGGCAGGGATTAATGGGATTAAAGGGGAGAAATCAGCGGGGGGGCTCGGTCTCCGGCGAGAATCTCGGACGGGGGAGGAAGACAATGACGTGGCCCTGGCAGGTGGAGCCTGCACGTCAGCGAGGGAGAGAGTAAGGCGCGTACCAGTTCGGGATTCCCGGGTGGGCCGCAGGCTGACTTCTGGATTGGGCCGGAAAGGTTTCCCCGGGCCCTTTTCTATTTTTTTTCCTTTTTTCTCTTCCTTTTATTTTTATGTTTTCTTTATTCTTTCTTAAATTTTACATTTTGGCTTCAATTTGATTCAAATTAATTTCTAAAATTTTCTAGAAATCAAAGCAACAAATTAGGACAGTAATAATCATGTTTTCATAAATAAAACAAATTTCCAATGAAAACTTTATAAATTGGCCAAAGGGCTTACTTGCATAATAGAAAATGGTTTGAAAATAATCCTTTTAAATTCAGAGAATAAACTTTATAAAAATAGTTTTTGAAATTCATTTGCAAACATTCCTTTGGCATAGAAAACTTTATTTGATATAAAACCTTTTGTAAGTATTTCCTTTGCAAATGAGTTTGCATTGGTTTTGGGTAAATGCAAATTAATATTTTGAGATTCTACTTTCTCAAAATATTTCTTCAAGGAATAATAGAAAGTTTGAAATGGTTTTTCTAATAAGGCTTTTGAATAAAGCAAAAGGTTTTAATTCCTTGTGAAATTTCAATCAATACAACCATACATGGTTCCTATTTTTTTTCACATTCCAAAATTTTGGGATGTGACAACTGGCTTGTGAGGAGTGAGGTTGGATTGAAGAAGTGGATTATTGGTATCTTGGTCCAAGATAACTTTCATCACATAGGGAGCATACATGAGGCCTTCTTGTTGATGATGCACTCATAGAGTTCCCGATGATTGAAGTCCATATCATCAAGGGGAGTAACTTCGGTCGTCTCTCCCTCACAAAACAGTTGATGTGAGTAGATCATGAGGTTGACAATCCCTTCTCGAATACCATCCAAGTTTCCTGCACTTGGGGAAATGTTGGCCCAGAACATGCAAAGCAAAGTGTTGTATCTATTGTGCGGCCCAAATGCATCACCAATGACCACCTTTGGATCCAAGCTAGACTATAAGGGAGCAAGAAGCTTTTTGTCATAGTTTTCTCCTTCCACGTGCATCCTTGCTCCACTAGGGGAGGTATTACCATGAGACTTATTGCCCAAAATATTTGCAAAGTTAATGAAGTTGGAGTGGCAAGTCACATCACCCGTAATCTAAGTCATGGGAATCTCATCACCATCGCCAAACACAAGTGTAGCAAAGAACTGTTGCACTAAGGTGATGTTGTAATCTTGTTTAATCATCATGAGTGGTTGAAGGACAAGCTTCTCGGTAACCCACATTGGCTCCTCAAAATATGCTCTCTGCTTCTCCATGTGAGCAAAGTCAATCACCCCTCCATGGACACATGAAAAACTTATTGTGTAATGCGAATTCCTTCATGAGAATCTCTTGTTCCTTCCGATGAAAGCATTGGTCTTGAGTGGTCCTTGAGAGAGCACAAACATTTTTCTTCCTCATATCCGCAAACTCTCCTGCGGACTAATCCACCATGATTTCATGGTTGTAGCTGACGATTTTGGCTGAGGACGATCGATACCAAGGTGGATGAGCCTCGCTGTTGCCAGATCTCCGTCTCACGCACACCATTTGGATGGCGGAGTCTTTGTCCCGTCTAGCAAGACTGTCTACAAGCACTGCTCCGCTTATTGTGGCCGCTCAGCTGTTCATCGAGATCGAGACGCCGCACCGCCGGTCGATCGAACTTACTCCGTCTGGGTGGCTTTTGGTGTACATGGAAAATGATGGTGGGGCCGGGAGCTCCCATGGCGTTTTTCCAACACCACTGCGCCCCGTCCCACACTGCAGCATGCCAACCCCTGTGGCCGCATGGGACGGGCATCGTCGCGGTGTCGGTCGCACCTACGCAGCTCCTTTGATAAAGTACTAGATGGACCTCGCGCGCGTTGCCGCGCCGTTCTCTGTTGTTATCATTTTAAAGTTTCACGTGTATTATTAGATAGATGATGTATGCATACCATCATGATAATCATTATATATTTAAGAAAAATCTATAGAAAAAACATGAGGAAAATAGCCCAACGGCGCACACAACAAAGAAGTTGCCAGATAAAATCCAGCTGGCCTGGCAACTTTGATTTTTTCATATCGTTCTTTCAAAAAATTGGCTGGCCGTAGATGCTTTGGATGCATGGGTATAAGGGCATCGCGCTGGGTGTCAAATTCCTCACATTCACCCAATAGTCAAGTGCTATATTTATGCAAATAAAGCCAATCCAGTGGACAAAGTATCACACCACCGGAAAAACAGAAGGCAGACTAAATAGTGAATGTGTATACAAAACTAAACTCTCATAAAAAATGTACCTGAAGGATAACAACACATATAACAATGCTGGCGATAAAAAGCACTATATAAGCTAATAATGGACAGACTCCTCGAAACACATATACATAAAGTCCCTGGCAATAATTTGCCACCAACATAAAGTTCCTTTTCTCATACTCCCTCCGTCCAACAATAAGTGATGTAGATTTGTCTAGATTCGAATGTATCTATATACTAAAAGACATCTAGATATATATAAATTCAGATAAATCCGCATCACTTATTTCAGGACAGAGGTAGTACTTCTTTTCAAAAGGAATAACAGTGTGACTGAACATGGCATCAAATAAGACCCGAGCCCTCCAAGTAACCCGTTGGATACAGAAGGAGAACATCAGACACATCGGTGATGTCTTGTAATAGCTGAGCCATGATAACTGGATTCTAGGATGAGCCATGATAACTGAATTCTAGGACGTAGGTTAGAAATTTTATCGAGCGAGCTGCTCAGGCAAAGTCTCCATATTAATTCTAGCATAAAAGGAAAATTGTAACTCCATCATGTAAAGATGTATGTCGACTACCTTGAATGTCGTGGTTACGTCGACCAGGTTTGTCAGCATATAGGCCGGAGCTGCATTATCTTTCCTTGACAGTCCCTGGTCCTGAAAGGTGTTGATCCCTCCCATGCCCGTAGCTCCTCCTGCATAATAAATACATTTAGTTGTATCTCAAGGAGCGGATAATACCAAAAGTGCAGACGAAAAGTAGGGGTTCTCCATTGAAAGCAATGGAGAAAGCAGAAAATCCTTAGGGACCAACTTGCGGTGTTCAGATTTGTTTCGACTGGTTCTAGGAGGAGGCACCCCATGATATTATATGCCGAGATCAGCACATCACTACACATCACTACAGAGCTAGCCGGTTTACCACCACCGAAAATCCCAAAACAACAACCCATGCCGCGGATACAGAGGTACAAAAACAAACCACCCCCTCAACTGAAAGTCTTAAGACCAAATAAACCGCAACCATCAATGCACCACACAGCCACAATGAGCACGAACTGGCGGCATTCCACCCAAGTAGATAACAAAGGAGCACAAACTAAGCCATGAAAAAAAATGAAAGATGCAAATCTTCGCAAGGCGAGACACGTAGCAAACAACACCGATCCAAGACCCAGGATAGCAGCCACCAACATCGACACAAGTCGTGGCCGCACTGACTGAAACCCAGCACATCCGCCAAACAAACAACCAGAAAAAATAGAAACACCGAAGCGACCGGGAACAGGCAGCTCATACGCCAGGTGTGTGCCTGCAACGAATCAGGCACCGACTCATACAACTTACCACACACCAACACGCACGCATACATCGCAACAAACCACATCGACGCATGTTCTGAACATGACAAAAAAGGAACCACGTGCTGACAGGTAGGGCCGGCACGGTGGGCGTAGCCCACAACTTCCTATTTCTAGGGAGCTTAGAGCTCTTGGAACATATAGCAAAAATGTACACCGAAGGAATGCAACACTGCAAAAGAATTTTATGTATAATCGTGTCAAAAAATTGCAGTTCTAATTAGCTAGTTTCATGTACCTATAAATTAAAGAGATTAGAATAGGTAGAATAAATGATGTTTGCAATCTAGAAAACTCCTTGACCCACGTCCCTTCTAATTTCGAACTGTCTCTGCCCTATTGTAGATCAAACTATGAACTTTGCAGTGTGAACAATATTTAACAAAAAAAATCTAATATGGAGCTCATTTGTATTGTAAAATTCTGATGCTGAAACAAATAAATCTTATGGCTGACAAAATTTAAACCTGCAAGTGCATCAAGTCTATTTTGCACTCTTCTTTATATAGTAGAAAACTATTTGGAACAAAACTTAATGAAAGAACTGGGACCACAATCAAATATTCACGTCTCAATGACTGAGCTATCCAATCTCTATATTGCACTAATTTATATGCATGTGTGAGTTGATAGTTCTAAACCAAATGACAACCATATCTTGTGACATGCCTACTCAATACATTGTGATGTGCTGACCCTGATTCTTAGTGGTGTGTGTGAGCATACCAGCAAAACAAACAACAATTGCAGATCTTCAGGTTTAGTCGGCTTCTGAATTTTGGTAAGGGGAATCAGCAAAAGCCGAACAATAAAAACAAGCCTCACCTCCATCCCACGACTATCTCTACCAGGCCATCACGCATTGCTGAAAGCGCCATGGATTTTTCAGTTAAACAATGCAGAATAGGGTAGAGTTCATTTTCCTCATGTGCATTAAAATCTGCAACACCACACTCAGCTCATGGAATCTTTGATTCAGCAACGTGGCCTCGACCCTGGAGTGTTGAGGTAATTATCCTCAGGCCATCACGCTCCATACATCCGCCATCAGAGATTGTTGTTGCCGCAAGATGAAAAACAAATTTGGCCGGGATGTAGTGAAGAACAGCACGGCAGCTGAGCATGGACCTTCTACGCACGCCGCACAGGACGCAAGGCGAAGGCCATCGCGAGTCACCACAGGAACATCCACAAGCCTGCACCAGCGCAGCCGCCTCCGAGGGACAACGGCAGAAGGGACGCGTGCAGGTTGCCTCCGCCTCCCAAAGCAGGAAATAAAGGATCTCGTTCTCGTCCCTGCATCGAGAACGCCGGTGCGGCTCGACCGGCGCCCCTATCCCTCCCGGCCTCCCCTGCATCTCGGCCGGCAAGCGCCCCGCCCTCGCCTGCAGCTCGGCCGGCGAAGCCCCTTCCCCATTCCCTGCAGCTCTCCGTGCCCCGCTCCTGCATCCCGAGGGTGCCCCCGCGGGCGTTTGTTGATGGAGGCGCAGGCGGCGGTTTCGGCCAGATTTGGCCGGGAACCAGTCCGATAGGCGGTGGGGTGCGCGTGGGTCGCCGGCCGTGGTGGTGTACGGTGGTGGTTGGCCATGGTGGCGTGCACCGGTCTGCCCCCGTCCGCTTCCTTCATTCCATCCCGCCGCAACCCGACCGCCTCCGCCCGGCCGCCCGCATCGCCCACACATCCACCGCTCCCGGATTGTTCCCCCGCGGTCCGCATGAGACGGGATCCCGGCGCGCTTCCAATCCACCGCTCCTGGGAACCGCCGTCACGCCGCCCCCAATCCACCGCCCCAGAGACCCACCGAACGTGCTTGCGGACTCGCTCGCGGCCTCACCGGCCGCTCCATGCCGCCTCTCTTCTTCCCAGCCGAAGGTGGAGATCCATGGCGGCGCGATTCGGAGCCCAGGAGGCAGCGGAGGAGCGTGGTGGCGCACGGAGTCCTGGTCCAGCGGCCGGTGAACCCCGGTGGGCGGTGGCGACGTGCGGGAGGTGAGGGACGGCGTTGGCCGGCGCACTGTGGGTCGATGGCGCGGCAGATGTTTGGGTTGGGTCGCTTTACGCCGCTTCATTGACCTCACGCTCCTCCTTTTAGGGTGTGTTTGGTTCACAGGATATAATCAGGGGATGGGATATCCCCAACCACCTGGTTAGAGGTAGCCAATTTTACTGTTTGATTTGATAGGATGAGATGTGGTTAGGGGTATCCATTTCTTTGTTTGGTTCAAAAGATGAAAAGTGGTTGGAGTGTTGTGGTGACCTCCTTAAGTTGGTGGTGAGATTAGCTCTAGAGTATTCACATGAAACAGAAAATTATTTGTCCAGTACCACTATACCAGCTCGTAACTGGGCATAGTGGGGCTGTTTGGTTCAGAGGATATCCCCAAGTGGTTAGTGGTAGCCACTGAAAAATTGGTTACCACCTGTTTGGTTTAGAGGGTGAGAGAGGATATGGATAACCAAATTCTGGGTATATTCCCCTAAAACGCTGGTTGAGCTCATCCCGCAAAATCGGGCGGACGAGGGCAACCACTTCTGGCTACGGCCGATAACCTCTTCCCAAAACGTTTTTTCCCCTATTCTACTCGCTCAACGCCCAGCTAAGAAAGAAAATATCTGAACCAGGGCGGCGGCAGTACATCGGAGACGCGCTTGAAGGCGGCATCCCGACCCTGGCCTCCTCCGGCAAGCTTTGTGTTGCTGCCGAGAGAGCTCTTTGTCGGCGCCCATCATCAGCGCCCGGAGCAACAGCCGATAGTCCCGATACGACAGCGCCGCCGATAGATTCGCTTGACATGGCCGCGCCGACTGGCCGGAGGGAGACCAGGAGCTATCGGACAAGGCTGGTGGCATCGCGGTGGGCATGAGCTTTGCGTACTTGGTGGCCTCTGATGCTCTGGTCGACCCATGGTTCATGATCTGCCGAGGTGTTCGGCCCTCATTTGTTCTGCTCTCTACACCTTGCTCTCGGCGGCTCATACTTGTCCCGTTTAAAGCCCAAATAGGCAATTTAGTTGGAATCAACTTGAATCAATAAAATTGCATTGCATTACAGGGTAATCTCACCATTTGAATTAAAAAGTCACCACAACCGCTCATCCACTTCTTTTCTTCTCAACCAAACAAAAAAATGGCTACCACTAACCACTTCTTATTCTATACAACCAAACAAAAAATTGGCTATCCCTAACCAGGTGGTTGGGGATATCCTCATCCCCTGAAGCTATCCCCTGAACCAAACAGTACTGTACAAGAAAATTCTAATCAAGAAATCATGCATTATCTTTGGCTGCTACTGTCGTTGATGAGAAGAGAGGATCTGAAGAAAAGCTCCCAGACGCTAGCGACCGCTCCTCCATGCGCGCCGCTGCAAGGGGCCTAGAGGGAGATACGAGAGAGAGGAGAAAGGAGCTAGCTCGCCAGATCCGTTGCCCCGACCACCGCTGACCTGCTTGCTCCGGCCGCCGCCGTTGAACTGCTTGCTCCTGCCGTTGCTGTCGAACTGCGTGCTCCGGCCGCCGCCGTCCAACTGCGCGCTCCGGCCGCCGCCTTCGAACTGCGCGCTCTGGCCGCCGCCGCCGCCGACCTGTGCGCTCCGGTCGCCCCTGCCCAGCCATCTCCTGCCGCACCTAGATATGGTCTCGGGGGAGGTAAGCGAGGACAAAAAACGTTTCGGGTGAGGCCACCGCGAGAGCCAAAGTGGTTGCCGTCCTCCACCATATTTTGTCGGATGGGCTCAACCGATTTTTGGATGGAATATGCTCTAAATTTGGATATCCCTATCCACCTCCTCCTCTCAACTAAACACTGGATAACCACTAAAAAAGTGGATATCCCCTGCCATCTAGTGGATAGCCACTGAACCAAACAGTAGTTCCAATAGCTTCGGGAGGGAGCCTAGAGGCGTGGGACTGAGCGGTTGGTTTGACGATGTCGGTCGGCCTGCACCGACGAAGCTCAGGAGGCGACCAGCAACGACACGACCCCAATTCGACAGACAGCGAAATGGTAATGCACCATGACGTGGACCTCGCCAGTGACACGTCACGAGTAACCACAGGGCGTCAAAACCCAGGGAGCTTAGTGTTCTTTTAAGATTGCCTTGGTGACTTTAGGAGAACAAGTACTTTAAATGACGTCGAGGCAGGGAGCTTCCGCCCCGCCGCTCCTGCCTCGCCGAGTGGTGACCCACTCCTTAGCGTGTCGTCCCTGGTACCCGTGTCAGATGCTCAAGGTGTCGCCGCCTACACTGTCACGGGGGACACTCCTTCTATTTGTGCTGAGTTGTATGGCATGTATTCCCGTGAGCGCGCAGCCGTGCAGGGTTTGTGTCTAAGGACAACGCCAAGTTTGTGGATGACATGGATGTGGACATCCATGCTATATAGAACATGAGATGATCCTGCGTTCCACGATCATCCTTGAATGGTTCTGAAGAGTTCATTGGTGATGTCTTTGACGTTCTAATGTGTTGAACTATGTCCCTTAATTCAGAACTATGTTTATACAAAAGTCTGTTGCATACATAAGTCTTCAGATCTCCCGACAGGCTACATCCTATGCTGGCATCTAGCCTATTTGGTACGGACACAAACCAAATATCTAATAATTGAAGACTTATTAACGATCGGTTTATAGATCGAGCAAGGTACATCGTTTAACCCAGAGAAAGAGTTTGCATTGATTCATCACAACTTTGCGAAAATCATCAACTAGGAGGTCATCGTGGAAATCGGGCTTTTCTACTCTGGTGACGGCACACCAGAGGATGAAGGCTCTCGCACAACGACGGAGCTTTGACTTTCAAGCCAAAGCCAGGTTTGCTTCTTTGATTGCACACTTTATATGCCTTTCTAATATCTGTAATAAAGTTGATTGTATCCAGTATGTATGTCCGTTCTTGCATGTTTAAAAGCATAAAAGACATCACTTTAATGTTTCATGTTTTTATGGTTGTTTTTTCATTGCCAATTCATCTATGCACAATTATATGACAAATATTTTCAGGAATCACATCCGTGATGATCTAATGAGACATTTATTCAGCAAACACACCAGAAAATGGTGTACTTCTTGTTAGATTGATCTCCACCTGTGTGAGCCCAACGGCCCACCAGGCCCCTTTGATTCGCGCCCTGATCGGGGGCGCTCAGCCCATTATGGCTGACGGGCCCCTGTCACCTGCGCTATATAAAGAGGTGGGGGCCGGCGGCTCGAACTACGAGGTTCGTCGTGAGCCGTTCTCCCCACCGATACACCCTTCCCGATCTAGGGTTCGCGCAGTGCTGACGGGAAGTCCGCCGCCACTAACCCTCACCCACGCTCACGCCGTCGCCCTCCCCGATGGCTGCCGGCTCGGGCTCCTCGAGCCAAGGTGCAGGTGGTTCTCTTCTCCCTCTCCGATCTCTCCCTCTCTCTCAGTGTTTTCGCCCTAATTATTCACAGAGTCGGATCTATCGATTTGATCTAGTCTAGCACTTCAACAATGGTATCAGAGCATATGTTAGAGGCTAGTTTTTTTCGGTTTAGATCAAGGAAAAGAAAACCCTAGCCATCCTGTAATCCCCAAAAGAGAATCCAAAGAACAGAGATCAAGAAAGGAAAGACACTCATCGGTATGACCTCGAGGTCGCCGGCAAAGAAGCGCCGCTGCAGAGCCGCGCCAGTTCCTCTCGATCTCGATGCGCATCGGCAAGCCGAGGCATCGAGACGAAGAACACGGGCGGTGGGGGCTCACGCCTTCGCCACCGCCGAAAGGGAGTGACCCCTTTGGGGGCAAAGGGCACGCCACCCAGCCGCCGGTCTCCTGGCCGTGGTGCTGTGCGTTGCCATCGTCGGCGGGAGCCGACCACGGGAAAAGGCAGAGGGGCGCCAGCGCGCCTGACCTCTGCGAGCTTCCGCGTGGTGCCTCGCCGTGGTGCGCGTGGTGCACGGGAAAAGGCAGAGAAGAGGAAGGTTGTCTCGCCGTGGGGCGCGTCGGCCGTGGCCGGCGGCGCGCCGACCGCCGGCGGCTCAGGCTCCTCCAGCCGCCGTCGAGCGGAAGTAACAGAGAAGGGAAACGGGAGAGGTCCGCCTCGCCACCGTGTGGTGGCGCCGTCGCCGGCGGAGCGCCGGCCGCCGGGGCTCGGCCTCCTCGAGCCGCCGCTCGGGCGGACAGAGAGCAGGGACGGGAGAGAGAGTGAGCGGCTAGGGTTCGACCGGCCGGTGCGGGGGCAGTTTTGTTCCGTCCGATCCGCCAGCTCAACTGTCCGATCGGCATCGGACGGTTAAGATCGAGCGGCGCTGGTGCCAGACGGGCCGTGGGCCGTCACAGGCTGGGCCGCAGAGTGAGCGGCGGCTAGTAACCGCCGCACAGCGCGCTGGCGGGCTGTGGGCCGCCAGATGCGATAGAAAAACAGTTTTTTCTCTGGATTTTTTTCCAGAGAACAGTTTTAATAGTTTCTTGTTCAGTTTTGAGAAAATTTTATATAGTTTTTTCTATTCAAAATATTCCAACGAAAATTTTGTTTAGAGAATTCAAAAGTTACAGAAACTTTTCTATAAAGATTAAAGTTAATGAATTTTTATTCAAGTTTCCGCTGCATATAGTTAAAGTAAATTGCTTAAATGCAATAAAGTGGTATTTAAATTTTTGAAAGATGTGATAAAGTAATATTAAAAGTGATTGTGATTCTGTTATTATATAACCAACGTTGTTAATAGCATGATCATGATTTGTTAATTATATGATAAAAGGTGCATTTATCTCTACTTTTGCCCAACGGTAATATAGTTTTAATTGCACAAACAGTTGTATGAGTTGATCTATACCAACGTTGGATTAATGCATGCAATTGTTTTATTATCTCACATCTTTGTGAATTTCAGGAGGCTACAGTCTGATGAGTTGCCTTAAAGACGTTCCGACGCTCAGGGGTGACAACTACACTGAGTGGAGGAAGAAAGTTGATCTGGCTTTTGTCTGCGCTGAGGTTGACTGGGTTGTGGACACTCCACAGCCAGTCAAGCCGATAGAGCCAGTCAGAGATGCAAATGATGATGATGCTGCATGGGAGAAAAAGAAAAAGGACTTTGCTCCAGTGGAGCTGGCATATGTGCTAGAGAACCAAAAGTGGGTCAATGCAAATAAAAAGTGCATGGCCTTTATAAAGAATACGATTGAGAACGCCATTGCGGGCTCAATCGCAGAGTGCACTTCCGTTGGGGAGTTTCTGGAAAAGATAAAGAGCCAGTTCACTGGCTCTTCAAAGGTGTATGCTACCCAGCTGCTCAAACAGCTGGTCACAGAAAAGTACACAGGAGGTGCACATGGCATCAGGGAGCACATCTTGAGGATGAGCAACATGGCTTCTAAACTGAAGCCCATGGATGCTGATCTGGAATTAAAGCCTACTCTGCTTGTTCACCTTGTCATGGCATCATTGCCTAAAGAGTTTGATAACTTTGTTATCAACTACAACATGTCCCCTGATAAATGGGACATAGAAAAGATGATTGCCATGTGTGTACAAGAGGAAGATAGGCTTAAAGCCTCAAATGGTGGTTCAATCAACTATGTCAAGGACAACAAGAAAAGGAACTACCAGAACTTCCAGAACAGCAATCAAGGTTCTCCCTCCAAGCCATATGGCAAAGGTCCCCAACAGTATCATCAGCCCACTCTCCCAGTGGATAAAGACCAGTGTCTCCACTGCAAGAAGACTGGGCACTTCAAGAAAGACTGTCCAGTATGGCTCAAGTCCATAATGGCAAGGAAAGGTATAGATACAGTTTCTTTTGTTAATGAATCCTTGTATTCACAGTTTTTGAAATCTACTTGGTGGATTGACTCAGGTGCGACTGTTCATGTTGCAAATTCTTTACAGGGATTCCATTCGACAAGGACTATGAAAAGAAACGAAAGATGCATTGAAGTTGCGAATGGAGTTCAAGCAGACGTGGAAGCTGTTGGCGACATCTCCTTGGAGTTAGCTGATGGTTTTTCGATTCTGCTTAGAGATGTTTTATTTGTTCCTTCACTTCACAGAAACTTAATAAGTGTATCACGTTTGGATAAAGATAGTTATGAGTGTTATTTTGCACACGGCGAGTGTGCCATATGGTTTAAAGATGCTTGTGTGGGTGTTGCTTTACTTCACAACGAGCTTTATTTGTTATCCTTACGTGAAAAAGTGCATTCTGTGTGTAATGTGAATGAACAAACTTCCTTGTCGAACAAAGAACAAAAGAAAAGAAAGAGAACTCATGACTCATTGAAGTTATGGCACTGTCGATTAGGCCATATTTCGAGGGGAAGAATCGAAAACCTCGTTAAAAATGATATTCTTCCTCCGTTAGAGTTCTCCGATATAGAACAATGCATAGATTGCATAAAAGGAAAGTATGTAAAGCAAATTAAAAAGGGTGCAAACCGAAGTACAGCAACACTAGAAATAATCCACACTGATATTTGTGGACCATTTTCTGTGAAAAGTGTGGATGGCTATGACTCGTTCATAACATTCACAGATGATTACTCCTGATATGGTTATATTTATCCAATTAAAGAAAGGTCTGAAGCATTGGATAAATTTAAAATATTCAAAGAAGAAGTTGAAAATCAACATGATAAAAGAATTAAGATAGTCCGGTCCGATCGTGGTGGGGAGTACTACGGTCGGCACACTCCATATGGTCAAGTACCTGGACCTTTTGCAAGGTTCTTACAGGAAAATGGAATAGTCGCCCAGTATTCTATGCCGGGCGAACCTCAGCAAAATGGAGTAGCTGAAAGGCGCAACCGTACTCTTATGGATATGGTGCGCAGTATGATGAGTTATTCCACCCTTCCATTGGGATTATGGATGGAGGCACTTAAAACCGCCATTCACATTCTCAACAGAGTACCAAGCAAGTCGGTGCCCAAAACACCGTATGAGTTGTGGACAGGGAGAGTTCCCTCCCTGCGCCACTTAAGGGTCTGGGGGAGCCCAGCTGAGGCAAAAGTATTTAATCCAAATATTGCAAAGTTAGACCCCAAAACAGTAACTTGCCACTTCATTGGCTATCCTGACAGATCAAAAGGTTATCGTTTCTACTGTTCAGACAAATACACAAAGTTTGTAGAAACGAGACATGCAGTCTTCTTGGAGGACGAACTGATGAGGGGGAGCATGGTAGCTCGGAAAATTGATCTTGAGGAGAAGAGGGTGCATGCACCTAATCCGATGATTCAGGAGCCATTTTTCTCGCTACCTGTTGTACCTGCACCGGCAATCCCTGAGGTTGCGGTGCAAGCACCTGTTGTAACTTCACCCGTGACAACAAGGAGTGAAGTTTCGGAACCTGTCCGTCAGGAGCCGACTGAACCCTTAGTTGAGCATGAAAGGGAGCTGCAGCAGCCACCTCTAATAGATGTACCAGAAGTTGAGGTACATAATGAGCCAGAGAATGAGGCCCTAAGAAGGTCCAAAAGAGTCAAGAAATCAGCTATTTCTACTGACTATAAAGTTTATAACACAGAAACAGTTCATATGGAAGGTGATCCCACCTCATATGAAGAAGCTATGGAAGGCCCCAACTCATCGAAGTGGCTAGAGGCCATGGAAGATGAAATGAGGTCGATGAGTTCCAACAATGTTTGGGACTTAGAGGAAATTCCCAAAGGAGCCAAAACAGCAGGCTGCAAATGGGTCTACAAAACAAAGTATGATTCTAACGGGAACATAGAAAAGTATAAAGCGCGTCTAGTGGCAAAAGGATTTACACAAAGAGAAGGGGTAGATTACAATGAGACATTTTCTCCAGTCTCATGTAAGGATTCCTTCAGAATCATAATGGCACTAGTTGCACATTTTGATTTAGAGTTGCATCAAATGGATGTAAAGACGGCATTTCTAAATGGAGATTTAGAAGAAAAAGTGTACATGAAACAACCCAAGGGTTTTTTCATGGAGGGGAAGGAACACATGGGATGCCGTCTAAAGAAATCCATTTATGGATTAAAGCAAGCCTCTAGACAGTGGTATCTAAAGTTTAATGATACCATTAAAAGATTTGGATTTAAAGAAAACATCGAGGACAACTGCGTTTATGCGAAGTTTAAAAGTGGGAAATATATTTTCCTAATCTTGTATGTGGATGATATCCTGCTTGCTAGCAGTGATGTTAGTCTTCTGCGAGAAACAAAGAAGTTTTTGTCCTCAAACTTTGATATGAAAGATCTTGGTGAAGCTTCATATGTTTTGGGCATAGAAATTCACCGAGATAGAAAGAATGGAGTGTTAGGACTATCACAGAAGGCATATCTAGAAAAAGTTCTAATAAAGTATAATATGCATAAGAGTAATGCCACACCTGCTCCGATAGTCAAGGGCGACAGTTTTGGGGAATATCAATGCCCCAAGAATCAATATGAGATCGATCAAATGAAAGCAGTACCATATGCTTCGGCTGTTGGAAGCTTACAGTATGCACAAGTGTGCACTCGCCCTGACTTAGCTTTTATCACCGGGGTACTCGGTAGATATCAGTCAAATCCAGGCATAGAGCACTGGAAGATGGTAAAGAAAGTATTGCGCTATGTGCAAGGCACAAAATACCTCATGCTAACCTATAGAAGATCTGATTCCCTAGAGATAAAAGGGTATTCAGATGCAGACTATGCGGGAGACAAAGATGAAAGAAAATCCACAACTGGATATGTGTTCACTCTCGCAGGAGGGGCTATTTCATGGAGAAGCTGCAAACAGACAATAGTTGCATCATCCACGATGTATGCCGAATTTATAGCATGTTTTGAGGCCACGAATCAGGTGTTATGGCTAAAGAAATTTATACCCGACTTGAAAGTAGTGGATTGTATTGACAAACCAATAAAGATGTACTGTGACAACCAGCCTGCAGTATTTTATGCTCACAACAACAAGTCGAGTAAAGCTACCAGACCAATAGAAGTAAAGTATTATGTTGTGAAAGACAAAATCCAGGATCAAACTATAAGACTCGAGCATATAAGGACAAAGGATATGCTTGCGGATCCGCTAACGAAAGGCTTACCACCCAGTGTGTTCAAGGAACACTTAGCCGGCATGAGTTTAATGGCAAGCCTATGATTCCTGGATCATAAGAGGCCCAAAAGTAACAGAATTTGTTTCAAAACAGAAAAGTGTATAGTGGCTGTCTGATTCTATCGGCAATTGAGCTGTGACGATGAAACATGCTCTATGTAATGATCCGTGATGAAACGAGTAAAGTATAAAGTATAAAGTTAAAAGTAAAGTTGAGATCAAGGGGGAGAATGTTAGATTGATCTCCACCTGTGTGAGCCCAACGGCCCACCAGGCCCCTTTGATTCGCGCCCTGATCGGGGGCGCTCAGCCCATTATGGCTGACGGGCACCTGTCACCTGCGCTATATAAAGAGGTGGGGGCCGGCGGCTCGAACTACGAGGTTCGTCGTGAGCCGTTCTCCCCACCGATACACCCTTCCCGATCTAGGGTTCGCGCAGTGCTGACGGGAAGTCCGCCGCCACTAACCCTCACCCACGCTCACGCCGTCGCCCTCCCCGATGGCTGCCGGCTCGGGCTCCTCGAGCCAAGGTGCAGGTGGTTCTCTTCTCCCTCTCCGATCTCTCCCTCTCTCTCTCAGTGTTTTCGCCCTAATTATTCACAGAGTCGGATCTATCGATTTGATCTAGTCTAGCACTTCAACACTTCTTAGGTACTATTTGTTGCATAGGTAGTGTGAACCTTTTTCTTCCTTATACAACAGTTATACCACTCGATTTTCTCTTTGAAGAAAAATGTACCTGTAGTTATGGACCTTATCTTATTTAGTTAACTATTCTATGTTATCTCAATTTTCACATCTTTCCCGGCTAATTTTGTCCACCATGATGCTTGCAGCATTGTGATGACACGTGAAGATTAATAGCGGTGTTTACTATTTTGAAAATTTTAATTTAATGTAATCTTTGTTGATCTCCCAATTTTGATGCACAATGTTGCACTACAACTTATGAAAGTATTTATAAATTTATTTATATATGACACATCTTTTATATGTAGGCCACACTGGATGGTATTTAAATGGAAAATATGGTTTTATTTTTATTAATAAAACAAGGACTAGTGACCCGCAAGTTAAACTACAAAAAAACAGTGCTGCAAAATAACAAGTGACAGACCGTTGCTCGCAGGAAGTCACTGCTCATAAATATACGAGTAACAAAGCCTACCGAATATCGGTGTCAGTAGTAATGATATGCCGGTGACTATTCGGAAATAATAAACTCACCGGTGCTGATGTACTAATGACAACATGCAATTAAACCTGAGTATCATAGGTAAGATATTAGTGACAAGCTTCCCTCAAATTGAGTGTCAGTGGTGATATGCTACCGATGCACAGACAAAAGAACGATTGTTGGTGGGTAGCTAAAA
This sequence comes from Dactylis glomerata, assembly GCA_007115705.1. Classification (NCBI taxonomy): domain Eukaryota; kingdom Viridiplantae; phylum Streptophyta; class Magnoliopsida; order Poales; family Poaceae; genus Dactylis; species Dactylis glomerata. The sequence continues at coordinate 1,384,732 of QXEO01000647.1, forward strand.
ACGATGGAAAGTGTATGCACGAGTTTATCTGCTGCCGTTGAGTTTATAACCAACACGTCACAGGAACCCTATAGTTGACGGGTGTGAGTTATGAACATCCACTAGATCTAGAGTACTATGGATATACAACAACTTTTTTGAGCGCCATTGGAATGTCGCTACTTAGCCCCGCTCGTCAGATGGAGCAACTAAAGTTGATAGACAAAAATATATCTAGGCATCACTGATGAGAATTCTAGATGATGGGTCGTGAATAGTTCGGTTATCAGTGACAGTATATAGGTGACAAACTCCTATATTGTCAGCGATGGGGAAAATACGCCCGTCACTGGTAGGCCTTTTTTGGCATAGTGTCATATCATAAAAACCAAATATCCACCACAAAGGAATATAAATAGATTTCCATGATCATGTTAGACAACTCATATGGCACTAGAACAATGATATCCTGAGAGACACATAGAACAAGATACTTCCACAAACCCATAGCCCGAGGGTGGACTACTCCTTCTTCATCATGTAGATGAAGGAGTTGTGTTGGAGAGATTGGAGATGCGAGCCGACGACGTTTCCTCCTCCAATCTTTGTTGGGTCTCCTCTATTTTGTGTTTCTGTCTCTATGGTGCATCGTCATTAAAATCGTGATCGGGGCAGTATATATAGGCGTTTAGGTCAAGATGAATCCAGGAGCATTAAGATCGACATCATCGGAGCTTCAAGGGGGAAAAGGCCCCCATGGCGCGGCTAGGGTATCATGTCGCGCCATGGGCCCTCTTTTTTCCCTCCTCTGGCTCCAGGTGAGGTCCAAATTCTCCAAGCCTTCTTCCATAAAAACGTGCAAAAAGTTCTAGGTCCTTTTGATACGTCTCCAACGTATCTATAATTTTTGATGCTCCATGCTTGTTTTTTACACCATTTGCCTATTGTTTCATTACACTTAGTGGCACTTTTATGCATTTTTCGGAACTAACCTATTAACAAGTGCCACAGTGCCAGTTTCCTGTTTTCTGCTGTTTTTGTGTTTCAGAAGTGATACACAGGAAATATTCTCGGAATTGGACGAAACAAGTTCCTGAAGTCTTATTTTACCCGGAAGCTTCCAGAGATCCGAAGGAGAGTAGGAGGCGAGGCACCAGGGGCCCACACGCGCAGGTGGCGCGGCCAGCCCCTGGCCTGCGCCACCCCGTGTGAGGCCACCTGGCCCCTCCTCTGACATCGACCCTTCGCCTATAAAGACCCCCCAACGGAAAAAACCTAAGTACCCGATCAGATTTCCAGAACACATCGCGATCCGCCACCGCCGTCGACCCGAAGATCGGGAGGGTCCAGAAGCTCTTCCCGGCACCCTGCCGGAGAGGGGAATCGCCACCGGAGGTCTTCTTCATCGCCATGCTTGCCTCCGGAGCGATGAGTGAGTAGTCTACCTTGGACTATGGGTCCATAGCAGTAGCTAGATGGTTGTCTTCTCCACCATGTGCTTCATGTTTAGATCTCATGAGCTGCCCTACATGATTGAGATCACCGTTATGTAATTCTACATGTTTGGTTTGTTGGGATCCGATGAATATTGGTGTTTATGATTAAGTTGATGTACTGAATTATATCTTTTGTTATCTCTATGTTGTTTATGATCTTGCATGCTCTCCGTTGTTAGTAGCTATCTTGGCCGAGTAGTTGCTAGTGACTCCAAGAGGGGGTATTTATGCTCGATAGTGGGTTCATGCCTCTATTTCACCTGGGGGAGTGACAGAATCCTCTAAGGTGGTAGATGTGCTGTTGCTACTAGAGAGAAAACAACATTCATGTGCTCAAGGGCATATGCTTTGTTTACATTACACACTTTGCTTAATGCAATTATCTGTTGTTCGCAACTTAATACTACTGGGGTGTTCGGATTGATATCCCCGGGAGTGGATTATTAGTCATAGATGCAGTTGGATGGCGGTCTATGTATTTTGTTGTAATGCCCAGAGTAAATCTCATAGTGATCTTCTTGACATATCACGTTTATCTTTATTCTATCAATTGCCCAACTGTAATTTGTTTACCCAGCATGTGCTATTTTATCTATGGAGAGACACCACTAGTGAACTGTGGACCCCGGTCCTATTTACATCATATTGCTATCACCTGTTTACTTTACTCGTACTGTTTACTTTACTCGCATACTATATTGTTTTCCACTCGATACGCTCAGAATCTTTGTTTCAAGCAAACCGGTGAGATTGACAACCTCATCGCAAGTTGGGAACAAAGTACTTGGTTGTGTGTGTGCAGGTTCCGCATCACCTTCAGTCGTCATTGTCTCTCCTCTCCTGATCGATAAACCTTGGTATCTTAACTGAGGGAAAACTCGCTGCTGTACTCTTCATACCTTCCTCTTGGGGTTCCCAACGGGCTGGTCATCCACCACGCACAAGGATTGTCTGCTCCCACGTTAACCACACTCCATCACACTCAGCAGCCTATTTTCTGGCGCCGTTGCCAGGGAGGAATAGAAGACTTCTGCGTGGGGAGTTTTTCGCACACACATCCTTTACTTTGTTTTATTGTTTTGCTTTACTTTATTTATTTTACTTGCATTGCTTTTTATCAAAAACCCAAAAAAATTAGAATCCTTGGTAGTTGTTTTTACTTGTTTACTTTCGTTTTGCTGAAATGGCCAATCCTGAAAACACCAAGTTGTGTGACTTTACTAGCACGAACAATAGTGATTTTATCTGCACCCCTATTGCACCACCTGCTACTGCTGCAAACTTTTATGAGATTAAGCCTGCTTTATTCAACCTTGTTATGAAAGAGCAATTTTCTGGTGCTAGTACTGAAGATGCTGCAGCTCATCTCAACAATTTTGTTGAGCTATGTGAGATGCAGAAATATAAGGATGTTGATAGTGATATTATTAAGCTCAAGTTGTTTCCTTTTTCTTTGAGAGGAAAAGCTAAAGATTGGTTGCTATCTTTGACTAAGAATAGTATTGATTCATGGGCTAAGTGTAAGGATGCTTTTATTGGTAGATACTATCCTCCTGCTAAGATTATATCTCTGCGTAGCAATATTATGAAGTTTACTCAGTTTGATAATGAACATGTTGCTCAAGCTTGGGAAAGAATGAAATCTATGATAAAGAATTGCCCCACTCATGGACTGATTACTTGGATGATTAGCCAAACTTTTTATGCAGGACTGAATTTTTCTTCAAGGAACCTACTTGATTCAGCTGCTGGAGGCACTTTTATGTCCCTTACCTTGGGCGCCGCATCAAAGCTACTTGACAATATGATGGTAAATTATTCCGAATGGCACACCAAGAGAGCTCCACAAGGTAAGAAGGTAAATTCTGTTGAGGAAACCTCTTCCTTGAGTGATAAGATTGATACCATTATGGCTATGCTTGCTAATGATAGGACTCATGTTGATCCTAATAATGTTCCTTTGGCCTCTTTGGTTGCTCAAGAAGAGCAAGTTGATGTGAATTTCATTAGAAACAATAATTTTAACAACAATGCTTATAGGAACAATTTTGCTAGTAACAATTATAAGCCGTTTCCTTCTAATGGTGATAATAGCTATCTTGGTAGACCTAAAGTGCCTAGTGAAGAAAGAATTTTTGAACTTGAAAAGGCTACCAAGAATTTTATGCAGATGCAATATGAGCAGAACATGGCTTTCACCAAGACTATGGAGGAGCAATCAGCTCTGTTGAGGACTATAATTCATCAGCTTGAAAATTTAAACAAGGCTATTCCTGAATTGCAAGCTAAGGTTTCCAAAGCTAAAACCGATATTTCTTTATTGTCTAATGTGCAATCTTCTTTGGTTAACAGAATGTCCGCTAAGCCTGGTCCTTTTGCTACCGCTAATGCTATTCAAGTTGGAATTGATGAAAATATTAGATTGTTAGCGGAATTGCATGCCAGGTGGGAAAGAGAAGATGAGATGGCTAGAGAGATGAAGGTATGTACCATTACTACCTCTAATTATGTTGCTCCTACTGGTAGCAATCCTCTTACTTTGATTGGTGTAGAGAAAACTCCCACTCCTTGTGTTAAAAAGCCTAAAACTGCCAAAACTTTTTCTCAAAAGAGTGCTGAAATTTTTCGGAGTGTGGGAGATGATAGCTCTACTTCTTTTAATGATTTTGATGTTGATGGCTGCAATATATCTGAAGTTATTTTGTTCTTACAAAAGCTTGCTTTGACTCCCAATGCTAGTTCTTTAAATATTGCTTTTACTAAGCATATTACCAATGCTCTCATAAAGATTAGGGATGAAAAGTTGAAGCAAAAAGCCTCTGTTCCCAAGAAGTTAGAAGATGGTTGGGAACCCATCATTGATATGCATGTTAATGGTTATGATTGCCATGCTTTATGTGATCTAGGTGCTAGCATTTCTATCATGCCTAGAAAGATTTATGACATGCTTGATTTACCACCGCTCGAAAAGTGTTATTTTGATGTTCCTATTGCTGATGTTGCTAAGAAGAAACCTTTGGGAAGGATTAATGATGTTCTTATTGTGGTTAACAATAACCTTGTTCCCGTTGATTTTCTTGTTATGGACGTTGAATGCCATGCTTCATGTCCTATTATTTTGGGAAGACCCATTCTTCGAACTGTAGGTGCTATCATTGATATGAGGGAAGGCACTATCAAGTATCAATTCCCACTAAAGAAAGGTATGGAACACTTCCCTAGGAAAAGAAAGAAATTACTTTTTAACTCTATTCTTAGAGCAAATTATGAGCTTGATGCTTCATCACTTGATATTACTTGATTCGCAATTTTCTGCGCCTAGCTCAAAGGCGTTAAAGAAAAGCACTCTTGGGAGATAACCCAATGTTTCTTTTCAGTACTTTTTCTTTTATTTGAGTCTTGGAAGTCATTACTACTGTAATGACCGCTCCTTATCTTGTTTATTTCGTTTTTGTGCCAAGAGAAGCCTCTAATTTAAGTGAGGTAAAGATTTGGGGATGTTGCTGTCCTGAAACTGTTTTCGGTGCTGCGCCGTAAAAATTCGTGAAAATTCTCTGTTTATCTTTTGAACCTGTGATTTCTTGTGTATATGACCCAGGTTATATCCAAACTTTTGTTAGTTGAACACTTTTTGATTTGAGCAACATAAAATCCCTCAAAAATTCGACCTTTGTCAGCTGTTCAGTTTTGACAGATTTCTGCCAATATTTGTGTTTGCCACTTTATCGCTTTCTTTTGAGTTCTTTTGATCACGGAACTTTTTGGGGAGGTTGCTACAGTAGTATTTTCTATATATGTGGTGGTTTTGAGTTGAAACCTGAAGCAAATAGAGGGTTGATTATATGTTATGCTTGCACTAATGTTGCTAATAGAATTGTGTTTAGTTTTGTATGAAGGAAGTTTTCAAGTGTAGGGATTGGAGAATGATGAGATGAGTTGAAGAATGGATAAAAGCTCAAGCTTGGAGATGCCCATGCATCACCCCAAGAAATATCCAAGAAGTACAAGCGTCAAAGCTTGGGGATGCCCCCGAGGCACCCCTTCTTCATCGGCAAAAATCAGGTCACCTTTCAAAACACTATATTTTTATTGCTTCATGCACTATGTGTTTTTCTTGGAGCGTCAGTTGTTTTAGTTTTCTTAGTTGGTTTAGTTTGTTTGTTTGCTGCAATAAATGGTTGGACCCCAACAAATTTCCTTTGGAGAAGTTGTACTCGTTTTCATTTGCAAAGAATGCTCTAGTTTTCACTCGTATTAAAAATCGAGCGTTCTTCTTTTTCTGCTACTGCTTTTGGTTTTCGTTTTCGCCTTGATTTGTGTTCAGACCTTGTCATATCTTTTCATCAAGGTTTATTTTTGCCTCTGATCTTTATTGGTTTTCATCAAAAGAGGTGTTTATAAAAATTTCAAATGGTGTTGGAAAAGAGAAAAAGCTTTGTGCAAAATAGTGGTACAAGAAGGAGCTTGTGTAGACTACGGCTTAGGCTTTTTCATGTCATGCTTGATGTATTTTTGATAGTATGCTTAGTGGTTTTGCTGTAGCATGACTTGTCTCAAATAACTGAGATTGCTTAATGAGCCTTTGAAAAAATCATGCGTTGTTTTTATTATATGGAAGCATTATTTTGGTTTTCTCCTTGATGCTTTATTTGGGTTGACTTGGCGCATGCTCACACATGTTAGACTCTTAAAAATTCGCCAATAGCCTTCATGATCATTTAGTTTTTGACTTTTTATGCCATCTTATGCTTCTTTTAATGTCGCTTTGCATGATTATGGCCATTATTGCTCTCTTAGTTGGTCGCTCCCAGTCTTTTGCTAGCCCTCGCCTTGTACTGAGTATGAGCTCTACTCATGCATCCAACTCCTAAAAGCTAAAGTTTTCCAAAGTGTCCACCATACATACCTACTAGCAATTTGCTATTCCAAGTAAATTTGACTTGCTTTTATTTTCTCTTCAAATTAAACTCTTACCAGTGTTATGCGAAATTCGGTCAGTAAAGCTCTCACGAACCGGAAGGCACACTTTACTTTTTCCTGTTCTTAAAAATTTGACATTGTGGTCTTTTATGTTGAGTTGTTATGCTTGCAAGTTGTAAGTTGGATTCTAGCCCATCCATGCTGTCATGGGCAAGCTTTCAACATTGCACATCTTAATTGAGTTGATATCGTGATCTTTTGTTTATGGATGCCCGCGGTGTGAAATGAATTGGGAATCTTGTAGGGATCATGGAGTTTGTATATGTGTTAGGGAAACGCCGGGCCACCAATCTAAGCCATATATAATTCATGGTGGAAATTTGCAGCATACCCATGGTGAGCATACGACGACGCATCTCACAATAAAAAGCTAAACAAAAGGCAAATAAAAGAGATGTCGAGGTGTTCATTGTCTGCTTGTCCGGTCATTTTGGTGTGGGCTTGTTCCATGTCATCGGGCACGGAGGTACCCCATTGGCGGTTCTCAATGATATGCATATACTTACAATGACAAGAGCCTTGCTTGGGACTCTAAGTAAAGTAGCATGAGGTTTAGGTACTCATATTCACGGGGCACGAGGTTTTTAACTTATGATTTGTCAAGCATATGCATCATAATTGTTCTCGCATTAACTTTAACCATTCAAGATGCTTATGATGGGGGCAATGAGAGCTCAAAGCCGGTAAGTACCATAATTTTTGAAGGTTATAAAACTTGCAATCACTGCTTCCCTCTGCGAAGGGCCTTTCTTCTGCTTCCCAAAGTTCATTGATTGATTCATGATGATTGGTTTCACTTTTTCTTAAATTATTTGTATCTAGTCGCCCTCTTAAACTTGAAGGTGTCCTATGCATTTATGTTTTGCTCTCTTTGAAGGACAAGCTGAAAACCATTTGTATGTTTTTCCTTATGACTTGAACACACGTTTGACTTTCATTGTTTCATTTTCATGATCTTTTGTTTGTGTTCATTTTCATGTTTACAACATGGTTGCTAAGTTTCTTATTGTCATGATTATATCTTCATGCCCATGCTTTAAGTTCTTATGATCCCAGCTCACAAATGCTTACATATATGATCAAGATTGTGTAGGTGCATGTCACCTCAAAAATTATTCTTTTGTTATCACTTACCTACTCGAGGACGAGCAGGAGTTAAGCTTGGGGATGCTTGATACGTCTCCAACGTATCTATAATTTTTGATGCTCCATGCTTGTTTTTTACACCATTTGCCTATTGTTTCGTTACACTTAGTGGCACTTTTATGCATTTTCCGGAACTAACCTATTAACAAGTGCCACAGTGCCAGTTTCCTATTTTCTGTTGTTTTTGTGTTTCAGAAGTGATACACAGGAAATATTCTCGGAATTGGACGAAACAAGTTCCTGAAGTCTTATTTTACCCGGAAGCTTCTAGAGATCTGAAGGAGAGTAGGAGGCGAGCACCAGGGGCCCACACGCACAGGTGGCGCGGCCAGCCCCTGGCCCGCGCCACCCCCGTGTGAGGCCACCTGGCCCCTCCTCTGACATCGACCCTTCGCCTATAAAGACCCCCCGACGGAAAAAACCTAAGTACCCGATCAGATTTCCAGAACACATCGCGATCCGCCGCCGCCGTCGACCCGAAGATCGGGACGGTCCAGAAGCTCTTCCCGGCACCCTGCCGGAGAGGGGAATCGCCACCGGAGGTCTTCTTCATCGCCATGCTTGCCTCCGGAGCGATGAGTGAGTAGTCTACCTTGGACTATGGGTCCATAGCAGTAGCTAGATGGTTGTCTTCTCCACCATGTGCTTCATGTTTAGATCTCATGAGCTGCCCTACATGATTGAGATCACCGTTATGTAATTCTACATGTTTGGTTTGTTGGGATCCGATGAATATTGGTGTTTATGATTAAGTTGATGTACTGAATTATATCTTTTGTTATCTCTATGTTGTTTATGATCTTGCATGCTCTCCGTTGTTAGTAGCTATCTTGGCCGAGTAGTTGCTAGTGACTCCAAGAGGGGGTATTTATGCTCGATAGTGGGTTCATGCCTCTATTTCACCTGGGGGAGTGACAGAAACCTCTAAGGTGGTAGATGTGCTGTTGCTACTAGGGAGAAAACAACATTCATATGCTCAAGGGCATATGCTTTGTTTACATTACACACTTTGCTTAATGCAATTATCTGTTGTTCGCAACTTAATACTACTGGGGTGTTCGGATTGATATCCCCGGGAGTGGATTATTAGTCATAGATGCAGTTGGATGGCGGTCTATGTATTTTGTTGTAATGCCCAGAGTAAATCTCATAGTGATCTTCTTGACATATCACGTTTATCTTTATTCTATCAATTGCCCAACTGTAATTTGTTTACCCAGCATGTGCTATTTTATCTATGGAGAGACACCACTAGTGAACTGTGAACCCCGGTCATATTTACATCATATTGCTATCACCTGTTTACTTTACTCGTACTGTTTACTTTACTCGCATACTATATTGTTTTCCACTCGATACGCTCATAATCTTTGTTTCAAGCAAACCGGTGAGATTGACAACCTCATCGCAAGTTGGGAACAAAGTACTTGGTTGTGTGTGTGCAGGTTCCGCATCACCTTCAGTCATCATTGTCTCTCCTCTCCTGATCGATAAACCTTGGTATCTTAACTGAGGGAAAACTCGCTGCTGTACTCATCATACCTTCCTCTTAGGGTTCCCAACGGGCTGGTCATCCACCACGCACAAGGACTGTCTGCTCCCACGTTAACCACACTCCATCACACTCAGCACCTTTTAAGTTTGCGAAGGTCCCAAAAGTGAAAAGTATGCAAACCATGGTTTTTCTGTTTATAGAGTTATAAATAAAAGGGATCTTTTAGGAAAATCCCAAAATCAATAAACATGATTATAACCACTTATATGTATCAATTGTGATGAAATATGGCACAATAAATTACAAAGATCATAAATTTATTTTATATGCATCAACAAGCTAGGGAGCCGAAGCCTTTTTTGCAGCGGGTGGAGCACGCTGCTGGGCCATCGACAACCAGTCCTAGAGGGTGTCGTTGGGGTCGGCATCCCCTCGGTCATAATGGGAGTGAAGCGTGTTTATGTTATCTTGTCCACCTTGTCATCATTTGGTGCCTTCTCTTCCCTCCCACAGTTATAGCGGGAGTATTGTGAATGCCACTGACGATGGGGAAGCTTTGACTGGAGTGTAGCCAATAAAGTAGTAGTGATTTCAAGGTAGCCGCGGTTGAGGTAGTGTTGGTCGATAATGTAGTCGTCATAGGTGTAGTCGTGATCGTTGGGGAGTTAATTTTTTCATGATTTTTTTTGACAGAGCTATAGTTTAGGAAGAGGTACCTTGTGGATGTCAGAGGGTGCATTCTGGGCCAACATTTTGGACCTTCAGAGGTACCGTCGGGGGCACCTCACGGATGTTAGAGGACGCGGTCATAGATGAGAGCACTAGTTTTGCCAAGACCGGAAGAAGCCCACCGAGCACAGACCAGTTTTGCGAGGACCACATGCGTAGTTATAGGGGTCATCATAAATATGATGTTGGTTTGTTGATGCATTCTTAGCCGTCGGACACGGTTGATGCTGTTATCTGTGTCATGTCATGTCACCTTGTAGTAGTATTGTTACATGGCATGTGTCCATCCTGGTGGATGATGTAGCGGCAGCGGTGGTGTAGTGACGAGGATGTCGATGAATAACATGGGTGATATAGAACTTGGCGATGTAGTGCGATTGAAGGGGTCCCTCGCGGCTACATGTGTTGAGCCTTGTTGGTGGTGGTGAAGTTGAATTTGCGTCTCTGTCCATGTTGACGTGGCGTGTGGTTGACGCTGATGTCACTTTTGGTGGAGATGTCGGTGCTATTTCGGCTAGATAATCGCGTCCAGGCATCTCACCTCCTATAAAGGAAGCTGCGCTACCCGGCTATTGAGGCCATCCTCCCGCGCGCAGCGACTTGGTCCATTGGATTCTACTGCGACAGTTCTTTTTCACTGCGTGTTGGACTGGCAGCCGTCAGATGCAGTTATTTATTTTCTTACTCGTTGCTCCTGTGGTTAACACAATGACATGTGGGTCCAGATTCATGCGGGACCGATATATCATACTCCAATGCGCATGAGTTCCGTGGGTGGACAGCGCATAAAATTGCACTCACCGCATAGGTTTGCATTTTCTACCTTCCTTCTTCTACATGTGGGTCGATGACTGTTGGGTCCGGATGTATATGGGGCCGGACAATCAGGCAGCACCACGTCCTTGTCTGCGTAGCTAAACATTGCATTGCACCTGTCTACTCACTGCCTCATCTGCACGTCACTGACCTTGCGTGCTCCGTGGGTGGACGGTGGGTGGTTTTGGTTTTATTATACCTGCCCTTTTTATCTTCCGGTCACTGTGGGTGGGACCCGTATGCTTGAGGCCCCGCAGGCTGTGAGAAGTGTCTTGCTCTTCCACGTAACAGCCTAAAGTTCTCTCCTTTATTCCCTACTCTACCGCGCATCGTTGGTTTTACGGTCCCTGAAAGTGGCCCATGTTAAGGTGGATCCCGATGTCAGTCGAGTATAAGGGCCGCTTATGAGGGTGGGTGGGCAATGGGTATGGACAACCCCTGGCTTCTTTTCTCTCTCGATATTGCGCGTGATTGGGTGTGGCAAAAAGGTGCTCCCCGACTGTAAGAGTCTGCTAGTATTTCTGTTTAGATTGAACTAATTCGAGCTACAAGGCATGGATTTGAGAGAAACGGGTGGAGATCTAGGAGGAAGAAGAGGACCAAGCTACACAACACACGCAACACTCGCCTAGCCAGGCGCCTCGGCCGAAGCCGCTTTTCCGTTCTGATCCCAGCCAAGTCTCTCGTGGTTGTCCTCTTGGTATATATGTTTCTCGGTCTCCTCCTTGTCTAGCTCTGGAGCAGGCCGTAGCCCAAGAGTGTTGGCCCACCGGCCAGCCCAGTAGGGCGGTCGCTGACAATCCCCCCTCCTTAAAATGCGGCTTGCCCTCAAGCCGATGTTGTGTATATCCACCAGGGTCCCATGTCAGGTGCAAGAGCAAGGCGACATCAAGAACAGGGGCTGGACCACCCGGATCCCATGAAATGAGCACTTCAGAATTATGCTTGATCTCTAGCACACTGTCAATGGTACTGTCGATGTCCCAACTAGACAATACTGCAAAGCTGAATTTCCCATGACCACTAGCTGAACAAGAATCCCACGGAATGTGCCATTCCAAGAATTGTTGGCTAGACCTTGTGCAGCAAGCAGAGCACTCCAGGTCAAGGAGCCTGATGTTTGTCCAGTGAAGTAGCTCAAAACTCAGACTCTTTAGCATCTAAAAAGGCTGCTTTAATTTTTCAACAACAAGGTTTGGAGATGATTGAATAGTAGCAGCCTGCTTCTTCCAGAAAAGAAGGTCGCACTTGTCAGTAATGTCAGGAGGCTTCGCAGGCAGTAGAGAGTAACAAGGAATTTTGGTTGGCTGCAGGCCCACAGTCTCAATGTAGGGAATAGATATGTGATTGATGCACTTCAAAATTACAACCGAGGTGGCCAAAATATGGAAGACACCCAAACTTCTAATCACAGCAGCAACGCTTGAGAGCAACTCCCAAGAAGGCCAAGGTTTGAGCTGAACCATCCTCAATAAAGCATGCAACTGCAGAATGGTAATGCTTGAATGGAACTCATCATGTGAACTCAGACAGCTCGGGGTTGCAACCCGAAGACACAAAAATATAGATGCAACAGGTCCATCACTCAAAACACTTTGACAGACTGCCCAAGAGTAGACATCAAAAGTCCATGGTTTCCATTCAGTTAAGGCCAGGTCAAGTAGTCCTGCAATATCCCCTTGGCATTTTTCAGAGCTAGATAGAAATACCCTTCGAGTGGAATAAGGCAGTAACCAATCTTCGAATGGAGGGCAGCGGAGTGACCATGCAATGCTCCACTGAAAATTCTCGCAACTGTACAGAGACTCACGCTCAGCCCAACAATAATGGAACCAGGATTTCAGCGAGACAAGATGAATTATCCAGTGTATTTTCCATTGCACCAGTGCACAACAAGGAAAGAGTATACGCCCAGGAGTGTAAAAGTGAAATGCAGACTGTAACTGTGAATGGTTGCACGACCATCGCATCAGCTCAAGATAGGGAGGGTTACCTTGCAGAAAATGTTGTACTTCTGCTAGCCCATTCACAATGGCCAAAAAGTTACTGGTGCTAAAGCTGATAGACTCCTGTACTGCACAGAGTAGTTCCAGAAACAATTGGAGATGAGGCACATGAAGCCAAAATATTAGCAGCAAGAGAGCATCAGCGTCATGACAATCAGTTATCCATATCCAAGAACGTTTATGTGAAATCATCAGAGCAAGGTACCCCGAATAGACAACCAAATTCAGTGATATTCCACAATTATATTCCACATGCATTTGAGCTCTACTAGATGACAGAAATTGCACCTTTGCAAGACAGCAATTAACTGAAAATATGGAAATGGAAAACTGGAATTCCAATTTGGCGAGCTTGCTGGTAATCCACGGCCAGATGGAAACATCACAAGTTGCATTAGCTGGTCGTACATATTGAGAAGCTACCCACCACCTGGAAAGCTTCCAAAACAGATCATACAAGCACCACTTCACAGAAAGAGCAGCTGGGAGCTTGCCAACAACTGAAATTAAGTAGTGCAGCTCACAAGCAAAAGCGAGACAAGAAAATTCTTCCATTTGATGATGTCTTGGACTGGCAAAAATAGAAGGACTAGCCAAGCTTTTGATCTCAATTTCCAGATAATAAATCACAGTGGAGCACTCCAGGGTAAGATACAGGTGCGTACTGCCAAGAATAGAGTGTGCCTGTTCTGTAGCTGGCCATGCAATCTCCCACTGTGTAGTTTGAGGCCCCTTCCAATATTGGACCACATGAGACGGTTTGGCAGCTGCACGAGTGGAACTGGGTGGTGGCCATGGTGCAATTGCAGTCATAGTAGCCCTAATATTGAACTCGTATGCTACTGGTAGCAGATTTGAGGATGTTTCGACACCGCGGCATGAACAATCTGTCGAACGCACTGAGCTTGGCAAGTGTTCAGGTGGCACACTCCAGGTAGACAGGGACATGACTGCGGGGTGTTCTCCATCGGTGCTATGATCAGGACCGCCAGGCAGGCAGATGGAAGCCATTGGTGCAATGTCAACAATAGCGTCCATGTCAAGTGACTTGTTGCCGGCAACCTCAGGTACAGGAAGCTCGGGAACAACACTGCCAGTGGTCGTAGACGACTTGGTTGTTGCGGTCTGGACGGGTGCAGCCGCATGTACAGAAGTGTTGTGGCTTGGACATTCCGCGGAGCAGGTGGTGGGCGTCACGGAGGAGAGGTCTATCTCAGGCGTTCCGGTCACAAACGCAGGCTCCAGAATTCCGTCGGTGGAGACAACGATGCACGGGGCACACGGAGAAGCAGTCGAGGTTGGCACCGTGGAGTCGCCGTCGAGGTAGTCAGAGTCGCCCATGACGTAGTCGTATATGCGTCGGGCTCCTGGAGAGAGATTGTCCTTGGTGATGTCGTGTGAAGCAGAGGCCGCAGGAGTCGTGGTCGCGCCCATGGACTCAGTGATTCCGGTGGTGGGGATGCCTTGCGAGGAGGTCGGGGAGCTGGCCGCAGACATTGGGGTCGCAATGGTCCGCTCACCGGAGGCAGCGCCTCTCCGGCTGCGCGCTGCCGCGAGGGCGCGAGCGCGGTAGGAGGCGAACCTGGCCTCGTAGAGCTCGTCCGTCTCGGACCTGAGTATGTCGTAGAGGAGCTTCGCCCCTACTGAGAGTGATTCCATGGCTATTTGGTGGTGGGGGAAAATTGGGAGGAAAATTTTGGAGAATTTCGGGGAGGGATCGACTGGCTCTGATACCAGATGTAAGAGTCTGCTAGTATTTCTATTTAGATTGAACTAATTCGAGCTACAAGGCATGGATTTGAGAGAAACGGGTGGAGATCTAGGAGGAAGAAGAGGACCAAGCTACACAACACACGCAACACTCGCCTAGCCAGGCGCCTCGGCCGAAGCCGCCTTTCCGTTCTGATCCCAGCCAAGTCTCTCGTGGTTGTCCTCTTGGTATATATGCTTCTCGGTCTCCTCCTTGTCTAGCTCTGGAGCAGGCCGTAGCCCAAGAGTGTTGGCCCACCGGCCAGCCCAGTAGGGCGGTCGCTGACACCGACCCCCATCTCGCTTTCCTATGTGAGCCACCGCCTCCCCTCCTCCACGGCCGGCTAGGTTGTTCCCCTCCGCTCACAACCGAGAAGAAGGACGACAACAGGAGGACAGCGGCGCGGCATAGGTTGGCGGCGTGGCGGAGGGTGGGTGCCGCCGGATAGGAAGAGGATGAGAGGCGACGACGGGAAGCTTGCCCTTGCTGACGGCCTCCCGCTCGCGGCCTTCTATTGCCTTCTTCTTCCTCGACAACGCCCCCGTCCACTCCCTGCACGCAATTGCACATCGACCCCATCAAACGCTGCAGAGCCTGCCGCCTCCACAGCCACTACCGTGGAATCCTTAGCGGGCCTGAGGCCGTCGGCAAATCGGCTCGTGTCAACCAGGCGGTACGAGAGATCTCGCCGTCAATCGTGCCGGCCTGCCGGTGGCGGTGACGAGGATGTCGTCCAGCGCGCGCTGCGTGCACCCAGGTGGAGTGGGCATGGGAGTATCTGGTGAAGTTGGAGGCGGAGGAGCTGTGGCTCAAGTACGAACGGGAGGCCGGATCGTGCCAGCATCCTCCACACGAGTACTGGACGAGGGGACACCGCGCCTCCGGCCGGAGGCAAGGCACGCTTTGGACGTGGAGTCACGGGAGGCTCGGGAGCAGCTAGCTCAGCTCGGATGAGATGAGGCCACCCACTCCAACCTGTAGGTCTCTCTCACTTTTTTCAGTAAGATTTCTTTCTGGTTCAGGCTTGTAGATGTGGACTCTTGTAGAGGTTTGAATTGATATTTGATTTGGTTGATTCTCTAAGAAACGGTCTCGAGATGGCTAGATATTTTATAAGTAGATGTTTGTTCTTAGGTTTCAGCGATTGTGTAAGGGATGCATGGATTTCTTCTTTGTGGGTTGATTTCGTTTTTGTTGTTCTTGCAATCTATTTTTAAGTGGGGATCCTTGGTCCTATGGACAATATGAATTTACAGTCTGTTAGTCACATGACTCACATATGAGGTTCCACATTTTCATTTTTGGGCATGATACTTGTAGGCTAACAGTTACTAAAAATATTTGTCATAAAAGTTACTAGAATATTGTTGGATAATTAGGCATAATTTCCATGATTAATTCTAGAATATTAAACATGACAAAACCAGCAACTACCACATGTAACTCGAACATACTAGATGTGCTAAATAGCAAGATGAACGAAAACAGGTAGCGGCTAAACATGTACTCGCAGAACATGATAAACAGACGAACTGCAGTAGATCGCACGTACCGTTCGTTTGCAGATGTAGTCGTTGCAGTAACGTTGTTGATGACAATGTTAGAGACGATCGGTCGAAGTAGACGACGATGAAGACGGCGGTAGGCTGCACCGTCCGACTTGGATGGAAGACGACCCGTGATGAAGAGCTTGAGCAGTCGCGCAGAGCGCTTCCCAAAAACCTAATTCGCCCTCTCCCGTACAGGATCGCAAAGGCGAGTGGTTCCGGAGACCTGCTCTCCCGTTCGCCGGTGCACGCCGGCGCTCGGGATGGAGTAGACTACGGAGGCGGCACAAACAGCGAGAGGTGGCAAAACCCTAGATTAATTTCAGGTGTGTGCGGCGGTAGCCGGGCAAGAGTTTATATAGGCGCGGGCGCACAGCGGAGAAACCCTAGGCAACGTGGGCCACGCCCACGTCGCACGTCCGAGTCGGTTACAGCAGCCCACGACCCGGGAGCGACCCGAACCGGCTAGTTGTGACGCGTCCGTCAAGGACTCGGTCAAACGCTCGGTTTTCCTGTGCAGCAAAAAGATAAGCTCGGCTCCGAGGCTCAATTCCGCAAACCGCGGCGCGCGCGCGCGTCGTGACGTGTCGAGTCGAGTCGAGTCGAGACGAGCGAGCGAGGAGGAGGAGGAGGAGCGCGCGTGTGGCACTTCTCTTCTCACTCACTTACCAAGTGGTGCAACACCCCACCTTATATGTTGGTCTACATCTCTCCCAACTTTCCATGTGGGACTAAACTTAGCTCCCACCCCTTGCCTTTATGCAGCCAAAAACTTGGGCTGCATTCCAAATGGGCTCACACACATGGGCTTTGAGATTTCTAGGAATTTCTGAAATCTATTATGGGCTCATATGAAAAGGCCCAATATTTCAACAATCCCCCACCAGATCTCAAATGCCCATTTAGAGATTTGCCAAACCTCACTACTTGTTTATATACCAGTGTTTCAGCAGAGACTGTTAAGTTGAACTTCCGCCTAGAACCTTAAGCTACGTCTATCAGCAACTTGAACAATGGACTACGCCTTGAATTACAAGTTTTGTGCGTCAAGATTTCACTCAAAGTCATAACCAGTACATGGCTGCCAGTAGCCTACCCCGCGGGTTGGAGCATATGCGTCGTACTCCATGGTCTCTTCATGAGTTTACTAGAGATCACCCAAATCTCATAGACTGCGACGTTTAACAATCGGACTCATATAGGTGTGTTCTTTCAAGAATGCTCTGTAGGACAACATCTTTGCTAATCATAGCCAACAGAAACACATTAAGGCATGTTGCCAACCTGCCTTACAGATTTTGAGAGTTATGCATCTTCACATAGAGAGGGTTACAGAATACTCTCCTCAGTTAAACCACTAGCTTGTTTTCCCAGGTTCTAATTCACGGGATCTCCGATCACAAAGGTTGGGTTACCGCTATGGCATAACATCTATGGGTCTCAAACCCATCTCCCTCGATGCACTATCTATCACATTGCGTGATAGCCCCTTAGTAAAGGGATCTGCCAGGTTTTTGTCTGTTTGAATATACGTAACAGTTATTACTCCGGAGTTTCGCAATTTCCTGACAGACTTTAAACGTCTTTTAACGTGTCTTGATGACTTCGCGTTATCCTTAGAATTGTTCACTTTGACAATAACTGTTTGGTTGTCACAATTCAAGAGGATGGCCGACACAGGTTTTTCAACCACCGGCAAGTCCATCAAGAGCTCACGCAGCCATTCTGACTCTACAGTGGCTGTGTCTAAAGCAGTGAGTTCTGCTTCCATAGTTGACCTCGTCAATATGGTTTGCCTACATGATCTCCATGACACGGCGCCACCTCCAAAGGTAAATACATACCCACTCGTGGCTTTGATGTCATCTACATCAGAGATCCAATTTGCATCACTATATCCTTCAAGCACAGCAGGGTGCCCTGAATAGTGAATCCCGTAACTCATTGTACCACATAGATAGCGCATGACCCTTTCAAGTGCATGCCAATGATCAATACCCGGGTTTGACATGAACCTACTCAACTTGCTCACAGCAAAAGAGATGTCAGGTCTTGTCGCGCTCGCTAAGTACATGAGTGAACCAATGATCTGAGAATATCTCAGTTGATCTGTTGGTTCGTTCTTGTTCTTACGCAATATCACACTGGGATCATAAGGTGTTGGAGAAGACTTGCCATCAATAAAGCCAAACCGGCTCAAGATCTTCTCAACATAGTGAGATTGCGATAAAGTAATTCCACTCTCGTTCTTATTCAGCTTGATGTTCAGGATCACATCAGCTTCTCCCAGATCTTTCATATCAAAGCACTTTGACAAGAAAGACTTGACCTCATGTATTACTTTCATGTTTGTACCAAAGATGAGAATATCATCAACGTACAAACACAATATAACACCTTCGCCCCCACCATGCCGATAGTATACGCACTTGTCAGCCTCATTAACGACAAAGCCAACAGAAGTTAAAGTTCTTTCAAACTTCTCATGCCATTGCTTAGGTGCTTGTTTCAGGCCATATAAAGATTTTAGCAACTTGCACACCTTTCTCTCTTCACCTTTTACCACAAATCCATCAGGCTGATCCATATAGATTTCCTCTTCCAACTCTCCATTAAGGAAAGCTGTCTTTACGTTCATTTGATGAACGATAAGACCATAAGAGGCAGCCATGGAAAGTAGTACTCGAATGGTGGTTAGTCTTGCGACAGGTGAATAGGTGTCAAAGTAATCTTCGCCTTCTCTCTGTGTGTAGCCTTTCGCTACAAGTCTCGCCTTGTACTTCTCAATAGTACCATCAGGCCTTAGCTTCTTCTTGAACACCCACTTGCAGCCCACAGGCTTACAGCCATGGGGGCGCTCTGATAATTCCCATGTTCCATTAGAAAGAATTGAGTCCATCTCATTTTGGACAGCTTCTTTCCAATCATCTGCATCTGGTGATGCATATGCCTCAGCAATGGACTTGGGAGTATCATCCACAAGGTACACAATGAAATCATCACCGAAGGACTTTGCAGTCCTCCGTCTCTTGCTCCTTGTAGGAGCTTCATTGTCATCCTTCTCATGAACGTTCTCAAAACCGTTCTCATGTGGTTGCTCAAAATAATCATCAGATGCACTAGATTCAGGAATTATCTCAGAAGAAAATCTAGCAGTGCTATGCATATCTTTCATAGGAAACATATTCTCAAAAAATGTTGCATCACGAGATTCCATTATAGTGTCAACATGCATATCAGGTACCTCAGATTTAACTACTAAAAATCTATAGCCAATGCTCCGCTGAGCATAACCTAGAAAGATGCAATCCACAGTCTTTGGTCCGAGTTTGCGTTTCTTTGGTATGGGAATGTTGACCTTCGCCAAGCATCCCCAAGTGCGCAAATACGAAAGTGATGGCTTTCTCCCAACCCACTCCTCATAAGGGGTTTTATCTTTATTCTTGTTAGGAACTCTATTCAGGACATGACATGCAGTCAACAAAGCCTCCCCCCACCATGCCTTTGATAAACCAGCAGTGTCGAGCATGGAATTCACCAAGTCAGACAGAGTGCGGTTTTTCCTCTCGGCCACCCCATTAGATTGGGGCGAGTAGGGAGGCGTCCTCTCATGAATAATACCATGTTCCTCACAGAATTCGTCAAAGATTTTAGGAAAATACTCTCCACCACGATCCGACCTCAGACGCTTGATCTTTCTCTCTAGTTGATTTTCAACTTCGGCCTTATAAATTTTAAAGTAGTCTAAAGCTTCATCTTTAGTTCGCAACAAGTAAACATAGCAAAATCTAGTCGCATCATCAATCAATGTCATGAAATATATCTTTTCACCTTTTGTCAACACACCATTCATCTCGCATAGATCAGAATGTATGAGTTCTAGAGGTGCCAAGTTTCTCTCCTCGGCCGCCGTATGAGGCTTACGAGGTTGCTTCGATTGCACACAACTATGGCACTTAGAACCTTTGGCAATAGTGAATTTCGGAATTAAACTCATGCTGGATAACCGAGACATCAAACCAAAATTAATGTGACATAAACGAGAATGCCAAACACTGGTATCATCATTAACACCGCCACAAATATGGTTCACGGATTTATTACAGAAATCTGAAAGTGAAAAGCGGAACAAGCCTCCGCACTCATAGCCTTTTCCAATAAATTGTCCATGCTTGGAAATGACTACCTTATTCGACTCTAAAACAACCTTAAACCCATCTCTGCAGAGAAGGGAACCGCTAACAAGATTCTTGTTCATAGAAGGGACATGCTGCACGTTCCTCAGCTGCACGATCTTCCCAGAAGTGAACTTCAGATCTACCGTGCCAACACCACGAACAGAGGCATGTGACCCATTGCCCATTAGGACGGAGGAATCCCGTGCGGCCTGATAAGAAGTGAACATAGAGATGTCAGCACACACATGAACGTTAGCACCCGTATCAATCCACCAAGAGGGAGATTGAAATACCGAAAGAACAGTAAATAGATTACCATACCCATCAGTATTGCTAGCAGTCACGACGTTGACATTCTTGGCCCTTTTCCCTCTGCGATCTGCGCGTTCTGGGCAGTCCTTGGAAAAGTGGCCGGGCTCTCCACAAGTGAAACAAGTCAGATCACTCCTGTCCCTGTTCGGCTTCTTCTTCTTGAAGGTTGTAGTCTTTACAGGCTTGTTGAAAGAGGGCTTGAAGTTCCCTTTATTCTTGCCTGAGGATTTGCCTTTCTGCTGCACAAAGTTAGCAGTAGCATGACCCTCTCTTTTCTCAGTAGTGTCCTTAGCACGAGCCTTCTCCTCAACATCAAGGGACGCTATCAGATTTTCAACTGATATCTCCTGTCTCTTGTGTTTGAGAGCTGTGGCGAAGTTCCTCCACGAAGGGGGCAACTTAGCAATAATGCAACCCGCCACAAACTTGTCGGGTAAGGCACACTTAAGGAGTTCGAGCTCTTTGGCAATGCACTGTATCTCATGAGCTTGTTGAACCACAGGAAGGTCCTTAGTCATCTTAAAATCATGAAAGCTCTCCATGATGTACAGTTCACTGCCAGCATCTGCAGCACCAAACTTGGCGTCCAGTGCATCCCAGAGCTCCTTCCCGTCTTTTATGTGCATAAACACATCACACAGACGGTTAGCAAGAATGCTCAGAATGCATCCCACAAAGATAGTATTGGCTTCCTCGAACTTTTTCTGATCATCCTCAGACATAGTTCCTTCAGGTTTGCCTTTACTAATCTGGAACACTTTCATCGTGGTCAGCCAAAGCTCAGCTTTGTACTGCCACCTCTTGAAGTGTGATACGTCTCAAACGTATCTATAATTTTTGATGCTCCATGCTTGTTTTTACACCATTTGCCTATTGTTTCGTTACACTTAGTGGCATTTTTATGCATTTTCCGGAACTAACCTATTAACGAAGTGCCACAGTGCCAGTTTCCTGTTTTCTGCTGTTTTTGTGTTTTAGAAGTGATACACAGGAAATATTCTCGGAATTGGACGAAACAAGTTCCTGAAGACTTATATCATGGGGAAGCTTCCAGACATCCGAAGAAGAGACGGAGGAGGGCCACGTGGGCCCCACACGCACAGGCGGCGCGGCCAGGCCCCTGGCTGCGCCACCCCTATGTGAGGGGGCCTGGTCCCTCCTCTGACATCGCCCCTTCGCCTATAAAGACCCCCCGACGAGAAAAACCTAAGAGCCCGATCAGTTTTCCAGAATACATCGCGATCCGCCGCCGCCGTCGACCCGAAGATCGGGAGGGTCCAGAAGCTCTTCCCGGCACCCTGCCGGAGAGGGGAATCGCCACCGGAGGTCTTCTTCATCGCCATGCTTGCCTCCGAAGCGATGAGTGAGTAGTCTACCTTGGACTATGGGTCCATAGCAGTAGCTAGATGGTTGTCTTCTCCACCATGTGCTTCATGTTTAGATCTCATGAGCTGCCATACATGATTGAGATCACCGTTATGTAATTCTATGATGTTGGTTTGTTGGGATCCGATGAATATTGGTGTTTATGATTAAGTTGCTGTACTGAATTATATCTTTTGTCATCTCTATGTTGTTTATGATCTTGCATGCTCTCCGTTGTTAGTAGCTATCTTGGCCGAGTAGTTGCTAGTGACTCCAAGAGGGGGTATTTATGCTCGATAGTGGGTTCATGTCTCTATTTCACCTGGGGGAGTGACAGAAACCTCTAAGGTGGTAGATGTGATGTTGCTACTAGGGAGAAAACAACATTCATATGCTCAAGGGCATATGCTTTGTTTACATTACACACTTTGCTTAATGCAATTATCTGTTGTTCGCAACTTAATACTTCTAGGGTGTTCGGATGATATCCCCGGGAGTGGATTATTAGTCATAGATGCAGTTGGATGGCGGTCTATGTATTTTGTTGTAATGCCCAGAGTAAATCTCATAGTGATCTTCTTGACATATCACGTTATCTTTATTCTATCAATTGCCCAACTGTAATTTGTTTACCCAGCATGTTATTTATCTATGGAGAGACACCCCTAGTGAACTGTGGACCCCGGTCCTATTTTAATCATATTGCTATCACCTGTTTACTTTTCCCGTACTTTTTACTTTACTCGCACATTACTACTATTTTCCACTCGATACACTCATAACCTTTGTTTCAAGCAAACCGGTGAGATTGACAACCTTATCGCAAGTTGGGAACAAAGTACTTGTTTGTGTGTGTGCAGGTTCCACAACACCTTCAGTCGTCATCGTCTCCCTTCTCCTGTTCGATAAACCTTGGTTTCTTAATTGAGGGAAAACTTGCTGCTACACTCTTCATACCTTCCTCTTGGGGTTCCCAACGGGCTGGTCATTCACCACGCACAAGGACAGTTTGCTCCCGCATCAACTTGGAGTAGCAAAGTGCACACCGGTAAATTTATCCGGCCTCAGTGCATCGGTAAAACCAGCCATTGATAATTCAGGAAATTGCCTACAATTAGGTTTTTGGATTGTTGGATAATTAGGCATAATTTCCATGATTAATTCCAGAATATTAAACATGACAAAACCAGCAACTACCACATGTAACTCGAACATACTAGATGTGCTAAATAGCAAGATGAACGAAAACAGGTAGCGGCTAAACATGTACTCGCAGAACATGATAAACAGACGAACTGCAGTAGATCGCACGTACCGTTCGTCTGCAGATGTAGTCGTTGCAGTAACGTTGTTGATGACAACGTTGGAGACGATCGGTCGAAGTAGACGACGATGAAGACGGCGGTAGGCTGCACCGCCCGACTTAGATGGAAGACGACCCGTGATGAAGAGCTTGAGCAGTCGCGCAGAGCGCTTCCCAAAAACCTAATTCGCCCTCTCCCATACAGGATTGCAAAGGCGAGTGGTTCCGGATACCTGCTCTCCCGTTCGCCGGTGCACGCCGGCGCTCGGGATGGAGTAGACTACGGAGGCGGCGCAAGCAGCGAGAGGTGGCAAAACCCTAGATTAATTTCAGGTGTGTGCGGCGGTAGCCGGGCAAGAGTTTATATAGGCGCGGGCGCACAGTGGAGAAACCCTAGGCAACGTGGGCCACACCCACGTCGCACGTCCGAGTCGGTTACAGCAGCCCACGATCCGGGAGCGACCCGAACCGGCTAGCTGTGACGCGTCCGTCAAGGACTCGGTCAAACGCTCGGTTTTCCTGTGCAGCAAAAAGATAAGCTCGGCTCCGAGGCTCAATTCCGCAAACCGCGGCGCGCGCGCGCGCGCGTCGTGACGAGTCGAGTCGAGTCGAGACGAGCGAGCGAGGAGGAGGAGGAGGAGCGCGCGTGTGTCACTTCTCTTCTCACTCACTTACCAAGTGGTGCAACACCCCACCTTATATGTTGGTCTATATCTCTCCCAACTTTCCATGTGGGACTAAACTTAGCTCCCACCCCTTGCCTTTATGCAGCCAAAAACTTGGGCTGCATTCCAAATGGGCTCACACACATGGGCTTTGAGATTTCTAGGAATTTCTGAAATCTATTATGGGCTTATATGAAAAGGCCCAATATTTCAACAATCCCCCACCAGATCTCAAATGCCCATTTAGAGATTTGCCAAACCTCACTACTTGTTTATATACCAGTGTTTCAGCAGAGACTGTTAAGTTGAACTTCCGCCTAGAACCTTAAGCTACATCTATCAGCAACTTGAACAATGGACTACGCCTTGAATTGCAAGTTTTGTGCGTCAAGATTTCACTCAAAGTCATAACCAGTACATGGCTGCCAGTAGCCTACCCCGCGGGTTGGAGCATATGCGTCGTACTCCATGGTCTCTTCATGAGTTTACTAGAGATCACCCAAATCTCATAGACTGCGACGTTTAACAATCGGACTCATATAGGTGTGTTCTTTCAAGAATGCTCTGTAGGACAGCATCTTTGCTAATCATAGCCAACAGAAACACATTAAGGCATGTTGCCAACCTGCCTTACAGATTTTGAGAGTTATGCATCTTCACATAGAGAGGGTTACAGAATACTCTGCTCAGTTAAACCACTAGCTTGTTTTCCTAGGTTCTAATTCACGGGATCTCCGATCACAAAGGTTGGGTTACCGCTATGGCATAACATCTATGGGTCTCAAACCCATCTCCCTCGATGCACTATCTATCACATTGCGTGATAGCCCCTTAGTAAAGGGATCTGCCAGGTTTTTGTCTGTTTGAATATACGTAACAGTTATTACTCCGGAGTTTCGCAATTTCCTGACAGACTTCAAACGTCTTTTAACGTGTCTTGATGACTTCGCGTTATCCTTAGAATTGTTCACTTTGACAATAACTGTTTGGTTGTCACAATTCAAGAGGATGGCCGGCACAGGTTTTTCAACCACCGGCAAGTCCATCAAGAGCTCACGCAGCCATTCTGACTCTACAGTGGCTGTGTCTAAAGCAGTGAGTTCTGCTTCCATAGTTGACCTCGTCAATATGGTTTGCCTACATGATCTCCATGACACGGCGCCACCTCCAAAGGTAAATACATACCCACTCGTGGCTTTGATGTCATCTACATCAGAGATCCAATTTGCATCACTATATCCTTCAAGCACAGCAGGGTGCCCTGAATAGTGAATCCCGTAACTCATTGTACCACATAGATAGCGCATGACCCTTTCAAGTGCATGCCAATGATCAATACCCGGGTTTGACATGAACCTACTCAACTTGCTCACAGCAAAAGAGATGTCAGGTCTTGTCGCGCTCGCTAAGTACATGAGTGAACCAATGATCTGAGAATATCTCAGTTGATCTGTTGGTTCGTTCTTGTTCTTACGCAATATCACACTGGGATCATAAGGTGTTGGAGAAGACTTGCCATCAATAAAGCCAAACCGGCTCAAGATCTTCTCAACATAGTGAGATTGCGATAAAGTAATTCCACTCTCGTTCTTATTCAGCTTGATGTTCAGGATCACATCAACTTCTCCCAGATCTTTCATATCAAAGCACTTTGACAAGAAAGACTTGACCTCATGTATTACTTTCATGTTTGTACCAAAGACGAGAATATCATCAACGTACAAACACAATATAACACCTTCGCCCCCACCATGGCGATAGTATACGCACTTGTCAGCCTCATTAACGACAAAGCCAACAGAAGTTAAAGTTCTGTCAAACTTCTCATGCCATTGCTTAGGTGCTTGTTTCAGGCCATATAAAGATTTTAGCAACTTGCACACCTTTCTCTCTTCACCTTTTACCACAAATCCATCAGGCTGATCCATATAGATTTCCTCTTCCAACTCTCCATTAAGGAAAGCTGTCTTTACGTTCATTTGATGAACGATAAGACCATAAGAGGCAGCCATGGAAAGTAGTACTCGAATGGTGGTTAGTCTTGCGACAGGTGAATAGGTGTCAAAGTAATCTTCGCCTTCTCTCTGTGTGTAGCCTTTCGCTACAAGTCTCGCCTTGTACTTCTCAATAGTACCATCAGGCCTTAGCTTCTTCTTGAACACCCACTTGCAGCCCACAGGCTTACAGCCATGGGGGCGCTCTGATAATTCCCATGTTCCATTAGAAAGAATCGAGTCCATCTCATTTTGGACAGCTTCTTTCCAATCATCTGCATCTGGTGATGCATATGCCTCAGCAATGGACTTGGGAGTATCATCCACAAGGTACACAATGAAATCATCACCGAAGGACTTTGTAGTCCTTCCTCTCTTGCTCCTTGTAGGAGCTTCATTGTCATCCTTCTCATGAACGTTCTCAAAAACGTTCTCATGTGGTTGCTCAAAATAATCATCAGATGCACTAGATTCAGGAATTATCTCAGAAGAAAATCTAGCAGTGCTATGCATATCTTTCATAGGAAACATATTCTCAAAAAATGTTGCATCACGAGATTCCATTATAGTGTCAACATGCATATCAGGTACCTCAGATTTAACTACTAAAAATCTATAGCCAATGCTCCGCTGAGCATAACCTAGAAAGATGCAATCCACAGTCTTTGGTCCGAGTTTGCGTTTCTTTGGTATGGGAATGTTGACCTTCGCCAAGCATCCCCAAGTGCGCAAATACGAAAGTGATGGCTTTCTCCCAACCCACTCCTCATAAGGGGTTTTATCTTTATTCTTGTTAGGAACTCTATTCAGGACATGACATGCAGTCAACAAAGCCTCCCCCCACCATGCCTTTGATAAACCAGCAGTGTCGAGCATGGAATTCACCAAGTCAGACAGAGTGCGGTTTTTCCTCTCGGCCACCCCATTAGATTGGGGCGAGTAGGGAGGCGTCCTCTCATGAATAATACCATGTTCCTCACAGAATTCATCAAAGATTTTAGGAAAATACTCTCCACCATGATCCGACCTCAGACGCTTGATCTTTCTCTCTAGTTGATTTTCAACTTCGGCCTTATAAATTTTAAAGTAGTCTAAAGCTTCATCTTTAGTTCGCAACAAGTAAACATAGCAAAATCTAGTCGCATCATCAATCAATGTCATGAAATATATCTTTTCACCTTTTGTCAACACACCATTCATCTCGCATAGATCAGAATGTATGAGTTCTAGAGGTGCCAAGTTTCTCTCCTCGGCCGCCGTATGAGGCTTACGAGGTTGCTTCGATTGCACACAACTATGGCACTTAGAACCTTTGACAATAGTGAATTTCGGAATTAAACTCATGCTGGATAACCGAGACATCAAACCAAAATTAATGTGACATAAACGAGAATGCCAAACACTGGTATCATCATTAACACCGCCACAAATATGGTTCACGGATTTATTACAGAAATCTGAAAGTGAAAAGCGGAACAAGCCTCCGCACTCATAGCCTTTTCCAATAAATTGTCCATGCTTGGAAATGACTACCTTATTCGACTCTAAAACAACCTTAAACCCATCTCTGCAGAGAAGGGAACCGCTAACAAGATTCTTGTTCATAGAAGGGACATGCTGCACGTTCCTCAGCTGCACGATCTTCCCCGAAGTGAACTTCAGATCTACCGTGCCAACACCACGAACAGAGGCATGTGACCCATTGCCCATTAGGACGGAGAAATCCCGTGCGGCCTGATAAGAAGTGAACATAGAGATGTCAGCACACACATGAACGTTAGCACCCGTATCAATCCACCAAGAGGGAGATTGAAATACCGAAAGAACAGTAAATAGATTACCATACCCATCAGTATTGCTAGCAGTCACGACGTTGACATTCTTGGCCCTTTTCCCTCTGCGATCTGCGCGTTCTGGGCAGTCCTTGGAAAAGTGGCCGGGCTCTCCACAAGTGAAACAAGTCAGATCACTCCTGTCCCTGTTCGGCTTCTTCTTCTTGAAGGTTGTAGTCTTTACAGGCTTGTTGAAAGAGGGCTTGAAGTTCCCTTTATTCTTGCCTGAGGATTTGCCTTTCTGCTGCACAAAGTTAGCAGTAGCATGACCCTCTCCTTTCTCAGTAGTGTCCTTAGCACGAGCCTTCTCCTCAACATCAAGGGACGCTATCAGATTTTCAACTGATATCTCCTGTCTCTTGTGTTTGAGAGCTGTGGCGAAGTTCCTCCACGAAGGGGGCAACTTAGCAATAATGCAACCCGCCACAAACTTGTCGGGTAAGGCACACTTAAGGAGTTCGAGCTCTTTCGCAATGCACTGTATCTCATGAGCTTGTTGAACCACAGGAAGGTCCTTAGTCATCTTAAAATCATGAAAGCTCTCCATGATGTACAGTTCACTGCCAGCATCTGCAGCACCAAACTTGGCGTCCAGTGCATCCCAGAGCTCCTTCCCGTCTTTTATGTGCATAAACACATCACACAGACGGTCAGCAAGAATGCTCAGAATGCATCCCACAAAGATAGTATTGGCTTCCTCGAACTTTTTCTGATCATCCTCAGACATAGTTCCTTCAGGTTTGCCTTTACTAATCTGGAACACTTTCATCGTGGTCAGCCAAAGCTCAGCTTTGTACTGCCACCTCTTGAAGTGCACACCGGTAAATTTATCCGGCCTCAGTGCATCGGTAAAACCAGCCATTGATAATTCAGGAAATAGCCTACAATTAGGTTTTTGGATTGTTGGATAATTAGGCATAATTTCCATGATTAATTCCAGAATATTAAACATGACAAAACCAGCAACTACCACATGTAACTCGAACATACTAGATGTGCTAAATAGCAAGATGAACGAAAACAGGTAGCGGCTAAACATGTACTCGCAGAACATGATAAACAGACGATGAAGACGGCGGTAGGCTGCACCGCCCGACTTGGATGGAAGACGACCCGTGATGAAGAGCTTGAGCAGTCGCGCAGAGCGCTTCCCAAAAACCTAATTCGCCCTCTCCCGTACAGGATCGCAAAGGCGAGTGGTTCCGGAGACCTGCTCTCCCGTTCGCCGGTGCACGCCGGCGCTCGGGATGGAGTAGACTACGGAGGCGGCGCAAGCAGCGAGAGGTGGCAAAACCCTAGATTATAGGCGCGGGCGCACAGCGGAGAAACCCTAGGCAACGTGGGCCACGCCCACGTCGCACGTCCGAGTCGGTTACAGCAGCCCACGATCCGGGAGCGACCCGAACCGGCTAGCTGTGACGCGTCCGTCAAGGACTCGGTCAAACGCTCGGTTTTCCTGTGCAGCAAAAAGATAAGCTCGGCTCAATTCCGCAAACCACGGCGCGCGCGCGCGCGTCGTGACGTGTCGAGTCGAGCGAGCGAGGAGGAGGAGGAGCGCGCGTGTGGCACTTCTCTTCTCACTCACTTACCAAGTGGTGCAACACCCCACCTTATATGTTGGTCTACATCTCTCCCAACTTTCCATGTGGGACTAAACTTAGCTCCCACCCCTTGCCTTTATGCAGCCAAAAACTTGGGCTGCATTCCAAATGGGCTCACACACATGGGCTTTGAGATTTGTAGGAATTTCTGAAATCTATTATGGGCTCATATGAAAAGGCCCAATATTTCAACAAATATTTGTCAGTAAAAGATCTTATATATATGTACAACGGGAATATGAATGTGGGATTCCCTGTGCTTGTGCAGAGTTTAAATGATTTATCGATCTACTATATGAATATCGTTGGTTGGTGTTCCCTTCCATGCTTGACTGACGGATGTATCACATGTATAATTTAAATCTTGAAATTTGTCTGCAAAACTCAGCTTTCGGGACTTCAGATATTTTTTGTTTAGCTTTTGATTATACTTGTTGATGATGCATAAACTGATGTCATTTCATCGCACATGTACATGTTTCTTGATGACTTCGGTTCAAACTATGGATTAACCCATGGTAAACTTTTTGAAAATTGAGATGGCCTCCTTAGCCTGCTTCCCATTGTATCCCTCTCTCTGTATTGCTACATAATGTGTTTCCTTATCAGTTCATGTCAGGAGAGAGTACCGAAGTCATCTCCACAAAAAAAGAACATTGACTTAAAGTTTCCAGAAATAATCTAAATCGCGGACATCTCTAATGACCACCCTTCCAGATAATCTGAATAGCGGGCATCTCTAATGACCACCTTCCAGTTTGCTGGCTCTGGATTCCATCACTTGAATGAAGGTCTTGTCTTGTTTATCTATTGTTTAGGTTCTTGCTGACTCAGGGGAAAAGGGAACATTTCTTGTGTTGGGGTTTTGTCCACCATTTTCATCTCCCTATTCTTTGCATCTCTCAGGTCGTCCCGTGTGCAGTTGCTGAGAAGGGTATTCTGTGAGGGGCTGTAGCTGCAGGAGATAGGGTCGATAGTCCAGACATCAGCATCAAATTTCTGTACTGGTGACAGTGACGATGGTATCTCTGCACACATTTCGGTCGGTGAGACTCATGTGTATGCCGCGAATCATTTTAGTTAATTACAGTAGCGTGGAGGATTTATTTTCTTGAGTTATGATATGTTGCATTATATGTTTTTGGCATACATCCTACCAATTACAATTTTGTTCGAATATCATATCAGGATGATGAAATGTTAGAACTAATATTTATGAAGGTTTTGGTCGTTCAAATGTCTGCAAGAGGATGTTCAAATGTCCCTGTTTGCTAATGCTTCATTTGTGTTGTTACAGGCGAGCGTTTGGCCTTCTTTAATAATCTTAAAGAATCTCTATTTGTAATTTGGTGAATTCAGTTTCTATAATAGTATAATTTACACTTTGATGTACTTAGTATTGGGTGGATACCAAACTGTTTGATGGAATTTTTCAAAGGTGAGATTTATATTACAACAAGGATAGAGTAAAGATTATATTGAAGTTTTTGGTCCAAACATGTTTCAGCTGTGAGTGCCTTGGCAAATTTACTTTTTTTGTACATTGTGGAATCATTACCATTGTGTTCATATTCATTTTTATCTTACTGTGTGAACTAAGAGGTTTAATTCGTTTGTCCATTTTATTGAAATAATCTATCTGAATGCAGATATCCGTCTGTGTAAATGGATAAATGCTCATTCAGTACTGGTTAAATCTTCAAAATATGGCTGCTGACAAAGCAAAGGAAATACCAGGGGGGTGTATGATCTGTGAAGCAATCAGCACCCATTGCACCAACTTATCAAAAGAAAAGATACAGAATTAGGGGATATAGGGCTTTTATGCTTTGCGTTGAACATACCAAAAATATCAGTAGGATATTATCTTGTTTTTGTAGCCAGGCCTAATATATCACAGAACCTTTGTTGGCAGCTAATATCCAAAGTTCTTGTGTGAGTGCACTGAGGTTAGTTTCTTTGTACATTGTTATCAGAGTTTGCTCAGTTTGACTAAATTTGTACAGTGGTGGTCATCCGCTAATAGAGTTTGACTAAATGTTTTGTCAAAATATGTTTAATTTGAGTCTATCAAACTTGCAGTTGTTACATACAATTGAACTTTTGCTTGAATAGTTACTTTCTCACGTTCTTAAGTTTGTCCGAAACTATTTTTATAGCAACCTTTTTACTCAATTGCACACCAGCAAATCTGAAGCAATTATAAAGTTGTGTGTAATTTCAAAATTCAGAAATTTGATGGCACTTGATTGACTATATAAGCGTGTGTTTTCATTGATAGAAAATGATGACAATCACATTTTTTTAGTTCTTTGAAAATAGATAGAACCTACAATTAACAGGAAACAAACCTTCTATACACATGAAACCATTAGTTATAACTTAGCATTACTAGAAAATGGCGCAACGGGTCATCTAGTGTGTCCTAAAGTCTGCGAGCCCACTGGCTGAAGACGTAGACCTGCATGAACTTCTCGAGGTCGGGTGCGAAGCTGCTGTAATCCAACCGCGGGAGTCTCCGTATTGCTGATGAAGATCTCTCTCCGGTGTGGCTGTGTCCATGCAACGAAGTGCATGGCTGATTGCCTCCAGGGGTAAATTCTATAAGCACCCTCAGTACGCAGCTGGAATATTACTACTCCGGGTCACGCAACCTTTTCCCTTGGATTGATATGGAAAAGGTTGCACCATAGCTAGAAGTGTGGATAGATCCAAAAAAAAAAAAATCACTCACAATCACAGGAAATGATGAAACATGATACCTATAGGCTATAGGAGGCTTATATTTGCTCATGGATGCAATTTGAAGATCTCCACGCCTTAGAGATCTAGCAATCCCAGGAGAAAGGGATGCATCGGAATCGACAATCCGCAGTGAAAATAGGCCACAAAAATGTCGACCATCTCCTCTGTAGGACAGGCTCCGCTTGCCAGCACCATTATGGCATTCGATCAACACGGAGATGATGCCCTCCTCCACCCATACCTCAAGTTTTATCCTCACTTACCGTCGGCCCACTCCATTGGCTCCCTGCTCAGATCATCGTCCCCCGCAAATAGGGGGACTAGGGCACATTTGTAATCGCTCTCAACCCGCTCTCAGTGTTCTTCCTCTCTTCTTTGTCTCTAACGAGGCTGGTTTTGCTATAATATTATAATTTTATTCCTACAAAGTCTCTGTTCCACTTATTCTTATCTTCCTGTCTGTGGCTCCCTTTGCCCACAATCACAAGACCACTCCTCCTTGTGCCAAAGCAGGCATCTTTCTTGGCTATCCTTTCTTTTGGCCAATGGTCTCACACATATGAGTCTTCTTTGAAAATTTGATTTTTTGCATTTGCAGGAGTATTGTCGCTGCTTTGATAGGACATGCAAGGTTTGAAGACAGTGTCAATGGTCTATGACGCGATATCGGGCTGACCTGATTATGGAGAATGGAGCAACTATTCCACATGGCTTCCCTGAGCGCGCACGGCCAGTAACAAGCTGGCTGCCCACAGATATTAATTTGCCGCAAAAGTTGATGAACCTTGGACACTAGCTACCGTGCCGACGTCAATAGGTCATGGCGTGTGAAAGGTGCTGAGGGGGAAAAGGATAGAGGACAAAAGATACATGGGCGATTTAGCAAGCCAGCCGGCCGGTGTGGGGATCATCACCACTCTCTCTCCTCACGCCACAAGAAATTGTACAGAAAGTACATGCATGCACGAAATCAATAATTTTGGTGGCAATAGATATTGACCTTTTTCGAGAATGGATTGGTATTGACCTCAGTCATGAGTTTCCGAATTCGTGTCCCTCTACAACGCTGGTATGATTTCTCCTTTCTTGGTCTTCTCGGAGCAACGGTGGCCCGATATCTGATCGATCGATTGGCAAGGCGCTCAACTTGGGCCGGACGTATGTGATGGTGTTGAGGCCACTCGAGCCAAGCATGATGCTTAGGTTGGTAGTCTTTTTTTGACGAGAGCTCTCTGAGTTGCGGCACGGCTGAGCTCGTTCATGATGATGTTGGTTCCGCATCAGGTCGTTGCACTTCCGGTGTCGATCTACATCGTCCTCGGGGCATGTTGTTCCTCCACGGCATTGGTATTGGCAACTATGTTTTTTGTGATGCGGTGGGTGTTGTCGTCAATGCCCGCCCAAGTCAGTTTCGCCAAGTTTACTTTGATTTTCTTCACGCTCGAATTTTACTTGGCTGAGTGGTCACTTGTTCGACGGTACAGACACGTTCCACAAGCAATGGTGATTAAGTATAAGCTACTCCCTTCGTTTATGAAAGAGTGTACTTCTAACTTTTTTGGAGAGTCAAACTTTTTAAAAGTTGACCAAGTTTTCACAAAAATACAACAATATTTATCAAAAAAGAAAGCTATATAACGAAAATATATTCCACCATGAATCTAATAACACTAATTTGGTGGCATAAATGTTGGTGCATTTTTATATAAATATGATTAAACTTTAAAAAGTTTGACTCTCCAAGATAGTTGAAAGTACACTTTTTTTAGAACGAAAGGAGTATACTACTCCCTCTATCCCAAAATGTAAGGCGTCTAAGCTTTAGCCAAAAGTCAACGTCTTATAACTTTGACCGACATTATACAAAAAAATATAAATATCTACAATATCAAATAGACATTTTGAGAAACTATACTTTCTGGTGAATCTAATGATATTGATTTGGTATTGTGATTGTTTATATTTTTACGTATAAATTTGGTTAAACTTAAAATATGTTGACTTTTGACTAAAATTTAAGCGCATTACATTTTGGGACGGAGGGAGTACTAAATATCGAAAGTGACCATATATAAATGAGCTGGTGCTTGGGAGACAATTAATACATGGACCACGTACACATACGGTGGTGGCCATGACAGCGCTAGTGGGTCGCGGTAAAGGGCTGGGGCTTAAACTTTCCTCCTGCCAAACTCGGTGTGCGCGATACAGAGAACGCTCGGTTTGCCCGTGCAACCCTCGTTTCTATAGGTTGGGGTGCCGAGCTTTCTGACCCCTTCAAAAATTAAGGATTTGCGTATCTGTTTGGGTTGTGCTTTTCGATCAAAACTTGAAAACAACGGTTATTTTGTGGATTGCGCGCGTATAAGGGGCATGCTAGAGATACTCTAGGCTGGTCTTGGCTGTATCCATCGCCGACAAAGAGGATGTGCTTGAGGTCGGCGACGATGGGCACACGCTTGCCGACAACGTGGATCGGCGTCGGGAGACCCAATATTTTAGGCATGGGAGGTGCTTTGTTTTTCTCTATACTTTTCTTTTCTTTCCCGTACAGAGTGGTTGTTCTTGTTTGAATGTTTGATGTCTGTGGAGAAATTTACATGGACTGAGTGGTTGTTCTTGTATTTTTTGCCGAAATAAATGGATCCGGTGCATGTATCTCATGATTGTTCTAGGATCTTTTTATAGGGATCCATGTTATTTATGAGAAATGATGAAAAACTTCTTCAGTGTGTTAGAAGAATGATTACTACAAATCTTGTGCGAAATACACAGTACTTTGCAAAGCGAAGATACACATGAAGAACTTTATAAAATTGATGGACTTCCTTAGAAGAAGAATTGGCTAAAGTTTAGGGTTTGTTTGAAAAAAAAAACAATATTTTTTGGGTGGAGATTAGCTAGGCCGGGCTGCCATGAGAAAATCCGCATACGAGTGCATAGAACTTTGCATGCATGAATGTATACGGATCTAACTCAACGCGTATCAATCCACCGGTCGGAGCAGCAGTCCAGCACACGTACGTGGCGCGGGACCGCGGGTTTATATGGAAGGTGGTCCGGTACATTTTAATTTGTATGGAGTTAACCAACGTAGGTTTTTTTTTTGATAAAGAGGGTTGAGCCCTGATTTCTATTAAGAGAAACCATTTGAGTTCTTACAACTGAACGATCTCAACACACCAGGGGAACACCACCAGAGCCTCAGCTCAAAAAGAAAACAGAACCAAGCGTACAACTGCCAGCAGGCTCTCATATCTAAGCCATAGGTTAAAACCAGAGTAACAAAAAACAGCTGAAGGAGAAAACCACCCAGATAACTGCCTTTTTTTTCAGAAAAGCCCCTAGCATCAAGTCGTCAGTCGCGGCGTCCACGATATCCATCCGTTCCGAGCGCGGAACACTTCATCCGCAATTCTTCCCAGCAGCTTTGCGCCCTGCTGCAGCTCCAGTTTTGCGGTTTCCTTCACCTGTAAGTTACACCAATAATCAATCCAGTATGTTACACGATGTAGGACTTCAACAGGCTCCTTTGGCCACTTGTTTTCAAAGCAAGCCAAATTCCTTGCCTTCCAAATTGCCCAGATTACAGCGGCAACCCCAACCGCTAAGATTTTCCTTCTCCCTACAGGAAACCCTTTCAGCCAAACATTGAAACAATGGGAAGCACTAGCAAACTGACAATTAAAGCCGGTAGCGCAGCTAACCACATTCCAGATGTAGCGAGCAAGGGGACAAGCAAAGAAAAGGTGGTCTATGCTTTCATTCTGTCCACAAAAAAGGCAGTTAGTGGTGCATTTTCCCCCCTTCTTAGTAAAACATCTCTGGTTAGAATACTTTTTTTAAGCAACAGCCACAAGAAGGTTTTGACTCGAAGAGGAAGTTTAACCCGCCACATAAACTTGTAAGGGACAGAACCACAAGACTGCATGGTTGTGTAGAAAGATTTGACGCTAAAATTCCAGAGGGTGACAAAGTCCAAACCAGTTTGTCATCCTCATCATTTCTTAGCGTCACATTTCTACAGAGGGTTTTCAGCTTTTCCCAGAGAACTACCTTCTCACCCACAAGAGCTCTTCTAAATCTCAAACCATCAATGCCTAGCTCAAAAACCTTGGCCACAGTTATATGTAGATTAAGTGAGATAGCATAGAGTCTAGGAAACATGTTAGCTAGGGAAGTATCCTCTAGCCACACATCTTCCCAGAATCTGCATCTCAACCCATTTCCGATTTTAATTCTAATGCATGGCCAAAAAAGTTTCTTAACATCCATCAGCCCTTGCCAAAAATGAGAGTCCCCTGGTTTCGCAACAGCTTGTCCCAGAGTGACCTTCTTTAGATATTTATTTTCCAGTAACTTCTGCCAATCTCCTTTTTTGTTAAAAAGTTTCCAAAGCCATTTGCTAAGTAAAGATATATTCATGACATCCAAGTCCAAAATGCCTAATCCTCCCTGGTCCTTTGGGAGACAGACAACTGGCCAAGATACCAAATGATATTTCTTTTTGTTTTTATCCCCGCTCCACAAAAACCCAGCCCTATGCATATCCATTTTATGTTGTACCCCAGGAGGTACTCTATAAAATGATAGCATATATAGAGATAGGCTTGTGAGAGAGGAATTAATGAGAGTGGCTCTCCCTGCCATAACGAGGTTCTTCCCTTGCCAAGGGTTTAGTTTCTTTCCAATTTTTTCTATTATCGGATTCCATCTGCTAACAGCTAGCCTTTTCTCATCTATTGGAATCCCTAGATATTTCATAGGCAGGTCACCAGATTTACATGTTAGGATTTCTTCAAACTGTCTGACCCTTTCTTTTGCTCGGCCTAAACAATAAACTTCACTTTTGTGAAAGTTTATTTTCAGGCCCGACATTTCCTCAAAGAGGCATAGCAGGAATTTGAGATTTCTAGCTTGCTCCAAGTTGTCCTCAAAAAGCAGGATTGTATCATCCGCGTATTGCAGAATCGATACCCCTGTTGAGTTCTTTGAAGCCAACCCAGCTATCAAACCTTGCTCGACAGCTCATTTAACTAAGATAGCTAACACATCAGCAGTCAGGTCAAAAAGAATCGGGGAAGGGGGTCGCCTTGACGCAACCCTTGGTAAGTCGAGAAATAAGGCCCAACTTCGTCATTGACTTTAATAGCTACTCGGCCTCCTCTTACAGCCTTCAGCATCCAATCATTCCAGATGGGGGGAAAACCTTTCATTTCAAGTACTTGTAAGAGAAAAGACCATTTGACTTTGTCAAACGCTTTCTCGAAATCAATCTTGAAAAGAACCCCCGAGCTTTTTTCCCTATGGATCTCATTCAGAGTTTTGTGCATCGTAACTACCCCCTCCAAAATGTATCTTCCTTTGAGGAAGGCGGTCTATGAAGCCCTAATCACCACACAAACAACTTGGATAAGCCTGTTCGTTAGGATCTTAGTAATAATCTTGTAGACCACATTAAGGAGGCAAATAGGACGATACTTTTGGATTCTATCTGCATCCACACCTTTTGGGACCAGCGTGACGACCCCATGGTTGAAATTGTCAATATTCAGACTCCTTTCATGGAATTTGTTAAGCAGGATCAGGAGATCAAGCTTAAGCAAGTCCCAGAATCTTTGGTAAAATTCTGCATTAAAGCCGTCAGGGCCCGCTGCCTTATTTGGCTCCATGCCAAAAACGGCCTCTTTTATTTCCTCAAGAGTGAAAGGCGAGGATAGAAAGGCCTTATCCACCTCTGAAATATGTTCCACCCCTATGGGGTCCAAAGTTATGTTGCTAACTTGGGATCTACCAAAGAGATTTCTATAGAAATCGGTGATATAGGTCTTGAGATTTTCCTGCCCTTCAATCACTCCTTCATCTTGATTTAGCCTGACAATTAGATTTTTCCTTCTTCTACCATTGGCTTTTTGGTGGAAGAATTTGGAATTGCCATCTCCATCTCGCAGTTGGATTTCCTTCGCCCTTTGCATCCATTTAATTTCCTCTTCTCTCACTAGTCTCCTGAGTTCTATTTGATAAAGTTTTTGAGTATCTCTGTCAGATGCAGAGAGACCAAAAAACTCACTTTTCTTATCCAGCTTATCTAGCTCATCCACCAAATCTCTTCTGAGTTTTTTATTTGCTCCCTCAATGTTTCTGTTCCAACCCCTAAGCGCTTGCCTAAGTTTTCTGAACCGTTTTGCCCAGATTTCTTGTATATTCCTCCCTCTATAAGTTTGTCTCCACACCTGACTAACTAAATCAACAAGCCCTTCCCTTTCAAACCAGCAATTCTCGAATCTGAAAATTGGTGGTATTTTTGGGCGCTCACCAGTAGCGATGAGCAAGGGTGTGTGATCAGAAAGGTCTCTGGCCAGTGCAGTGACAGAAACTAAAGGAAAATTTTCCTCCCAGGTAGGAGAGACAAGCACCCTGTCTAGTAACTCAAAAGTGGGGTCCTCTTGGTTATCAGACCAGGTGTATCTGCGGCCACTTAATGGGATTTCCATAAGTTCCCCTTGAGCAATAACTGAATTGAAAAGGACACTCCATTTGTTAAAACCTCCTGGTTTGTTTTTATCGCTAGATCGCCTAGTCATGTTGAAATCACCAGTGATCATCAAAGGAAATTTGGTTTTGTGTATAATATGGACCAACTCAACAAGGAAAGGGGCTTTGCCTGCTTGTTGGGCATCTCCATAGACAACCACCAAGTTCCAAGTAAAACCATCTGATTTATTACAAAGCAGCAATCTAACAAAATAATCCCCAGTCTCTCTTTCCAAGACATCAGTAGTGTTTTTATTTGCTCCAGCTAAAATGCCTCCAGACCTCCCTTTTGCAGGTATCCAGCACCAGGAGAAATCAAGATTCCCTGAGATAGTTTCAAGAACAGTCTGGGGGAAGTCATGTCTCATGGTTTCCTGTATCCCTAGGAAGTCTATAGATTTTGAGTTTAAATTTTCATTGATGAAATCTCTTTTATTTTTGTCTCCAATCCCCCTTCCATTCCAAATGAGGCCAGTCAACATTTTTTTTTTGGATTTCCTCCCTCTCAACGCAGACCGGATGGGGTTTTTGACAGGGAAAACCACTTGTTTCCTCCTGTCCATTTCCTCCATCAAACCAGTTGGGGGAGCAGTATCCAGCCCTAGAATTACACCATCCTCACTAGTTTCTTCAGTCAAAGCAAGAAGTTCCCGAAGAATATTGTTAACAGCATCAGGCTGTAGAACAGTATCTTCGGGGTTCATTGCAGGGACTTCCCTAATATCCTCTCTACTTTGAAGGAAAAGATTAACTCAACCGGGCCTAACCAGATATATAACTTGTTCGACTGTGTTACGGCAGATAACATGAAATAAGCTTCACGCAGCTCGGAGGGCGACATCGCACGTACTACTACGTGAAGGCCAGGATCAGTCGGCCGAAAGCTATTCAGGAGGAGGCGACGGATTTGGTACCAGTGAGCCCCTTAATAAAAATTTCCTACCAGTGAGCCCCTTAATCAAAATTTGGTAAGTTTTGATTAGGCTTGTTGAACTCTTCTAACTCTCTCAAAGGCATTCAGCACCTTCTGAATCCATCAGCGATTTGATCACGAGAAGATATGAACTTCATATCCAACATTTCTGTAGCAACTAGTGTTCTGACAAATTGAAAATCTATCTATCTATCTATATGTTTACTCCAGGCATTAATAAACGGGATTAGCACAAACATAAGTAGCACCCACATATTGTCACACCATATGCCTAAGATATGGGGTTCATTGGTTTCAGTCCCAAGTTTCTTTCAAAGACTTTCAACTCATATCACTTCCGCTCTAGCATTTGCCAAAGAATTATACTCTCTCCGACACAAGGCTAGAAAACACTACTAAACAAGAAAGCTGAAACTACAAAACTAAAACAAGAAAGCTAAAACAAAAGTGCGGGAAAGGTTTGTGGAAGTGGTGACTGATGGAAGAAAGTGTTCAAGAAAAATAGCTATTTCATTCGCTATGGTTGTCACAATTAGTGAACCCAGAATCCGACGCTACCCTATAGTAAAGAACTTGATGATTAAAACCTCCAGGCCACTATCATGCATAATTAGGGAATTATTTAAGGATAATCCTAACCATTGCATAAGCTATGAATAAGATACGTCTATATTTCTTCTAGAGAGGAGCCATAAATAGGTGCAGCCAGTTAATACAGCGCAATTAACACCCCTAGTGATTGATCTCAAGTACACCTAATGATACAAAACTAGCTGAATGTTCGTGCGTCGCCACGGTCCTTAATCAAAATTATTGTTTTGTATCTCACACCTATAAACATGAAATGCACATAAATATTTTGGTGTGGTCCCTATCATCACGTCTCTCTAGTCTAGTTAATGTTCCCTACGTCAGATCCATCTCAATGAATCATCTGCCATTTTCATGATAACTGCAACACGTGTACTCGGTAGCCGTAGGTGTCCACTGCTCCTAGTCGGATCTATCATGTTGGTGTCACTCACTATAAGCATGAACTTTTACTCTTCTCCAACACCAATCAACTTATTTGAAACAACTCTTAAAGATAATAATCAACAAAGACCGGAGGGCTAAACACACCTAACTAAAAAGAACTAACAAGCTCTGGACATAATAAGGGTGGAAAACAAAAGTGAAACACAGTACTAGCAAAAGAGAACACTCACATAACAATACAAGTGAAAACTAGAGTGTTCTAGGCAATGAAAATGGAGTGTGTCTTCTCCAAAAGAAGTATGCTGGGATCCAACCATTTATTACAGCAAACAAAGTAAAAGAAACTAAAAACAAAAATAAAGACGCTCCAAGAACAACACATAGTATATGAAGCAATAAAAATATAGTGTCTTGAAAGATGACCTGATATTTTGTTGATGAAGAAGGGGGTGCCTTGGGCATCCCCAAGCTTTGACGCTTGTACTTCTTGGATATTTATTGGGGTGACATGGGCATCCCCAAGCTTCAGCTTTTGTCCATCCTTCATCTCATCACATCATTCTCCTTTCCCTACACTTGAAAACTTCCTTCATACAAAACTTCACACAATTCTCATTAGCACCATTAGTGTATGTGACTAGAGATTCCGGGATCGAGATTGGCACACGACGTACCCAGGTTCACGTCCCCGTGGTGGAGGATCG
The DNA here is from genome assembly GCA_007115705.1 of Dactylis glomerata. Taxonomy (NCBI): domain Eukaryota; kingdom Viridiplantae; phylum Streptophyta; class Magnoliopsida; order Poales; family Poaceae; genus Dactylis; species Dactylis glomerata. The sequence continues at coordinate 1,425,821 of QXEO01000647.1, forward strand.
ATACATCCTGCTAGCAATCTAGTATATGATCACAATGGTGTTTACAGTGGGCCGCTGTAGGCGGAGTTTTGTATCTAATCTATGTCTAATCTATCTTGTATGTTCTAGCTCTCGATGTTTGATGTCTATCTAGGGGCGCCCCTGCCTGGCTTTATATATGAAACCAGGATAGGTTTTACAAGTGTCCTAGTCGAATACGTATTAGAACCTTCCTTCTTCGTCTCCAAGTCAATCTTCGAGTCCTTGTACTTGTCCACTTCCTTAATGGGCCGGACCCGGTATACTAATCTGTGGGTACCCGAAGGGCATATCCATGTCAGTATGCAAGATAGTAGATCAACTTTTGGTTCAGTTTCAACTCAAGTAAAACATCCATTAAAACATTAGCTACCGTAGCAACTTCTTTTAAAAGCTCTTCCGATCAAAAGAACTAAAAAAGAAAGAGATTAAGAGGCAAATACAAATAGTGGCAGAAATCTGTCAAAACAGACTAGTAGGTAAAGATTGATTTTTTCGAAAATCTTCTATTGCTCAAGTCGAAAAATGCAAAACTAACGAAAGTTAGATAATAACCTGGGGCATGCGCACAAACAATTTCAGATCAAAATACTATTCTGAGATTTATCACGATTTTTTACAGTGATGCACAGAAATCTGTTTGTGGACAACAAATTCCCCAAATCTTACCTTCTTCCTATTAGAGGCTATTCTTGGCACAAAAATGAAATAAAAAGGATAAGGAGAGGTTGTTACAGAGGTAACAACTTCCAAGACTCAACAAAAGAAAAATTACAGAAATAAAACATGGGTTATCTCCCAAGAGTGCTTTTCTTTAACGCCTCTCAGCTAGGCTCAGTAATTTAGGAAGATGCTCACATAAGAAATATGAATTGAAGCAAAAGAGAGCATCAAGGAGCAAATATGAAACACTTTTAAGTCTAACCCACTTCCTATGCATAGAACTCTTGTAATAAAATAAATCAAAGAAGCACATAGTAACAAGCATGGGTAGATAAAACAAGAGCAACTTCGGAACCTTCAATATAAAGAGAGGTGTTTTAGTAACATGAAAATTCCAACAACCATATTTTCCTCTCTCATAATAATTTTCAGTAGCATCATGAACAAATCAACAATGTAAATATCACACAAAGCATGTTTTTCATGATCTGCAAGCACACAATCCATATCAAGCTCCAAAATAGTGGGATCAAAATTAAAAATAAAGACCTCTTCTTTCTCACTTTTAGTAATAGCAAAACAAGATGATTGGTCACTCTCAAAAGGTATGGGACACATTATAGCAATCCTATTTTCAGTAGAATTATAATTTATAACATCAAGTAACATAGGACCATCATCTAGAGCATTAACATATAAATTTTCTAAACAAACTTCCTCATTATCATGCATATCAATAGTTGAAATAAATAGAGGATTGTCATAAGATTTATCAAAGTAGCATGGATTATCATAAATAACAGTAGCAACATCATTCTCAAAAGTTTCATTCATAGTAGTATCAAGGTCACAAGTATATCAAGTATCAATTTCATCAAAAAGGGATATTTCAAAAGAATCAATGGGATCATCACAATTATCAATATAACACTCATCCTCCTTTGGTAAGCATGGATGGCGATCAAATAAGGTATTAGTTAAAGAGTTACTCTTATTGGGAGGTAGACATGGGTAGCTCCATTCTTCCTCCTCTTGATCATCACTCTCCTCATCTTTTTTATCCAATGAGCTTCCAGTTTCAGCAATTTCTTCTTCCATAGGCTTCTGCAAGGCATTAGTCTCTTCCATTGGTGGAGAGCATCTATTAAGATATTTAAGAATATAGCCATTTTCTTCCTTGTAATTATCAAAGAAAAATTTAAGTATATTATAAACCTCATATTTATAAGGTGCATCATCAGTATTTTCAAGCAAATAAGCAAGTTTGAATGCACCCTTCCAAGCAATAAATTCTTCAATTTGTTCCACATCATAAAAGTCAAAATTTCCCTTAACATAAGAAGATATGGTAACATTATAATTATACTCACATTGAAAAGGGAGGTGTTTATACCTCCTACAGCAACAAGATTTATCAAAGCAATAAGTAACATTATAAGTAGAGCACACGTTTCTAGCAATGATATACAATTTATTAATTTGTTCCCATAAGTGTTTCCCTTTTTGTGACAAGCGGTGTTCCTTATAATATTTTTGTTATTCTTCCGTGAACCATTGATAGAAAGCATGATAAAGCAAGTAAAAAAGCAAGACAATAATAGGCAACCAAAAATAACAACTATAGTAGGAACTAAATTTTTTGTGTTTTTGATAAAAAGAAGCAAACAAAACAAAGCAAAGAGACTAAGCAAAACAATAACAAAGTAAAGAGATTGGAAGTGAGAGACTCCCCTTGCAGAAATCCTCTTCCTCCCCGGCAACTGATGTCTACGCACGCTTCTATTCTTGTAGACAGTGTTGGGCCTCCAAGTGTAGAGGTTTGTAGAACAGCAGCAAGTTTCCCTTAAGTGGATCACCCAAGGTTTATCGAACTCAGTGAGAAGGAGGTCAAAGCTATCCCTCTCGAGCAACCCTGCAGTTATGATACAAGAAGTCTCTTGTGTCTCCAACACACCTAATACTCTTGTCAGATGTATAGGTGCACTAGTTCGGCGAAGAGATAGTGAAATATAAGTAATATGGATGATTATAAGTAGTAAATGTAATCTGAAATAAATATCGCTGCGAGCAAACATGTAACAAAACTGAATGTAAACGGTGTTTCAATGCTTAGAAACAAGGCCTAGGGATCATACTTTCACTAGTGGACACTCTCAACAAAGATAACATAATTGAACACATAAATAATTATCTTCACTATGCTACTCTAAACTATTCTCCAATGGATAACAAACACTAATCATGTGTAGGGCTACAAAGCACTCCTCAAAGTTCGCATTTCCACAAACTAGATTGCTCCATACTATCACCTTGAGCACACTAGATGGTTCCAACAAACACCAACAATTCATAGAGACACAAACCAAAAAGACACACATAATGCGCACACTGTCATCCTTCACATCATGGTACAAGGTGTCTCCGGAGATTATAATAATAAAGCACTAGAGTAGCATAATATATGAAGAATAGCATCTACCAACTCAACTAAATACAAAGCTCATGATCACATATAGATCACATCATGGGAGAGAGAGGTGAACCACATAGTTACCGGTAGAGCCCTCAGCCCCGGGGGAGAACTACTCCCTCCTTATCATGGGAGATAGCAACATCGATGGAGATGGCGGTGAAGTCGATGGAGATGGTGGTGGAGGCGATGGAGTCGATAGAGATGGCTCTAGGGGCACGTCCTTCGAAATTCGTCGATGGCGGCGGCGGAGCTGTAGAACTCTTTCTCGAAAAACACCAGTTAATTTAGGGTTTTTGCTGCGGAGGGTTTAAATAGGAGGAGGGGCAATGTCAGAGGGTGGCCAGGGCCCCCACACCTGGTGGTGACGCAGCCAGGAGGGCACCCGCGCCACCCTATGGTGTGCCAGCCCCCTGGCCCCCCTCCGGCTCTCCTTCGGACTTCATCTCGTGTCGAGAAAAATAGGAGGTTCGGGCTTCATTTCGTCCAATTCCGAGAATATTTCCTGTGTAACTTTTCTGAAACACAACAACAGCAGAAAACAGGGAACTAGCACTGTGGCATCTCATCAATAGGTTAGTTCCTAAAAATGCATAAAAACACCACGAAGTGTAATAAAACATAAAGCAAATGGTGCATAAACAAGCATGAAGCATCAAAAATTATAGATACGTTTGAGACTATCAGCAACGGTGCCAGAAAATAGTCTTGATGTCTCACAAGACCTGTTGGAAAACCCCAAGAGGAAGGTATGATGAGCACCGCAGAGAGTTTTCCCTCGGTATGAAACCAAAGTTTAATCGACCTGTAGGAGAAAGAAATCATTTCTGAAGGTTGTTGCTAGCTGACTTTGGCAGGGCGCACTACCGGTGTCAGCAACAACGTGGAACCTGCACACAACACAACCAAACTAATTTGCCCCAACTTACAGTGAGGTTGTCAATCTCACTGGTTTTGTTGAAAACAAAGGATTAGACGTATAGTGTGGAAAGAGATGTTTGTTTGCAGTGAATGAAATAAAATAGTACTTACAGAAAGAAAACAGTGTTTGTTGTAGATGGTATTATCAGTGTAAAAGAATGGACCAGGGTCTACAGTTCACTAGAGGTGTCTCTCCATAAAGTTAAATAACATGTTGGGTGTATAAATTACAACTGGGCAATTGACAAATAGAGAATGCATAACAATGCTTGTACATGACATGAAGATCACTATGAGATTCATTTGGGCATTACAACATGATACATAGACCGTAATCCAACTGCATCTATGACTAATAATCCACCTGCGGGATGTCATCTGAACAACCTTTGGGTATTAAGTTGCAAGCAACAGATTATTGCATTAAGCAAAGTGTGTAATGTAAACAATACAATTATCCTTGGACAAAGTATTGTTATTTTCTCCCTAGTAGCAAAAGCACATCTACAACCTTAGAAGTTCTTGTCACTCTCCCAGATTACTAGAGGCATGAACCCACTATCGAGCATAAATACCCTCTTGGAGTCACAAGCATCTACCTGGCCAGAGCATCTACTAGCAACAGAGAGCATGCAAGATCACAAATAACATCGACATGATAGATCAATAATCAACTTGACATAGTACTCAATATTCATCGGATCCTAGCAAACACAACATGTAGCATTACAATAAGATGATCTTGATCATGTTAGGCAGCTCACAAGATCTAAACATGGTGGCACAAAATAGGAGAAGACAACCATCTAGCTACTGCTATGGACCCATAATCCAAAGATGAACTACTCACACATCACCCCGGAGGCAGGTATGGTGATGAAGAAGGTCTTGATGACCCACAAGTATAGGGGATCGCAACAGTCTTCGAGGGAAGTAATATCCAAATTTATTGATTTGACACAAGGGGAGCCAAAGAATATTTATAAGCCTTAATAGATGAGTTGTCAATTCAGCTGCACCTGGAAACAGACTTGCTCGCAGCGATTTATCAGTAGCAATAGTTTTATAGTGGTGACAGTAGTAAAATAGTAGCAATAATAATAAAGTAAAGACTGTAATAGTAGCAATAGTAAACAGTAGGATTAAAGACTGTAGGCATAGGGATTGATGAACGAGCGTTGCATGGATACGATAATTCATGAAATCAGTGAGACATGGGCAATTGCAGATAAATCTATATCTAATAATAAAAGCGGTAAGGTTTCCGTCGTCAACCATATTTTTTGGACCGTTTTACCGTTCCACCAAACCACATAACTAATACACATAACGCAACCGGTAAGCGAAAAAAAAGTTTTCTTCTGGTCAAATCTAAGCGTTTACGAACACACATACGTATCACATCCGGTCTCCATATCATATACGTACAATTCAGCGATTGCTCTGTCTAATCTAAACGTTATATATACACACGGCCCGACCTAGGTATATGCATCCACGAGATCATTTGGCACAATATTCGCCCGGCCAGTCGCGGATCGATCGACACCGCGTGCATCCACTCTGCGGGCCGCTCCGGTGGTGATATGCCACATGAGACCATGCTCGCAGCGGACTACGGACGTCTGCACTGGAGGACTGCGTGGCGCGCAACAAACTGCCTCAGCGCGGAGAATGACAGGCTGCCGACTAGACGGCTGCGGGATTGACGCCGACGTGAAGTAGGAAAGGCAGTCCGAGCTCCGGCGTGTGAGGCGTTCACGTGTTCTGGTGGCCAGTGACAACTCCCTCGACGCAGAGAGCGTGGCTAGGCATTCACGTGGAGGCGCTTGGCTCCGAGTAAGACATCGGCGGATGCGCACCGCCACTCCATGTATATCGCCGCTTCTTGCCTTCGGGCTCAAGGAGCACCGAGCACCATGCCCTTAAGTCAGCGTCCTGCCTCTTGGCCATCTCTGAAAGGAATCACCATGGATGCCACATGCTCCTGGCGGCATCTCGGACGACGCTACAATCTGCACTGAACCTACTCTCTAAAATCTGAAGGTGAAGGAGAGAAAGAGGCGGGAGGTAGAGCAGGGAGAAGAAGTTATAGGGCGAGGCGCCTTTGAGAGGTGGGGCAGAGAGGATAAGGTAGAGCGGAGGGAAGGCGCTGGGAAGAGACTAGACTGTTGGATGCAGCTAGCTTTGCTTGGTGATTCTATGCTTTGCAATGAGAGGGATTGCTAGGTGTTTTGCTTTGCCGATGCAGCGATAGACTGAACAGTAAGGAAGTTTTTTTGCTTTGATGTGTGCAGTGTGCATTGCTACTATTGTAAGAGAAATTGGTGCTGATTGCAGAAGGATACACCAATAGCTATACGCTGATGCATTGCTGATTGTATGCTGCACTGATTTCTTTTGTAAAAAACCAATTTAGTATGTACTCCTCATGTTGCACTACAGCTTATGAAGGCCACATGAGTGTGCGCACGGAGCAACATGCGACGTCGTAGAAGAACATCCGGCACGGCAGCAGCGGCTCCAGCCAATGCGAGCTGTGGCGGCATGGCCTCGACCAAAGACACGGAGACACACAGTATCATGGTGGCATGTCTTCAACCTCCAGGCAAGCAGGCAACCCCAACGAGGCCCACAACGGCGGTGGACGACAATGGCGTTGCAAAATTGACCAGAGGGAACACACATGACCAAACTGCATTAGAAGAGGCCTAGGTACCTCAACATTCATTTGATCCTTGAAAATTTTGTTTTAGCTTGTGAGGTTACAATACCTAATAATTGTGCAATATATATAGACCGGCTACAACATGTAATCATCGTGCAATATTGATCTCTTTTTTGTTTGTTGAAAATTGAACTGACATTCTTCATGTAATCAATCTTTTTAGCCATTCATCAAGATTTCATTTATTTAATGTCTTTCTATGAAATTAACAAATGATTTTCTGCATAAACTAAGTGGTGAGTTATTTTATTACTTCTGCGAGTATTGTTATATAAGGGGACATCTAAGAGAACTAAAAATTTGGTGAAAATCAATATACTTTACAAAATTCAAGGTACTTCAAATATATTGATTTGTTTTAGACCCGCTGCAACGCACGGGCATATCTGCTAGTAATGATAAAGCATCCTAGTACTAAACAATCATATGCATGTGTTCCGTATATAGTCATACGTGCTCACAAAGAGAAATTTGCACGACATCTTCTGTCCTACCAGCCTGTTGCAGCAGGGCCTCAAGGGAAACTACTGGTAATTAAGGTACTCCTTTTAATAGAGTACCGAAGCAAAGCATTAACACTCGGTGAACACATGTGATCCTCACATCATAGCCATCCCCTCCGGTTATCCCAATTGTTGTCACTTTGGAGCCTCGGGTTCCGGACAATGATATGTGTATACAACTTGCAAGTAAAGATCATAAACAACAAGTATCATCATAAAACAATAACAAGTTCAGATCTGAGATCATGGCACTCGGGCCCAAAGTTACAAGCATTAAGCACAACAAGTTGCAACAATGTCATAAGCACTAATAATAGATACTAGGCACCATGCCCTAACAATCTCATAGCAAATTACATGAATGATCTCATCCAATCCCTACCATCCCCTTTGCCTACAGCGGGAATTACTCACAGATGGATGGGGGAGTCATGGATGGTTGATGGAGAGACGTCGGGTGATGATGGTGATGAAGATCTCCTCCAAATCCCCATCCCGGCAGGGTGCCAGAACGGAGTTTCTGGTTCTGAATCATGGATTCTGATGGTGGCGGCGCAGCGGAACTCTATCTGGGAAAAACGCCGACCCCCCGCTCCTTTCAGGTCAGAGGGTATATGTAGGCGGAAGGAGGGGTCGAGGCGATGGCCGAGGTGGCCTCACCACAGGTGGGCGTGGCCAGGCCTGGGCCGCGCCCCCTGGTGGTGAGCCTGGGTCCCAGCCCCTCTCCGTCTCATCTTCTGGCTCCGTGGGTCTTCTGGTAAAATAGGAATTTTGCAGTATTTTCCGGGATTTTTTCTGAAAGTCGGATTTCTGCACAAAAACAAGATATCGGGGCAATTCTGCTGAAAACAGCGTTAGTCCGTGTTAGTTGTATTCAAAACACACAAATTAGAGGAGAAACAATATCAAAAGTGTTCAAGAAAGTAGATACGTGATACGTTGCAAACGTATCTATAATTTTTTATGCTCCATGCTTGTTTTACACCAATTGCTATATGTTTTGTCTACACTTTGTGGCACTTTTATAATTTATTTGAACTAACCTACTAATAGTTGCAAAAGTGCACAATGTTCTTGTTTTACACTTTGATGTGTAGGAATTACCAAGAATACAAGTGGAAACCTTGTTGGAGTCAAATTGGGACTTTCCAGAAATCTATGCCAGAACTTTTTTCAAAGATGGTCACGTTACGGGTCGAAGACGACGTCAAACGGAAAACTCTATAATAACAAAGTTGTAGGTAATTTCACGGCGAACGTTCTGGACATAAAATTCACCTGATTCTGTGTCCAGACGACAGAGATAAGCCCGCTCCATTGCGGCCCAAGATGGAGAGACGGGAATCCGAGAGACTATATAAAGGGAGGAACCCTAGCTCGTGGGAGACACCTCCACCCACGAATTTGCAGCCACCAGAGCCACGTTTTAGCCTCCCCCATGGATCTCATCTTCATGGGGGACGGCTCCCATGAATCCATGAAGGAAGGGGGCTAAGGGGCGGCGTTCCCCCATGATGCCGGTGGCGGGGATGGAGTCCCCCGCGCCATCGCCCGCGCTGCCGCCGCTGCCCGTGCCCTCGCTGCTCCTCTCCACCATCTTCACCGCTATCTCCATCACATATGCAGTGGTTCGTCCTCCCACACACCTCTGTACCATCCTATGTAAATATGGTGTTTGATGCTATAATATTTATCCTATGATCTATGTCATGTTTCCATAGTTTATTTGTTCTTAGAAAATTTGTTGAATGTCTTTAGTTCATTAGAGTTGTATGTTGATATGGTACTGTCCTTTGGTGTCCATTATATTTATGCGCGCATGGATTAAACATCTTAGGGTTAGTAGTATGTGCAAAAGGAAGGGGGTAGTTCTGCCGGAGTGACAGAAACCTGAGGACGCGAACCGGAACGTTGCACGTATGGGAGTAAGAGGACCATTAGCTTAAGGCTATGATTGGAGAAACCTTAATGCATTGTTAGTAGTTACGGATGTTTGCTAACAATCCAATCATAAGTACTTGTAATCCCAAGTAGCGGAGCGCATGTAGATTTAGCCTCTCCCACATAGAAAACTGCATCGAAGACAATGAACTCAATATCTTCACTAGTTAATCTTGGACAAAGCCACCACAATTACCACCACTATTCCACACTCATGGTACTGTTATTTTATGTTTGCTTAGTATACTTTATTGCTGCAGCACTAACATTTACTTGCTTGTATTTATTATCTTGCAAAGCTATCTCTTATACCCGTATTATTGCTCTAGTTTTATTTCCTAGATGATACAAATGTTTAGTGTACGTAGAGTTGTATCAGTGATTGATAGAACTTGAGAGAATATTTATCCTACCTTTAGCTCCTCTTTGGGTTCGACACTCTTACTTATCGAAAAGGCTACACACGATCCCCTATACTTGTGGGATATCAAGACCTTTTCTGGCGCCGTTGCCGGGGAGCAATAGCGTGTGGGTGAATATTCTTGTGTGCACTTGTTTGCTTTATCTCTAAGTAGTTTTTACTTTCAGTTTTAAGTTGTTCTCTATCTTAGTATGGATAGGGAATGCGAATTACAAAAAAAATTAGTTGTACTTGTTACCTAAAAACATTTTCAAAAAGGAAAGTGATTAGAAAGATAAGTAATGGTTAAGTGGGGGTCGACCTTGAACACTTGTGTTCATGCCTATGAAACTGAAACAAATTTTTCCATGGAAGCTTTTCAGTTAAAAACTTGTACATATTCCTTTGTACCATAAAAGTAAAGTGATAATTGTAGTTCATAGTTACTTGGAAGTTGCTAGTTTTGCTTTGCTGTCCAAAAACAGATTTTCTGTGCTTCACCGTATAAAATGTTTAAAATCACCAGAACGTGATATTGACCTGAAATTTCTTGAGTGCAAAGTAATGCTTATTATCTTTCTTTCATTATACTAACTTTTCTGATTTGAGTTACGTAGCTATCTCAAAAAAAATTGATCTTCACTAACTGTTCTGTTAGACAGATTTCTATGCTTCACTATAAAAAATCGTGAAAATCTCAGTATAGTATTTTGATCTGAAATTTTTTGTGCATGAACCTGGGATTATGATCTGTCTTTCTTTAGTTTGGAGTTTTTCGATTTGAGTTACTTAACTATCTCGTTGAGTGTCATCTTTACAGACTGTTCAGTTTTGACATATTTCTTAGTTTATTCAATATTGTACTTGGTGTTATTAGTTTCATTAGTTTTTCGACGGACAACGGAAATCATGAATACCTTAGTATATACAGTGGTAATGTTGAGTATAGATTATGAAACTTGTCAATGCTTGAAAATTAGTGGATTTTATTTAATGAGTACTAACCATACTAATGAGTTTTGTGAAGTTTTATGTGGATGTAGCTTATAAGTTCTAATCAATATGGTGATATGAGATGAACAAGAAGACACGAGAGATCAAGCTTGGGGATGTTTAGGTGCATCCCAAGAATATATTCAAGAAGATACAATCATCTAAGCTTGGGGATGCCTGAGTCATTCCCCTATTCATCAACTAACATGAGGTTGTCTCCTTCATACTCTATATTACCCATCCACATGATATGTATTATGTTAACTTGTATTATAGTTGCTTTTATATATCTTGGTTTTATCTTCTTTATTTTTATTAGGCTCTTTATTTTGTTTTTATTGCTTCTTTACTTTCACTTATAAATTGAAAACAACAAAAATAATTCCTTTTGTTTTGCTTCTTTGTTTGGTTCTCTATTTTGTGCCTAGCTCAAAGGCGTTAAAGAAAAGCACTCTTGGGAGATAACCTATTATTTTATTTTCAGTACTTTTTTCTTTTATTTGAGTCTTGGAAGTTATTACTACTATAATAACCGCTCCTTGTCCTTTTTATTCCGTTGTTGTGCCAAGAGAAGCCTCTAATTCGAGTGAGGTTAGATTTGGGGATGTTGCTGTCCTAAAACAGATTTTCATACTGTACTGTAAAAATTCGTGAAAAATCTCTGAAAATCTTTTGGACCTGCGATTTCTTGTGCTTATTCACAGGTTATATCCAAACTTTCGTTAGTTGAACCCTTTTTGATTTGAGTAACAGAAAACCCCTTAAAAAATCGACCTTTGTCAGCTGTTCTGTTTTGACAGATTTCTGCCACTATTCGTTGTTGCCTCTCGAACGCTTTCTTTTTGAGTTCTTTCGATCACGGAACTTTTGGGGAAGTTGCTACAGTAGTATATGCTTTATATGTGGTGATTTTGAGTTGAAACCTGAAGCAAAAGAGGTTGATTCATTGTTATGCTTACACTAATGTTGCTAATAGAATTGTGTTGAGTTTTGTATGAAGGAAGTTTTCAAGTGTAGGGATTGGAGAATGATGAAATGAGTTGAAGAATGGACAAAAGCTCAAGCTTGGGGATGTCCATGCAACCCCCAAGAAATATCTAAGAAGTACAAGCGTCAAAGCTTGGGGATGCCCCCGAGGCACCCCTTCTTCATCGGCAAAAATCAGGTCACCTTTCAAGACACTATATTTTTATTGCTTCATGCACTATGAGTTTTTATTGGAGCGTCAGTTGTTTTAGTTTTCAGTTTAGTTTATTTTAGTTTGCTATAATAAATGGTTGGACCCCAACAAATTTCTTTTGAAGGAGATGTACTCATTTTCATTTGCCAAGAACACTCAGTTTTTCACTCTTATCGTTCAACGAGTGTTCTTCTTTTTCTGCTACTGCATTTAGTTTTCAGTTTTTGCCTTGATTTTTGTGCAGATCTTCTTATATCTTTTTATCAAGGTGTAATTTTCCCTCTGGACCATATTGGTTTTCATCAAAAGAGTTGAGTTAAAAAAGTTCGAATGGTGTTGGAAAAGAGAAAAAGATTTATACAAAAAAGTGGTACAAAAAGGAGCTTGTTTAGACTGCGGCTTAGACTTTTGCATGTCATGCTTGATGTCTTTTTGATAGTATGCTTAGTGATTATTGTTGTAGCATGACTTGCCTCAAATGACTTAGATTGCTTAATGAGCCTATGAAATAACCATGTGTTGTTTTTATTATTTGGAAGCATTATTTTGGTTTTCTCCTTGATGCTTTATTTGGGTTGACTTGGCGCATGCTCACACATGTTAGACTCATACAAAGTCACCATAAGCCTCTATGATCATTTAGTTTTTGACTTTTGATGCCATATTATGCTTCTTTTAATGTTGCTTTGTCGCTTTGCATGATTATGGCCGTTATTGCTCTCTTAGTTGGTCGCTACCAGTCTTTTGCTAGCCCTCGTTTTGTACTAAGTATGAGCGCTACTCGTGCATCCAACTCCTAAAAACCAAATTATTCCAATGTGTCCACTATAAATTCCTATGCATGGTATTTGCAAGCTATTCCAAGTAAAATTTTCATGTGCTACCTTTCAAAAAAACCTTCAAAATACTTCTCATTTTGTGACACTGTTTTCAGCTCATGGGGACGTAGTGGTCGGATTTGCTATCTTCCATATTGTTTTATTCCAAAAAGAAAAAAGGAAAAAAGGCACTCTTCCATGGTATGTGAATGTTGGTGGGCACCCGATGGAATCGGTTAGCCATGGTTTGTGAAAGGAAAAAAAGGTGGGGAGGAGTGCCAAGCTTTATAAAAGAGCACCAAAGTGTCAATCTCTCTCTCAAAAACTTACTTCATTTTTGTATGGAAGATAGTAAGAACCCCATTGCCAGTCGTTGACAAAGACAACCACCTCTCAAAAACAAATTTTTATCTCTCTGTCTTACAAATGAAAAGATCTAGCACATGTTTAATCACTGCTACCCTCTGCGAAGGGCCTTTCTTTTACTTTTATGTTGAGTCACCACCTTCTACCTTTATGCACTATCTAAGAGATCATAGTTGTCATTCTGAGTATAATGTGCATTATCCCAAAGTTTTCATTGATTGACTTATGATCATGGTTTCACTTGTTCTTAAATTATTTGTATCTAGTTGCCCTTTTAAACTTGAAGGTGTCCTATGCATTTATATTTTACTATTCCATGAAGGACAAGTTGAAAACTACTTGTTATGTTTTTCCATATGATTTGAACACACGTTTGACTTTCATTATTTCATTATTCATGATCTTTCGTTTGTGTTTCTTTTTATGTTATAACATGGTTGCTAAGTTTTTATTGTCAAGATTATGTCTCTTATGCCCATGTTTTAAGTTCTTTGATCCCAGCACTCAATGCTTTACTTAGATGATCAAGATTGTGATGGTGCATGTCACCTCAAAAATTATTCTTTTGTTATCACTTACCTACTCGAGGACGAGCAGGAGTTAAGCTTGGGGATGTTGATACGTTGCAAACGTATCTATAATTTTTGATGCTCCATGCTTGTTTTACACCAATTGCTATATGTTTTGTCTACACTTTGTGGCACTTTTATAATTTATTTGGACTAAACTACTAATAGTTGCAAAAGTGCACAATGTTCTTGTTTTACACTTTGATGTGTAGGAATTACCAAGAATACAAGTGGAAACCTTGTTGGAGTCAAATTGGGACTTTCCAGAAATCTGTGCCAGAACTTTTTTTGAAAATGGTCACGTTACGGGTCGAAGACGGCGTCAAACGGAAAACTCTTCAATTACAAAGTTGTAGGGAATTTCACGACGAACGGTCTGGACATAAAATTCACCTGATTCCAAGTCCGGACGACCGAGATAAGCCCACTCCATTGCGGCCCAAGATGGGGAGACGGGAATCCGAGAGACTATATAAAGGGAGGAACCCTAGCTCGTGGGAGACACCTCCACCCACAAATTTGCAGCCACCAGAGCCACGTTTTAGCCTCCCCCATGGATCCCATCTCCATGGGGGAGGGCTCCCATGAATCCATGAAGGAAGGGGGCTAAGGGGCGGCGCTCCCCCATGATGCCGGCAGCGGGGAAGGAGTCCCCCGCACCGTCGCCCGTGCCGCCGCCGCCGCCCTCGCTACTCCTCTCCACCATCTTCACCGCTATCTCTATCACATATGCAGTGGTTCATCCTCCCACACACCTCTGTACCATCCTATGTAAACATGGTGTTTGATGCTATAATATTTATCCTATGATCTATGTCATGTTTCCATAGTTTATTTGTTCTTAGATTAATTTGTTGAATGTCTTTGGTTCATTAGAGTTGTATGTTGATATGGTACTGTCCTTTGGTGTCCATTATATTTATGCGCGTATGGATTAAACATCTTAGGGTTAGTAGTATATGCAAAAGGAAGGGGGTAGTTCTGCCGGAGTGACAGAAACCTGAGGACGCGAACCGGAACGTTGCACGTATGGGAGTAAGAGGACCATTAGCTTAAGGCTATGGTTGGGGAAACCTTAATGCATTGTTAGTAGTTACGGATGTTTGCTAACAATTCAATTATAAGTACTTGAAATCCCAAGTAGCGGAGCGCATGTAGATTTAGCCTCTCCCACATAGAAAACTGCATCGAAGACAATGAACTCGATATCTTCACTAGTTAATCTTGGACAAAGCTACCACAATTACCACCACTATTCCACACTCATGGTACTGTTATTTTATGTTTGCTTAGTATACTTTATTGCTGCAGCACTAATATTTACTTTCTTCTATTTATTATCTTGCAAAGCTATCTCTCATACCCGTATTGTTGCTCTAGTTTTATTTCCTAGATGATACAAACGTTTAGTGTACATAGAGTTGTATCAGTGGTTGATAGAACTTGAGAGAATATTTATCCTACATTTAGCTCCTCGTTAGGTTCGACACTCTTACTTATCGAAAAGGCTACACACGATTCCCTATACTTGTGGGATATCAATATGTTTTGGACGTATCAACTCCCCCAAGCTTAGCTATTTGCTTGTCCTCAAGCAATTCAGTTAACAACTGAGGGCGATAAAAGAAACTTTCACGAATACATTTGCTTCATAAGATGTATATATTCTCAGTATATGATCAAGTACTCAGGCAATTCATAATAAGAAATATACAACTAATGTTACCTCATAGTCAAGTAAGCTATGAAAGAGTGCCAATGTACTAATATAAGCAACATGAACATAAGAAGCTTCAAGATTGTAATGTTCATAAAATGATATGGAAGAGTGGTATCCCGCTTGCCTTTATTTGTGGAGCAAACCATAAATGCTGAGGCACCTCTGAAGTTCAAGGGAAGACTAGAAGTAATAATATCAAAGACACAAGCATCAAAGTTATATCATAATTAACTGTGTTCTGGGACAAGCACATTACATTAAGAATAACAACTATGCTCTCAAGAAAGTGCTTAAAGTTAGAAAATGAAGACTCAACGTAAAAGTAAAAGAAAGGCCCTTCGCAGAGGGAAGCAATGATTTAACATGTGCTAGAGCTTTTCATTTGTAAAGAGAGATAAAATTTTATTTTGAGAGGTGGTTGTTTCATGTCAATGACTGGCAATGGGGACTTGCTATCTTCTATACTAAACAAGTGAGAGCGGTTATGAGTTCTTTGAAAATTTGGCACACTGGTGCTCTTTTATAATGCTTTGGCACTCCTCCCCACCTTTTCCTTTCTCAAACCATGGCTAGCCGATTCCATAGGGTGCCCACCAACTTTCACCATGGAGGAGTGCCTTTTTCTTTTCTCTTTTTTTAGATTTAGATTACAATGGTCTGACCAGCTCCCTCTCAAAATTAATGACGAGCAGATGAAGCTGCCTAGTCGAGGGGTACTAAATTTAATATGGAAGATAGCAATTCCGACCACTACGTCCCCATGAGCTAAAAACAGTGGCACAAAATGAGAAGTATTTGAAAGTTTTGAAAGGTAGCACATGAAAATTTACTTGGAATGGCTTTGAAATACCATGCATAGGAATTTATAGTGAACTCTTTGGGGTTACTTGGTTTTCGGGAGTTGGATGCATGAGAAGTATTTCCTCTCAGTACAAGTGAATGCTAGCAAAAGACTGAGAAGCGACAATTGAGAGAGCAATAACTGTCATAATCATGCTTGCGACAAAACAAAATTAGTATAAGCATAAAAATGATACAAGAACTCTAAGGCAAAGTAAATCATCAAGGCTTACTTGACTTTTTGTTTAGTCATATGCATGCTTGAGTATGTGCCAAGTCGATTCAAATGAAACTTTCAGAGGAGGATACCACAATGTCATACCATATTATGAATAAAACAATGCAAGCAAGCATCTACATGACATGCTACAAACTATTAGTAAATTGGAACTAATCATATGAGAGCAAGAAATACAAAGCATCCATTAGATAACATATGCCTTACATGAACAGACTAAGCATGTCCACATAGATGAGTATATGTACAAAAATGAAAACAAATAGAGTTCATACCAGCCTCTTACCACATCTCGAATTGCATATGTCTTCATTATTGCCTTTCACTTGTGTGGCTTGAATAATATGAAATGAATACCAAGCTCCATTGGAGTCACGGGAGACTAAACTCTGCAACAAACTTTACAAAACCGAAGAAGAACAACAAATATTTTTGGGTTTTCGAATTTTGCAACAAGGACAGAAGGAGAAAGGAAACAAAATAAAATATTTTTGAATTTTTCCAATATCAAACCGAAAATGGAGAACAAAGCAAACCAAAGCTAGAAAACTAAAAAGACAAACAAAGAGAAACAACAGAAATATTTTTGGTCTTTTCATGTTTTGGAAAGTAGAAATAAGAACAAGAACAACAAAGAAAAGAAAGCGAAACATGGATATACAAAGTACCAACAAAATATGATATATAGATGAGTGTATCGTCGGCGTACCTCCCCCCAAGCTTAGGCTTTTGGCCTAAGTGGAAATCAATCCTAGCTCGGCCATGAAGTGGCGTCCAGAAAAATATGACGAAGAAGCACCTTCGTCCTGATACGAGCTTGAGGACGCCCCGGCGTGGTACATGGTTTAATGGTCAGCTGGCGCCTCTTCTTCCACCTGGTCCACAATGCCATGCTATACACGGAAGCCGAGTAACCTAAGCTTCTCGTCCAACTCCTCCTTCGAACGAGACCATGGCCCCCTGCAAACACTGAACAAACTGGGCTGCGGCAAGGGAACTTCCCTTTCATCTCCATCAGTGAATAACATTCTATAAACTAATTTCCCTGCACATGAGTTAGCTGTGACAAAAAAATGGAGCTTCATGGCAGCAAGATCGGGCCTCTGTGGGGCCAACAATATATCATTAGGAGCAATAGAGAGTCCTAGAGCAGCAACAATGCGCGCAGCAATAATGCCTCCATAAATAGGCCCCCTAGCGGCTAGGCGACGAGCAATAAGAGCACCGAGGTTATACTTTTTGCTAACATCAAGCGCAGTAGCTAAAAAAGCTAAATGATAGTTAGAGATATTGCTAGTGTTCCCCTACCAAGAATACTAGTGGCAAGATAGTAAGTAAAATATCTAATAGCTGGGAGTTGAATGTTTCTTATCTTGCCATGTTGTGCTATGCGGTCATCATCATTAGTTACTCCTCGGTAGAGCTCCAACAAATCAGTGGGTTGGTGCAGAATCTTCTTGGCTGTCCCAAACATGGGAATACCTAGAATACCACAAAACCTCTCCAAAGACATGGTGATAGACTTATCATAAATTTTTAATGCAATGGAAGGCTTGAAATGAGAGTTAGTGAATTTAAAGCTTTCAACAAAAATCTTTGTGAGCAAAGCATATTGATTACTCTCATCTGTCATGTATGTAGTCAATCCAACCCTGTTAACAAGGAGTAAGAAATCCTCAAGAATCCCAGCATCACTCAAAAAGTTAGCACAAGGGAAGGTGGATGGATGTGCATCTCCATCATCCCCCTCATCGCCAATGTTCGGTGACATAAGATCTTCATTGTAGGATGTCCTATATTGAGCAGTGGATCTTGAAGGCCTTGGTGCTTCTCTTTCAAAGACTTCTCAATAGGTGTAGTTGTCCATTTCCCTTTTCTGAAATTTTTAATAAACCTCATAAAAATGATTTTGAGACAAACAAATATAGGAAACTACTATAAGGAGTTACAAGAGGGCTAACATGCATCAAAATAACATTTCTAAGCAATAGAACAAGCATGCAAACTCATTTCACCTGTCACCTATTGAGCTAAAATACTCAAGAAATACTCCACTAAACATAATTCTAATTGGACAATCGAAGGAGTCACATACCGGAGAACAAATGCTCCAAATCTCAGCAGCAAAGGTGGGCTGAGCAAGGAGATCGAAAAATTGTGAGGAAGAACAGCAAGAACACGGGTTTGAGCTGAGGTTTGGAGATATTTCAAGAGAGAGAAGGAAGTAGAGGTGGAGAGGTAAGTGGAGGGCCAGGGGCCCCCTCACCATGCCACGGCGCGGCCAGGCTTGGGCCGCGCCCCCTGGTGGTTAGGTGGCATGGTGGGTCCCCCTGAGGTCTCCCAGGTGCCTCTCTGCCCCATTTTGACATAAAAATTTAAAAAGATTTTTCTGAAATTTTTCAAGAAACTTTATTTTCGATGATTTTTCAGAAATTGATAAGAAAATAAAACTCGGGGAAATGAATATGGAACAATAGAAAGCAAATCCGAACCAAGCTTACAGCAGCTCTAAGATCCTCTAATATGAAACTAAACAGCAGAAACAAAAGTGAACAAGGTAGAAACAAAAGTATATGCGGTGAAAACATATCTTTGTTCATTTGAAAACTGCTTTGTTAACAAGGTTGATCAAGTCTTGTTACCAAACCACTTTTCTATGAAGCAGAACTTTGCATTTCACTTAATGATTATGTTACCTCGACCTTGATAGGCATTGTCCCCATCATAACAATTTGATATTCTTCTTTGGGCTTTGGGTCTGAACAAATAATTTGACCAACCCTAATGGTCTCAATATTCTTGATTGAGTTTAGAGCATATTTTCTATCAATCTTCTTGGGAACATATACCGTGTGCTCTTTATCATTAACATTAAAAGTGACTTTCCCTTGGTTGAATCAATAACAGCACCTACAGTGTTTAGAAAAGGTTTCCCAAGAATAATAGACATATTGTAGTCTTCTGGCATTTCCAACACAACTGATGCGGACGGTGTTGATATATAGATCACCGACCAGTTGGGAACCCCAAGAGAAAGGTATGATGAGCACAGCAGCAGTTTTCCCTCAGTAAGAAACCAAGGTTTATCAGTCCAGTAGGAGAAAGCCAAACTTTTGAAGGTGATGCTTGCTAGCTGCGTGACACTCCAACAAGGGCGCCGTTAACGATACTTGTTAGCGCATCTTCAACTAGTGGCAACGCGGAACCTACACACAACACAACCAAGAACTTTGCTCCCAACTTACGATGAGGTTGTCAATCTCACCGGTTTGCTGTAAACAAAGGAATGAGCGTATCGAGTGGAAAATAGTAGTAGTATGCGAGAAAGTAAACAATGCCAGTAAAGTAAACAGGTGATAGCAATGTAAAGGAAATTGGACCGGGGTCCACAGTTCACTAGTGGTGTCTCTCGATAAAATAAATAACAACATGCTGGGTAAACAAATTATAGTTGGGCAATTGATAGAATAAAGATAACGTGCATATGTCCTGAGGATCAATATGAGATTTACTCTGGGCATTACAACAAAATACATAGACCGCCATCCAACTGCATCTATGACTAATAATCCACTCGCGGGGAATCATCCGAGGACCCCTTGAGTATTAAGTTGCGAACAATAGATAACTGCATTAAGCAAAGTGTGTAATGTAAACAAAGTGAATGTCCTTGGACACAAGAATGTTGTTTTCTCCCTAGTGGCAACAGCACATCTACAATCTTAGAGGTTTCTGTCACTCCCCCATATTAAATAGAGGCATGAACCCAACTATCGAGCATAAATACCCCCTCTTGAAGTCACTAGTATCTACTTGGCCAAGATAGCTACTAACAACGGAGAGCATGCAAGATCATAAACAACATAGAGATAACATAAGATATATGATTCAGCACATCAACTTAACATAACACCAATACTCATCAGATCCCAACAAACACAACATGTAGAATTACATAACGGTGATCTCGATCATGTAATGAAGCTCACGAGATCTAAACATGAAGCACATGGTGGAGAAGACAGCCATCTAGCTACTGCTATGGACCCATAGTCCAAGGTAGACTACTCACTCATCGCGCCGGAGGCAAGCATGGCGATGAAGAAGACCCCCGGTGGCGATTCCCCGCACCGGCAGGGTGCCGGGAAGAGCTTCTGGACCCTCCCGATCTCGGGTCGATGACGACGGCGGATCGCGATGTGTTTCTGGAAAATTGATCGGGTACTTAGGTTTTTCCCGTCGGGGGGTCTTTATAGGCGAAGGGCCATCGTCAGAAGTGGACCAGGGCGGTCACACACATATGGGGCGCGGCCAGGGGCTGGGCCGCGCCGCCCTGTTGTGTGGCTGGCCCGTGGCCCCTCTCCGTCTCCTCTTCAGACTTCTGGAAGCTTTGGTAAATTTCTAGATGTTCGGCTTTTGTTTCGTCCAATTCTGAGAATATTTCTTGTGTAACTTTTCTGAAACACAAAAACAGCAGAAAACAGGGAACTGGCACTGTGACATCTTGTTACTAGGTTAGTTCCGTAAAATGCATAAAAATGCCATGAAGTGTAACAAAACACTAAGCAAATGGTGTAAGAACAAGCATGGAGCATCAAAAGTTATAGATACGTTTGAGAAGTATCAGGTCCCCAAGCTTAACTCCTGCTCGTCCTCGAGTAGGTAAGTGATAACAAAAGAAATAATTTTTGAGGTGACATGCACCTACACTATCTTGATCATCTATGTAAAGCATTGAGTGCTGGGATCAAAAGAACTTAAAATATGGGCATGAAAGACATAATCTTTGATAGAAGAAACTTAGCAGCCATGTTATAACATGAAAAAGAATACAAATGAAAGATCATGAAAATGAAACAATGAAAGTCAAACGTGTATTCAAATCATATGGAAAAACATAGCAAATGGTTTTCAGCTTGTCCTTCATGAGAGAGCAAAACATAAATGCATAGGACACCTTCAAGTTTAAGAGGGCGACTAGATACAAGTAATTTAAGAACAAGTGAAACCAAAATCATGAGTCAATCAATGATAAACTTTGGGACTATGCACATTATACTCAGAATGACAACTATGCTCTCTTAGACGGTGCATAAAGATAGAAGATGGTGACTCAGCATAAAAGTAAAAGAAAGGCCTTTCGCAGAGGGAAGCAGTGATTGCGAGTTTTATAAACCTTCAAAAATTATGGTACTTACTAGCTTTGAGCTCTCATTGCCCCCATCATAGGCATCTTGAATGGTTAAAGTTAATGCGAGTACAATTATGAAGCATATGCTTGACAAATCATAAGTTGAAAACCTCGTGTCCCGTGAACTACGAATACCCAAACCTCATGCTACTCGACTTAGAGTCCCAAGCAAGCTCTTGTCATTGTAAGTATACACGTATCATTGAGAACCGCCAATGGGGTACCTCCGTGCCCAATGACATGGAACAAGCCCACATCAAAATGATAGGACAAACATACAATGAACACCTCATCATCTCTTTTATTTACCATTGGTATAGCTTTTTATTTTGATATGCATCGTCGAATGTTCACTATAGGCATGCTGTAAATTTCTACCATGAATTATGCATGGATTAGATTAGCGGCCCAGGCGTTTCTCTAACACTTATACAAACTCCATGATCCCGCAAGATTCCCAAATTAAGATCACGATATCAACTCAAATAAGAAGTGCAATGTTGAAAGCTTGTCCCATGACGGCATGGCTGGGCTAATTTCCAACTTACAACTTGCAAGCATAACAACTCAACATAAGAGAGCCACAATGTCAAATTTTTAAGAACGAGAAAAGTAAAGTGTGCCATCAGGTTCGTGAGAGCTTTACTGACCAATTTTCGCATAATACCAAAAGAGTTTAATTTGAAGAATAGATAAAAGCAAGTCAAATGTACTTTGGAATAGCAAATTGCTAATAGGTATGTATGGTGGACACATTGGAACAACTTGGTTTTTGGGAGTTGGATGCACGAGGAGAGCTCATACTCAGTACAAAATGAGGGCTAGCAAAAGACTGGGAGCGACCAACTAAGCAAGCAATAACGGCCATAATCATGCATAGCAACAAAACATCATTAAGAGAAGCATAAGATGGCATCAAAAGTCAAAAACTAAATGATCATAGAGGCTTATGGTGACTTTGTATGAGTCAAACATGTGTAAGCATGCGCCAAGTCAACCCAAATAAAGCATCAAGGAGAAAACCAAATGTGACGCCCCAAAATCGGCACCTTGCGAATTATAGCAATCACACCATAATTCGCACGATGTCGCTTTGGAAACGCACCACCAAGCGAAATATGCACATCGCAACATACACATTATGCGGGTGGAATCAAGGTAGCAACATTGCACAAGTTCACGATGGAACCCACAAAAGAATATATAATATAACCACAAAGACTCCACGAGTCAAGATTCAAATATACTAAGAGGCCTGAAGATAAACGATGGCATCCATAACCCTGCCCAGGCCAAGCCGGAAGGGTAACCTTGCCAACATCGTCGCTTCCATGTACCATTCTTCAAACCTGCTCCGGCGAAAATCCGAGACGAGCAGCAATAAGTACGAAGTACTTAACAAGACTTCAAGACGTATAAAGCGTAGTCAACAAGCCGCCTTTGTACGTGAGGTACGCAGACAAGCTCGAGAGACTCAAAAGGACGTCAGCTGTATGGTGGGGTTAAGCGGCAGCGAGCAAGCACTAAAGAACCTATAGAGACATGCTAGAACTTCCGTCTAATCAGAATAAGATAAGAAAGCGCATAAAGTAAATAACTAGCTACTACAACAATCATAACCTAGCCAATGAATCACCTCGTCGTGACCCCACGAAGAAGCAATGGCAAAGGCACTCACACGGTTAACAATTTTATAACAAGTTAATGTTGTAGTAGAACTATTTACTACGCCACTTTTTAACATCAATTAGGTGTAAGTTGTTCTATGATCGAGTAGAACGGCTCCAAGTCGTCCATAACCGTGGACACAGCTTTTCAAAAAGATTTACCCTGCAGGGGTGCACCAATGTACCCATACACGCTCGATCAATCCAACCTAGCAAGGGAAATATATCACGACAAGACCGTTCCCCGTTCTACGAGAAAGTTTAGGGGGGCCACCCTACTAAGCTACCCACAACGAAGTCGGCCGAGCTCCGAAGACGGACCCAGAAGTTTGCGATGGCGTGAAAGTCTGAAAGAAGGATCATCGGAGAGACATCATCCAGCTTCGAATTCGACCCACGGGCAAATAAACCTATCAACTATCGGTGGTGACACAACCACACCCATCGGAGGGGGCTCAAAACCTAGAGCACCCTTAGAGGTAACTCAAACCATCTCCAGATCCAAATATAAATACGGTGTTGTGGCCCCCGGTAAACTAACTCGAGAAAAAGTAGTAAGTCAAGGGAGTCCCCATGGAATCTTCCGCGAGTGGTTAGCGCGCTCAGCTTAGAACAGTTCATGCGAACTCGGGGTCCTAGGGGACACAAGTGAGCCATTGTAAAACGGGCAAAATGACTCACCGATGCCTCTGCTTTAACAAGTGTAGTTGTAACATAATTAAATCATGTTTATCTCCAACATCTAATAACCGACTTATCTCCAATTCATATCCATCTCATATATCAAGTAGAGCATGTGATAAACTTCCCAACAACCCGATAAGATAAAACAACTTAAAACAACCTAAGCATGCCTACGACTCACAAAGCCAACTCAAACATCAAACAAAAGGTAATAGGCGGGAGGTGGCGAGTATATAGTTTTGCTTTGGGGAAACAGGTGGATAGGTTACGTGACTCGAAACAAGCATCGGAACACAAGGCTAGCATAAAGCATAAAGATAAACACAAATAGGTAATGAGTACCCCTATAGGTAGGTAAGGGGTGGGAAAGCTTGCCTGGCAAGATTGTCGAAGAACACCCGAAGAACTTGTCATTTCTCACAACACCACGAAGCGACCTATCCGGGAAGAAGCAAATCGCTATAACAAACAACGAATGCAACACTTACTACTATGGTAAAAGAATCAGCATGATCATGTGAATCATGTATGCATGACATGGCAATTATGATGCAATGCAACTTATCCAAATTAAGCGGAATCGGATTCCGACACACACATATATGGTTCTAGTTGTCTTACTACACGACAATTTTAATGTTGATTAGCATGGCAAAGACAAGGTATAGATGATCTACACAAAATTAAATAAAGCGGGGAAAACATTATAAGCATTTCCCATATACTTCATATGTTACTTATTAGGTGATATGCAAACTATCACGTCATTACATGATGCGAGATGCAAACAGGGATATGAATGCCATATTCAGATTCTACACATTTTTCTAATAAAAATTCATATAAAATACGTTTTTTTAGTTACCAATCAAAAGATATGAATTTCGCAAGTTTCAAACACTTGCAGCAATTTTCAGAAAATCAGATAAGAGGCCGAGACTTTTCTCACCGAAACAGATCCTAACCCGGGTCGCGGACCGGCGGGGTATGGGATGCTGACGAGGCAGGAGACGCTGAGTTGACCACCGATTTGGCTGACGGGCGGGGCCCAGCTGTCAGCGGTCAAGGAAACAAATATGAAAAAAAGGTTGTGGCATCACACCTGAATCAGAACTTGAACTCTGAACCTGCAAATTGAACGGAAGGAACAGACCATCTACGCTGCTGATTGATGTTGATGCATATGGACTGCATAACAATTTGACTAGGGTTAACTGCGAGGATGCAAGGCTGAAGCACCACGAATGAAGATGCAGTGGTCCGAGACAGGAGGTCGTGGCGGCGGTCTTGCTGCGTGCGCGTCCTTGGCGGCATTGTAGCAAGCTTCGCGTCGGTCAGAGGGAGTCGTGGATGGATACATGGGGCCTGCATGTGGTCTTGAGCTCGTGGCCATGGCGGTCAAGGTCGGTCAGAAGAGGCGACAGAAAAGCAACAAGAACTCGACGGAGAAGAAGCGGGAAAGCACGGCGGACTCACCAGAATACACTGCGCTGGTCGGAGAGGACGAAGGAGCTCCGGGACGTGCAGGAAAGAGGCAGCTTGAGGGCGTCGACCTTGCAGAGGGCACGCGCGGGGTGCGGGAAAACGTGCGCCAGCATGTGTGCTTGCAGAGCCTATGGACTTGGCATAGCGTCGGGGACGGAGCTTCGAACATGCGCGCTGCTGGTGCAGTCAGATGATGAGCGAAGGGCGAGGCAGGGCTCGGGGGAACGGCGAGGCGCACAGAATCCGGTGGCAGTGTCGAAGTAGAGCCTGCGATCGAAACCTTGAGGTCGAGCAGAGGCGCTCGGGCGCGGAGCGAAACATGCAAGCACGCGGCTTGGCCAGTCGGGAGCGCCAGAGACGAAGGCGAGCGCGGCTGTCGGTGTTGCTGAACCGGAGGAGACCCGCGGATGCGTGCAGCAAAGGAGGTGGTCGGGCGCAGCGAAGTAGAGCCGCGGGAGGCACCGAGGTAGAGCTCGCTAGGGTGGTTGTTGACGACGGCATGGTCGACGGTGTGGGAGCGGCGCGCGGTTGCGGAGCTTGTCGTTGGAGAGTGAACGCAGCTTACAGCGTTGTGATTCTGGTCTAGAAGAACCTGATGCCCAACACAAGAGTGGCTAGCGACCGAGTTCGGGGAGAGGAGCGGCAGGGAAGGAAGAGAGGGACGGCGGCACTAGAGGGAAAAGAAGCAGCTAGGGTTGCAGGCCTAGGGCGGCTGGGGATTTTATAGGAGGAGCATAGACTGCTCGTCCATCCCATCTAGGAAGACGACGTGGCTGCTGCCAATGCTCTGCGGTACGAAGGTGACAACGATCGAAGAGACAGGGTGGAGATGGACTTCGGTTTGGGCGAAGTGGGCCGATGGAAAAGGCCAGAAAATGGCTTGAATTAAAGGCAAAGGCTGCAGCCTTTATTTTTAGAATTTAGGAGATTCTTTAGAATTTACACCGGAACAAAAGATGGAGAGAGGGAAGGGTTTTGCAAATGTTTTTCAAAACTTGGGTTCATTCAAAACAATTATAAAAGTTTGCAAATAGTATAATTAATTTAACATAAGCAAAGAAGAGAAGGGCTTTATAAACCATATGAGAAAAATAAAATAAATAGGTTTTAATAAAAATAATTTTTATTTGACAAAACATGAAAGGTGACAATGCATGATGATGCACAAAATAAAAGAACAACCAAATCTAAAAAGGGGATTTTTCTGGGCCGTTACACCAAATTAATGCTTCCAAATAATAAAAACAACATATGATTTTTTCAAAGGCTCATTAAGCAATCTCAGTAATTTGAGACAAGTCATGCTACAGCAAAAATCACTAAGCATACTATCAAAACGACATCAAGCACAACATGCAAAAGCCTAAGCCGTAGTCTAAACAAGCTCCTTTTTGTACCACTTTTTTGCATGAAATTTTTTCTCTTTTCCAACACCATTCGAACCTTTTTGAAACAACTCTTTTGATGAAAACCAACATGGACCAGAGGTCAAAATACACCTTGATAAAAATATATAACAAGATCTGAACAAAAATAAAGGCGAAAAATGAAAGCTAAACGTAGTTCTAGAAAAAAGAGAACACTTGTTGAATGATAAGAGTGAAAAACTGAGTGTTCTTGGCAAATGAAAAGCAAGGCAACTTCTCCAAAAGAAATTTATTGGGGTCCAACCATTTATTGCAGCAAAAAAACTAAACAAAACTGAAAACTAACGATAAGACGCTCCAAGAAAAACGCATAGTGCATGAAGCAATAAAAATATAGTATGTTGAAAGGTGACCTGATTTTTGCCGATGAAGAAGGGGTGCCTCGGGGGCATCCCAAAGCTTTGACGCTTGTACCTCTTGGATATTTATTGGGGTGATATGGGCATCCCCAATCTTGAGCTTTTGTCCATTTTTCAACTCATCTCATCATTCTCCAATCCCTATACTTGAAAACTTCCTTCATACAAAACTAAACACAATTCTATTAGCAACATTAGTGTAAGCATAATAATGAATCAACCCCTTTTTTGCTTCAAATTTCAACTCAAAACCACCAAATATAAAGCATATAGTACTGTAGCAACTTCCCCAAAAGTTCCGTGATCAAAAGAACTAAAAAAGAAAGCGATAAAGAGGCAAACACAAATAGTGGCAGAAATCTGTCAAAACAGAACAGCTGACAAAGATCAATTTTTTCAAGGGTTTTCTGTTGCTCAAATCAAAAAGTATATAACTAATGAAAGTTTGTTGATAACCTGGGGCATATGCACAAGAAATCGCAGGTCAAAAAGATATTCTGAGAATTTTCACGAATTTTTACGATGCAGCACCGAAATCTGTTTCGGGACAGCAACTTTCCCAAATCTCACCTCACTCAAATTAGAGGTTTCTCTTGGCACAACAACGTAATAAAAAGGATAAGGAGCGGTTATTACCGTAGTAATAACTTCCAAGACTAAAATAAAAGAAAAAGAACTGAAGGTAAAACAATGGGTTATCTCCCAAGAGTGCTTTTCTTTAACGCCTTTGAGCTAGGCGCAGAAAGGTGCAAATCAAGTATTTTCGAAAGAGGCATTAAGATCAACTGTTTCCTCAAGATCACCACTTACCACACTAGGCACTTTAGAGGTTCCCGAAGATGATTCAACCTGCAAGTCACTCTTAGTTGAACTAAAAGTCTTACCAATCTTAAAAACATGTTGAGGTTTAGGCACAGACACCTTGGGAACATACATAATTTTTTGCTATTTTCCAATAAAAGCTTTATCCTTCTTAAACTTAAGAGAAGAGAAAATTGAACTTAAAGTTTACATAGATTCCTCCAGTTTCCCAATCCTAAGGTTTTGACTATCAAGAGTAGAGCTAGCTTCTAAAACGCTACCGATACTTTCTATCGCTTCATTGACTCGGCTAGCGTTATCAAGGATATTTGGCAAACTTTTTTCTAAAGAGCCTAGTTTTTCTATAACTTCCTCCAAAGTGATCTCAGTTTTAACAACATGGATAGGTGGTACTCCCACTAAACTTTCTATTAAAGTGCATGCTTCAAGAGCGGGAGTCCCCAGAAAATTACCTCCTGCAAGAGTATCAAGAATGTACCTATTCCAACTAGATATACCAACATAAAAATTTCTAAGGACGATCATGGTAGAATGCTTCTTCGTACACCTATGATGAGAATTGCTAATACGGTACCAAGCATCTTTCAAGCTCTCTCCCCCTTGTTGCTTAAAAGTACGAACTTCTACTTCAGGATTACTCATTCTAACAAAACTAAAAGCAAACAAGTAAAAACAACTAATAGGAAACTATTTTTTTGTATTTTTGATAAAACGATGCAAGTAAAAATAAGGTAAAGCAAAACAAAAAACAAAGTAAAGGATGTGCGTGCAAAACTCCCCTTGCAAAAGTCTTCTTCCTCCCCGGCAACGGCGCCAGAAAACAGCTTGATGCGGACGGTGTTGATATATAGATCACCAACCAGTTGGGAACCCCAAGTGGAAGGTATGATGAGCACAGCAGCAGTTTTCCCTCAGTAAGAAACCAAGGTTTATTAGTCCAGTAGGAGAAAGCCAAACTTAAGAAGGTGATGCTTGCTAGCTGTGTGACACTCCAACAAGGGCTCCGTTAACGATACTTGTTAGCGCGTCTTCAACTAGTAGCAACACGGAACCTGCACACAATACAACCAAGAACTTTGCTCCCAACTTACGATGAGGTTGTCAATCTCACCAGTTTGTTGTAAACAAAGGAATGAGCGTACCGAGTGGAAAACAGTATTAGTATGCGAGAAAGTAAACAATGCGAGTAAAGTAAAAAGGTGATAGCAATGTAGAGGAAATTGGACCGGGGTCCACAGTTCACTAGTGTTGTCTCTCCATAAAATAAATAACAACATGCTGGGTAAATAAATTACAGTTGGGCAATTAATAGAATAAAGATAACGTGCATATGTCGTGAGGATCACTATGAGATTTACTCTGAGCATTACAACAAAATACATAGACCGCCATCCAACTGCATCTATGACTAAGAATCCACTCGCGGGGAATCATCCGAGGACCCCTTGAGTATTAAGTTGCGAACAACAGATAACTGCATTAAGCAAAGTGTGTAATGTAAACAAAGCGAATGTCCTTGGACACAAGAATGTTGTTTTCTCCCTAGTGGCAACAGCACATCTACAATCTTAGAAGTTTCTGTCACTCCCCTAGATTAAATAGAGGCATGAACCCAACTATCGAGCATAAATACCCCCTCTTGGAGTCACTAGTATCTACTTGGCCAAGATAGCTACTAACAACGGAGAGCATGCAAGATCATAAACAACATAGAGATAACATAAGATATATGATTCAACACATCAACTCAACATAACACCAATATTCATCGGATCCCAACAAACACAACATGTAGAATTACATACGGTGATCTCGATCATGTAAGATAGCTCACGAGATCTAAACATGAAGCACATGGTGGAGAAGACAACCATCTAGCTACTGCTATGGACCCATAGTCCAAGGTAGACTACTCATTGATCACACCGGAGGCAAGCATGGCGATGAAGAAGACCTCCGGTGGTGATTCCCCTCTCTGGCAGGGTGCCGGGAAGAGCTTCTGGACCCTCCCAATCTCGGGTCGATGACGACGGCATATCGCGATGTATTTCTGGAAAGTTGATCGGGTACTTAGGTTTTTCCCGTCGGGGGGTCTTTATAGGCGAAGGGGCAGCGTCAGAACTGGACCAGGGCGGTCACACACATTGGGGGCGCGACCAGGGGCTGGGTCGCGCCGCCCTGTTGTGTGGCCGGCCCATGGCCCTTCTCCATCTTCTCTTCGGACTTCTGGAAGCTTCGGTAAATTTTTGGATGTTCAGCTTTTGTTTCGTCCAATTCCGAGAATATTTCCTGTGTAACTTTTCTAAAACACAAAAACAGCAGAAAACATGGAACTAGCACTGTGGCATCTTGTTAATAGGTTAGTTCCGGAAAATGCATAAAAATGCCACAAAGTGTAACAAAACACTAAGCAAATGGTGTAAGAACAAGCATGGAGCATCAAAAATTATAGATACGTTTGAGACGTATCAACAACAAAGTCAGTTAGTATCAAACAATTATTAGCAACTTGAACAGGAACATTCTCACATATGCCAATAGGAATAGTAGTAGACTTATCAGCCATTTGCAAAGCTATATCAGTCGATATCAACTTTTCTAAATCAAGTCTCTTGTAGAGAGTAAAAGGCATCTCACTAACTCCAGCTCCCAAATCACATAAAGCAGTTCTAACGTAGTTATTTTTAATAGAGCAAGGAATAGTTGGTATACCTGGATCTCCAAGCTTTTCCGGAACTTTACCATCAAAAGAGTAATTAGCAAGCAAAGTGGAAATTTCCTCACTAGGAATCTTCCTTTTGTTAGTAACAATATCTTTCATATACTTTGAATAAGGAGGCATTTTAATAGCATCAGTCAAAGGAATTTGCAAAAATAAAGGTCTCATCCATTCACAAAACCTGTTGTAGTTTTCTTCTTCCTTGGATTTGTGTTTCTTACCAGGAAAAGGCATTGGTTTCTGCACCCAAGGTTCTCTCTCGTTACCATGTTTGTTGGCAATAAAGTCTTCCTTAGTGTACTTTGCATTCCTGGCAAGCTTTTCTGGTTCCTCTTCAGCTTCTTTATCAGAAGCATTACCACTTACTGTTTCAGCATCAGAAATAAAAACACTATTAGGATCTTTACTTGTTTTGGAAGATTCTGCAACTGCTTTGTGCTTCTTCTTCCTTCTTCTTGGAAGGATTACTATCACTTTTAGCATGTTGAGAATCCTGCTCGATTCTCTTAGGATGCCCTTCAGGATATAAAGGATCTTGAGTAGTAGCACCACCTCTAGTGCGTATTTCACACGCTTGTTTTTCTCTTGTGGCATTAACTAGCAAATCTTTTTGCACCTTGGTAAGCTAATCTATTTGAGTCTGAACCATTTGAAAATGTTTAACAAGCATTTTCACATCATTGGAGGTTCTCTCCACAATATCCTGCAACTTTTTAATAGCTCTAGAATTTTTGAACAAATGATTCTGCACTCTCTTATTAAAATTATCTTGTTTAACAATGAAATTATCCAACTCATCCAAGCATTGATCAGGGGGTTTAGAGTAAGGAATATTTGTGTTATCAAAGCGTTGGAGAGAGTGTACCTCAATAGTAGATGATCAAGGGATTGGCTTACATAATTCTTCTATAGGTGGTAGATTCTTCACTTCTTCAGATTTAATGCCCTTCTCCTTAAGAGATTTCTTGGCTTCTCTCATCACCTCATCATTTAGTTCAATCATCCCTCTCTTCTTTGGTGTCAGCGCTGGCATTGGTGCTGGTGTTGGTGTTGGCGTTGGTGTTGGCATTGACTCAGCCATAGTCCAATCATCATAATTCATGCTTATTTTAGCCATTAATTATTCAGCTTCAGCTGGAGTCTTTTTCCTAAAAACACCACCTACACAACTATCCAAGTATGTCTTAGATTCAATTGTTAGTCCATTATAAAATATATTAAGGAGTTCATTTTTAGGTAATGGCTCTCCAGGCAGTACTCTAATTAAAGAGCAAAACCTTTCCCATGATTCCGGCAGTTTCTCTCCTTTTACATGCTCAAAGTCAAGGATTTTCTGCAAAGCAGCATGTTGAGCACTAGCAGGAAAATACTTCTGAAAGAAAGTATTAATCAAAGCAATAGGACTATCAATAGATCCAGGAGACAAATTATTAAACCAAGATTTAGCTGCACCTTTCAATGAAAAAGGGGAAATCTTAGCAACAAAGTAAGTACGCAGCTTAGTATCATCAGAAAACAAATTACTTAAAGAAGAAAGCCCATTCATGTGCTCCATAGCACTCTTACTTTCAGTACCACAAAAAGGTTCTTTCTCAACAATAGATATGTAAGATAAATCCAAAGAGAAATCATAATCCTTATCACTAATATTTATGGGAGAAGCAGCAAACTTAGCATTAGGAGATAACTTGTATCTAACAGCACGTCTTGCAAGAAGATCTCTAATAGCACCGGCATCACTAGTAGCATGAAATTCATCAATAAAAGCATCATCTAGTTCAATATAAGCATCATCAAAATCATCACTAGGGTGTTCCCTAGACTCAGGTGAACTAGGAGGCGTAATAGTAGTATTCCCCAATTGCTTAGTCCTAGCAATTGTAGCATCTAAAAAGGAACCTAACGAACCACTCTCATCAAGCATAGTAGAAGCATCATGAAAATTATCAGTAGCATTTTCAAACTCAGCAGAAGAAGTAGCATGTGCATGCGGTGGTGTAAGCAACTTACTCATAACAGATGGTGAATCAAGAGCAACATAGGTGTTCAGAGTCGTACCTCTTCTTGTAGTGGATGACAATATAGGAACTTTTCCATCATGAGGTTTACCCATGATGAATGGATTGCAGCGAATAATATGAATCCCAAGTGAACTTACAAATAAAGCTATGCTCCCCGTAGGACTGGAATTCGAGCCGAGCCAGCTCGGCTCAACTCGCTAAAGCTCGGCCAACTAACGAGTTAGCTCGGCTTGACTCGTTTAATAAATGAGCCCAAAAATGAAACTCGGCTCGACTCGGTAAGCTCACGAGTGGCTCACGAGTGGCTCGTTTAGCTTGATTAAACTGTCAGCATGTCACATAATAATTTTTATATAATTCTTCCCTATTATTTAGGCATATATGGTGCATTCATCATCATAATAAATAATATTATGACATCATCAAATAATATGTAATAAATAAACTACAATATTTATGATTAATTTCTCACATATATGATTTTTTTAATGTTTTCTCTACCTATACAAGTTAAATGAGCCACTCGCGAGCTACTCGCGAGTAGCTCATTTAGCTTGAACTTGTTTACCGACAAAAACTAAAACTCAGCTCGGCTCATTTTACACTGAGTTCGAGTCGAGCCGAGTCGAGTTGCGAGTTACTCATTTAACTCGCGAGTTTTAAGTTTTAGTTCCAGGCCTAGCTCCCTGGGAACGGCGCCAGAAAACAGTCTTGATGACCCATTATTATAGGGGATCGTAACAGTCTTCGAGGGAAGTAAAACTCAAATTTATTGATTCGACACAAGGGGAGCCAAAGAATATTTATAAGACTTAATAGATGAGTTGTCAATTCAGCTACACCTGGAAACAAACTTGCTCGCAGTGATTTATCACTAGCAATAGTTTTATAGTGATGACAGTAGTAAAATAGTAGCAATAATAATAAAGTAAAGACAGTAATAGTAGCAATAGTAAACAGTAGGATTAAAGACTGTAGGCATAGGGATAGATGAATGGATGTTGCATGGATAAGATAATTCATGAAATCAGTGAGACATGGGCAATTGCAGATAAATAATGATAAAGCATCCTAGTACTAAACAACTATAGGCATGTGTTACGTATATAGTCGTACGTGCTCACAAGGAGAAACTTACACGACATCTTCTGTCCTACCAGCCTGTTGCAGCAGGGCCTCAAGGGAAACTACTGGTAATTAAGGTACTCCTTTTAATAGAGTACCGGAGCAAAGCATTAACACTCGGTGAATACATGTGATCCTCACATCATAGCCATCCCCTCCGGTTATCCCAATTGTTGTCACTTTTGGGGCCTCGGGTTCTAGACAATGATATGTGTATACAACTTGCAAGTAAGATCATAAACAACAAGTATCATCATAAAACAGTAACAAGTTCAGATCTAAGATCATGGCACTCGGGCCCAAAGTGACAAGCATTAAGCACAACAAGTTGCAACAATGTCATAAGCACTAATAATAGATACTAGGCACCATGACCTAACAATCTCATAGAAAATTACATGAATGTTCTCATCCAATCCCTACCATCCCCTTCGCCTACAGCGGGAATTACTCACAGATGGATGGGGGAGTCATGGATGGTTGATGGAGAGACGTCGGTGATGATGGTGATGAAGATCTCCAAATCCCCATCTCGGTAGGGTGCTAGAACGGAGTTTCTGGTTCCGAATCGCGGTTTCTAATGGTGGTAGCGCAGCGGAACTCTATCTGGGAAAATGCCGAACCCCCGCTCCTTTCAGGTCAGAGGGTATATGTAGGTGGAAGGAGGGGTCGAGGCGATGGCCGAGGTGGCCTCACCACAGGTGGGCGCGGCCAGGCCTGGGCCGCGCCCCCTGGTGGTGAGCCTGGCTCCCAGCCCCTCTCTGTCTCATCTTCTGGCTCCGTGGGTCTTCTGGTAAAATGGGAATTTTGCAGTATTTTCCGGGATTTTTCCTGAAAGTCGGATTTCTGCAAAAAAAACAAGACACCAGGGCAATTCTACTGAAAATAGCGTTAGTCCGTGTTAGTTGTATTCAAAACACAGAAATTAGAGGAGAAACAATAGCAAAAGTGTTCGGGAAAGTAGATACGTTTTGGACGTATCAGGCCTCCGGTGATGATTCCCCTCTCCGGCAGGGTGCCAGAAAGAGCTTCAGAACCCTCCCGAACTAGGGTTGACGATGACCGCGGCTATGGAACTTTTCGTGGATGGAGGCTCGGGCCTTTAGGGTTTTCCCGAGGATGTGAATATATAGGCAGAAGGGCGAGGTCGGTGGGCGCCTGAGGGGCCCACACCATGGGGCGGCGCGGTCAGGGGGTGGGTCGTGCCACCATCAGGTGTGGCCGCCTCGTTGCCCTACTTTGTCTTCCCTTCGGACTCCGTGAACGTGTCAGAAAAATAGGAACTTTGGCTTTTGTTTTGTCCAATTCCGAGAATATTTCCTTCAGCAATAATCTGGAATAGAAAATTAGAAAAAAACTGGAACTGGCACTGTGGCATCTTGTTAATTGGTTAGTTCAAAAATGCATAAAAATGCCATGAAGTGTAAACAAAACATAAATCAATTGGTGTAAAACAAGCATGGGGCATCAAAATTTATACTTACGTTTGCAACGTATCAATCACAGAGAGGGACAAGCAGGGAAATCGAGAGTTCCAGACAGGATCACACCAGCGTCCACATGCACAGTCCACCTGCCAAGGGCAACTGTCGCCACCGAGCTGTTTGAATGTTTTGTCGCCATGCCCAGGAATTGTGCATATTTACGGGAGGCTGGTGCGGTACGGACAAGCCCGAGCTGTTGAAAAGGTTGGTGTCTAGCCTACCAAACAACATGTGGCAGGAAGAGAACATACCTTAGAGGGGTATAGAACAATGATGGACAAGCAAACCATCAGGTTTATCCATGCGCGCTATTGCTATGCAGGTATACGTGGACGCGGACGTCCCGCTATTTTATTACAGGGACATGCGGAAAATATGTGGACCTAGCTCAATGTCTCAGTTATATTAAATCTATAGTTGTAGATTATATAGGCAATACAAACATCGCGATTACCCTCTTGATTATGTGGGCTACCCACATAATTCAACTTAAATTATACGGGCTCTCGCGACATTTTGTGGGACGTGCACAGGTGGTCCCACTTGCAGCCTTATGTTTGACACCCTTTCACCTTTTTGTTTGGCTTGATGATCCACATCTCCTTCTGCCTTCGTGCGCACGTGCCCACAAATGATATGCCCTTGATATGATTCCACTCAAACTGAAACTGGCAATGGTCATCTCGCTAAAACCTTTATACGCGCATTGCAAGCGTTGAGAAAATTCTGATCAAGTTCTCTAATCCTAAAGAGCATCGGGAGAATGTTCTATCCATCTTCTTGGATGTGAATTGATCTGTACTTTTGCAGATACAACAGTCTGAATATCTGATTCCCTTGCAAAGATAGATTAAAAGGGATTTAGAAGAAATGCATTTTATCTTGTAGATTGTAGTTGTAGGACATAATTTTGTGTTATTGTTTCTCCATTAAGAATTACGGGGGCTTCTTGATCTCGCTAATTAACCTTGCATTTGAATTAAACTGGTGCCATGTGTACATGTTATTCATAATCAGAGTACATGCAAGGTCAAGGTCTCAAACAGGAGGTGTTGACAAGGAGTTGACAGGATGGAATTTAGGGTGACCGGCGCACATCCTTGATTTCTGTGATGATGCCAACAACATTAGCGACTTAGGGCGTGATTGGTTGTTCGCATCCCATCAAAACAAGCCTACGGAATACAAAAGTCGTCTGATTGGATGCCATGTCGTGGCCTGCATTGTGGCTGGCATGGTGTGCAAAGCACCTCTGGCCCAAGCCCGCTGGATACTCTCGAAGCGGTCGTTTCCCCGGAGGCAGGCGCCAGCGGTGCAAAAAGTGAGAACATCGTGCGCGCAGGAGGACTTCTCAATGGGAGAAAGCAAAATTGGCGGTTGCGTTTGGCGGGCTAGTAATGTCACCTCTCCTCTTTTTGGTCACCTCCCAACACAACATCCCCCATACCAGTCTCGACATCGATGATGTTGGCGTACACGGATCTACTCCATCTCTGGCCGAGAGAGGCGCGATGGAGGTATTCTTCAACTCCGGGCTTGTCCTCCAAATCTGCGGCGGCAGTCTCAAATGGCGGAGGTACATCACCATGCTCTCCGACTCCTTCTATCCCTGTAATTGATGGTTAGCAATGTCGGTAGATTTAGCAGACCCTCATTCTAGATCTATTTGCTTAGGGCGGCCAGATGAGCCCGATCCACCAGGCAACATCACTAGTAGCTCTGATTTAGGCTTGGATCCTCCTCCTCCATAAAAGAGCAGTCATGCGAGCAACGTTTCCACAAGTGAGTTATGGACCGATGCTTCAACGAGATCAAGAGAGGATTGCCAATCTTAACTACATCTACAACAGGA
The DNA here is from genome assembly GCA_007115705.1 of Dactylis glomerata. NCBI lineage: Eukaryota > Viridiplantae > Streptophyta > Magnoliopsida > Poales > Poaceae > Dactylis > Dactylis glomerata. Next base: position 1,463,025 of record QXEO01000647.1, read on the forward strand.
ATGATGTAGAGGCTGTTCAGATGCTTAGGATGAGAAAAGCCCCATTCTATGAACTAGTCAAGAGGTTTAGGGATAGAGGACTGCTGTCAGATAGCATCCACACCTATGTGGAAGAGCGAGTTGCTATGTTTCTTCATATTGTCGGCCATAACCAGAGGTTCAGAGTTATACACAACACCTTTAGAAGATTCATAGAGACTATATCTCGCTATTTCAACGAAGTCCTTTATGCAATTGGGGAGCTTAGGCAAGAGATGATCAAGCCTTCATCTGGTGAAATTCCAAGCAAGATACGATACAGCAGGAGATGGTACCAGTACTTCAAGGTGAGCTAGAATTTTCATTTGCACACTCTTTTTGAACTCTGCAATGCACATAAGCTTGACTCTATGTCTGTTCTTGTCATGATAGGACTGTATTGGGGCAATTGATGGCACTCATGTCACTACTAGAGTTCCGAAATCCAAATCAACAGCATACAGAGGTAGGAAACACTAGCTACACCAGCCAGAATGTACTAGCTATTGTGGATTTCGATCTCAAGTTCACTTATGTTCTTGTTGGTTGGGAAGGATCATCCCATGATGCAAGCATTATAAATGATAGCCTGAACAGACCTGATGGCATTCACCTCCCTGAAGGTAAGTTCTACCCTGGAGATGCAGGTTATGCTTGTCGGCCAGGAATCCTCCCCCTTCAGGGAAACTCGGTATCATCTGAACGAGTTCTCTCCACTGAACAGACCACAAAATGTAGAGGAGTTGTTCAACCTTAGACACTCTAGCCTGAGGGCGACCATCGAGAGGGATTTTTCTACATTGGAAAATAGGTTCAAAATCCTTGATCAGAAACCATTCCACACTTTCCCCACTCAAGTGAAGCTTGTTCTTTCTTGTTGCATCCTGCATAACTGGATCCTAGGGTGTGGCTAGGATGAGTATGTCCCAGATGAGATTGAAGTTACTCCTGATGATGTGGACACTGGACATGGTGTCGAGCAGGGCGACATTCAGGCTTGGAAGAACAAGAGACACGACTGGGCTCAGTCAATGTGGTTGCATAGAAATGATGTCTTCTACGGTTGACATTGAAGCAAGAATCTTGCACCCCCTAGGCCTCCATTGTTAAATTGTTTCCCAGTCTGTAATGTTGAACTATGATTCCTAACTAGCTAGGGTTCGAATGCATGTCATGCTGCTGACATGCTAAACTAGTTGTGCTTTACTGAATAACTGCTATTCGTACGTATCTAGGGCCCGGCTTATATGGTCGTAATTCAAGAACTTCAATTCTCGCTGTGTGTTATGAGGTAGTGTCATGGTGGTTTGCTATGTTAACCTCACCACCAAAGAGAAGAGGTGACCAGATAATCTGCACAACATGAACCAAACAGATGACCCTGAACTGGGTACATGTGATTCTGCTGTCGCGAGGGGTACCAATCAACATGTGACTTTTGGCTCCCTAGATGCAATGTGGGCCACCAAACAAAACACCCAAGTTGGCTTTTGCATCGCACGATGCAACCCAGGCCTGCTAGCGCCTGTGCGTAGGAAGCCTAAAAAGAACTGCGAGCAACCAATCATGGCCTTATTCACCACGATGAACGCCACGCGATGTATTCATGGTTCCTCTGATGACACCTCGTCGTCTACCACTGCCATGCCTCCCCTTGTAGCCACGGTGGCAACAACATGTCGTTATCAAGCGCAGATGCGGCTACTTCTTTCTCACCCTTGTTGTCCATGGACTCTACCCTCTCGGTACTGGACCAGTCGCCTGATATATGTGTCATTTTTTTACTGTTTGCATGCATTGGAATATCTCACCCTGATACATGTGTGGAGAAAATCTTGCTGATTAGTAATCATTCCTTTTTTGCGGGGAGTATCTCACATAATCATTGCGTGATTTGTTAATCGTTGCACATTCTTGTATAATGGCAAGTCTATTTCTTTTGCCTAGCGATTAAGGAGGAATTAATTGGTGAAGATATTTGTGTGGTCGTGGATCTTCTTGGTAAATATGATGCATAGGTTAGGTTTTGCTGAAAGGTAGATTTCACTCATGATGGCATGTGCAAGTTCAGTTCGGTATCAAGTGATATTTAATTTTCACAAGACAGACATGTTTGTTCCTACAAGGGTATGCGGTAGGGAGACCCTCTTTAACTTATGCATGTTGCTTAAAATACCTAGCAAGGTGAAGATATTCATGTGGCATGCTCTGCACGGAATTCTACCCTTGAAATGCATCTTAGCAAACCGTCACATAGGAACATCAGGTGGGTATCCGATTTGCAATCAAGGTCATGAATATATTCATCATCTTTTGTTCCAATGCCAGCCAACGACTGAGTTATGGAGCTCTCTTGGTCTCCAAACAGCTATACATGAAGCCTTCATCATCAATAGGCAAGGTTCTGGCATGTTAGAGCATATCCTTCACCGACAAGATAATATTGTTCCAGGGTTTGCTGATATTGGGTTAAAAGAAACTACCTCAATGGTCTGGTGGTACTTGTGGTGGCCAAGGAGAAGACAAACACATAATGAACAAGTTCCACCGATTTACAAATGTAAGTTTTCAATTCTTGCCATCGCTGCTAATGCTGCTAGAGCTTCTACACCTCCGGTGACTGTTAAAATAGATAAGTGGAAATGTCCTAAACCTAGGCAAGTCAAACTCAATGTGGATGCAACATTCTTCTCTCATTCTCGCGAAGGAGCAACATGTGTTGTGCTCCGAGATTTTAAAGGCAAGTTCATTGCTGCTTGTACCACCTATCTACCACATATAGCATCGACAACCATGGCCGAAGCAATGGCAATGAAAGAAGGGCTAGCGGTTGTAGTACGGCTAGGGTGCAAGTCTGTCCATGTTGAATCGGATTCTTCAGAAATGATAGATGCTTGCAATGGGATGGAGACTTGGTGGAGCGAGCCAACTGCTATATATGTTGATTGCATTGATCAGTATTGGTAATGTTATCTTTAGTCATATTTTGAGGGAAGCAAACAAGGTGGCTCACAAGCTTGCTAGATTGGGTTTCTTAGATAAAAAAAATTGTAACTGGGACCATGAGCCCCCTAACCCTATTCTTAGTAGCTGGATAAACAGTGTAACTGAACTTTGATTGAAGCAGCAAATTTTAGACGCACTTTTTTCCTTACCAGGGTACCTAAGGGGACTGGAAGGTTTTTAATAAGGCGGCTTGCTAGCTTAATATATTAATCATTTACCTCAAAAAAGGAGGAATTAATTGGTCCATAGGTACAAAACTCACAGACGTATACACATATAAAAGGAAGTGTTGGATTGCTTCGAAATAAGGACACCCTGATTATGACAAAGATTTTGTGGATCTGGGGATGAGCAAGACCAAAGAGTCAGACATTCGATGGTGTATGTGGGTTGAGTGGAAACTTTGGATGGTCCAGATCTTCCCAATGTTTGATGTCAAGCGTGTTTGATGGCGATGTACCGTAAACTCCCATTTAATAGTAAAGATAATTGAATATTAAGACAAAAGTCGAACCACTCTTGAAAGCTCTAAGGTCCCTTTTACTTTATCCCCATGTATGTATTGAGCTCATATTTGGGAACATGGTTTTGTCGCTCACCAACCCTCCTCCGAGTCAATCCAACAGTAACAACCTTATGCAATCCCCAAATATATGTGTGCACTCATATATTAGTACATAAGACCATCATAGAAGATAACGAACATTGTATGTAACCATCAAAATGAACTATATCACCAGTTCCATGCAGGTAATCACTCAAAAGTAGACATAATGATATAATATATCAAAAAATTATAATATATTGCATCAAACATCATGTTTTCCAAGAGATTACAACGGAGATTGTATGAACATGTTGATGTAGATGATGATAATTATCACGCTGTAGGGGGTAGAGCCAACTGGAGGGAATTCCGACGGTGTTTCCCCCCTTCGAACTCCTCCAGCAGCGGACTTTTGTCTCTCTATTTCTTGGTTTTTGATCTATGGCTCTATCCGACGCGAAATAAAATGTGAGGAGGTATATATAGGCATTTTTAGGCCAAAGTCTGTAGCCATCAAGAATGAGGCAAAAGGAGCCAGGAGGCTCTAGGTGGGCCCCACCACATGGCCTAGGGTTGTTCCCGCATGGTGGGCCCTATCTTGGGCCTTTGTGGTTTTCTGGTCCACTTCTTCTTTGTGATCTTCTTGAATTCTCCAAAAATTGATCCCCGACAAAGATTGGGTCCTGATGACACTAAGCAAGTGTGCCAATTCATTGGGACTCCAAGTGCAGAGTGATGTAGCAAGAGAAATTTTCCCCACAAGGGTGACTTGGGGTTTAATATCGAACTCTCGGGAAAGAGTCGAAAAAGCTCTTTCCGTTCTCATCAAGCAACATGTAAACAAGTTCCTTGTCTTGTGTCCCCAACTCCACCGAGTGGTTGTCAAGCACAAGGTTTCGAAATAAGTACACTTAATAAAATAACAGGAAAGTAAAAAACAGAAAGTAAACTAAGACTAATGTTGTAAAGTAAAGTTGTTTTTAGGTTTTCAGTATAGTTGCAAAAGTAAAAGTATTTTTTTGGTATTCTCGGATTTATTTAAGACTAAGAATAAAAATGCACATGGAAGTGTTGGAAAGGTGTTTCTTATGATTAAAATTCGACCGGGGTTCATGGGTTCACTTGTCTACTCTCTCAAAAAGTGTGGTGGCATTAAGCACAAGATATATGGCCAAAATATCAATGAGATTTTATAATGTTTCTTGATAAGCATAAACATGGGCATCACGTCCTAACAAAACGATGATATTACACATCTTACTTATACTTCATTAGGAAGAAATCAACTTCAAGCAATCTAGTATTAAGAATCAATAGAGTATAGCCTTAGGTAATTTGACATGATGGTGAACAACAAATATGCTACCATGCATAGACATATTACAATGGATCTAAGTCCATGAATGTCGACAAGGAGTCTCAGTTGTCACTAAGAACATATAGCACATGCATTCATTTTCTCCCTAGTGAGGTAACAACAGAATTGGTAAACATCATAGCAGAACATGAGATTGCTATCAAAATTCATTACTACTACCTAGTTATTCCATTTAATACACACCACCCCCCACACATTGTCTCGCATAGTAGTTGGATCAGAACAAGTAATAAAGAATGGGATAACAATATGCATCTACTCATACATCAAGAACATAATAAAGATTCAAATCTCATAGATCATCCAATAAAATAAGGATCCACCATATAGGAAGTACATAATATGGCCATAATCATGTTGGGCAGCTCATATGGCATCTAAATATCATAGCATAAGAGAGAGATAGAACAAGTTACTGTCACAAACCAGTAGTCCGGAGGTGGACTACTCCCTCTTCATCATGGTGGTGGTGTTGGTGATGTCGGAGAGTTGAAGAAGCGGCCGGGGGAGACTTCGGCAACGTTTCCCTCTCCAATCTTTGCTGGAACATCCTTTGTTTCGTGGTTTCGTGTTTCTCCACCGCCTCCTCGAGGGAACGCCTCAGGGGTATTTATATAGGACATTTTAGGTCAAGAAATCAATCTGGAGCAAAGATGGATGGCATCGGAGCTTTGAGAGCCAAACGGACCTAGGTGGCGCGACCAAACTTGGGGCCCATGCCACCTGGTCTCATTTGGGCCCGGCTGGCCCCCTCGCGTGCTTCTTATTTTCATACTGGTTCTCAGGTAAAAATATTAATGCCATAGAAATCCTCACTCAATTTGAGTTCTGGAAGGTCCCTAAAACGTCAAAATACACAAAACGGGTATTTTCTGTTCTGCATAGTTATAACCAAAATAAGGAGGATCGATGGAAAATCTCCATAAATCAATACAAAACATGATTATAACGTCTCATAACATCTAAATATGTTGGAATATGAATCAATAAACTATAAAGTTCATGCATGAATTTTACATGCATCGGCTCCTTTTGATATCCAGAAGGTTTTAGAAACTAAAATAATAATAAACAAAACAGGTTTCCTGCTCTGTAGAGTTAAATACCAAATAAATGGAGACTTTGTGGAAAATCCTTGAAATCAATGTAAAACATGTTGGCAACATCATATAACATGTGAATAACAAGGAATGTGACCTAATAAACTACGAAGATTATGGATGCATTTTACATGCATCAATCATCAACTACTGTTCTTATAGGCTTGACAAGGCTGAAAACTGGAGGGAGATCGGCATAAGGAATTTGTTCACATCATCCCATTTTATTACCATAATTGATTCGTCATGGTCTAGATTAATAATGATGTAATGCTGCCCAATTCCCACAAGATCTTCCATTGCACTTTTTGTCAATTTCATCTCTGAGATGTCTCACACCATTCCTAGCAATTGTCAAGATTAGGATGCATTAAAATACAGTCATTCTACCATACATCTCATAACAAAGATCCTCCACGAAATATTTAAGCATGCTTGGTAACCATGTCAGATAAAACCACACCACAGCCCCATCAACGTAGCTCCTATTGGTGCCTTGGCCAAGAAAGTAACCTCCGTGGTTTGACCAAGAAAAATTGTTGCTACGAACTGGCAGAACATACATGGACAAAAACCATCAAAATTGTCTCCTTTCTTGCAGAAAACCTAAGTACGTTCATGAACAGTAAAACCTTACCAAACCCCTACCCCAACCCCTGCAGACACCCATGACGAAACCATACTAGAAACGCAACTATATGAGAAAGTTTCCTCCAATTATCCGCATTCATATATTGAACCCTAACCAGATTTTTCGACAAAAATGGACGCAATGGGTACATACAGTACTCTAGAGGACGCACGTCTTCTGGACAGCCATCGACCAACCGCCGGAGAAGCGCTGCTCCACCATGTTGCCACCAGCACGTGGGCGACTGCCGCCCCATCTCGCCATGCATAAACAACTCCATTTTCTTCTCTTTCTCACCGCGCCCAACCTCAGAATGATCGTGTGGGGGCAAGGACAGCTCCTTTTGTTAGCGGGGGTAGGGTACCTACAAGAATCTTCGGTTGTCCTAGGAGGTATTCCCAAATAAACGGTCTCGGCGCTCCATTTTTCTGACAGGCGGGGTCCAAACAACGCCACATCAGCAAATACTGCCCCTCTACCTCGATATACACCTAATAGTAACCGCTGATGGGACATACTTTCTTTGAGTGATATATAAAAAATAGCATAAATATAAGAAATATCTATAGGTAATTTTTTAGAGTAGGGGGGGGGGACCATGGCCCCCCTTGCCAAGGGACCCTTTGTAGGGCCCACAAAATCTATGGAATGGCCCTAGCCACACAGAAGAATATTTGAGGGGACAACGTCTATTCGATCTGGTATATCCCTGATATATCTAGCATCAACCTATGTCTATATTTTTCATTTCGCTCGCAACTAAAAGCCAGCACTGGAGCTTAAAAGCTGGGTTGCATGACCTGGCCGGCCGGTGAGGCCGGTGCGAGATGACCACTTGGAGGCATGGTAAATTCTAAAGGGGCATGAAATGTTAGATAGGACTCCCTCCGCCCCGTTTTAATTGATGTGGAGGAAGGGATATGCTACCGTTGCTAAGTACAACTAATGGCACAGATTTGTGTAGTGCAACCTTTGCTAAGTCCATGTCGTTGGTCCATCATGTTGTCTTCTACACCTTCCCCTCACCACCATGCGTTCCACATGACCACCTATGCCCCCACACGTATGTAGGACATAACCACTCGATCGCTTGGACTGGAAATTAGTAAAGGTATATTACGTGTGGTCAACTTTAAGCGTTTTCCAATTTAACAGGGTTACTAGTGTCCAACGTCCTTCTACTTGAGGTCACACAAATGACTTATCGCGGCCAGTGTGACTGTCGCTTGTTTAAGTGTTGATTGGCGCCTGCACTATCTATGCATGGTTGTGTTGTAGTCCTAACAGTCAAAAAAAAAACTCATGCTAAGTAACAGTACTCCTCCTGCGCCATGACGTTTAGCACAAATCGGCAAGAAGAAGCTATGTTAGCCGTGCGCCAATGATTAGCTTGACCGAACCATCTTCAAGATATATATCTAGCTAATATGTTTTCTTTGCTCGAATCAAACTTCAATCAGCTCGCTCCGTCTCGTGCCGAATCCTGATTAATTTTTTTAAGGTGTCACATGCGGATGTGTATTCATGCATGCGTTTGTGTGTTCGATCGATCTGTTTGTAAGTGTATCCATAATTTGTAGGCATCTGCACAAATAATTATGTGGAAGAGAGCCAGAGCTAAATGGAGGTGTGTGTGGCGGATCTTGACCAAAATTGTTGGGGCTAAAAGATATTAGATAACAGTTGAGGAGGCTAATTTTAATTATTTTGTTTTTTGCATGATAAAAATGGTAAATATTAAGTAGTGTAGTGCAAATTGTAATTTAGTTGTGTGTGTGGGTGGGGGAGGGGGGGGGGCATGGCCCTTTTTCCTACACTAAGGTCCGCGCTGGTGCATATATGTGCATGCCTGCACCCATCTAAGCATGAACCATAACCACTTATGTATGTTCTCATTCACTAGACGCGTCTTGTTCCCAATCCGAGGTTATTTTAATTTAATAATCACGATCGGGTGCAACCGTGCAAGTAATTACATGTTGGTCGATTGTGTTGTCATCTAGTCATTTCCGTCGCACCACCTTCTTGCTTTCCACACGTAGGCCACGATCACCACTGTTCGTAGCAGCGGCTGCCTTCCTTGGTAGCATCAGCAACCATCGTAAGTAGCATCGTGCAATGCAACCCCTTCTTTGGCAGCTCCTATGACCATCGCACGCAGCACCGATGACCAACGCACGTAGCACCATAGTGCCACCCGCCTACCCAAAGCTCCTAAAAGCTTGGACTCCATGGGCAAAGCTCTGTGAGCTTCGCGTCCAAGCCACACTGCCTCCCTCCTTGGACCCGTCTTCGATGCACGTCCCAGCTCTCCTGACCATGGCCGAGACCTCTCCGCCTCTGAGCACGGTACGGGTGTGGTGCCACCGGTGGCCCTCTGATATGCAGGTGGAGGTGTACTGCATGGCCGGCCGTCTGGGATGTAGTGCAGTGGTGCCGCTCTGCCATAATGCGTGCAGGTGGGCACGGAACGCCGCCGAACGTCTGGACAGGAAGCAGAAAGAGGCGCGGGATGCCGCCGAACGTCCAGGAAGCAGCAAGAGGCGCGGGGTTTACTACTCATCATGCATGCACCCATCTAACATGAACCACTTGTGTATGTTCTCATTCATCACTAGATGCGTCTTGTTCCCAATCCGAGGTTACTTTCAATGCAACCTCTTGCAAGTAATTCCATGTTTGTCGATTGTGTTGTCATCTACTCCCTCCGTTTATAAATATAAGATGTTTTAGCTTTGTGAAGCAAATGTATCTAGACATCTTTTAGTGTGTAGGTTCACTCCAATATACATACTAAAACTTATCTAGATACATTTGCTTCACAAACCTAAAACATCTTATATTTATAAACGGAGGGAGTAGCCATTTCCCCTCACCACTTAGGACAAAACCACCTGCCTTGCAAGACCGAGAGGCTGCTCGGGTGTGATTTAGCACCAGTGCAACATGAGGTTGGTTCTGCATCCATGCATGCACATATAGGCATAGCAACCAACCCCTATTATATGTGTATCCAAATGTTGCACCGCAGTTAAAAATACTAGAATTAAACAAGCATGCCGGCATTAAACATGCTCGATATGTTGCGGTTGGCACAATGGCGGATCCAGGAGGGGGGGCATGCCCCCCTATGCTTTGGCCACCCCCAACACAAAGTGGCACCTGGGTCGCGCGCCGCGGCAACGCACTAGTACCAGACTACTACGACATGAACAACGAGACGTGCTTCAAGATCTTCCTGGACAATTTACGGTACATAGACGCGGACAACACGCGCGCCGGCGCGGGATATCGCCTGGGACTCACGCCCTTCACCGGCTTGACCCCACGAAGACAAGGCCACCAACATCGCCACTGCACCCGTCATCACGCTAGTGAAGACTCAAGGCTCTTGTGGCTCCTGCTGGGCTTTTGCCGCCATCTCTACTATAGAGAGCGCCATCAAGATCGCCGGCGGCAACCTCGTTCCCCTGTCCGAGCAACAAGTGATCAAGTGCATGCGCACCGGTGCAAGCAAGGACTCCCACGGAGGCTCCATCATGGAGGCCTACGACTTCATCACCACGAACGGAGTGTGCTCAAAGGACTCTTATCCATACACGGGAAGCGACAGCATCAGCTGCTGAGCATGCACCAAGTCATCGAGCATCGCCGGCTTCGAGACCGTGTCCACCTACAATGACAACGCCCTGCTCATCGCCGTCTCCCACCAACCGGTGAGTGTAAGGATCGACTCATGTGGTCGAGACTTTGAGCACTATCATTTGGTGTCTTCACCGGCCCATGCAGCACTAACCTGGATCACGTCGTCGTCGGATACAGGATGACGGAGGTCGGGGCGACATAAAGTTCTATATCGCGAGGAATTCATGGAGCAATGATTGGGGGGAACAGGGATATATCCGCATGATCAAAGATTTCGTGTCAGTAGGTAGTATGGCCATTAGATTCAATGATGATACTGGCTGTTACTTCTAGGCAAGGAAATGTCTCAGATAGGTCATAGACAGGCAGGGGGGCAGGCCCCCCTATGCTTCAGACACCCAACACAAAGTAGCAGGACTGTTAGATTTAAGGCTTAATACTCTAGCCATTGGCCCCTTGTCCTTCATGCTTCTTCTCGCCGACTGTTCCTCGTCCGTGGGCCAGAGCAAGGCCAACTCGCGCATCCTGTACCGCACCTGGGTCGCGCGCCACAGTAGCGCACTAGTACCAGACTACTATGACATGATTACATGAACAACGAGACGCGCTTCAAGATCTTCCTGGGCAATGTGCGGTACATAGACGCGCACAACGCGCACGTGATGACAATAAGCAAGGTGCCAACTCGTTGGGACTCCAAGTGCAGAGTGTTGTAGCAAGAGTAAATTTTCCCCACGAGGAAACTCGTGGTTTATATCAAACTCTCGGGTAACAGTCGAAAAAGCTCTCTTCGTTCTTCGTCAAGCAACCTACAAAAAAATTCCTTGTCTTGTGTCCCCAACTCCAGTGAGTGGTTGTCAAGCACAAGGTGTGAATGTAAATAAAGTAAATATGATGACATAAATAAATAAATAAATAAATAACAATGCAATAAAATAAATATGATGTGTGTAAGGTAAACTAAGCTAATATGCAACTAGGATAAAGCGGTAAAGGTGTTTTTGGGTTTTATATGTGAATGCAATGAAGTAAATATGTTTTTGTATTTTCAGAATTAATTAGTGCTAAATATAAAAGTGCGAATAAAAGTTGGAAAGGTGTTTCTTATGATTAAATTGGACCAGGGTTTATTGGTTTTACTTGTCTACTCTCTCATAAAGTTGTGGTGGCATTAAGCGCAAGACAGATGACCGAAACATTCACATGCTTTTTATTATATTAACTTGATAATATTTATATGGGCATCACGTCCTAATTTAAAGATGATGCAACACATCTTACTTATACTCCACTAGATATGAATATACTTCAAGCAATCTAGTATTAAGAATTAACATATTATAGCCTTAGGTCCTTTGACATGATGTTGAATATCAAATATACTACCACTTGGATATATTACAATAGAACTAAGCCTATGAATGTCTCTTAGGATTCTCAGCTGTCACTAAGAAATTATAATACATGTATTCTTTTTATCCCTAGTGAGATAATCGTGGAATGGTAAAACACCATAGCAGATCATGAATACTGTCACTATCCAATCACTACTACCTAGTTACTCCATCTAATACACATCATACATCTCTCGCACTCTTGCATAAATGTTGGGTCAGAACAAGTAATAAAAACAGGGTAATAATATGCATCTACTCATACATCAAGAACATAATAACATATCACATCTCATAGATCCTCTAATAAAATAAAGATCCACCCACATAAGAATTATATAATATACACCATAATCATGTTGGAAAGCTCATATGGCATCTAAACATTGAAGCATAAGAGATAGATAGAACAAGTTATTGCCACAAACCCATAGTCCAGAGGTGGAATACTCCCTCTTCATGGCGGTGTCGATGGAGTTGATGTTGGAGAGGTTGGAGAAGCATCCGGGGGCGACTCCGGTAGCATTTCCCCCTCCTATCTTTGCTGGAACAGCCTCTGTTTCTGTGTTTCATGTTTCTCCACCACCTCCTCTCGTGAACACAGAGGGGGGGTATTTATATAGGTGTTTTTAGGTGAAGCTGAGTGTCAGGAGACGAAGATGGACAGAATCGGAGGCTCGAGGCCCAAACAGACCTAGGTGGCGTGGCCTGGGCCTTGGCCCGTGCCACCTGGTCTCATTTGACCTCCGGGGCCTCCCTCGTTGAGTTCTTGTGCTCCAGAAGGTTCTCACGATAAAATATTAACGCCCAAAAAATCCTAGGTCAATTTGAGTTCAGGAAGTTTCCTAAAACATAAAAATACACAAAACAGGGTTTTCCTATTCTGCAGAGTAATAACCAAAATAAGGGGGGTTGATAGAATATCCCCATAAATCATTGCAAATCATGATTATAACAACTAATAACATTATAATATATAGTAATATACATCAATAAACTACAAAGTTCATGCATGTATTTTGCATGCATCAGCGCGCCAGTGTCGGTTATCGGCTGGGCATCACACCCTTCACCGCCTGACCCCACAAAGAGTTCAAGGCCACCTACATCGCCACTGCACCCGTCGTTGCCATCACTCCAGTGAAGACCCAAGGTTCTTGCGGCCCATGCTGGGATTTTGCCACCATCTCTGCTATAGAGAGCGCCATCAAGATCGCTGGCGGTGACCCTGTTTCCCTGTCCGAGCAACAAATGACCGGCTGCATGCGCACTGATGCAAGCAAGGGCTGCCATGGAGCCTCCATCATGGAGGCCTACGACTTCATCGCCATGAACAGAGCATGCTAGAAGGAATCTTATCCATACACGAGCAGCGACAGCGCCAACTGCCGAGCATGCACCACGTCATCGAGCATCGCCGGCTTCGAGACCGTGTCCGCCTACAATGACAACGCCCTACTAATCACCATCTCCCACCAACCGGTGAGTGTAAGGATCGACTTGTATGCTCGAGACTTTCAGTAATATCATTCGGTGTCTTCACCGGCCCATGCAGCGCTAACTTGGATCACGTCGTCGTCGGATATAGGACAACGGAGGTCGGGGCGACATAAAGATCTATATCACGAGGAATTTGTGGAGCAGTGATTGGGGGAAATAGGGATATATTTGCAGGATCAATGATTTCATGCCATTAGAGTCAATGATGACATTGGTCGTTACTTCTAGGCAAGGAAAGGTCTTAGACATGGCGACCCATTATCACCAAGTCATTTAATATTGTGGCTGATATGCTCACTATATTGATCGAACATGCTAAGTTTGATGGCCAAATTGAAGGATCCCTCATCTTGTCGATGGTGGATTATCAATTCTTCAATATGCTGATGATAGAATTCTATTTATGGAGCATGATCTTGAGAAACCTCAAATTAATTTTGGCGGCATTCGAACAACTCTCAGGGTTAAAGATTAAATTCTATAAAAGTGAATTGTTTTGTTTCAGTGAAGCCTAGGATGCATCCAGCCTTTATGCTGACTTGTTTGGTTGTGGGCAGCGCCAGATTTCTATTTGGTATTTGGGGATCCCGATTCATTATTGGAGACTAACAATTGCTGAATGGAAATTAGTTGAATAAAGACTTCAGAAACAACTAAGCAGTTGTAAAGGTAAATTGTTGTCCCTAGGTGGGACATTGGTACACATTAATTTAGTACTCACTAATATGGTACTGTATATGATATCTTTCTTCCTATTACCAAAAGGAGTCTTGCAAAAGCTTGATTACTGTCGATCTATATTCTTTTGGCAAGGGGACTGTGAGAACAAAAAGTATCGACTGGTTAAATGGAGTGTGGTTTGTCGACCCAAAGATCAGGGTAGGCTGGGAGTACATGACCTTCAGGTTAAGAACTCCACCTTACTGGGTAAATGACTTTTTAATCTCCTTACCGAAGATGGTGTCTGGCAAATCCTCCTTAAGAGAAAGTATATTGGCTCTAAGGCGTTGTCCCAGATAGTCTGGAGTCCTGGAGACTAATACGTCTCAAACGTATCTATAATTTTTTTATGCTCCATGCTTGTTTATACACCATTTGCTTTGTGTTTTGTTACACTTTGTGGCGTTTTTATGCATTTTCCGGAACTAACCTACTAACGAGACGCCACAGTGCCAGTTACCTGTTTTCTGTTGTTTTTGTGTTTCAGAAAAGGTACACAGGAAATATTCTCGGAATTGGACGAAACAAAAGCTGAACCTCCTATTTTTTCAGAACACGAGTTAGAGCACATGTGGTGACCCAGCATACCACTGCATGTGTAGTATGCAAGTTGTTGACATAACACCAATGAAACACCGTCTCACTAGTATTACATCGATCAGAGTGGTACAACAGAAACATCGCAGGTCCAAGGTAGGTGCATAGGATTACAATTTTCATCATACAGAAGATCTTCAGAACGTCCTCAACGGGTAGAGGTTTAGTCCTGGCGACTACAAACGAGAATAATGCATTGAAGACTCAACTAGAGCTTCACTAATGCAGTTGGCTTGCTATAGAACTACCCTAGCTACTTAGGTTCTAGGATTAGGAAATTGGGTCCCTTCTATTCCTATTCTAGTTTTCCACCAAGCTTGGCGTAGTCGTTGACTCCACTGATAGTTCTGACATTGGTAGAAGGCTTCATCTTCATCTTCAGTGTCTTGAGGTTACCTCCTTGTGTTGCCTCCAATCTAAGCAAGGGTTACGAGGGAGTGGGGTGAGTAACGAGCGTTACCCAGCAAGTTCATATAAGGAATAAGGTGTTTTATGCACTATCTATAGCCTTAGACCCAAGAGTCGTTTGGCAATGCAAGTTTTTGTAAACATTTCTTCAAGAGGTTGCTTTTATTCAGAAGAACTATTTCCGTCAGCCTTCACAGGATGATTAGAGCTTCGATGGGCTCCTTTCCTGCCGTGTTCGTAGCTCCTTCCCAGAACAAGGAGTATCCAGATACTTTCTTACAATCTGCAGAGGTGGTCACTTGTACCCATAGGAGATCAACGCCTTGTTGCACAACTGAGCTGCAGGCTTCGTCCACACTTTCTTGGTGTGGGGCCCAGTCGATGATCCGAGCCAATCACTGTTCCTTCCTGCGACCGTGCATACCCACCCTTTTGCGGCTCCAACTTCGGTTCGCTACCCTCGCCGGTCTACACTTTTGGTAGTTGCCGACCTCGGCATACTTGCCTTTTCTAGACAATGAGTTACCCCCACCGGTTTGGTTACGCCCTGTGGTAACACCGGCCTCGGCACTCTACCCCCGTCGTTGCCGCAATCCATCATAGACCGCCAGAATCATGAATTCATTAGGGGGAATCCACCCATCCCGAAGCTCCGCGCAGGGAGATAACTGCTCCGAAACAGCGCGTCCGTTGATATGCATGAGGGAAAAGATACATCTGACTCTTCTGTCTCATTCCAGACCCTATGGTTGACCGTATTTTACGACACAAGAATCACTGGCGACATTGGTTATTAATCCTAGGTGAACATTCCAGTTGCAGTGGGACCTCCACCAAACTCTTACCATGGTCCCACTGCCCACCATCCTAGGGCAACAAACATTCCGGTCGAAACCACTACTTCAAATTAATTATGAAAAGAGAACCTTTTGCTTTTCAATGCAGTAGTAATACCACAGGTATATATTTGCAAGTAATTTGATAAAAATACATAAGAGGTATGAGCAAGAGTGAACTTGCCTTTCTGACTGCAAGATTATGCGAGTCAGGGTCTTCGATACGATAGAAATCCCAATTCTAAAATAGCAATCATCATCCAGTAGGGATGATGTTAGAAATCTGCAGCATGATATGCATAATATATGATATGCATCACTCTAAGCGTAACCTAACCCCGATGTTTTGTTATCATTGAATTATGGTGATTGATTTATGATGTGTTGCACTTTTAAATCACACCATAACATGGTTGTTAAGCATTTTAGGTTAGATCACTATTAGGTGATATTAAAAGAATAAGACTTTAACAAGAGCTATTGTTTTAGAGTGTTATGATGATTCCTTGCTACAAGAGAATGATGGTTAATGGTGAAAACATGAAGGTAACACTTTTAAGTTGCATCTTATAATTAGCAAGCACTTGGTTGATCATGGATATGCAAAGTATACACATAGTAATATCTGAGTAGTTCTAGGGTTGACAACAGTCTTAGGGTTTTGATGTATAACTAAAAGGAAATGGGTTGATGCTTATTCTCAAGGTATCTCAAAAGAATAACTTTTGAAGAACACATTCTTTAAAAGGGTAATTAGTATTTAGCAGATTTTAAGTGATTACAATTATTCTTAGGAACTTGGGTTAATTAATAGAACATGATTTCACTTGTTATAAGTTTCTAGGTCTTAACTGATAATGTTAAAGTAATTGAGTTAATCATTCATCATGGTTGAACTAAGCATTTAGAACTATCTACTTATTACTGAATGAAAGTTGAGACATAACTTTAAATACAAGTTACTATTTATTTGTTGATGTCTTCCATAATTTTAGTATTTTAAAATTATCTATGGAAAAATAGTTCCAGTGTTTTAAGTGTTAATGGCAAAGCTAAAATTAAGATCCTAAAATACCGAAGTAATAATTACAATAGGGCTGTCTAAGTGTAACAATATTTACTACATAATTAGAGAAATTATCTGATTCCTAAATTTGATTCAAATTCATATTCAAAAATTGTACTTAATCATGTTTTATAATTCAATTCAAAATTATTTCACACAAATATAGAATATAATTCTAACAGATAGATCTTAAATTTAGGATCATTTTGATATATTATTCATATTTTTCTGATTAACAAAGAATTAGGTATGCATTTTTGAAGTTTGAATAATTTTCTAGAATTTTCTATTTAACAGGGGGAAACTTTTTATACCGATGCTTGACCTAGCTACACAGACTGACAGGTGGGGCTGAGGCTAAGTCAGCAGCCACGTTGGCTTGACCTAGTCAAATATGTTGACTGGGCGGTGACTCAACGCTGGTGATCGCCGGCGACGCGATTCCGACCTACTCAGGATGCAAGCATGTGTGTGTTGGAACGAGGAGGCGCTGCTGAACAAAACAGTGGTGGTGCCGCCACCCAATGGTCATCGGAGTACCATCGCCGACGACGAACTGCAGCAGTGAACTCCGGCCAAACAACAAGATTGAGTTACAGGTGCTTTCAGAATGCTATGAGAGGCTCCCGAGATGCGCATGCTTACCATGAGACTAACAGAAGGCTCGGTGACGCCAATGGTCAACGGAGATGAGCGTAATCTCGCGGATTCCGGCGAGCTTCTGCAGAAAGGAATACCCAAATTCGTTGCACTCTAGACTCTTCTTCATGCAATAATCCTCCCAGATGACCTACGCGACAAGGCGCTCCTCCCAGTATACCCCTTCAAGCTTGAGGTGGCCTCCTTCGGTGGTGTCCAGTAGAACTCCGGCGAACCCTCCAGTTAATTGAGAGGAACAGAGGGAAGTAGAGGGGAATTGAGAGTGTGCCGAGATGGGCTAGGGTTTCACGGCAATGTCCTCAGAGGATTTATAGAGCACGAGGAGGTCAGAGTCGGGACTTCACCGGCGGGAACGGTCCAGATGCGATGGCGGCATTGACAAGGGATCTGGGCGCGAATCACTTCGCTCAACCTTGCCAGTAGGAACGGAGGGGATCAGGACGAGGAGGTGGCGACCAACAAATATCCACGATGGTCATTGGGAAGACGGCATCGACGTGGAGCTCGTCGACGTCGTGTCAGTCACAGAGAGAAGGAAGGAAGAAGATGGAGACAATGACCGCTGTCAAGTGGGTCCCACCCGTCGGTGACAGAACGAAACGGTACGCTCCCTGGGCTCCGGGTGGACTGGCTGACGGGCCGGTTTGGTGGGCTTCGGCCAGGTAAGCTTCTTCTATTTTTTCTGTTTTGTTTTCTTTTCTATTTTCTGTTTTTCAATTTTGAGTTTCTAATTTTGATTTTCAATTATGTTATGCAGGGATTTTAAATCTAGGAATTCTTTTTGAAATAGAGCTGATATAGCACTGGTCCCATACATTGTATCCTAAGAGTTTATATGTGCACCAACACATATAATAATTTGTATTTGGTTGGGATTTGAATTCTAATTGGAATTTGATAATTTATTTTGCAGGTTTTATCTTAGGAACTTTACTGGAGCAAATATATGATAGCAATTATATTTTAAACATTCAGCAAGGAGTACTTATATGTGCATCTGCTCATGGAATTACCTATTTAGTACTAGGATTTTAATTAGGCTCTAAATAGGAATAGTTTGAAATATTACTACAAGAGTGTTCAAAGCATTTTGTTAAGGCTTGGGTGAGTTCCATATTAACATGTAGGAATTTGCATCTTGGGGTGAAATAGTTACTATTGAACATTCTATCAAAGGTCTGACTTATTATGCAGGTATAAGTTCCTTTAACATGATTTTCTATTTACCCTAGTTCTTAATGTAGTGTTCTGGCAATTAATTCCACACTTGCTCTTGCAAGGATGTGGTATCTAGTTAATTTGGTTGTATGCAAAGATGCATCTCAAATAATATGTAAGTGAGGTATTAGAGTGTTTATTAATTTATCTTATCATGCTAGGCTATATAAGCATTCACACAATTAACTATTGGTGTGTTGCTAACTAATGGCAGGTAAAGATAATGTCCTAACCTTTGTTATGCAAGGGTAGGTGTAGGAATATTATGCATATGTTGATAGTAATTTCTTGGTACAGACATATGCATGATATGAATAGCTACCCTACATTTTCTGGGTTTTCTTTGCTTCCTAGTAAATTTACTTGTTTGTTCTTGGTGCTCATATGATCATTTAGATGTATGTGATATGCCCCTGGACCATGTATATGTTTTTAGTAGATGATTTCAGATCAGAGGCATATATTTCTCTTGCTTTATGGGGAGTTCTTCCCTTTTCCCAATAACTACACTTCTCTCCTCTCATACTAGACCAACCTGGTGGTCTTGTGAAGCTTGTTCTTCGGGAATTCTGATAAACCTGCGTCTTGTGGCATGCCTGCACCTCCTAGCTGCTTGACCTAATTCCTAGTTGAACTAAGTAACCATTTGGTCTTGGTCTTGCTGGTTTGGTTCTTGTGGTTGTGCTGGTGGTGGTGAATACTGCCCTGTTGCTCAACTCATGAGCAGGGTGGATTGTGTGGTGGTGTTGTTGGTGTGATGGTGGTGTTTCTTGGCCCTCTCTAATGTATGATATGGCCCAAATTCGTTGGTGCCCCCTACCATGATTTTATTGTGTCAAAATGGATGCCAAGGGGTTCCTTTTATAGCATCTTGGGGCTCACCACAAGTTGACACCTCAAGTGATGACTCTTGTTTGAGCAAGGTGAGTAAGCTACTTGTTGTCAAGCTCTCATGCATGAGCATTACTTGGGGCTCAAGTAAAGGAAGATATTTTCAAGTGGATAACTATGAACATTACTTGGGGTTCAAGTATAGGAAGATATTTTCAAGTGGATAACTATCCTAGGTGGCATGATGATTATCCTCTAATAATCTTTATTTTGGATAGCCAAGTGGCATTTGGCACTAAATGGACTTGTGGCTGAATCAATTCATATTCTTATAGATATTTATAATTCATAATTGAATTGTGATCAATTGATGTTGTATTAATTGTTTGGAAGTTTAACTTCCAAAGTTCATATTTGAAAGGATCTTGTTATTGTGAATTATGCATCTTGTCATATCTTCTTTGTTCCTATTATTAGTTGTGCTTAAAATATCCAAGTTAGTAAAGGTCATGTTCAAATTTCAAATGATTCTATTTGATTTCACCAGGGCATGATCATAAGAGTTTCAAAATGATCATAGTTATTTTTATTCAAATAGTTTGAACTATTTAATGTAATGTAAATGAGTTTAGTTTTGTTATATCTCATATAGTTAATAAGTTATGATTTAAATAAGAATGTGTGGCTTTTATGCACTTTAGACCTTGTGGTTTACCAATTTTGGTAACAAGTTTAAGAGTGAATTATATAATACCCAGAAGTACTGGTTAATTATTTAAGTAGTTAAACTCTATTGTAAACTCCTGTAACCATCTTGGTACTATGTTAAACTCCACTACCACCGAGTTTCCAATTTAGACCCTAAGGTTTTATCTCAAGAGACAGGAATGATATTGGATTTGATATAGACTTTCTCCTCTTGTCTTGGCGCTGAATGGATTTAGATGTGAAAGATTATGTCAATCAAGATATGAGAATAAAGTAGATTAAGAGTCAAGGTAAGACTTGTGTTGTCTTCCTTTAAGCTAGGAATGGCTGCAATGATTTAGGTTTAAGAAATACCATGTGATCATGGTAGGATTGGATATAAGGTCCTAAGTAATGTGTTAACATATTAGTTCTACCTCACATTCATCTCTTTTAGTTGTTGTAATTATCTCTACCCAAAACAAGGTTGTTAACAAAGGTCATGTTGAAGTTTATCGCACTTCAGTTGATGAGCTACTTCAATTCCATCAACTCAAGAGAAGCTTCAATCACTTTGACGAGTTTTATTTAAAAGCGCGAAAATTTCCCAGATTTTCTATGCATGAATGCAATGCACACTTCTGTGTTCTCTCTATTTCTAGCCTCACATCCTGGGATGTTACAGCCCAAAGCAGAGACGGAGGAGGGCCAGGACCTAGCCACACCATAGGGCGGCGCGGGCCAGGCCCTGACCGCGCCACCAGGGGTGAGCCCCCCTGGTCCACTTCCTGACGCCGCCCTTCCGCCTATATATTCCCCTCGACGGGAAAACCTAAAAGCCCCGATCAATTTTCCATGACACCTACTGCAAGCCGTCGCCGTCGTCGATGCGAGATCGGGAGGGTCCAGAAGCTCTTCCCGGCACCCTGCCGGAGAGGGGAATCACCACCGGAGGCCTTCTTCATCACCATGGTCGCCTCCGGAGTGATGTGTGAGTAGTCTACCTTGGACTACGGGTCCATAGCAGTAGCTAGATGGTTGTCTTCTCCACCTTGTGCTCCATGTTTAGATCTTGTGAGCTGCCTATCATGATCAAGATCATCTTTGTGAAATTCTACATGTTGTGTTTGTTGGGATCCGATGGATATTGATACTTTGTCAAGTTGATGTGCTGAATATTATCTTTATGTTATCTCTATGTTGTTTATGATCTTGCATGCTCTCCGTTGCTAGTAGATATCTTGGCCGAGTAGATGCTAGTGACTCCAAGAGGGAGTATTTATGCTCGATAGTGGGTTCATGCCTCTAGTAATCTGGGGGAGTGACAGAAACCTCTAAGGTTGTAGATGTGTTGTTGCCACTAGGGAGAAAACAACAATCTTGTGTTCAAGGACATTTGCATTGTTTACATTACGCACTTTGCTTAATGCAGTTATCTGTTCTTCGCAACTTAATACTCAACGGGTGCTCGGACGACACCTCGAGAGTGGATTATTAGTCATAGATGCAGTTGGATTATGGTCTATGTATTTTGTTGTACTGCCCAGAGTGAATCTCATAGTGATCCTCATGACATATCTATGCTAGCTTTATTCTATCAATTGTCCAACTGTAATTTGTTTACCCAGCAAGTTGTTATTTATTTAGAGAGACACCACTAGTGAACTGTGGACCCCGGTCCATTATTTTACATTGCTATTACCGTTTACCTTTTACTTGTTTTATTTACATTCTTGCAAACTATTATCTTTTACCACTCGATATGCTTAATCCTTTGTTCACAGCAAACCGGTGAGACTGACAACCTCACTGTGAGTTGGGACAAAGTACTTGGTTGTGTTGTGTGCAGGTTCCACGTTGCTGCTGGTGAAAAGCTACACGCCGACAAGTTTCTTGGCGCCATTGTCCGGAGTGTTGCAAAGCTAGCGGGCATCAACCTTCGGAAGTTTGGTTCTTTCTCCTACTGGTTCGATAAACCTTGGTTTCACAACTGAGGGAAGACTTGCTGTTGTGCTTGATGGCGCGATGTTGAATGGTGCCAGAAAACTTGTTGATGTTTTGCTGGCATGTAGTTGATGATGTAAATGACCGGCCAGTTGGGAACCCCAAGAGAAGGTGTGATGAATATAGCAGCAAGTTTTCCCTCAGTTATGAAACCAAGGTATGTCAATCAGGTAGGAAAAAGCCAAACTCCAGAAGGTGATGCCTCCTAGCCTAGTGACACTCCATCAAGGGCGCCGTTAACGATTACTTGTTAGCGCGTCTTCAACTAGTAGCAACGTGGAACCTGTACACAACACAACCAAGAACTTTGCTCCCAACTTACGATGAGGTTGTCAATCTCACCAGTTTGCTGTAAACAAAGGAATGAGCGTATCGAGTGGAAAGCAATAGTAGTATGCGAGAAAGTAAATAGTGCGAGTAAAGTAAACAAGTGATAGCAATATAAGGGAAATTGGACCGGGGTCCACGGTTCACTAGTGGTGTCTCTCCATAAGATAAATAACGACATGCTGGGTAAAC
The DNA here is from genome assembly GCA_007115705.1 of Dactylis glomerata. Taxonomy (NCBI): domain Eukaryota; kingdom Viridiplantae; phylum Streptophyta; class Magnoliopsida; order Poales; family Poaceae; genus Dactylis; species Dactylis glomerata. Next base: position 1,485,790 of record QXEO01000647.1, read on the forward strand.
AAATTACAGTTGGGCAATTGATAGAATAAAGATAACGTGCATATGTCAAGAGGATCACTATAAGATTTACTCTGGGCATTACAACAAGATACATAGACCGCCATCCAATTGCATCTATGACGAATAATCCACCCACGGGGAATCATCCAAGGACCCCGCGAATATTAAGTTGCGAACAACAGATAACTGCATTAAGCAAAGTGTGTAATGTAAACAAAGCATATGTCCTTGGACATAAGAATGTTGTTTTCTCCCTAGTGGCAACAGCACATCTACAACCTTAGAGGTTTCTGTCACTCCCCCAGATTAAATAGAGGCATGAACCCAACTATCGAGCATAAATACCCCCTCTTGGAGTCACTAGTATCTACTCGGCCAAGATAGCTACTAACAACGGAGAGCATGCAAGATCATAAACAACATAGAGATAACATAAGATAATATTCAGCACATCAACTCAATCATAGCACCAATGTTCATCGGATCCCAACAAACACAACATGTAAAATTACATAACGGTGATCTCGATCATGTAAGGCAGCTCACGAGATCTAAACATGAAGCACATGGTGGAGAAGACAACCATCTAGCTACTGCTATGGACCCATAGTCCAAGGTAGACTACTCACTCATCGCACCGGAGGCAAGCATGGCGATGAAGAAGACCTCCGGTGGCGATTCCCCTCTCCGACAGGGTACCGGGAAGAGCTTCTGGACCCTCCCGATCTCGGGTCGATGACGACGGCGGATCGCGATGTGTTTCTGGAAAATTGATCGGGTCCTTAGGTTTTTCCCGTTGGGGGGTCTTTATAGGCGAAGGGGCAGCGTCAGAAGTGGACCAGGTGGCCCTCACCATAGGGCGGCGCGGCCAGGGCCTAGGCCGCACCCCCTGGTGGTGAGACCACCCTCTGGCTCGGCTCCGTCTCCTCTTCGGTCTTCTGGAAGCCTCGTTTAATATCTGGATGTTCGGCTTTTGTTTCGTCCAATTCGGAGAATATTTCCTGTGTAACTTTTCTGAAACACAAAAACAGCAGAAAATAGGGAACTGGCACTATGGCATGATGCGGCATGGTGTTGATGGTTTTTCACCATCCAGTTGGGAACCCCAAGAGGAAGGTATGATGAGCACAGCAGCAAGTTTTTCCCTCAGTAAGAAACCAAGGTTTGTCAGTCCAGGAAAAAGTCAATACTTCAGAAGGTGATGCTGACTAGCCTACTAACACTCCAACAAGGGCGCCGTTAACGATTCTTGTTGACTCGTCTTCAACTAGTAGCAACGCGGAACCTGCACACAACACAACCAAATACGTTGTTCCCAACTTACGATGAGGTTGTCAATCTCACCGGTTTGCTTGAAACAAAGGTATGAGCGTATCGAGTGGAAAGCAATAGTAATATGCGAGTAAAGTAAACAGTGCGAGTAAAGTAAACAGGTGATAGCAATATAATGGAAATGGGACCGGGGTCCACAGTTCACTAGTGGTGTCTCTCCATAAGATAAAATAACACATGCTGGGTAAACAAATTACAGTTGGGCAATTGATAGAATAAAGACAACGTGATATGTCGAGAGGATCACTATGAGATTTACTCTGGGCATTACAACAAGATACATAGACCGCCATCCAACTGCATCTATGACTAATAATCCACTTGTGGCAAATCAATCCGAGAACTCCACAAGTATTAAGTTGCGAACAACAGATAACTTCATTAAGACAAGTGTGTAATGTAAACAAAGCATATGCCCTCGAGCATATGAATGTTGTTTTCCCCTAGTAGCAACAGCACATCTACAACCTTAGAGGTTTCTGTCACTTCCCCAGATTAAATAGAGGCATGAACCCACTATCGAGCATAAATACCCCATCTTGGAGTCACTAGCAACTACTCGGCCAAGATAGCTACTAACAACGGAGAGCATGCAAGATCATAAACAACATAGAGATAACATAAGATAAAATTCAGTACATCAACTCAATCATAACACCAATATTCATCGGATCCCAACAAACACAACATGTAGAATTACATAACGGTGATCTCGATCATGTAAGGCAGCTCACGAGATCTAAACATGAAGCACATGGTGGAGAAGACAACCATCTAGCTACTACTATGGACCCATAGTCCAAGGTAGACTACTCACTCATCGCGCTGGAGGCAAGCATGGCGATGAAGAAGACCTCCGGTGGCAATTCCCCTCTCCGACAGGGTGCCGGGAAGAGCTTCTGGACCCTCCCGATCTCGGGTCGACGATGGTGGCGGATCGCGATATGTTTCTAGAAAAGTGATCGGGTATTTAGGTTTTTCCCGTCGGGGGGTCTTTAGGGCATGTACAATGGAGGCGCTTAGAGGAGGCGCTAGGACAAAATTCCTGGCCGTTAGGCCCGAATCCCTGCCAATCCCAGGAACTTGCCTTGCGTCGGTGCTAAGTATCGCGTCGGCGCTTGCCTTCTTTTTATTCCGTACAAACAGGATTAACTAGCAGTAGAGCTATCCAACCACAAGAACTCTTTTTTTAAGCGCCTGAAGTTAGCGCCTTGCGTTGTGCGCCAAGACTCTAATCAGCATGTTTCTAGATAATTGACTTTTTTTGGATAGTTAAGCGCCCGCCTAAGAGTCCAGCATTGTAGATGCCCTTATAGGCGAAGGGGCAGCGTCAGAAGTGGACCAGGGGGGCCACACCACAGGCCGGCGCGTGCCAGGGGCAGACCGGGCCCCCTGGTGGTGTGGCCGCCCTGTGGCTCCTTTCCGTCTCCTCTTCGGTTCTCTGGAAGCTTCGGTAAATATCTGGACGTCTGGCTTTTGTTTCGTCCAATTCGGAGAATATTTCCTATGTAACTTTTCTGAAACACAAAAACAACAGAAAACAGGGAATTGGCACTGTGGCATCTCGTTAATAGGTTAGTTCCGGAAAATGCATAAAAATGCCACAAAGTGTAACGAAACACTAAGCAAATGGTGTAAAAACAAGCATGGAGCATCAAAAATTATGGATACGTTAGAGACGTATCATGGCATCTTGTTAATAGGTTAGTTCCGAAAAATAAATAAAAACGCCATGAAGTGTAACGAAACACTAAGCAAATGGTGTAAAAACAAGCATGGAGCATCAAAAATTATAGATACGTTTGAGACGTATCATTGCTCATCATAACCTTCTCTTGGGGTTGTCCAACTGGGCGGTTATATATATATATAATTCCTACATCAACACCACACCACCAACAAGTTTTCTGGCGCTGTTGCCGGGGAGAAAGAAGATTTCTGCAAGGGGAGTCTCTTGCTTCCAATCTTTTACTTTGTTATTGTTTTGCTTTATTTTATTTTTTCTTGCATCATTTTATCAAAAATACAAAAAAAGTAGTTCCTTTATAGTTGTTATTTTTACTTGTCTGCTTTTTAGTCTTGCTAGAATGAGTAATCCTGAAGTTGAGGTTCATACTTTTAAGCAACAAGGGGGGAGAGTTTGAAAGATGCTTGGTACCGAATTAGCAATGCTCATCATAGGTGTACAAAGAAGCATTCTACCATGATCCTCCTTAGAAATTTTTATGTTGGTATATCTAGTTGGAATAGGTACGTTCTTGATACTCTTGCAGGAGGTAATTTTTTGGGTACTCCCACTTTGGAAGCATGCACTTTAATTGAAAGTTTAGTGGGAGTACCACCTATTCATGTTGTTAAAACTGAGGTCCCTTTGGGTGAAGTCTTAGAAAAACTTAGCTCTTTAGAAAAAAGTTTGCCAAATATCCTTGATAATGCTAGCCAGGTTAATGAATCGATAGAAAGTATCGGTAAGGGAATCACCGTTTTAGAGGCTAGTACTACTCATGATAGTCAAAAACTTAGGATTGGTAAACTAGAGGAGTCTATGGAAACTTTAAGTTCAATTTTCTCTTTTCTTAAATTTAAGAAGGAGAAAGCTTTTGTTGGAATGGAGCAAAAATTTATGTATGTTCCCAAGGTATCTGTGCCAAAACCGCAGCATGTTTTTAAGATTGGTAAGACTTTTAGTTCAACTAAGAGTGACTTGTAGGTTGAATCATCTTCGGGAACTTCTAAAATTCCTAGTGTGGTAAGTGGTACTCTTGAGGAAACAATTGATCTTAATGCCTCATTTGAAAATACTTGATTTTCACTTTCTGCGCCTAGCTCAAAGGCATTAAAGAAAAGCACTCTTGGGAGATAACCCAATGTTTTCTTTTCAATAATTTTTCTTTTATTTTAGTCTTGGAAGTTATTACTACTGTAATGACCTCTCCTTATCATTTTTATTTTGTTTTTGTGCCAAGAAGAACCTCTAATTTGAGGGAGGTAAGATTTGTGGAAGTTGCTGTCATGAAACAGATTTCTGCGCTGCACCGTAAAAATTCGTGAAAATTCTCAGAATATCTTTTTGATCTGTGATTTCTTGTGCATATGCCCCAGGTTATTTTCAAACTTTTATTAGTTTTACACTTTTCGATTTGAGCAACAGAAGGTCCTCGAAAAAATCGATCTTTGTCAGCTGTTCTATTTTGACAGATTCTGCCACTATTTGTATTTGCCTCTCGATCGCTTTCTTTTTGAGTTCTTTTGATCACGGAACTTTTGAGGAATTTGCTACAGTAGCTTATGTTTTAATGGATGGTATATTTGAGTTTGAAACTGAACCAAAAGAGTAGATTTATTATCATGCTTATACTAATGTTGCTAATAGAATTGTGTGAAGTTTTGTATGAAGGAAGTTTTCAAGTGTAGGGAATGGAGAGTGATGAGATGAGATGAAGTATGGACAAAAGCTCAAGCTTGGGGATGCCCATGTCACCCCAAGAAATATCCAATAGGTACAAGCGTCAAAGCTTGGGGATGCCCCCGAGGAACCCCTTCTTCATCGGTAAAAATCAGGTCACCTTTCAAGACACTATATTTTTATTGCTTTATATTCTATGCATTTTTCTTGGAGCGTATTTACTTTAGCTTTCAGTTTTCTTTTGTTTTGTTTGCTGAAATAAATGGTTGGACCCCAACAAATTTCTTTTGGAGATGACACACTCCGTTTTCCATTGCCAAGAACACTCTAGTTTTCACTCTTATCGTTCAATGAGTGTTCTCTTTTTCTAGAACTGCGTTTAGCTTTCGTTTTTCACCTTGATTTTTGTTCAGATCTTGTTATATCTTTGCATCAAGGTGTATTTAGACCACTAGTATATGTTAGTTTTCATCAAAAGAGTTGTTTCAAAAAGGTTTGAATGGTGTTGGAAAAGAGAAAAAGTTTTATGCCTATAGTGGTACAAATGTGAGCTTGTTTAGACTGCGGTTTAGACTTTTCCATGTCATGCTTGATGTTGTTTTGATAGTATTCTTAGTATTTTTTGATGTAGCATGACTTGTCTCAAATGACTGAGATTGCTTAATGAGCCATTGAAAAAAATCATGCGTTGTTTTTATTATATGGGAGCATGTTATTGTGGTTTTCTCCTTTGATGCTTTATTTGGGTTGACTTGGCGCATGCTTACAACATGTTTGAATCTAACAAGTCGCCATATAGCCTCTATGATCATTTGGTTTTTGACTTGTGATACCACTTTATGCTTCGGTTAATGATGTTTTGTTGCTATGCATGATTATGACCGTTACTGCTCTCTTAGTTGGTCGCTCTCAGTCTTTTGCTAGCCTTCATTTTGTACTGAGTATGAGCTCTACTCGTGCATCCAACTCCCAAAAACCAAGTTTTCCAATGTGTCCACCATACATACCTATTAGCAATTTTCTATTCCAAGTACATTTGACTTGCTTTTATCTATCGTTCAAATTAAACTTTTTGGTGTTATGTGAAAATTAGTCAGTAAAGCTCTCACGAACCTGACAGCACACTTTACTTTTCTCACTTTTAATAATTTTGACCATTATGGCTCTCTTATGTTGATATTATGCTTGCAAGTTGTATATTGGAGGTTAGCCCAACTATGCCGTCATGGGGCAAGCTTTCAACATTGCACTTTCTCTCATTTAAGTTGATATTGTGATCTTTTGTTTATGGATACTCGCGATGTGAAATAAGTTGGAAACTTATGAGCTCATGGAGTTTGTATATGTGTTAGAGAAACGCATGGGCTGCTAATCTAAGCCATGCATCATTCATGGTGGAAATTCATAGCATGCCCATAGTGGACATTCGACGACGCATCTCATAATAAAAAGCTATACCAATGGTAAATAAAAGAGATGTCGAGGTGTTCATTGTCTGTTTGTCTTGTTATTTTGATGTGGGCTTGTTCCATGTCATCGGGCAAGAGGTACCCCGTTGGTGGTTCTCGATGATACATGTATGCTAACAATGACAAGAACTTGCTTCGGACCTAAGTCGAGTAGCATGAGGTTTGGGTATTCGTACTTCAAGGGACATGCGATTTTCAACTTATGATTTGTTAAGCATATGCTTCATAATTGTACTTGCATTAACCTTAACCACTCAAGATGCCTATGATGGGGGCAATGAGAGCTCAAAGCTAGTAAGTATCACAATTTTTGGAGGTTTATAAAACTTGCAATCACTGCTTCCCTCCGCGAAGGGCCTTTCTTTTACTTTTATGTTGAGTCTCCACCTTCTACCTTTATGCACTGTCTAAGAGAGCATAGTTGTCATTCTGAGTTTAATGTGCATAGTCCCAAAATTTATCATTGATTGATTCATGATTATGGTTTTGCTTGTTCTTAAATTATTTGTATCTAGTCGCCCTCTTAAACTTGAAGGTTACCTATGCATTTATGTTTTGCTATTCCATGAGGGACAAGCTGAAAACCACTTTACTATGTTTTTCTATATGATTGAAACACACACTTGACTTTCAATGCTTCATTACTCATGATCTTTTGTTTGTGTTACTTTTCATGTTATAACATGGTTGCTAAGTTTTATTGTCAAGATTATGTCTCTTATGCCCATGTGTTTAAGTGCTTTGATCTCAGCACTCAATGCTTTACTTCGTTGATCAAGATTGTCATGGTGCATGTCACCTCAAAAATTATTGTTTTGTTATCACTTACCTACTCGAGGATGAGCAGGAGTTAAGCTTGGGGATGCTTGATACGTCTCAAACATATCTATAATTTTTGATGCTCCATGCTTGTTTATACACCATTTGCTTTGTGTTTTGTTACACTTCGTGGCGTTTGTATGCATTTTCTGGAACTAACCTACTAACGAGATGCCACAGTGCAAGTTCCCTGTTTTCTGCTGTTTTTGTGTTTCAGAAAAGCTACACAGTACATATTCTTTGAATTGGACAAAACAAAAGCCGAACCTCCTATTTTTCCAGAACACGAGTCGGAGTCCAAAGCAGAGACGGAGGGGTGCCAGGACCTGGCCACACCCTAGGGCGGCGCGGGCCAGGCCCTAACCGCGCCACCAGGGGGGTGAGCCCCCTGGTCCACTTCTTGACGCCGCCCTTCCGCCTATATATTCCCCTCGACGGGTGATACGTCTCCAACGTATCTATAATTTTTGATGCTCCATGCTTGTTTTTACACCATTTGCCTAATGTTTCGTTACACTTCGTGGCACTTTTATGCATTTTTCGGAACTAACCTACTAACAAGTTGCCACAGTGCCAGTTCCCTGTTTTCTGCTGTTTTTGTGTTTCAGAAGTGATACACAGGAAATATTCTCGGAATTGGACGAAACAAGTTCCTGAAGTCTTACTTTGTCCGGGAGCTTCCAGAGATCCAAAGGAGAGTAGGAGAGGGGCCACAGGCCGCCCTCACGCCTGGCTGGCACGGCCCAGGCCCTGGCCGCGCCGCCATGGTGTGAGGAGGCCTGGGGCCACCTTTGACATCGCCCCTTCGCCTATAAATACCCCCCGACGGAAAAAACCTAAGGACCCGATCACTTTTCCATAACACATCGCGATCCACCGCCGCCGTCGACCCAAAGATCGGGAGGGTCTAGAAGCTCTTCTCGGCACCCTACCAGAGAGGGGAATCGCCACCGGAGGTCTTCTTCATCACCATGCTTGCCTCCGGAGCGATGGGTGAGTAGTCTACCTTGGACTATGGGTCCATAGCAGTAGCTAGATGGTTGTCTTCTCCACCATGTGCTTCATGTTTAGATCTCATGAGCTGCCCTACATGATTGAGATCACCGTTATGTAATTCTACATGTTTGGTTTGTTGGGATCCGATGAATATTGGTGTTATGATTAAGTTGCTGTACTGAATTATATCTTTTGTTATCTCTATGTTGTTTATGATCTTGCATGCTCTCCGTTGTTAGTAGCTATCTTGGCCGAGTAGTTGCTAGTGACTCCAAGAGGGGGTATTTATGCTCGATAGTGGGTTCATGCCTCTATTTAACCTGGGGGAGTGATAGAAACCTCTAAGGTTGTAGATGTGCTGTTGCTACTAGGGAGAAAACAACATTCATATGCTCAAGGGCATATGCTTTGTTTACATTACACACTTTTCTTAATGCAATTATCTGTTGTTCGCAACTTAATACTTGTGGAGTTCTCGCATTGATTCACCACAAGTGGATTATTAGTCATAGATGCAGTTGGATGGCGGTCTATGTATTTTGTTGTAATGCCCAGAGTAAATCTCATAGTGATCTTCTTGACATATCACGTTTATCTTTATTCTATCAATTGCCCAACTATAATTTGTTTACCCAGCATGTGTTATTTATCTTATGGAGAGACACCACTAGTGAACTGTGGACCCTGGTCCTATTTCCATCATATTGCTATCACCTGTTTACTTTACTCGCACTGTTTACTTTACTCGCATACTTCTACTGTTTTCCACTCGATACGCTCATAACCTTTGTTTCAAGCAAACCGGTGAGATTGACAACCTCATCGCAAGTTGGGAACAAAGTACTTGGTTGTGTTGTGTGCAGGTTCCGCGTTGCAGCTAGCAAGCAAAGCTTGGACGAGGCGCCATATATAAACTGTCCGAAGCTGTCGCAAACTAGCAAGCATCACCTTCAGTCGTTATTGTCTGCTTTTCTCCTGATCGATAAACCTTGGTTTCTTAACTGAGGGAAAACTAGCTGCTATACTCATCATACCTTCCTCTTGGGGTTCCCAACTGGCTGGTTATTCACCACGCACAAGGAATCTTCTGGTGTCGTCACCCATGCGCCAGCAATGGGAAAACCTAAAAGCCCCGATCAATTTTCCAAGAAACCTACTGCAAGCCGCCGCCGTCATTGACGCGAGATCGAGAGGGTCCTGAAGCTCTTCCCGGCACCCTGCCAGAGAGGGGAATCACTGCCGGAGGCCTTCTTCATCACCATGGTCGCCTCCGGAGTGATGTGTGAGTAGTCTACCTTGGACTACGGGTCCATAGTAGTAGCTAGATGGTTGTCTTCTCCACCATGTGCTTCATGTTTAGATCTTGTGAGCTTCCTATCATGATCAAGATCATCTTTGTGTAATTCTACATGTTGTGTTTGTTGGGATCTGATGGATATTGATACTTTGTCAAGTTGATGTGCTGAATATTATCTTTATGTTATCTCTATGTTGTTTATGATCTTGCATGCTCTCCGTTGCTAGTAGATATCTTGGCCGAGTAGATGCTAGTGACTCCAAGATGGAGTATTTATGCTCGATAGTGGGTTCATGCCTCTAGTAATCTGGGAGAGTGACAGAAACCTCTAAGGTTGTAGATGTGCTGTTGCCACTAGGGAGAAAACAACAATCTTGTGTTCAAGGATATTTGCATTGATTATATTACGCACTTTGCTTAATGTAGTTATCTGTTGTTCGCAACTTAATACTCAACGGGTGCTCGGACAATACCTCGAGAGTGGATTATTAGTCATAGATGCAGTTGGATTACGGTCTATGTATTTTGTCATAATGCCCAGAGTGAATCTCATAGTGATCCTCATGACATATGTATGCTAGCTTTATTCTATCAATTGCCCAACTGTAATTTGTTTACCCAACATGTTGTTATTTATTTTATGGAGAGACACCACTAGTGAACTGTGGACCCCGGTCCATTCTTTTACATTGCTATTACCGTTTACCTTTTACTTGTTTTATTTACATTCTTGCAAACTATTACCTTTTACCACTCGATACGCTTAATCCTTTGTTCACAGCAAACCGGTGAGATTGACAACCTCACTGTGAGTTGGGACAAAGTACTTGGTTGTGTTGTGTGCAGGTTCCACGTTGCTACTGGTGAAAAGCTACACACCAACAAGTTTCTTGGCGCCATTGTCCGGAGTGTTGCAAAGCTAGCGGGCATCAACCTTCGGAAGTTTGGTTCTTTCTCCTACTGGTTCGATAAACCTTGGTTTCACAACTGAGGGAAGACTTGCTGATGTGCTCATCATAACCTTCTCTTGGGGTTGTCCAACTGGGTGGTTATATATATATAATTCCTACATCAACACCACACCACCAGAGACTCGCACTTCTTGGCAGGGCTAATGGCTACAAATAAATTTTTCTTCTGATTTAAAACTTTCTCGACTAATGATGGATCACAGATACAGTTTTGGGAGGATAGTTGGCTCGACAATGCCCCTCTCTGAGAATAGTACTCTGCTTTGTATAACATTGTGTAGAACAAAAGTGATACCATTGCTTCTGTAATGGCTACCTCACCTCTGAACATGACATTCAAACAAGATTTAATCGGAACCAGGTTAGTAGAATGGAATGTCTTATTCACGGTTTGGACTCCATACAACTAACGCCTGGTCCGGATGAATTTCGGTGGAATTTATATGCCACTGGCAAGTTTTCTGTCGATTCCTTATACAAAGTGATCCTTCAACCTGATATATCAGTTGATAATAACAAGAAGATTTGAAAGATGAAGACACCTCTGAAAACAATTTTTTTTTGTTGGTATCTTCGTCGAGGAGTAACCCTTACCAAAGATAATTTTGCTAAGAAAAACTGGCATGGGAGTCGTATATGTGTTTTTTGTCATCAAAATGAGACAATCAAATATCTATTCTTCCAGTGTCACTTTTGCAGATCTATATGTTAAACCATCCAAGTAGCTTCTAGCCTGCATCCTCCGACTGGTGTTGCCAATGTTGTCGGGAATTAGATTCATGGCATTGATCTCAGGTTTAGAACACATATTAAGATGGGAGCACTTGCCGTTATTGCTTTGACTGTGTAGAAATGACAAAGTTCTTTACGATAAAAATTATTCTCTCTTGGAGGTCATCTACAAGTGTACCAGTATGCTCCATCTATGGTCACTTCTTCAGTACATGGATAAACAAGACCTGTTTACGGAGGTCTATACATGACTGGAGTCTATGACGAGGGATACTTTTTCCCTACATGGATGACCGCATAATCTTTAGATTGGTCCACCACCGGCTACATAGGAGATCTAGAATTGCTCACGATTGATATGTATTTCGTCTTCTTTTGTTTTGCTATCTGGGACTCATGAATGACCGTATGCATCTTAATTTTGCAGATACCGGATGTAATTGCTTAAACTTTTGAGTAATAAAAGCGTCCATTATGGGAGATATATCCGCATAGAGCGCTACAGCGGGAACGTCGGTAGCGGGTTATGTGGCACCGACATGTTTGGTACTTTTCCGGTTGTCCGCCGGGAGTAGGTCTGAGCGCTGCATGCGCACGCGCTGGGTTGAACATGTTGTCTAGTTGAAGGAGTGCCTTGAGAAGATTGCACCTGTGATGCAACCTAGCTGGAATAAAATAAATAGATTGGGCTTCAAAATGTGTTCATGCATATATATGATTGCTCAAATCTCTTGAGCATTCCTTAATTGAGGTTGATGAGTGTAGTGAGCTTTTTCCTAGAAAAATATGATTATTTGAGTTAAGCAAATCTTCCTAAAACTATTTGTATTGTTGTACTGAACTCTGATATCCGCATTCTGCCTTCACCCTTTATTTCTGTCAATGGAACCTACGAGGCATCGACCCAGATCTGAAATGCAACCATGTTCTCTTGGAGCTAATTGATCTCAAACGAAACAGGATTTTCCTTCAAGAAACTAAAATGAATGACATTAATGCGGCCAAAGCTAGATCCTTCCGCCCTAAACAAACTTCATTCTTTGATCCTACAAAATAGGAATAACATTCTGTACTTTAGGCAAAATGATAATAAATACACAGCAGCTGATTGTGAAAGAATCAAACTAATGCTCAAAACTTGTCCATCACATGAAGTGGATGAGTGGACCGTGGACGAAGTGCCCATGAGCTCCTCTCTTTCCTCAAAACCGACCAGGTATCACTTAAAAAAAATCTCATATCTCCACATGTGACTCCTTCACCCCTCCAATTTATTTAAGAAAATTGATTGTACTATGAGATATTTATAGCAATAGGTACTTGTGTTCTTGGTCAAGAAATTCATGTTTTTAGTAACATATTTGTTGTTTGAATGATATAGGTTGCTACATTGATATGGAGCTATGCTATGTAATTCTCTATTGTTAAATGTCATTATTTGAGTGTCTCAAGAAAATTTCAAGAGTGTGTAGCATGAATAAAGGAAATATTTGGTGAAGAATGTGTTAAGAAAATCTAGACATTTAGAGAAAAGGTCACTATTTACCTTGGGGAGAACCATGAGTGGCTAGATTGAATCAAATAGAAGAATGAAGATCTTCCCATGCTTAGCACCAAGTGGCTTGATCCTAGCATGTTGGAGTTGTTGCATATCACTGATGACTTTGCCACCTTTAGGTTTGCAAGAATTTGCTAACTGTTAATGTGATACTTATGAAGCTTTGAGCAGGGATTTTCAATTCTCTTTCACCATTAACTCCAGGAAGAAAAAGGGAATATTTAATGTAAATTTCAAAATATTTGGTATGTAGTTTTCTTTAACTATACAACACTTCAAAATATTTGTAGAGTGACAAGTTTGCAAGAAGTACAATGATTCCTAAAATTTAGCCCTACAAACAGCCACTAACGTTCTGTAATCGGGAAGTTGGTAAATTGTTGGACTTCGTGGGTGCTGGAGAACACCGGCTCCATGAGCTGTTGATACGTCTCAAACGTATCTATAATTTTTTATGCTCCATGCTTGTTTTTACACCATTTGCATATTGTTTCGTTACACTTAGTGGCACTTTTATGCATTTTCCGGAACTAACCTATTAATAAGTGCCACAGTGCCAGTTTCCTGTTTTCTGCTGTTTTTGTGTTTCAGAAGTGATACACAGGAAATATTCTCGGAATTGGACGAAACAAGTTCCTGAAGTCTTATTTTTCCCGGAAGCTTCCAGACATCCGAAGGAGAGACGGAGAGGGGCCACCAGGGCCCCACACACAGGGGTGGCGCGGCCCTACCCCTGGCCGCGCCGGGCCTGTGTGAGGGAGCCTGGCTCCACCTCTGACGACGCCCCTTCGTCTATAAAGACCCCCCGACGGAAAAAACCTAAGTACCCGATCAGATTTCCAGAACACATCGCGATCCGCCGCCGCCGGCGACCCGAAGATCGGGAGGGTCCAGAAGCTCTTCCCGGCACCCTGCCGGAGAGGGGAATCGCCACCGGAGGTCTTCTTCATCGCCATGCTTGCCTCCGGAGCGATGAGTGAGTAGTCTACCTTGGACTATGGGTCCATAGCAGTAGCTAGATGGTTGTCTTCTCCACCATGTGCTTCATGTTTAGATCTCATGAGCTGCCCTACATGATTGAGATCACCGTTATGTAATTCTATGATGTTGGTTTGTTGGGATCCGATGAATATTGGTGTTTATGATTAAGTTGCTGTACTGAATTATATCTTTTGTTATCTCTATGTTGTTTATGATCTTGCATGCTCTCCGTTGTTAGTAGCTATCTTGGCCGAGTAGTTGCTAGTGACTCCAAGAGGGGGTATTTATGCTCGATAGTGGGTTCATGTCTCTATTTCACCTGGGGGAGTGACAGAAACCTCTAAGGTGGTAGATGTGCTGTTGCTACTAGGGAGAAAACAACATTCATATGCTCAAGGGCATATGCTTTGTTTACATTACACACTTTGCTTAATGCAATTATCTGTTGTTCGCAACTTAATACTACTGGGGTGTTCGGATTGATATCCCCGGGAGTGGATTATTAGTCATAGATGCAGTTGGATGGCGGTCTATGTATTTTGTTGTAATGCCCAGAGTAAATCTCATAGTGATCTTCTTGACATATCACGTTATCTTTATTCTATCAATTGCCCAACTGTAATTTGTTTACCCAGCATGTTATTTTATCTATGGAGAGACACCACTAGTGAACTGTGGACCCCGGACCTATTTTAATCATATTGCAATCACCTGTTTACTTTTCCCGTACTGTTTACTTTACTCGCATACTATATTGTTTTACACTCGATACGCTCATAATCTTTGTTTCAAGCAAACCGGTGAGATTGACAACCTCATCGCAAGTTGGGAACAAAGTACTTGGTTGTGTGTGTGCAGGTTCCATATCACCTTCAGTCGTCGCTGTCTCTCCTCTCCTGATCGATAAACCTTGGTATCTTAACTGAGGGAAAACTAGCCGCTACACTCATCATACCTTCCTCTTGGGGTTCCCAACGGGCTGGTCATTCACCACGCACAAGGACTTACTGCTCCACATCAACTACACGCCACCAGTCTTTTCTGGCGTCATCACCGAGTAGCAGCTTCTTTTCTGGCGCCGTTGCCGGGGAGGAAGAGAAGACTTCTGCGAGGGGAGTTCTTCGCACACACATCCTTTACTTTGTTATTGTTTTGCTCTACTTTATTTATTTTACCTGCATCGTTTTTATATCAAAAACCCCAAAAAAATAGAATCCTTGGTAGTTGTTATTTCTTTACTTTAGTTTATCATGTTGTTCCCTAAGTTCGTTCTGGAGGACCTCTCAGTAGGTAGTGGTTCGATTATTGGCAAAAGTAACTTTGAGGAGTTCTTTAATCACATTAGTATGCATGAGGAAGTTGAGGAAAAGTCTTGGGTTGAGCTTGCTCCTAGTATTGAAGTTGCTTTTGTTTATTTAATTGACATGTTGGAAACTAGGTTTGCTAGTCTTAATCCTTTTATGCAATATATGTTCCTTAAGCTTCATGAAATTGAGGACCCCGAAAAGAAAGCTTTTATCTTAGAAACCTTGCGCACAGAATTTAGAGATGTTGCAATTGAGGCTAGGAAAGATTTTAAGAAGTTTAATAAGCTTGGCTCGCCTGTTAAGGTTGTTGGTACACCCAATGAAGATTCTAGAATGCCAATACCTTGTAAACTTGTAGGAATTCATGATGCCTTGGAAACTAATTTTAGTTGGATTTGTCCTGAAAATCTTTTTGATGAAAATAGTGTACCAAGGCGTGACTACAAGGGGTACTCAAAACCTCATTTGGATAGTATTCATTTCTTTGTTCCTATGGAGCTTGATGCCTCATCACTTGATATTACTTGATTCGCAATTTTCTGCGCCTAGCTCAAAGGCGTTAAAGAAAAGCACTCTTGGGAGATAACCCAATGTTTTCTTTTCAGTACTTTTTCTTTTATTTGAGTCTTGGAAGTCATTACTACTGTAATGACCGCTCCTTATCCTTTTTATTTCGTTTTTGTGCCAAGAGAAGCCTCTAATTTGAGCGAGGTAAAGATTTGGGGTTATTGCTGTCCTGAAACTGTTTTCGGTGCTGCACCGTAAAAATTCGTATAAATTCTCTATTTATCTTTTGGACCTGCGATTTCTTGTGCATATGCCCCAGGTTATATCCAAACTTTTCTTAGTTGAACACTTTTTGATTTGAGCAACAGAAAATCCCTCAAAAATTCGTCCTTTGTCAGCTGTTCTGTTTTGACAGATTTCTGCCAATATTTGTGTTTGCCACTTTATCGCTTTCTTTTGAGTTCTTTTTTATCATGGAACTCTTGTGGAAGTTGCTACAGTAGTATATACTTTATATGTGGTGGTTTTGAGTTGAAACCTGAAGCTAAAAGAGGTTGAATATATTTTATGCTTACACTAATGTTGCTAATAGAATTGTGTTTAGTTTTGTATGAAGGAAGTTTTCAAGTGTAGGGATTGGAGAATGATGAGATGAGTTGAAGAATGGACAAAAGCTCAAGCTTGGGGATGCCCATGCATCACCCCAAGAAATATCCAAGAAGTACAAGCGTCAAAGCTTGGGGATGCCCCCGAGGCACCCCTTCTTCATCGGCAAAAATCAGGTCACCTTTCAAAACACTATATTTTTATTGCTTCATGCACTATGTGTTTTTCTTGGAGCGTCAGTTGTTTTAGTTTTCTTAGTTTGTTTAGTTTGTTTGTTTGCTGCAATAAATGGTTGGACCCCAACAAATTTCCTTTGGAGGAGATGTACTCGTTTTCATTTGCAAAGAATGCTCTAGTTTTCACTCTTATTAAAAATCGAGCATTCTACTTTTTCTGCTACTGCTTTTGGTTTTCGTTTTCGCCTTGATTTTCGTTCAGATCTTGTCATATCTTTTCATCAAGGTGTATTTTTGCCTCTGATATTTATGGGTTTTCATCAAAAGAGGTATTTGTAAAAATTTCAAATGGTGTTGGAAAAGAGAAAAAGCTTTGTGCAAAATAGTGGTACAAGAAGGAGCTTGTGTAGACTGCGGCTTAGGCTTTTTCATGTCATGCTAGATGTCTTTTTGATAGTATGCTTAGTGGTTTTGCTGTAGCATGACTTGTCTCAAATAACTGAGATTGCTTAATGAGCCTTTGAAAAAATCATGCGTTGTTTTTATTGTATGGAAGCATTATTTCGGTTTTCTCCTTGATGCTTTATTTGGGTTGACTTGGCGCATGCTCACACATGTTAGACTCTTACAAAGTCGCCAATAGCCTTCATGATCATTTAGTTTTTGACTTTTGATGCCATCTTATGCTTCTTTTAATGTCGCTTTGTCGCTTTGCATGATTATGGCCATTATTGCTCTCTTAGTTGGTCGCTCCCAGTCTTTTGCTAGCCCTCGCCTTGTACTGAGTATGAGCTCTACTCGTGCATCCAACTCCTAAAAGCCAAAGTTTTCCAAAGTGTCCACCATACATACCTACTAGCAATTTGCTATTCCAAGTAAATTTGACTTGCTTTTATTTTCTCTTCAAATTAAACTCTTACCAGTGTTATGCGAAATTCGGTCAGTAAAGCTCTCACGAACCGGAAGGCACACTTTACTTTTTCCTGTTCTAAAATTTGACATTGTGGTCTCTTATGTTGAGTTGTTATGCTTGCAAGTTGTAAGTTGGATTCTAGCCCAGCCATGCTGTCATGGGGCAAGCTTTCAACATTGCACTTCTTATTTGAGTTGATATCGTGATCTTTTGTTTATGGATGCCCGCGGTATGAAATGAGTTGGGAATCTTGTGAGGATCATGGAGTTTTTATATGTGTTAGGGAAACGCCGGGCCGCCAATCTAAGCCATGCATAATTCATGGTGGAAATTTGCAGCATACCCATGGTGAACATTCGACGACGCATCTCACAATAAAAAGCTAAACAATATAGCAAATAAAAGAGATGTCGAGGTGTTCATTGTCTGCTTGTCCTGTCATTTTGGTGTGGGCTTGTTCCATGTCATCGGGCATGGAGGTACCCCATTGGCGGTTCTCAATGATACACATATATTTACAATGACAAGAGCCTTTCTTGGGACTCTAAGTAAAGTAGCATGAGGTTTGGGTACTCGTATTCACGGGGCACGAGGTTTTCAACTTATGATTTGTCAAGCATATGCATCATAATTGTTCTCGCATTAACTTTAACCATTCAAGATGCTTATGATGGGGGCAATGAGATCTCAAAGCCGGTAAGTACCATAATTTTTGAAGGTTATAAACTTGCAATCACTGCTTCCCTCTGTGAAGGGCCTTTCTTTTACTTTTATGTTGAGTCACCACCTTCTTTCTTTATGCACCATTAAGAGAGCATAGTTGTCATTCTTAGTGTGATATGCATTGTCCCAAAGTTCATTGATTGACTCATGATGATTGGTTTCACTTGTTCTTAAATTATTTGTATCTAGTCGCCCTCTTAAACTTTGAGGTGTCCTATGCATTTATGTTTTGCTCTCTTTGAAGGACAAGCTGAAAACCATTTGTATGTTTTCCTTATGATTTGAACACACGTTTGACTGTCATTGTTTCATTATCATGATCTTTTGTTTGTGTTCATTTACATGTTTACAACATGGTTGCTAAGTTCTTATTGTCATGATTATATCTTTCATGCCCATGTTTTAAGTTCTATTGATCCCAGCTCACCAATGCTTACATATATGATCAAGATTGTGTAGGTGCATGTCACCTCAAAAATTATTCTTTTGTTATCACTTACCTACTCGAGGACGAGCAGGAGTTAAGCTTGGGGATGCTTGATACGTCTCAAACGTATCTATAATTTTTGATGCTCCATGCTTGTTTTTACACCATTTGCATATTTTTTCGTTACACTTAGTGGCACTTTTATGCATTTTCCGGAACTAACCTATTAACAAGTGCCACAGTGCCAGTTTCCTGTTTTCTGCTGTTTTTGTGTTTCAGAAGTGATACACAGGAAATATTCTCGGAATTGGACGAAACAAGTTCCTGAAGTCTTATTTTTCCCGGAAGCTTCCAGACATCCGAAGGAGAGACGGAGAGGGGCCACCAGGGCCCCACACACAGGGGTGGCGCGGCCCTACCCCTGGCCGCGCCGGGCCTATGTGAGGGAGCCTGGCTCCACCTCTGACGACGCCCCTTCGCCTATAAAGACCCCCCGACGGAAAAAACCTAAGTACCCGATCAGATTTACAGAACACATCGCGATCCGCCGCCGCCGTCGACCCGAAGATCGGGAGGGTCCAGAAGCTCTTCCCGGCACCCTGTCGGAGAGGGGAATCACCACCAGAGGTCTTCTTCATCGCCATGCTTGCCTCCGGAGCAATGAGTGAGTAGTCTACCTTGGACTATGGGTCCATAGCAGTAGCTAGATGGTTGTCTTCTCCACCATGTGCTTCATGTTTAGATCTCATGAGCTGCCCTACATGATTGAGATCACCGTTATGTAATTCTATGATGTTGGTTTGTTGGGATCCGATGAATATTGGTGTTTATGATTAAGTTGCTGTACTGAATTATATCTTTTGTTATCTCTATGTTGTTTATGATCTTGCATGCTCTCCGTTGTTAGTAGCTATCTTGGCCGAGTAGTTGCTAGTGACTCCAAGAGGGGGTATTTATGCTCGATAGTGGGTTCATGTCTCTATTTCACCTGGGGGAGTGACAGAAACCTCTAAGGTGGTAGATGTGATGTTGCTACTAGGGAGAAAACAACATTCATATGCTCAAGGGCATATGCTTTGTTTACATTACACACTTTGCTTAATGCAATTATCTGTTGTTCGCAACTTAATACTACTGGGGTGTTCGGATTGATATCCCCGGGTGTGGATTATTAGTCATAGATGCAGTTGGATGGCGGTCTATGTATTTTGTTGTAATGCCCAGAGTAAATCTCATAGTGAGCTTCTTGACATATCACGTTATCTTTATTCTATCAATTGCCCAACTGTAATTTGTTTACCCAGCATGTTATTTTATCTATGGAGAGACACCACTAGTGAACTGTGGACCCCGGTCCTATTTTAATCATATTGCAATCACCTGTTTACTTTTCCCGTACTGTTTACTTTACTCGCATACTATATTGTTTTACACTCGATATGCTCATAATCTTTGTTTCAAGCAAACCGGTGAGATTGACAACCTCATCGCAAGTTGGGAACAAAGTACTTGGTTGTGTGTGTGCAGGTTCCATATCACCTTCAGTCGTCGCCGTCTCTCCTCTCCTGATCGATAAACCTTGGTATCTTAACTGAGGGAAAACTAGCAGCTACACTCATCATACCTTCCTCTTGGGGTTCCCAACGGGCTGGTCATTCACCACGCACAAGGACTTACTGCTCCACATCAACTACACGCCACCAGTCTTTTCTGGCGTCATCACCGAGTAGCAGCTGTCCCTTCGCACAACTGCCAACAACTTATCTCAAATTACAAAATAGCCCCTCCCAAACTGTTCAACTACCAAGAGGGCCATTCTGATAGCTGTGGGCCTGAGGCACAGGGGGAGACAGATAGAGAGAGAGAGACAACTGATACGTCTCCAACGTATCCATAATTTTTGATGCTCCATGCTTGTTTTTACACCATTTGCTTAGTGTTTCGTTACAATTTGTGGCATTTTTATGCATTTTTCGGAACTAACCTATTAACGAGATGCCACAGTGCCAGTTCCCTGTTTTCTGCTATTTTTGTGTTTCACAAAAGTTACACAGGAAATATTCTCGGAATTGGACGAAACCAAAGCCAGACGTCCATATATTGACAGGAGCTTCCAGAACAACGAAGGAGAGACGGAGAGGAGCCACTGGTGGGCCACACCACCAGGGGGCACGGCCTGGGGCTGGCCCGCACCTCCCTATGGTGAGCCCCACCAGGACCACTTCTGACGCCGCCCCTTTGCCTATAAAGACCCCTCGATGGGAAAAACCTAAATACCCAATCACTTTTCCAGAACACATCGCGATCCGCCGCCGCCGTCGACCCGAAGATCAGGAGGGTCCAGAAGCTCTTCCCGGCACCCTGCCAGAGAGGGGAATCGCCACCGGAGGTCTTCTTCATCGCCATGCTTGCCTCCGGCGCGACGAGTGAGTAGTCTACCTTGGACTATGGGTCCATAGCAGTAGCTAGATAGTTGTCTTCTCCACCATGTGCTTCATGTTTAGATCTCGTGAGCTGCCTTACATGATCGAGATCACCATTATGTAATTCTATATGTTGTGTTTGTTGGGATCCGATGAATATTGGTGTTATGATTGAGTTGATGTGCTGAATATTATCTTATGTTATCTCTATGTTGTTTATGATTTTGCATGCTCTCCGTTGTTAGTAGCTATCTTGACCGAGTAGTTGCTAGTGACTCCAACAGGTGGTATTTTATGCTCGATAGTGGGTTCATGCCTCTATTTAATCGGGGGGAGTGACAGAAACCTTTAAGGTTGTAGATGTGCTGTTGCTACTAGGGGGAAAACAACATTCATATGCTCGAGGGCATATGCTTTGTTTATATTACACACTTTGCTTAATGCAGTTATCTGTTGTTCGCAACTTAATACTTGTAGAGTTCTCAGATTGATTCGCCACAAGTGGATTATTAGTCATAGATGCAGTTGGATGGCGGTCTATGTATCTTGTTGTAATGCCCAGAGTAAATCTCATAGTGATCCTCTCGACATGCACGTTGTCTTTATTCTATCAATTGCCCAACTGTAATGTGTTTACCCAGCATGTATTATTTTATCTTTTGGAGAGAGACCACTAGTGAACTGTGGACCCCGGTCCTATTTCCTTTATATTGCTATCACCTGTTTACTTTACTCGCACTATTTACTTTACTCGCATATTACTATTGCTTTCTACTCGATACGCTCATACCCTTTGTTTCAAGCAAACCGGTGAGATTGACAACCTCATCGTAAGTTGGGAACAAAGTATTTGGTTGTGTTGTGTCCAGGTTCCACATTGCCGCTCGCAAAGCAAAGCTTGGACGAGGCGCCCTATAAATTGTCCGAAGCTGTCGCAAAGCTAGCGGGCATCACCTTCAGTCGTATTCAACCTCCTACTAGATTGATAACCTTGGTTTCATAACTGAGGGAAAACTTGCTGCTATATTCATCAAACCTTCTCTTGGGGTTTCCAACTGGCCTGTCATTTACTACATATTCCCATGTCAACTTGGCACAGAAGTTTTCTGTCGCCATTGTCGTGTATTAAAGACGAAGCTTTCATACCAACATCACCGCGCCATCAACAAGTTTTCTGGCGCCATTGCCGGGGAGGAAAGAAGACTTATGCAAGGGGAGTTTCGCACGCACATCCTTTACTTTGTTTTAAGTTTTGCTTTTACTTTATTTCTACTTGCATTGTTTTATCAAAAACCCAAAAAAAATTAGTATCCTTTGTAGTTGTTTTTACTTGTCTGCTTTTAGTTTTGCTAGAATGGCTACTCCTAAGAACACCAAGTTGTGTGATTTTACTAGCACTAATAATAGTGATTTTATCTGCACTCCTATTGCGCCACCTGCTCCTGCTGCAAATTTTTATGAGATTAAGCCTGCTTTGTTGAACCTTGTTATAAAAGAGCAATTTTTTGGTGCTAGTACTGATGATGCTGCAGCTCATCTCAACAATTTTGTTGAGCTATGTGAGATGCAGGAATATAAGGATGTTGAAAGTGATATTATTAAGCTTAAGTTGTTTCCTTTTTCTTTGAGAGGAAAAGCTAAGGATTGGTTGCTTTCTTTGCCTAAAAATAGTATTGATTCATGGGCTAAGTGTAAGGATGCTTTTATTGGTAGATACTATCCTCCTGCTAAGATTATAGCATAGCAATATTAAGAAGTTTAGTCAGTTTGATAATGAACATGTTGCTCAAGCTTGGGAAAGAATGAAATCTATGATAAAGAATTGTCCCACTCATGGACTGACTACTTGGATGATTGTTCAAACTTTTTATGCAGGACTGAATTTTTCTTCAAGGAACCTACTTGATTCAGCTGCTGGAGGCACTTTTATGTCCCTTACCTTGGGCGCCGCAACGAAGCTTCTCGACAATATGATGGTAAATTACTCTGAATGGCACACCGAGAGAGCTCTACAAGGTAAGAAGGTAAATTCTGTTGAGGAAACCTCTTCCTTGAGTGATAAGATTGATGCTATTATGCTTATGCTTTCTAATGATAGGACTCATGTTGATCCTAATAATGTTCCTTTAGCCTCTTTGGTTGCTCAAGAAGAGCATGTTGATGTAAACTTTATTAGAAATAATAATTTTAACAATAATGCTTATAGGAACAATTTTGCTAGTAACAATTATAGGCCGTATCCTTCTACTAATGGTAATGGTTATGGTAATTCCTCCAACAACACTAGGGCCGCGCCCTCCGAGCTTGAGGTAATGCTCAAGGACTTCATCGGTAAGCAAACTGCTTTTAACAGGTCTGTTGAGGAAAAGTTAGGCAAAATTGATATTCTTGCTTCTAAAGTTGATAGCCTTGCTCATGATGTTGAACTTCTGAAATTAAAAGTGTTGCCTAATGATGTGAAAGAGAACAATACTTTTGCCACTGCTAATGCTATCCAAGTTATAATTGATGAAAATGTTAGGATGCTAGCAGAATTGCATACTAGGTGGGAAAGAGAAGATGAGATGGCTAGAAAGATGAAGGTATGTACTATTACTACCTCTAATGATGTTGCTCCTAATGCTAGCAATCCTCTTACTTTGATTGGTGTAGAGAAAACTCCCACTCCTTGTGTTAAAAAGCCCAAAACAACTAAAACTTTTTCTCAAAAGAGTGCTAAAAATTTTCGGAGTGTGGGAGATGATAGCTCTATTTTCTTTAATGATTTTGATGTTGATGGCTGCAATATATCTGAAGTTATTTTGTTCTTGCAAAAGCTTGCTTTAACTCCCAATGCTAGTTCTTTAAATGTTGCTTTTACTAAGCATATTACCAATGCTCTTATGAAAATTAGGGATGAAAAGTTGAAGCAAAAAGCTTCTGTTCCCAAGAAGTTAGAAGATGGTTGGGAACCCATCATTGAAATGCATGTTAATGGTTTTGATTGCCATGCTTTATGTGATCTAGGTGCTAGTATTTCTATCATGCCTAGAAAGATTTATGACATGCTTGATTTACCACCGCTTGAAAAGTGTTATTATGATGTTCCTATTGCTGATGTTGCTAAGAAGAAACCTTTGGGAAGAATTAATGATGTTCTTATTATGGTTAACAATAACCTTGTTCCCGTTGATTTTCTTGTCATGGATGTTGAATGCAATGCTTCATGTCCTATTATTTTGGGAAGACCCTTTCTTCGAACTGTAGGTGCCATCATTGATATGAGGGAAGGCACCATCAAATATCAATTTCCACTCAAGAAAGGTATAGAACACTTCCCTAGAAAGAGGAAGAAATTACTTTTTGACTCTATTCTTAGAGCAAATTATGAGCTTGATGCTTCATCTCTTGATATTACTTGATTCGCACTTTCTGCGCCTAGCTCAAAGGCGTTAAAGAAAAGCATTCTTGGGAGATAACCCAATGTTTTTACATTCAGTTCATTTTCTTTTATTTGAGTCTTGGAAGTTATTACTACTGTAATAACCTCTCCTTATCATTTTTATTTCGTTTTTGTGCCAAGAGAAGCCTCTAATTTGAGTGAGGTAAGATTTGGGGATGTTGCTGTCCTAAAACAGTTTTCGGTGCTGCACCGTAAAAATTCATGAAAATTCTCTATTTATCTTTTGGACCTGCGATTTCTTGTGCATATGACCCAGGTTATATCCAAACTTTCATTAGTTGAACACTTTTTGATTTGAGCAACAGAAAACCCTCTACAAATTCGACCTTTGTCAACTATTCTGTTTTGACAGATTTCTGCCAATATTTGTGTTTGCCGCTTTATCGCTATCTTTTTGAGTTCTTTTGATCACGGAACTTTTGGGGAAGTTGATACAGTAGTATATGCTTTATATGTGGTGGTTTTGAGTTGAAACCTGAAGCAAAAAGGGTTGATTCATTATTATGCTTACACTAATGTTGCTAATAGATTTGTGTTTAGTTTTGTATGAAGGAAGTTTTCAAGTGTAGGGATTGGAGAATGATGAGATGAGTTGAAGAATGGACAAAAGATCAAGCTTGGGGATGCCCACGCACCCCAAGAAATATCCAAGAAGTACAAGCGTCAAAGCTTGGGGATGCCCCCGAGGCACCCCTTCTTCATCGGCAACAATCAGGTCACCTTTCAACACACTATATTTTTATTGCTTCATGCATTATGCATTTTTCTTGGAGCGTCAGTTATTTTAGTTTTCAGTTTTGTTTAGTTTTGTTTGCTGCAATAAATGGTTGGACCCCAACAAATTTCTTTTGGAGAAGTTGCCTTGCTTTTCATTTGCCAAGAACACTCTGTTTTTCATTCTTATAATTTCAACGAGTGTTCTCTTTTTCTAGAACTGCGTTTAGCTTTCGATTTTCGCCTTGATTTATGTTCAGATCTTGTTATATCTTTACATCAAGGTGTATTTTTGCCTCTGGTCCATATTGGTTTTCATCAAAAGAGTTGGTTAAATGGTGTTGGAAAAGAGAAAAAGCTTTATGCAAAAAAGTGGTACAAGAAGGAACTTGTGTAGACTGCGGCCTAGGCTTTTGCATGTCGTGCTTGATGTCTTTTTGATAGTATGATTAGTGTTTTGCTGTAGCATGACTTGCCTTAAATAACTGAGATTGCTTAATGAGCCTTTGAAAAAAATCATGCGTTGTTTTAATTATTTGGAAGCATTATTTTGGTTTTCTCCTTGATGCTTTATTTGGGTTGACTTGGCGCATGCTCACACATGTCAGACTCATACAAAGTCTCCATTGCCTCTATGATCATTTAGTTTTTGACTTTTGATGCCATCTTATGCTTCTCTTGATGTCACTTTGTCGCTTTGCATGATTACGGCCATTATTGCTCTCTTAGTTGGTCGCTCCCAGTCTTTTGCTAGCCCTCATTTTGTACTGAGTATGAGCTCTACTCGTGCATCCAACTCCTAAAAACCAAGTTGTTCCAAAGTGTCCACCATACATACCTATTAGCAATTTGCTATTCCAAAGTATATTTGACTTGCTTTTATCTATCCTTCAAATTAAACTCTTTTTGGAGTTATGCGAAAATTGGTCAGTAAAGCTCTCATGAACCGGATGGCACACTTTACTTTTCTCGTTTTAAAATTTTGACATTGTGGCTCTCTTATGTTGAGTTGTTATGCTTGCAAGTTGTAAGTTGGGAATTAGCCCAGCCATGCCGTCATGGGGCAAGCTTTCAACATTGCACTATCTTTCATTTGAGTTGATATCGTGATCTTTTGTTTATGGATACTCGCGGTGTGAAATGAATTGGGAATCTTGCGGGATCATGGAGTTTGTATATGTGTTATAGAAATGCCTGGGCCGCTAATCTAAGCCATGCATAATTCATGGTGGAAATTTACAGCATGCCTATAGTGAACATTCGACGATGCATCTCACAATAAAAAGCTATACCAATGGTAAATAAAAGAGATGCCGAGGTGTTCATTGTCTGTTTGTCCTGTCATTTTGATGTGGGCTTGTTCCATGTCATCGGGCACGGAGGTACCCCGTTGGCGGTTCTCGATGATACGTGTATACTTACAATGACAAGAGCTTGCTTGGGACTCTAAGTAAAGTAGCATGAGGTTTGGGTATTCGTATTTCATGGGACACGAGGTTTTCAACTTATGATTTGTCAAGCATATGCAGCATAAGTGTACTCACATTAACTTTAACCATTCAAGATGCTTATGATGGGGGCAATGAGAGCTCAAAGCCGGTAAGTACCATAATTTTTGAAGGTTTATAAAACTTGCAATCACTGCTTCCCTCCGCGAAGGGCCTTTCTTTTACTTTTATGTTGAGTCTCCACCTTCTATCTTTATGCACTATTAAGAGAGCATAGTTGTCATTCTGAGTATAATGTGCATTATCCCAAAGTTTTTATTGATTGATTCATATTGTTGGTTTCACTTGTTCTCAAATTACTTGTATCTAGTCGCCCTCTTAAACTTGAAGGTGTCTTATGCATTTATGTTTTGCTCTCTCATGAAGGACAAGCTGAAAACTATTTGTATGTTTTTCCTTATGATTTGAACACACATTTGACTTTCATTGTTTCATTTTCATGATCTTTTGTTTGTGTTCATTTTTATGTTATAACATGGTTGCTAAGTTTCTTCTATCAAGATTATATCTTTCATGCCCATGTTTTAAGTTCTTTTGATCCCAGCGCACAACGCTTACATATATGATCAAGATTGTTTAGGTGCATGTCACCTTAAAAATTATTATTTTTTGTTATCACTTACCTACTCGAGGACGAGCAGGAGTTAAGCTTGGGGATGCTGATACGTCTCCAACGTATCCATAATTTTTGATGCTCCATGCTTGTTTTTACACCATTTGCTTAGTGTTTCGTTACACTTTGTGGCATTTTTATGCATTTTTCGGAACTAACCTATTAACAAGATGCCACAGTGCCAGTGTCCCTATTTTCTGTTGTTTTTGTGTTTCAGAAAAGTTACACAGGAAATATTCTCGAAATTGGACGAAACCAAAGCCAGACGTCCAGATATTCACAGGAGCTTCTAGAACACCGAAGGAGAAACGAAGAGGAGCCACTGGTGGGCCACACCACCAGGGGGCACGGCCTGGGGCTGGCCCGCGCCCCCCCTATGGTGAGCCCCACCAGGACCACTTCGGACGTCGCCCATTCGCCTATAAAGACCCCCCAATGGCAAAAACCTAAATACCCGATCACTTTTCCATAACACATCGCGATCCGCCGCCGCCGTCGACCCGAAGATCGGGAGGGTCCAGAAGCTCTTCCCGGCACCCTGTCGGAGAGGGGAATCGCCACCGGAGGTCTTCTTCATCGCCATGCTTGCCTCCGGCGCGATGAGTGAGTAGTCTACCTTGGACTATGGGTCCATAGCAGTAGCTAGATGGTTGTCTTCTCCACCATGTGCTTCATGTTTAGATCTCGTGAGCTGCCTTACATGATCGAGATCACCGTTATGTAATTCTATATGTTGTGTTTGTTGGGATCCGATGAATATTGGTGTTATGATTGAGTTGATGTGCTGAATATTATCTTATGTTATCTCTATGTTGTTTTATGATCTTGCATGCTCTCCGTTGTTAGTAGCTATCTTGGCCGAGTAGTTGCTAGTGACTCCAAGAGGGGGTATTTATGCTCGATAGTGGGTTCATGCCTCTATTTAATCTGGAGGAGTGACAGAAACCTCTAAGGTTGTAGATGTGCTGTTGCTACTAGGGGGAAAACAACATTCATATGCTCGAGGGCATATGCTTTGTTTACATTACACACTTTGCTTAATGCAATTATCAGTTGTTCGCAAATTAATACTTGTGGAGTTCTCGGATTGATTCGCCACAAGTGGATTATTAGTCATAGATGCAGTTGGATGGTGGTCTATGTATCTTGTTGTAATGCCCAGCGTAAATCTCATAGTGATCCTCTCGACATGCACGTTGTCTTTATTCTATCAATTGTCCAACTGTAATTTGTTTATCCAGCATGTATTATTTTATCTTTTGGAGAGACACCACTAGTGAACTGTGGACCCCGGTCCTATTTCCTTTATATTGCTATCACCTGTTTACTTTACTCGCATATTACTATTGCTTTCCACTCGATACGCTCATACCCTTTGTTTCAAGCAAACCGGTGAGATTGACAACCTCATCGTAAGTTGGGAACAAAGTATTTGGTTGTGTTGTGTGCAGGTTCCACGTTGCCGCTCATAAAGCAAAGCTTGGACGAGGCGCCCTATAAATTGTCCGAAGCTGTCGCAAAGCTAGCGGGCATCACCTTTAGTCGTATTCAACCTCCTACTGGATTGATAACCTTGGTTTCATAACTGAGGGAAAACTTGCTGCTATATTCATCAAACCTTCTCTTGGGGTTTCCAACCGGCCGGTCATTTACTACATATTCCCACGTCAACTTGGCACAGAAGTTTTCTGTCGCCGTTGCCGTGTATTAAAGAGGAAGCTTTCACACCATCATCACCGCGCCATCAACAGCTCAGAATCTTATCTCGTCGAATAGAAGAATGAAGATCTTCCCATGCTTAGCACCAAGTGGCTTGATCCTAGCATGTTGGAGTTGTTGCATATCACTGATGACTTTGCTACCTTCTATAGGTTTGCAAGAATTTGCTAACTGTTAATGCAATACTTATGAAGCTTTGAGCATGGATTTTCTATTCTCTTTCACCATCAACTTCGGGAAGAAAAAGGGAATATTTAAGAGCAGAGGGCACGGCGGCGTGTGGCGAGCAAGAAGAGGAAGAGAAGGCGCGTGTCGCGAGATGTTTCAGTGGCGGTTGAGCGGCGACGCGCGTGCTCTTTATAAAGAGCGCTCGAACCCGGCGTGTCAGTTTTGGCGCCCGGGATAGCGTAATAGTGCGCGCGGGATAAAATTTCGAGCGCGGGAGATTTTACTGCGCCCGCTGGAGGAGCACGGGAGCCTTCCCGCGCGCTATACATTTAGTTTATTTCGGGCGCCGGTGGGATACAACACCTTTTGGAGATGCTCTAACAACAAACCCCTATCATATGTGTATCCGAATGTTTCACCGCAATAAGAAATACTAGAATTAAACAGGCATGCCAGCGTTAAACAGGCACGATATGTTTCGGTTGGCACAGTGGCGGATCCACGGGGGGGGGGGGGGGGGGGGAGGGGAGGCCCCCCATGCTTCAGCCACCCCCAACACAAAGTAGTAGGGAATGTTAGATTTAAGGCTTAATACTCCGGCCATTAGCCCTCTTGTCCTTCATGCTTCTTCTCACGACATGTTCCTCGTCCATGGGCCGAAGCGTGGTAGATCCTATACCGCACCTGGATCGCGCGCCATGCCAGTACACTGAGACCAGAGTACTACGACATGAACAACCAGACACGCTCAAGGAACGCACCGGCGCGGGGTATCGGCTGGGCATCACGCCCTTCGCCGGTTGTCCATTGGGCGTAGGTCTAAGCGCTGCATGCGCACGAGCTGGGTCGAACATGCTGTCTAGTTGAAGGAGTGCCTCGAGAAGATCACACCTATGATGCAACCTAGCTCGGATAAAATAAATAGATTGGGCTGCAAAATGTGTTCATGCATATATATGACCGCTCAAACGTCTTGAGCATTCCTTAATTCAGGTTGATGAATGTAGTGAACTTTTTTCTAGAAAAAGATGGTTACTTGAGTTAAGAAAAATCCTCCTAAAACTATTGTATTGTTGTACTGAACTCTGATATCCCCCTTCCGCCTTCACCCTTTCTTTCTGTCAATGGAACCTACGAGGCATTGGTCAAGATCTGAAATGCAACCATGTTCTCTCGGAGCTAATTGATGTCAAACTAAATGGAATTTTCCTTCAAGAAACTAAAGAATGACATTAATGCGGCCAAAGCTAGATCCTTCTGCCCTAAACAAACTTCATCCTTTGATCCTACAAAACAGAAATAACATTTTGTACTTTAGGCAAAATGATAATAAACACGTAGCAACGACTTGCGAAAGAATAAAACTAATGCTCAGAACTTGTCCATCACATGAAGTGGATGAGTGGACTGTGGACCAAGTGCCCATGAGCTCCTCTCTCTCTTCAAAACCGACCACGTATCACTCGAAAAAATCTCATATTTCCACATCAACTTTTCTTGATCTATAAGTTTCGCCAACCATTATTTGATTTCTGTGGAGGGATTACTATATGATATGTGACTCCTTCACCCCTCCAATTTATTTTAAGAATGATGGATTGTACTATGAGATATTTACAGCAGTAGGTGATTGCTTTCCTAGTCAAGATATTCTTATTCTAGTAACATATTTGTTGTTTGAATGATATAGGTTGCTTGCTACATTGATATGGAGCTATGATATGCAATTTTTTATTGTTAAATGTCATTATTTGAATGTCTCATGAAAATTTCAAGTGTGTCTAGCACGAATAAAGAAAACTACTTGGTGAAGAATGTGTTTAGAAAATCTAGACACTTAGAGAAAAAGTTCACTATTTATCTTGGGGAGAACCATGAGTGGCAAGATCGAATCGAATAGAAGAATGAAGATCTTCCCGTGCTTAGCACCAAGTGGCTTGATCCTAGCATGTTGGAGTTGTTGCAAATCAGTGACGATTTTGCTACCTTCTACACGTTTGCAAGAATTTGCTAACCGTTAATGTGATACTTTGTGAAGCTTTGAGCATGGATTTTGTATTCTCTTTCACCATTAACTTCAGGAAGAAAAAGGGAATATTTAATGTAAACTTCAAAATATTTGGTACTATGCAGCTTTCTTTGACTATATAACACTTCAAAATATTTGTAGAGTGACAGGTTTACAAGAATACAATAATTCCTCAAATTTACCCTGCAAACAGCCACTAGCGCTCTGTAATCGGGAAGTTTTTTTTTTTAGGGGAAAAAAATAGCCCATGAGAGCACCGGGTGCTGGAGAACACCGGCTCCATGAGAGCTGTCCCTTCGCACAACTGCCAACAACTTATCCCAAATTACAAAGTAGCCCTTACCAAACTGTTCAACTACCAAGAGGGCCATTCTGACAGCTGAGGGCTGAGGCACAGGGGGAGACAGACAGAGAGACGACTCCAAATCTCATCTCGTCTTCCCCGCCGCCGGCAAGCCAGCTACCCAGCCAGCTATGCCTCCCTCCCCAGCCGGATCCGCCGGCGCAGCCGCTTCCCCCTCCGGATCCTCCCCGGCATCTGCCGCCGCGTCGGTGGCCGACCAGGCCACCCCGTCCTGGTGGGAGTCCGTCTCCCAGGCGCGCTCCCGCATCCTCGCGCTCGCCTCCATCCTCCCGCCCCAGGCCTCCGCTGACGTCGCGGCGCTCGCGGACTCCGACCGCCCCGCCCGCGCGCTCCTCCGCTCCGCGGCCGCCTACGACGCGCTCTCCGGGGCGCTCCGCGCGGGCGGCGGCGCCGACGACCCCGCCTGCAACTGGCTCTACGACACGCTCTTCTCCCCGGACCCGGACCTCCGCCTCGCCGCGCTCGCCTTCCTCCCGCTGCTCTCCTCGCTCTACCTCCTCCGCCTGCCGCCCGCGCTCCCGTCCTCGCTCTCCGGCTTCGAGGCCGTCCTCCTCGCCGTCTACTCGTCCGAGGCCAAGAACCGCCAGGGCAAGCCCGTCCTCGTCCGGGTCCCCGACCTCTCCGTCCCCTCCCTCTACCACACTCCGCAGTCCAGCCCCAGCTCCAAATCGCCTCGCCGGCCGCATCCGCCGCCGATCCCCCCTCCTCCAGCGAATGTGGTGGTCGGCGTGCTCTCGCCGCCGCTGGAGCCGCAGGCGGCAGTGAAGTCCACCAAGCGCGCTGGGATTATCGGGGTCGCCTTTGAGGCGTACTACGCCAAGATCTCGCAGATGCCCCCTGCATCCAAGGTGGATGCCTGTAATGCCATGGCGGCGTGGGCGGGGCAGTACTGCAGGTGCCGTTTTGAGCTTGATGAGGATCTGCTGGAGGTAGAGGAGGTGGATTCAATGGGGTCCATGTCGCCGTTGTCCACTGAGGCTGAGAATGGGAATGGAAATGGGAAGGTCTTGGAAGAGGAATTGGCAAAGATGCGTATCAACGGAGACAGCAGTGGGCGGCATTGTGGTAAAGAGGAGGAGGTAAGGGAGGCGAGAGTGCAGCTCCCATGGGAGTTGCTGCAGCCAGTGATGAGGGTTCTTGGGCACTGTTTGCTTGCGCCACTGAATCCACCGGAGGTTCGGGATGCGGCGGCAGAAGCTGTACGGGTTGTGTATGCACGTGCATGTCATGACCTCGTGCCACAGGCAATCTTGGCAGCCCGGAGCTTGATTGAGCTTGACAAAAGCGCACGCAAGGCAGCAAAGGCGGCAGCTTTAGCGGCTTCAGGGATTATGGTAGTGTCGGGCACTTCAGGAAGCACTGCGTCAAGTTCCCGGCCAAGTTCCAAGCCAAACACACCGAGCAAGCAGCGTAAACCTGACATGCTGCTTGTGTCCAAATGAGGTCTTATAGCTCTGAATTTTGTGAAATTGGTTGTGGATGTGGGAAACAGTCTATTTCTGACCAGCTTGTCACTGAGATATCGACAAAGCCTAATGTACCTTGCAATGTCGGAAGTTTGTTTGTTATGGCTCAAAAACTGCTGCTTTGGTATGTTTCCATCTCTGTATTGTATGTTAATGTGCCTTATATTGTAGTTATTTTACTTGTTGCATATAGTTTACAAATCAATATATTTTATTATTCTGCTTGTGGTTTGGTGTGGAAATTCTGCTGGAGTGAATACTATGCTGAATGGTTACTGTTGTAATGTTAATTTGTTTCTCTTTGTCCATGTATTTTATTTCAGTATGTAGATGTTTTGCTGATGATACTATTGAGTTTGCTATTTGCTACTCCCTCCGTTCCATAAAACATGTCGCAAATATAGATGTATCTAGACACATTTTAGTCATAGATACATCCATTTTTTTGACATGTTTTATGGAACGGAGGGAATACTAGATGTATGGAAGAACTACTGCATTCGAGGTCCATGGCTTATGATCTGAAATCGGTTATGGTCCTTCTCTGTATCTGTTTTCTTTTACAGTAGATATCACGACAGATTCATAAGCGGGTTTAGTTTGTTTAGTTATGTCAAGATATACTAGATAACACTTCAAGCGTGCATTATACTTGTTTAAAAGTGTTAGCATGCAGTAATTAACTGCTGTGTGAAGTTAGCTTCTCACCCTTTTTTGAGGTTTTGTAACGCAATGCAGCAACTTGTCCATTATGTGCTCTTTTAACACTTAGTATGCTGGATCATTAATGTTTGAAGAACGATTGTATGGACTGGAACCATTGATTTAGCAAACTCTGTATTTTATGTCTATGGCCTTACATTTTTTTTGACAGGCCTTACATTACTTGTTCCATATAGTTCAAAATTCAATCTTCACATATTGCATTTGCTGCTTGGTGATAGAGTATCTCTGGCTTTCAGTGTAGTGCCAATCTTTTTTTGGTCTGTTCATGTATTTCTTACAGTATATAGCATTTTGATGAAAATATTTTTGTACAACAGTATTACTTCTAATATTTGATGGAAGTACCATAGACTGCAACACCTTGTGTATTCATTTGTCCTTACTTTCAAAGACATCCCCACTTGGCGACCCATATTATCATATAATCAAGTGTAAAGGTGACATTTTTATTTAATTGAATAATATCATTCTGAAAAGGTGGATGATTAGCTACAACAAAAAACTAAAAAATATTATTATGATATAATCAAGTGTAAAGGTGGTATTTTTTATTTAATTAGGTACAGTCATACTTAAAAGTGATGGAAGATTAGTTACAACTAAAACTAGAAAAGTCATAATATCATATAATCAAGTGTAAAGGAAATATTTTAGTTATTAAATAAAGTCATACAAAGTGGTGTAAAATTAGTTACAGTAAAAAGTAGAAAAAAAGTCCATGCTTTCTAGAGGTGTTTTACTGTGAAATATTTGGTTATATCTTACATGTCAATGGTCCTAGATAGGAAGAGTGGTAAGCAAATTTGGGAAATGAAGAACTTCAGGATCTGGCCAATTTATTCTGCCTGCATGGTAATTAGATGAAATGGACATTTTTTTATATGCTGGATACATCAAATATTTAAATATACTGTCAATGCAATGCAATGCAATGCAATGCCAGTGACAGGTGTTGGATTTTCCCCCATAGAAACAGAAGAGTTATATTGTATAGTAGGTGATGTTAGGCTTACTGCAATATGAAGCTACTCCAGAGTCCATTCCAATCTAGAAGATGCCATTTTGGGGGCAACATGAGCATTATGACTGGTTGGCACAAACTGAGCACTCTGGTTTATCTTGTTTCATGAGAATTTCACCACTAGGTTGTAGGCATGCCAATATGTGTGACTAGTTACTACCTTGCAGCACTCAGTATACTTTGATTTGAACATGCTGAGTTGCTTA
Organism: Dactylis glomerata; assembly: GCA_007115705.1. Lineage (NCBI taxonomy): Eukaryota > Viridiplantae > Streptophyta > Magnoliopsida > Poales > Poaceae > Dactylis > Dactylis glomerata. The sequence continues at coordinate 1,520,409 of QXEO01000647.1, forward strand.
TGATGGTGGCGAATCCATGCGTATGTATCTGCTCTGATTGCAACAGCACTTTTATCCTATGTCAACTTGCCTTGACTCGATATATTTAAACATCCTATTTGTGGGTTTCTGATGAGAAAATGTGAGATAAATATTTAGGTTGACACTTTGTTGTAATATTAGAGTATGTATTTCTTGCAGTATCATGTGAAAGTTGTTTCTGTGGGGAATAGGGGTTAAGTCTGCTGGCAGTTCTCTCGTTGCTCTAATGCATTTTCAGACTCCCGGTCATGTACACACACAGCTACTGAAGTGAAATTGTGTTTTTTTTTCCCAGTCTGCTTTGCTTTTCAGTACATACCATCGTACGGAGCATCTTATAATGGATCATGAAACTTATTTGTATCATGTTATTCTATTCGGCTGGATTCGATGTACTATATTAGTAGTGCTTATTCTTCGACTGAGAACAAAGTTGTGCCTGTTGTATAGTAATTCGCTGCAACATGAAGCTTCTGTATACAACATGGTGGAAGTTTACTCATGCACTCTCATGGTCTGCCAGTGGTTATGTTGTGAGATACATATTTTCTTTCATGAAGAGTTGACCGTTGGGAGGAGGGCACGCATTGCTCGCCAGCAATTAAGTAGGTGAGCATATACACACTTGCTTGCATATCTGTCGTGACTACCTCTCCTCGCCGGCCTTTTGAACATTTCTCTGCAATGTAAAAGTATTTTTTAGCTTTAGAGTAATAATATACAAGTGAATATAAAAGTAACGAGAAAAACCCGAAATTGGTGATAGCATGGTAAACAGTCATATAATTGGATGGTATCCATCTCTCTCTCTTTTTTTTTTAGTAAGGCAGGCATCCATTTCGTTTCCGTTCAACCATCTTGTTTCCGTTGAACGGCCTGATATATACTCCCACAGAAAACAAAAAAATTGGTCCCTAAGAGCATCTCTAACTGATCCCCTATAAATTAGAGGAGTAAATGGAGGACTGATTCCAAGGGAGTAAAATATCACTCCTCTAACGGTTGCCGGTCCTAATCGATCCCTCAAATTTAACTTCTCAAATAAAGTGACCCACATGGAAGTCACATTACATCTTCTTCCTTTTGCTTCTTATCCCTTCGACAACTAGTCTCAACCTTCATATCCAAGGAGGACGCCGATGTTGAGACGAAGATGGTGAGGCGCCGGTGCCTCCTATGGACCTTTGGCGCCCCATCTCTCTCTCTCAAACAAATGGTGACCTTGCACGCTTAAAACCCAAAGCAAATTAAGAAACCAAGTCGGTGATCAGGCGCATCGCCGTCCCTCTAACGTCGCATCCTCATGCCTCTCGGTGCCACCTCGAAGCTTGCCATCATGCCCAACATAGCAGGGGTGCAGCCTCGAAGCTTGCCATCATGGCCCAACATAGCAGGGTGCTGCTTGCCATTGGTGCCACCTCAGCGACATGGTGGCGGACCAGTTGGTGGGGTGCTGCATGTGCGAGGGTTGCTAGTGTTTATGAAGTTTCTCACCAGAGATTATAAAGTTTCTCGCCGCCGGTGAGAGTTGTCGGAGTTGAGGAAGAGACTTCTGGTTCCATTCCGATCGAAATAGGGGATACCTGTGCCGTTGGCGGCGAGATTGGGCGGTGATTTTTTTACTCCTCCACCGTCGCATGCGAGTCAAAATAGATGAGGTAGCCTCCGTTTTAGGAGAAGCTTCTATAAAAGTTTGGCTAGATACAAATAAGAGCTTCTGTTTGTAAAATTTGTACAAAATATCGTCATTTAAGAAGAAAATAAAAAAATTACTCGTCTAAGGGCATGTACAATGCTAGAGAAGGCACGCCTTCTCTTAGCCCTCCACATCACTTAGTGAAGATTATAAGTAGTAGTGATACAACGCATTATCTCTTATCTCTTATAGTCATCTCTAGCAATTAATATAAATTTATTAAAGATTGGTAAGAAATTATATTAATAAGGGAAGGCATGTGATACAATGGAGAAAATACTCTTCCCTTAGTACGAGATTATTCCTTAGCTAAGAGAAGACATCCTTCTTCTTTTTTTCATTCTCTTTCCTCTAATTAAGCAAAAAATATAACTTAGCAATTATAAAGAAAGACTGAGATTACCCCGTTGTACTACCCTAACCGATGCTCTAGCCGCACCGCCCGTGCTCGACTCCATATGCCAACCCGGCACCATGATTCGTCTCTCACCCGCCGCTCGCCCCGCAGATATCCCCTCCTCGTCGCGCCGCACCTTCCCATCCGACACTGATTCCCGTGTCTCCCTGACTCCGTCTGCATCGACCTATGCGTCGCGCACGCATGTTGTTCCGCTGGTCGTGATCGCCAGCGTCCAGCGCACTAGGGTCGGTGGTGACTTGGCTGGGTCGACCATCCTACACTAGAGGCGACGCACCCCACCGGAGCCGGAGGCTGGCCGCCGCCTCCCATGCCTTCATCCACTACACGATCTTGCTACAGGTAATTGCGAATGTTTCAGGTCCCAATCTACTATCCATGTTGTGCCTGTGGCAGATGAAGTTGTTCCAATAAATTGCAGGAAGTAATATCAATTGATCGTGGTTTTGTCGCACATATTGAATTATCTGCTGTTACCATAGTACTAGCAATGGGATTTACACGGTATCGCTGTATCTGTTTTGCCATTCCTCTGACAACGAAAAAACCATAGATTGGAAATCCAACCGATAGGAACAATTGAGATAATGTTGCTGCTCTGCAGATTTTATCTTGCAAACATTAAATGCAACTTAGTAAGGATGAACTTTATATATACAGTATACCTACATACTCTGTTTGCTCCGTCAAATAAATAAACATCTTTATGCCACAATAACACGATAGTTTTGCAGTTGAGAAATAAGAACAAGATCATTACCTTCCAGCCTGCAGCTGTGATCAGATGCAGCAAGGCGCGGCAGAAGATAAAACAAACTAAATCACTGTTCAAGCTTATCCCAAGAGTGTCGGGTTTAATAACAACAATCGATAGAAGACAAACAAATTAAGGGTGTGTTTGGTAGCCCGGGCGAACCCAGATATTCCCATCTCAACCTAGCTCAACTCAATATTTGTTGTTTGGTAGACCGGGTCGGCCCATCTCGGCAGTGCCCACCTCATACGAAAAAGCCCCCTCAGCCAGGCCGAGTTGGGAAGCTCGAATCGAGCTTCCGAAGTGAGCTCGGTCGACTTCATCCCGCAAAACACTGTAGACTCGGCCCCCGGCACCCCCAGACCCCCACCTGCTCCTCTTTTTTTCTAATTTCCCCCACCTTCACCTCTCCGTCAGCCGAGCAACACCTAGATGCTGGCAAGAAGCAGCTCGCGCCGGCGCCCTCCGGCCCGCCGCCGGCGACGAGAAGCACGGCCGCCGGCACCCAGGCAGGCCCTCCTCTTGCTACGGCTCTCCTCCTCCCCGCTGATGAGTAGCAGCAAGCAGCTTCGCGATGTGGACGGCTATGGCGCTGGGCGGTCCAGGCCGATCCTCCTCTCTGGCCCAGGCCATTCCTTCTCCTCTCCGGCCCGCCACCGCCTCCGAGAACTGCCGCCGCTGGCGTCCGCGCGCCTCCGCCCTCCACCGCGGCCGCCGCCTCTGCCCTCCACCGCGGCCGCCGCCTCCGCACGCCACCGTCGGTGGTTGCCTCTGGTTGGCCTGGGAGGAGGACAGGCCTAAAAGGACCTGATTGCTTTTTCATTATTTGCTTAGGGGCCTTTGTATAAAATTCTGGATCTATCTGTTATTTCTTATTTTTGGGCCAATCTCAACACGTACAGGCTAACAAACACAGTCTGAGTTGAACCTTCTCTCAACACATACGGGCTAACAAACACACCATAAATCTTAACCCAGCTTGTATGAAGTGGGATATCTCAAGTGGGAGAGTGAATTCCAAATGACACGGGCTACCAAACACACCCTAAGTGTCCAATAGAGTTTTTTCACGTGTACTTTGCAGCCACAGAACCATTGCTCCAACTTTCAATTCAAGGCGCTTGCTTCGCTTGCTCCAGGATCCATTACAGTGAAGTTGCCACTTCTTATTCTGAAAGAAAAATAAACACAGTTTCAGCATACTGCATCTACAAGGGAAATAAATATAGTTAGAAGAAGACAAGAAGTACACAGCATTAGCATTATATACCATTGTTTTCTTCAGTCACGATTGGGGTTTGATTCGCTGTATCTGTCTGAGCAGTTCTGCGCCCCCTTCTTGTAAAGTTGCCTGTGTTAGGATCTTCATCACTCTCAATCCCATTCTCATCCTCATCGGTTTTGTCAATATTGCTGGTTTCAGCATCATTTTCCTGAGGTACTTGAGCACTCGTTTCAGATACTTGTTGCTCCGGCCGAGGCTGGATGTTGTTGGTTTCACCATTATTCTCCTGATGTACTTGAGCACTTATTCCAGTTGCTTCATCTTTATCCCACAGACGGCTCTTCCCAATGCCACAGTGGCTAAGCAATGCCCAGATGAGGGTTATGAACTCACCTCCGGACTCGAGGTGATACTTGTGATCTGCTGCATTCCAACTTGGGGCCATGTGCACAAGCAAATCAGCCCACACTTGAGCTAGAATCTTCCAACGGCTTTCTTGGTCCTCGTTGTCGATCAGGGCCTTGCCAAGAGTAGCGCCTTGCTGCACTATGTTCATACCCATAACCCTATCCACATTGTTCCCCGCTGCTTCTTCCGCTATGGCCATGAGCTTGCTATAACTACACTTTCTCAAGTTGCAATCCTTGAGCTGTTCACGAACATCTTCCAAGGTTTCCAGAAAGATCAAATCAGGCACAACAAAACTATCTGGCAACAGTGCAGGCAGAAAAACCTGCAGATAAGCACAGTACTGTGACAAGCTGATCGCAGTGTGGTAATCGGTCTCGAGTTCACCAGTCATATTCTCGTTAACAAGGTACGATTCGGAAGTGCAGCAGACGAATGTCTTGAGGCTTGACCAGGCAGAGAGAAAGAACCCAGGTTTGTTCAAGTCGATTTTACACTCTCGCGCAAGCTTGATCTCGCATAGGCTGGTGGCGATGTGCCACACCAGAATGACATGAGAGCATGTGTGTAGCTCGAGGCAGGCCCAGCTGTACCGGTTAAACCTTTGTACCGAGCCATTCAGCGATGGAATGTCTCTGGGAAGCTGAGTATTGTTGAGGCCTACGCCGCGGAGCGCCTGTAAGATGCTGGCTTTACACATTTTGGGACCTTGATTGACTTACCAGATTTTCTTCCATCTAATTTCTGTGCAATCGTTCCCAGGCTAAAGGTACTTACTACTTTCCGAATGAATGGCTTATAATTGCATGACTGCAAGAAGTCGTACTGGTTCATGCATCCATGCCACGCATCAGCAATCTTGAACTTGTAAAATGATCTCATAAGACGCCCCTTAAAACAAAGCAAGCTGAACCAAGCTCGGCTCTGTACATACTTGCACACGAGGAGCAATCTTGTCCAGTTTGAAACCAGGTACGTGGCCATCTCCCAGACCTCCTTGAACATCATGAAGACCATGAACAACCAAGTGATCAAGACATCAACATTCCCTCCGTGCATCTGGAGCATAAAATTGTCCTGCTTATTCAGGGTTGCTAGGTGGTAGACCGTTCGGATGTCCCAGGCCAGCCAGGAGGTGACAGCCAAGGTTGCCATCGACAGGAGGAGACTGAAAAACATAGAACCAAGCCCGCTCCAGAAGACCAGAGGGTAGAGGGTGTGGAAGTAGTCTCTGGTGAACGCAAGCTCTAACTCCAGGATTTTAAATGCCCGCTCCCCCTCCGTCTCTGCCGCCGATGCTATGCCCTCCGTCCCTGGCCTGGCCGACGCAATCCCTGCCATGCCCGCTGCTTCAGCTACCGTGGCTGCCTCCATACTATCTCATTTGATGTATAATTACAACTAGCAAACATACCCGTGCGTTGCTACGGAAATACATTATTAAGGTTATGTTTTGAGATGTAGAAGATGCATTTGTAAAAATAAACGATATTTATACTTTGTATTGACATTTGAATTAGAATGATGTGCATATTTGAGCGTTGAGGAAGTGGATTCACTTTAGTAATCCAATGAGAATCATTACAAGATTGAACGCATGCTCCGAACTTTGCTGACAATACAAAAAATGATGTACGTACCAGGTTAAAGCAAACGCTTCTTTATAGTGTGAATTAGAACTCCAGAAAACAACCATTTTTTATTTTATTGCACCATTTAGCGTTCAAAATTCTGTCCCTGACAACTAAACGATAGTTTCTCGGGGCAAACCTAATCTTAGTTTGCTAATTGAATGTATCCTATTGTTGCTCCTAATAACTTCACTAATCTGAAAAGACATAGATCTGCTTCCATGCGTCTTGCAACTAACTGTATAGCTATACAACATTTTATATCTTTAATTTTTAAACATGGAGCATAGTTTAATCTTCAGAATAGTGCTAAAAACTGAATCTGGAGCAAATAAATTTGCTAAATGCTGATCTGCTATTCCTTGAAAGATTTCAGTACACTTCCATATTGATCCGAACTGTATCATAGTGTTGCCCTTGGATTTTAAGATAATTTTAAGAGGACCTTTTCTACATAGATAGACACCTCAAAACATTAGATACGGACATTACATCTTTGTCATAATATGCAGAGCGAAAAACAGTAGGCTTGTGCAGACCAGCAACAGCGGACAAATATTCAGCATTACTAAAGATTATTTCCTCAATGTATACGTATTTTCTAGTCTCTCAAATCTGTACCAATACCATCGAATCTCATTTTGTTTCTCTTCCTAGAAGTCACCTAACCTACTCGGTCCAATCTTTCTTCACAAAATCGAAGCAAAAGAGCAGCAGCTTCTCAATCCTCATCCCGCCCAGACCAAACATAACAGCAGCTCAACTATCAATTGCACACGTCCTTTGAAATTATTCAAGCTTCAGGATCTCGAAATCGGTAGTGACTCCTCGTCGTCCTCGACTCCTCGTCCACGTTCTCCCGGCGGTCCGAAGCCGGAGTTACCTCTCATCCCCGGCTGACATCTTCCCCGAGTACGCATCCATTCCTGCGCCCACCACCTTCCTGGACTCCTACACCGCTGTCCCTGCCCTGGCTTCATGTAGTCCGGTGCCGCAGCCCACGCCCTCTGCCTGCTCGACTCCAGAGGAGCACGCCCATGCCCTTTCCTGTACTCCAGCACTGCCCACACAGCCGGCAGGCAACCGACCCGAGGAGCCTGCAATGTCGCCCAACCCGCATCCTTGTGGGGCGCCGGCAACCGCTATTCCCAGCGCGGAGGCGTCTCCCAGCGCGCAGCCTCTAGAGTGGCATGCATGGGCCTATGGTGCAACTTCCCTCAGAGCGGCGGCGCCCGCCGGTGCGTGGTGCCACAGGGATTGGGAAGGCAGGCGTCAGGGCGGTTCGGCGGATGAGATTGTGTTAGGGATGATAGGGGACAAACTGCAGGAATATGGATTGCCGTGAGCTGAGGAGGAAAGCCGGGTTGCAGAGAACTCGCCAAAGGGAGACGGCCAGGTGTAGGACCGCGATGGATGCCGGCGTAGCGGTGGAGGTCGGCCGGCACGGCATGGAGCAGAGGAGGGCAACCAGGTCGCGGAGCACAAGGCGCCAACGAGATGGGATTTGGACGGGAGTGTTGACTTAAAAGAAAACATTTCGGGCTAGCGTGAGAAGAAAGCGTATTTTGAGTTGGACAAAAGCATATTTTATGGATACGGACCAGTCCAATTGCAATCTTATAGTTTAGATAGATAGATAGATAGATTAGATTTGTTGCAAAAGAGAAATATCATTTACTAAGGATAAATCTAAAAATAGACTTTTATTCATGTGCTGATTTTTTATTTAATGACTTTATTATATACAAATTATTCAGACCTCCTTTTTCTCTCAAAAATATTTTGCAAATGGTTTAGAAGGCCTCATCTAGGATGAAAGCCTTTATTATTTACAATAAAAATCAATTAAAATAGGATTATTTTTTATTTCTACAACTAGATAATGTTGGTAAAAATTAAATAGGTTGAGTAGAAGACAATATTCTTTCAATATCGAAGAACCAATTGGCATTGGAGATGGTGTCTTCTTACGGATGAGATTGGGGTACGATATAGAATACCAAAGTGTTATAAGGGGAAGCGGTAAGTTGAATATTCCGATACTTGTCTTATGAGGATAACATAGTGCAAGTTCGTGAAAAATAGCAAAAAAAATGCATAGAAGAGATGCATAACAATAGATGATATGAAGATAAAAGATGGCTTAGATGCGACAAAAAAAGTATGCCGTAGCAAAGCACGGGCATTTAACTAGTATAGCTTAGGTTTAGATTAGACTTGGATTCTTCCTTGTATATCATTTATATAGACAACAATTACAAGACAAGTCCTGATTGCAATCTTTCACTATAATGGCCTGAATCAGCTATACATAGCATGCTCGAGATTTTTTTTCTCGATAATGGGCATTTTATTACTTAAAGAGTATTAAGCAGTATTACACCCGGCCTCTGTATAATAAGATGCATACAGCCGCACCATAATAAGTCAGAGTCAAGACTAAAAGTAAAATAGGCGAATTACATATCATGATGAGAAATTATAAGACGCCTAGATAGGAGATGGCCCAATCCGTAAATTATGCTGCCATCCATATCGAGAGAAGAGATGTATCGTAGTATCCTTCATCCTTGTGCACACCTCCATAAATAGGTCGTGATCCTCTAACCGATAAAGCTGTGACCAAATACGGAGTGTACCCGTGCACCGTCACCTGCAAAAGAGTACAATTTCTGTCATTAAACACTTTGTCATTTCTGCATAGCTAGAGTGACCAAATTAAAGCCATTGCTCCCACCCTAAGAAGAATCTTGTACTTGTAATCTATACCATGTAGCCAATTTCCAAAGATATTGGTAATACTAGTAGGAGTATACAAGTCTGAAGCTGCTCAGATGACCATATAGAATGAGCAATGTTGCATTGGAAGAACAAATGTTTTATTGTCTCATCTTGTGAACAAAAAACACATGTTTGACTACCATGGCAATTCCACTTAGTAAGATTATCTTTTCAGCTTAGGCTTGTGCAGAAATAGCTTAAGCTTAGCAGAAACTGTGGTGAAAATAAGCGTGTGAGAAACTGGGCGCGCCGGAGAGTGGCGGTGGCGGCGGGTTGGGTGAACGTTAATCTGTTCCCGTGTGTGAAATATATAGGAGAGAGAAACTATTCGTTACAGGGAGGAGCGTGGGGATGGGTGGAGTGGCATTTCTCCGTAATAATGGTTCATATAAGGGATATTTAGGGAACAACATATTTTACATAAATGGAGAAGTTCGGGAAGCTGCTCTCCAATGGCTTCTCCCAACTACACATGAACGAATGGTGGCTGATAAATTAAGCATGTCTTAATTTTTGAGTTTTTTAGGCTTAGGCTTAATTTCCTAGTTAAGCCCTCTGTTAAGCTGAAAAGAACTGGCCCTTAATAAGAATAACCCCTCAATGTAAATACCATAAATACCATGCAGAAACTTTGTTTTAAGTGATATTTCCATCTTTCAGATTTTCTTTGTTGTCATAGACTGGTGCGTCTGGTAGAATCAACGTATTGCCATGAAGATTCTATCGGAATATATCTTTCCTAGAAGTTAATTGGATATTAACCAGCCTTTGGATCAAAGCCTCCCAATTAACAAGTCTAGGGCCAAATAAAGTCCTTCTGAACGTCACGTTTGGGGGAATAGACCCCAACACATGGGCAAGTGTGTCGCCCTTATGAAGCACAATTGCATACAATGTCCGATACTATTCTCGGAGTGTAGTGTTTCCAAGCCACTTATCTTCTTAAAACCGAATCTCTGATCCATCCCTAATCAAAAATGATCCATGGCCGAAGAAATATTTCTTCGTTGCCATTAGTTCAGCCTGAAAGTGTGAATTACCTGGTTTCCATAGGACTTGTTATAACGCCTTTGACCCAATATATTTCCGTTTAAGTATTGTTTGCCAAATTCCATCCTCAGTAAGCAATCCGAAGAGCAATTTACCAAGAAGAGCTTTATTTTTGACCTCCAGGTCATGAATACCTAACCACCCTTAGTCTTTGGGACTACAAACAACACTCCACTTAGCCAGTCTATACCTTTTCTTCTCACTATCGCCCTGCCAAAAGAATCTTGATCGAAAGAAATCCAATCTGTTCAAGACTCCTTTCGGCAATAGGAAGAAGGATACATTTACAGTACCATGTTAGACAAGACTGAATTTATTATAACCAACCACCCACCAATAGACAATAGCTTGCCTTTCCAACTACTTAAACGTAATTATAGTCTTTCCTCAACAATTTTCCATTCAACATTTGTAAGTCTCCGAAAATGAACTGGGATACCCAAATACCTAATTGGAAATTGATCTTGATTGCATTCAAAAAGCTTGATATATAGATGAGCCTGATCTTGGGCCTCGCCAAAACAAAACAATTCACTTTTATGTATTAATTTTAAGACCCGAAAGGTGCTCAAAAGCCAAAAGTATCAGTTTCAGTTTTTTTTGTTTTTTCTAAGTCATGTTCCATGAAAAATATTGTATCTTCGGCATATTGAAGAATAGATAAGTCCCCATCAACTAGATGTGGAATCACTCCCTCAAATTGACCATCAGATTTTGCACGCTCAATCATAATAGCTAACATATTAGCCACTATATTAAATAGAATGGGTGATAATGGATCGCCTTGTCGAAGCCCTTTCTTAGTCTAAAAGTAGTGGCCAATGTCGTCATTGAATTTTATTGCTACACTACCTTCCCGACACAAAGCTACGGATGAGAGCACACCACTCGGGTGAAAAACCTTTCATTCCGAGTGTTTGCTGGAGGAAAGACCACTTAACTTTATCATAGGCCTTCACAAAATCAATTTTTAAAATTACCCCATTCAACTTTTTGCTATGTAGTTCATGGACTGTTTCATGCAAAGTGGCAACTCCATCAAGGATATTCTTACCTTGCATGAAAGCGGTCTGTGAGGGCCAAACTACATGATCAACCACCGTGTTAAGTGTGATTATGGTCACCTTAGTGAATATCTTAAAACTAACATTAAGGAGACAAATAGGCCGATATCGCTGGAACCTTTCTGCTTCATTAACCTTAGGTAATAAAATAATCTTACCAAAATTCAGACGAAACAACTCAAGTTGTCCAGAATGCAGGAAACTGAACAATTCGAGTAGGTCTCCTTTAATAACTTCCAAGAAATTTTGATAAAATTCTGTAGGAAAGCCGTCTGGACCTGGTGCCTTGTTGTGTTCCATTTGGAAAACAGCTTTCTTAACCTCCTCCTTAAAATAGAGAGCAGTAGTAAGTCGTTTTCCACAACAAAAACCTGGGGTATATCGGCTGTACGGGTCTCATCCATACTAAAGTTTCCCTTATCAGGGGACCCGAACGGATCTTTATAATATTTTTTATGTAAGACTTAAGATTTTCATAGCCTTCAATTGTCCCTTCATCTTGGACAAGCGAATGAATAAGGCATGCTCGAGATATGGTATTGAATGCTAATTATGCACCGAATATCCTCAACCATGATGGCTGACATTCAGTTGCCAAACAAGAAAGACGGAAGGGTGTTCAAGCGAGGAATTTGGTGAGCTCGGCAATATTTCTCTTGTTTGGGCGGCACGAGGAGCACATCATAGTTTCGTTGGGCGAATTGAATTTCTTCTATTCACGCCACGGGATAAGATGTGAAAATTTCAAGAGTTCACGGTTTGTTTTGGACCAAGCAAAATTTCTAGGATGAAAAGTAAACGCTCTCACGAGTTCAAGGACAAAATGTGAACTTTCTTCAACGTATTTTATGGCTATTTGGTGGATCTGGAATCATCACTAAAAATGTAACTTAATCATGCTATTTAATGTCAGTTTTAGTTCTCTGCCGCAGTTTTTTCTTTAATTTTTCAGTATGACGAGACTAATTTTCTCTTAAACCGCGCCATTGACATCCTTTTTTTTGTATCTGTCTCTTGCCGTTTGTCCTTACTGTGACAGTGTGACTCCTTTTTTGTTTTGCAGGGGTCCTAACTCTCCTTGAACAGAGCTGGTCATGGGCAATGGTACCGCCAATCTTGAACGATTGAATCTATGACCTGTTAATTTGTTTTGGAATCATCTTGCTCAAGGAGACAAACCCAGAATATTCTTGATTACAAATACAGGTACAATCACAACATTACCACTACCTGTTAGGCCTAATTAACCTCGGTTTCGGTTTGCTACGGGCTTTATTCAGGCACAAGAAGCACAACTTACTAGGGATCAGTACTAATATACATGTTTTCTCTAGAATAGATTGAACTGGATGCGGCTGGCTGGTAGTACATGTCAAGGGGAGTACAACATTGAGTAATCAGTACTGTAGCTCATTGCTCCGCCCAAAGTGGCTGTTTGTTCTTAATCCTTTGTCTGGTTGTTCCCTGTAATAGCCAACAGTATGCGCTTATGGCCTTATGGGTGTAAGCATCTTCCCTGCTCAGCATAAAGGGACAAAAACCTGCATTGATATTGGTTTTGGAAGCAGGTGTATAAGCATTGTTTCCATCTTTTGTACATTGACAAGGTGTTCTACTGGTTTGGATTGAGAAAATAGAAGTAGATATTCATGGACTGGGAAAATAAAAAAATTATATCTCAAAATTATACTATATGAGTTTAGGGGAAAAAATCACTAGTCCAGGGAGACGGGTTTGGTCTTTTAACCGCTCAAATGTCCCTTATAACTCGTTACGTTCAAAACCTGTCTGTTTAAAACTGAAAGGCAGTGTTCTTGTTTGTTACCCGAAAATTTTGGATGTATCGAAATCGAAAGTCAGTGTTCGTAAAATGGTTAAAGTCTTCTTTTTGTTAGAAAAATAAAATAATTATAACTCTGAACAAGTTACCTCATGGTTTAAAGATAATTTAAACCAGATACGTACAACCCCCTCCCCCAAACTCAACAAAGCCCATATCCAAACCCATATCCAAAATCGGGTATATCTACGGTATAGGCAAACGTATTGGGATATGTCGGTACTCTTCAACCTCCGTCCCACAGACTCCTTATGGCTTGCCATCGTCGATCACCACCCCCGCGGGCCGACCGTGCGATCACTGCCGCCAGCCAACCTCGTGACCTTCGCCGCTGCCAGAAAGTCTTTTCCCTTTCCCTTACGCCGGACAGTCCAGCGACTTGGCCGGACAAGTCGCCGGACAACTTGCCGGACATGTCTTGCTCCCTCGTGCTATCTTTCTCAGCTAGCCAGACAAATACCTGACACACCACCAGACTTGTCCGCGGGTCAATGCGTCGCCGCGCCATCGACAACCTTGCCGGCACACACCTGTGAGGCCATGTCGAGGCTCATAACGGCCAGATCCACCTCCGAGTGTATCACAACCGCCTCCGCCACGGTGCGCCGGCCACAAACGCCTCTATGCGGTAGAGTAGCCGCCGTACGTACACTTATCCGGGGGTGAACGTACATACTCATATAAATATGTGTGTGCTGCATATTTGTACAGTTTAGTTGGGCCATATAAATTTTGTACAGGGCTATATATACCCATTTAATATTAATATTGAAGAGGCATTCGAGCGATATCAGCCGTCTTTGTGTCTAAGTTTGATCGGAGTTTGGGGGGAGGGGGCAAACCCACCCATATTTGTTTTGAAGTTGAATCTTGATTCAGCCCCACCCAATCCTGACACTGACATAACGTCCGAAGAACGTCGCTCGAATAATTCCAAATCAAATAAAACAAGCTACTTGAAGGCACTGATCTTCTTCTTTTAAGCTGTGCCATTGACATTCTTTGCTGTAAGTGTATCTTCCAGTTTGTCCCGTCTCTCCATGTAGCACAAAACAGGTCACAGATATGCTAAATTAACAATGATCTATGACCAATCTTGGACCTATGACCTGTTTCTTATGGAATCAGATCGTGATACCTGTCTTGCAAGTGCACACAAACCAGAATTTTTTTATCAAAATACAGCCAGTAATTACCTCTACTTCTCTGCAGGGCATAATTAACCTAAGTTTTCTAGAGCGTATATTTGTAGAGGTACACAAGCAGCAGCAATTCCTAGCTTGGGATTAGTTCTAATTGAACATGTATCTAGTAGAGTAGATTGAGCTGGATGCAGCTAGGTTAGTAGCATCTCAAGGGGAATACAAGATTGAGTAATCAGTACTTCAGTAGTACATTGCTTCTCCCAACGTGACTGTTTGCTCTTAATCCTTTGTCTGGCTGGTCCACGGAAGAACCCAACATATATGCTTATGGGGTGTAAGCGGCTGATTTGGTCAGCACAAAAGGGACAAAAACTTGCATTGATACTGGTTTTTGGATCTTGGAAGCTGGCGCATGTAAGCAGTTTGGAGCCTATTGCATGGCATTGTTCTCATCTCGTCACTCGTGATTCGGTACCTGCGTCAGTACATTCTTCAGTAAAAAAGACAGATTTTGGTAGTCAATAATTGTGGTTTGAGATGCTGGCATGGTCTCAATGCCATGAAATTCCTGCGTTCCAAACATGACAAAGTATTTACAGCCAGATATTTTTTTGCATCATAAACTGATGATCATGTCAACCGGAAACAGAGATGCTACAACAGAAGTGGATTTAGATAGCAAAACATGTTACACCAGTGGAGATATGATTATGTTTCAGCAGCCACTGTGTATATCACTACAAAGCAAGGCAATATAGCCCGGGAATTGAACACAGACAGTTCATCCAAATCTAAGCTTGAACTGACACTGTCACAGCCAAACTCGTCTGAAGAATTGCTGCCACTGACGACCTTCTTCACCTTCCCTGCCACAACCCTGCACACAAGCATCGCCCTCTTCTCGCCGCCGCCGTCATCATCCAACGATGACACCCGCGCCGTGTCATGAGCCCGCCCACTCGTAGCCATCGTCACAATCTTCCCATCGCCGTCGACCCTGATGATAAAAAACGCAAAATTTGTCATGCTAAAAGCTCTGCAAGAACTTTGCTGAAAATGTTCTCCGGTACAACATACCTGAAACCGTCTCTGATAATGCTGCACAGCTTGCACTGCGACGGCGACCGGCAGAGGGCGGTGGCACCGGCGGGGCCGAGTGAGCATTTGTCAAATGTGGTGCAGTGGAACCGGAGGAGCTCGTTGCCATCGGCGGCACACCTCGGGTAGCTCCTCCTGGCCAGCTCGTCGACGCTGCTCGCCGCCGCAGTCGACTTGACGTGCTCCCTGTACTGCTCGAACCTCTCCACGGTCTTGCCGGAGTGTTGCACCTTCAGTATCCTCTCGATCCGGCACACCGGCGCCGCCCGTGGCTTCTTGACGAGCCAGCTCGACTGGAAGATGATCTCCACCACGTTCCTGCTCGTGTCCTCGGCGCCCAGCTCCGAAACTGCAGTCATTTCATTCTTCAGTGGGTTATTTGCTTGAAAAGATTCAAGAACGTTATAATTTTTTTTCGAAATAAAGAATGTTATAGCTGCAACAACATAATATTTACCTGCATGACGGGTTGATCTGTGGAGCTGGAGGGACTCAGCTTTGACGAAGAACTCGTCGCAGTCGGGGCAGGGGAGCATGGCCATGGCGGCGTCGCCGAAGTGGCCTGACCTGGGGTCGACCACCGAGTGGCACTCGTAGTAGCAGCCGGAGAGCTTCCTGAAGGACCTGGAGCCGACCCCGATAGACGACAGTGGCGACGACAGAGCCGACGGCGACGAGGAGCTGACGGTTGTCGCCGTCGTCGCCACCGTGGTCTCCGAGTTGAACGACGACGACGCGGACACGACCGCGCTAGATGCCGCCATGGACACGGACAAGGTGTCATTGTCCGGAGTCTTCAGGGATCTGCTGCTCGAGCCGTTGCGACCGCTGCCGTTGCTGCTCCGGCGGCTTCCCCTGCTCAGCACAGCGCTCTCCTTCGTGCCGCAGATTGACCCCGCGCAGGTCATGCTCTTGCCAATGCTGATACTCCTCGGCATCGCCGTCTTCGTCGTGGTTGTCTTGTTCTTGCTCTCTCCTGCTTCTGCTACTTCGGGTCGGCTCCTGCTCTTCAACGCCATGGCTCCCCAGAAGGAAGAACCAGACTGCCGCTGCTGCTTTTTCCCTCCACATCTGCTCATCTTCTCGGCAGCTGCAACTGCATCCATTGGAGAGGAACAAGAACCAGTAGGCATACCTATCTTAAACCTTGTTGGGAGGGAGGGAGAAAGGGTGGCTGAAATTAGGGGACGGTGTCTGAAGCTTTGCTCAGTAAACTAGCTTTAGGCTCCATTGCTCCAGGATTAGATTACCAATTGAGCCCTTAATGACCCACCCTTTTGGTGTGCGTGACCTGGTAATGGTGGGTGGTGTGGTGTGGGGACTGAATGGAAAGGCACACAAGGTTGCAGATGCCAAGGAGATAAAAGGGGCTCGCTCGTGGCATGCAGGCATGGCATGGGCAACTTGCAATCATGCTTCCAATCCTCACCATGCGGTGTACTGTACTATCTATCCTTGTTTGTGTTCGTATCTTTTTTGAGATGCAAATTAAATCAGAGGGTAATCATGTAGTCTCATGCTTTAAGTTACAAAAGAACATGCAATCACATGGTTTAGTGAAAGGTAAGCTGCTAGAAAGAGGTTATTAACTATGAACAATATACTACACACTGGACTTTTTAGAACATTTTAATTATGTTAGCTTGAACTTGTATAGTGGTTTATATTTTGGGGCTAAAAAAGTACCAAAAAGTTCATAGATGATAGGTATACTAGGAGTTCCATATCTTGCTACAGTTCGTATTATATGATGCTCCCTTCAGCATGCTTGACTTTGAATGTGCTTACATGACTTTTTTTTGCGCAGATGCTTACATGACTTTGACCACTAGTATATACTACAAGTTTATTTGAATTAGACATGCATAAATTTTATTACTTCCTCCGACCTATATATATTACCTTTCGCAAATAGAAATGTATCTAGACACATTTTAGTCCTAGATACATTCATATTTGCGAAAGGTAATATGGGTCGGAGGGAGTATTATATCTTGTGAAATTTATATACATTGTATAGTAATTATTTTGTAGATATACTAAAAGGAGCATTAAAGTCAAAGATATGCACTAGAGACCAAAACTCAAGCACACCTTACATTGTGGAGCAGAGAGAGTATGATGTTTTTTTGTGTCATGTGCAAATAATGACAAGATAGAAATACCATTATTTTGTATATTTTTTCCTTGTACAAAGAATTTTTCACGATTCTATATTAAAATTTAGAAACTCAAAGTCCGTAGTATCTGTCTCGATCATAATATTTTCTCCAATTTACACCTATAACTTTCAAGGTGCAAAACTAACCTAAATAATTAATTTAATACTATTTGCTCATCACATGTATTTTAGTTCATTCACGATATTTTGTCCACATTTTCTTACAACAGTCACTATTGCGAAGAAATTTCAGTGTTTAATACAGTTTTCATAAGATTTAAAACATTTTAAAATTGCATGCTAGTCGAGATGAACATATTTATAGGACATTGCCATTGACCACTAGTATATACTACCAGTTTATTTGGATTGAACATGTATCAAATTTATAGGGAATATTTGCTACATGACATTGTTATTTTGTGTCCTTTGCTGAAACACACTGTCCGAACTTTCTATTTTTGGCACTGCGGTGTGTTCTGGCAAATGTATCACAAAATTATAATGATACCTGGTAAAGACATAATCGGGAAGTGTGTTCCAGCAAACGCCAAAAAATAACAGTGCCCTGTAGGAAATTTCCATTTTTATTGTTACTTCTTGCCAAATAATGTTAATATATATATATATAGCCCAGCTATTCTAGAACCGGTTGTAGATTAAGGATCTACAACCGATTCTGAACTTTCTTGTACACGTGCTTGAACTTCTCGCTATAGTAGATGCTAAGCAGGCTTGAACTTCTCGCTATTGTACGTACAATTTACGTGTTTTGATTATAGTTTTGAACCGTTTATCAGATTTATGCAAATGATATACCGTTGGAAAGCATATCAAATTTCGAAAATTTTCTGTTTTGAAAGTTTTCCGAAATTCTATACATTTTTTAAGGTATTTCAAAAACTAATAATCAGATTTTCACGTCTATTTATATTTTTGGAGAGTATTTTTTATCACGGTTTTCATACTGTTCATCGGAATGATGCATATGATATACCGTTGGATTCGTTAGGAAATTGCGAAACTTATTCATTTTAAGTATTTTTCGAAATTCTGAATGATTTAAAAGTAATTTTAAATATGGTAAACAACTATTTCGCGGATTTTTCATTTTTAGACACTATTTTGCTTATTGTTTTCAAATCGTTTATCCGATTGATGTAAATGATATGGCATTGAAAAGCTATGTATTAGGCGCAAGTTTTTCATGTTGATCATTTTTGCGGATTTCTTACCATTTAAGAGCAGATTTGAATATAGGTGATTCGGATTTTCGGATTTCTCGATTTTTTATGAACTGTTTTTGCAATTACTTCTAAACAACTAATCGGAATGAAGTAAATGATATACCGTTTGAAATATATTAAAATTGCGCAACTTTCTTGTCAAGGTGATATTTTCAAATTTTGTACGGTTTAGGAATCATTTTTAAGAATAGTAAACAATAGGAACGACGCCCATACGCGAGCGATTTGAATTTGGCATGGCTATGGTGGTTGAGTGGGGGCATGACGCCATGTACAACTGAAAGTAGACTCATATCATTGTATATTAAGTATTTTATGTGGTTTACTTGTGTAACAGGGACATATAGAAATGATTCTAATGGGTAGGATTTCCGCTTGGAAAAAAATAGAGTACTTGAACTGCTTCTTACATGCACTTGAACTTCTTGGGATGGGTAGCTGAACTTTTACTTTGCTCAAATTGATTTTTGTCAAAAAATAACTTTTTAGTTTGTTGCAATTGAACTTCCCTCTTGGTCAAAGTGAACTTTTCCTAAGTATAAAGAGAAATTTCCCTGATGGTGAAAAAGAAATCTGATAAAAGTGAAAATTCTAGCGTGTTCAAGGTGAATTGATGCTTATAGTGCATCCGAACTTCCGAGAGTTGCGTTCCTGAACTGCCTCGTTATTGCACTTGAACTGCCCTGAGTCATGCCCACAAGTCATGTTCTCTGAACTACCGCGTTAGTGCACCTGAACTGCCCGAATCAAGTTACTAAACTGCATCATTGGTGCGTCTGAACTTCCTGAAGTTCTGCCAGCTTGTACTTCCCTCGTTTGTGCGCCTGAACTTCCCAAAATTGCGGTATCTATGCACCTAACCTGCATGGATTCACAACATGTACTTCCTTCGTAAGCGCATCTGAACTTCCCGTTGTACTATATCTTCCCTTGTAACTGATTGTAGTGTAGTAATCTATAACCTTTTTTGAACTGCCGCGTTCATTACGTTTGAACTAGATCTAGGCATTCAGTTTTAACCACAAATTCGGTTCAGTTTTTCCTTTTTTTTATAATTCGGATAACAAGAAAGGTGCACCAAAATTATATTGATTGTTTGTTCGGTTAACCCGCAATTCGGTTCGGTGTTCGATCTAACTAAACTAACCAATATGATAGACTGAAGTGAAATAACAGCACTTGACTGCGCGTCCGTGACCAGGAATTGTGGTCGAGCACAACGAACTGGCAGTACATCCATTCACTGGTCAAGTACGTACATGCCTAGTTAAAATAACACGGTAGCATGCACGAAGCATGTATATTGGATAAATGAAGTTGGGAGATGGGACTACGGTGGATATATGAACATGCATGCGGTACCTGCGTCCGTGTGGGCTGTTCTGCCATATAAACTAGTACGAACGCATGACACTAGACTGAATATTTTGAATATTTATGCGCTCTTTCAAGTGGGCTTCTGTATTTCTTCTGTTATGTCGGTTAACTATAAGTTAAAACTGAATTTGACTATTAAAATTTGACTTACTATATTTACCAACCGAAATAAGCCTCAGTTAATTTGGTCTCAATGTATTCGGTATTTAGTTTGGTTAATTCGATTTTGGTGTTCGGTTTCGAGTTTTTCTTTCCTACTTCTGACCTAAACTTGTTTTGGTCGTGGTCTTGAACTGCCCAAGCTAGTGCAACTGAACTGCCAGTGTCGCATCTCGCAATCGTGTTTTTTGAACTTCCTTGTTAGTGCACCTGAACTTCCTAGAGTCGCGCTTGTCTATACTCTATACTTCCCTCATGAGTCTGCCTGAACTTCTCGGTGTCGCGGTCTTGAACTGCCCAGACTAGTTCAACTGAACTGCTAGGAGTCATGTTCCGCAGTTGCATTTTCTAAAGGTGCCTTGTTATGCACCTAAACTTTCAGGAATCGAAACAAAGTAAATGATATACCATTCGAAAGATATTCAAATTGCGCAACTTTTTTGTCAAGGTGATGTTTTCAAATTTTGCACGGTTTAGAAATCATTTTCAAGAATAGTAAACAATAGGAACGACGCCCATATGCGAGCAATTTTAATATGGCATGGCTATGGTGGTTGAGTGGGGAATGCCGCCATGTACAAGTGAAAGTAGACTCATATAATTGTATATTACATACCTATGTGGTTTACTTGTACACCCGGGACTTATATAAACGATTTTAATGGGTAGAATTTCCGCTCGGGAAAGACAGAGTACTTGAACTGCTTTTCACATGCAGATGAACTTCTCTGGATGTGTAACTGAACTTCTGTTATGATCAAATTGAATTTTGACAAAATTTAACTTTTTAATTTGGTGCAACCAAACTTTCCTCTTGTTCAAAGTAAACTTTCACTTAGTATAAACAGAAATTTCCACTATGCTAAAAAAGAAATCCAACAAAACTGAAAATTCTAGCATGTTCAAGGTGAATTGATGCGTTTAATGCATCTGTACTTCCCAGAGTTGTGTTCCTAAACTGTCTCGTTAGTGCGTCTGAACTGCCCTGAGTCATGCCTACAGGTCACGTTCTCTGAACTACCACGTTAGTGCACTTGATCTGCCCGAGTCAACTTACTGAACTGCATCGTTGGTGCGCCTGAACTTCTTGAAGTTCTGCCAGCCTGTACTTCCCTCGTTTGTGCGTCTGAACTTCGTGGAGTTGCGGTCCTGAACTTTTCGAGCTAGTGCAACTGAAATGCTTGGAGTCGCGTACCGCGGTCAAATTTTCTAAACTGCCTCGTTAGTGCACTTGAAATTACCGGAGTCGACCCACCTGTACTTTCCTCGTTAGTGCGCCTGAACTTCCTATGGTAGTGGTTCTGAACTGCCCGTGCTAGTGAGCTGAACTGCCAGGAGTCACGCCCCATAGTAGTATTGACATGCCTCGTTAGTGCACCTGAACTTCTTGAAGTCGCGCCCGCATGTACTTCCCTCATTAGTGTGCCTGAACTTCTTGGGGTCGCGATCTTGAACTGTCCTCGTTAGTGCAAATAATGACAAGATAGAAATACCATTCTTTTATTATTTTTCCTTGTACAAAGAAAATATTTCATAATTCTAGATTAAGATTTACAAGCTTAAAGTCTGTAGTATCCGTCTCGATCATGATATTTTCTCCGATTAACACCTATAACTTGGAAGGTGCAAAACTACCCTAAATAATCAAGTTAAGGATTGGGCAGTGGTTTTGTATTCTTAGGTTTACACTAAACCTTGGAAATATTAACCTAGAGTTGAATTTTATTATTTATTTCGTCTGTTCCATATTAGTTGTCACCAATTTAGTAAAGTTGTACTAAATCAGCGACAACTAATATGGAAAGGAGGTAGTACTATTTGCTCATACGTATTTTATATACTTTTGAGGGTTATCATCACATGTATTTTAGTTCATTCACGATATTTTTTCCACATTTTCTTATCGGAGTCACTTTTGAGAAGAAATTTCAATGTTTAATACATTTTTCAGAAGATTTAAATCTTCATAAAATTGCATACTATTTGAGATGAATATTATTATAGGACTAGATTATTTTGATGTCAATTTTTTTTATTAAAATATATGAAACATCATTCGAAATGGTAATAAAATGTTTAAACTTAAAAACAAAATCCATTTGTTTGTATGGATATTACATATACACGGATGTGAGGCCGGGTTCTCCCACATTGTCTACTATATGAACCGATATGAGTTGCAATGAGGAAAAATAAATAAATATGTATCATCCGCTTTATCCGCTTTAGATAAGAAATATCTGTTTTGCTAGTTCTCTGGAAACTATCATGATTCGTGCATTTAAGTTGCAAATTTGATTGCAACTGAGAGTTTTTTAGTTGAAAGTTGGAATGCAACTGAGATTTTTCAGTTGTAACTAAAAAAGTGTCTAGATTGTTAGATTTGTTTTAGGATTCATGCTAATAGTAATTTGCAACTGCAATTCGATAGATGGAACTAGCCACCCGAGAAATAGTTTCCAAACAATGGAAGGATTACCCTCTCTAGGAGAAAGTAAAATGAGAACATAATCCATATGGAAGGAATCATCCTCTGAATATGCACCGCAATCGAAACACTGATCTCGAAATGGGAGATGGAATGATTGGGTCGTCACATACCACAGCACTCGATGGAAATCCACTCGGCTGGAGCACTGCGATGGAAATCGAACGCAACGCAATGGGCTTGGCAAGCTTTTTGCCTGTAAAAGAGTTCCTCGCGCGAGGAGCACGGGGTGCGTCCCATCATTAGAGCCGATCGGAATTGAACGGCTATTTGGCTCCATGCGTGGCTAGCAGTCTGGTCCTGGTCCTGGCTTTGCTTGTCTGGACCGTTGTCGTTTGATTTGGTTTTGGAATGGCGCGAAAGATGGTCGTCGATTTGGTCGTCGGGTAGCGCGTTCGTGCCATGGCTTCCTCTGGGCCCCACCTGTGTGTCAAGTTAGCTAGTTCTTGTATCAGAGTCCACTTCTCTTCTCTCCTGTCCTCTCTCCTCCAACTCATCATAAATATATTATTTTAATTTTTATAGCCAGCTGACTAGATTCTACTGTACTTGCTCTTATGGATATCCCGCACTTGGATAACTCTGCAATCTACATGTGCGCATCATCCGTAATTCATGTCTATGATCTTTGTCATCATTAGCTCCTTTACCCCTTATGTTCTTTTCCTTCCCACAAAATCAACAATACGGCAGAACACACAATCCAACTTATTCCAGTGTATATCTAAGCAAAGATTAGCAACAACAATAGTCCAGTGACCCGATTCAAGGATTCACGTAACCACATTCGAAGTCTCAGAGATCATCCTATTTAGCATCTTAACCACCCCGAGGGCATCAGCAGGAGATTGCACCAACCAAATCGAATCGCGTTGGAGCTGAGCAGAAAAATGTGGAGCAAGTACCGGTACCAGCCCTCTACAACATGTGCAGGTGCAGAACAGCCCGAAACATTACGCTTAGAGCATCTCCACTCGCCCCTCGACCCCCTTCCAAACGTCCTCCAAACGCTATTTGGGGGCGCCGGCGTAGAAAATCCAGCCCAACCGCGTCCCCCAAACAAAAATTCCATCCGACAGGGTGTATTTATTCATCCGGCGTACCCGATCCAAACCTGTCCACGGGGAGGGGGGGGGGGGGGGGGCTCGATGCGTGACTCGCCGCGTGGCCCATTGTCAGCGACAGCACCGACGATTCGACGTCCTCATCACCTCGTCTCCCGCGCCGAGTAATGGCGCTGCAACTGGCGGCAGCTTTGCAGCGGCGCAGCGAGCCGTCGCATCGGAGCACGCGTCAGCGTAAATGAATGCCATGTCGCCGCTTCGCGCCCCTTCTCCTTCGTTTTCCTGCCTGCTTCCGGCTATAAAATGCTCGACGCCTCGCCATTAGGCTCACACCCTCCAACTACCGGTGGAAAATGTCTCGCCGCCTCTTCACAACCTACACCATGCTCCCTCGCGGTGGTAGCGGCAGGCCACCACCACCACCACCACCACCACCGCCCCCACCTCCACCCCCACCGCCACCGCCACCACAGGAACCAGCTCCGCCGCAGGGCGATGAAGAGGAGGACTCCGACGACGATGAGTTTTACGATGGCCTGCTGATGGATGCGGAGGCGGAGGAGGCCGCTGCGGAGCAGAGGGCCATCCTCGCGTCGTTCGAGACGCAGCGCCGCGACCAATCGGCACAGCAGTTCATGGTTGTCGAGAGGAGGGCGGCAGCGGCAAGACTGGCGGACGAGCAGGCTGTAGCTCACACCGTAGGTCATCGCTGCAACATCGAAGCGGCGTGGGCTACGATGGCGGCGGCTGAGCAACGCCTCGCCCAGGTGGACCGAGCTGGCGACGGTGGCGGCGGAGCACCAATGACGCGAGCAGCAGTACCCTCTTCCTTCCTTCGATTTGGAGGCCCAGCGATAGGTGGAACACCTGACATTCACCTCCTTCCTCGAGGACGTCGAGCGTCACCGTCGCTAGCGTGTTGCGGAGGAGAGCCATCGTGGCCGTGGGATGGTTCCCCGCTGGTCCGATGACGGCGCTGGGCCTGCCAACGCTCCACCACCACCATCGGGTGCATCGGGAGCCGGCGTCGCCGGCGATGACTCCGATGAAGACGTCCTCTTTTAGCTTTAGTTAAATTTTGCCGTATTATATAAAAACTATCTAAATTTCAATAAAATCTATCTAATTTGCTGAATTGTGCCAAGATTCAAATTTGGGATGGGGGGCAAGGCTGGGAAACCGCCGCCCCATACCAAAATCAGCACCGGCGCCCCCCAAATGGCCTAAAATTGCCTTGCGTCGGTCGCTGTTTAAAGGGCGAGTGGAGATGCTCTTAGTCCCATAAATTTGAATTTATGAGATCAATCTTCTCCTCTTTGGCAGCTTCTGAAGATCCATCAGCCAGTCCCTAGAGATGGACCCACATTAGAGAAAGACGTTATCGGTATAACCGATGAAAGCAACTAGTTGAAGGTCAAAACAGCCAGGAAATGATAAGAAGACAAAAGATAAGGTTATCCACTTCTCCTCTGTCTCCGGTAACTTGCAGTTTACACCGAGAGTGTTCCCGGATGCCCGTGCGAGATTTTGGGTGGTGTAGGCCCAGGTCGTGGCGGCGCTCAGAGGCGGCTGCCTCGCTGGAGGATGGGAGGGCGGTGGTGGTTGAGGGAACGAGCGAGTGATGGGGCCTCTGCGAGCTCCATGGCTGGGCGATTGGCGCATCCGGAGACCACGGAACACAAAGACAAAGCTGTAGGGAGGACTATGGGAAAAACATCGAATCGTTCTTTTCACTTCGTGGTGGCAGCGGTGGGTAATTTTGTTAAACTCTAGGGGCAATTTCAGAATATACAAACGAACCAAACGATGGAACCCTTGCCAAAGACGAAGCGGTAGGGAGGACTATGGGGAAAACATCAAATTGTTCTTTTCACTTCGCGGTGGCAGCGGTGGGTAATTTTGTTAAACTCTAGGGGTAATTTCAGAATATACGGATGAACCAAACCATGGAACCCTTGCTCCCTTTATTATTAGGTATAGATAGAGCTAAGCGACACGGATAAGTCAGGACCAAGCCGAGAATGTCCATTCGTTGTTTGCTTTGGGCGCGTTTGGTAGCCTGCAAGCAGTTGAACCACGCCTTGGAGAGCAGAAAGCGGCCCATTTAGATGCCCACGACACCCCCCGGTACAGGACAACACACGCGTTAAAGCACCCCTCGCGCAGGCCCAGTGGAAGCGCTCGAATCGGTGGTTTCCACAGGGCCAGGCTTGGCAGAGGCAAAAGTCGCCTCAAAATCTCCCCCAATCGCACGAGTGGAGAAATCGCAGGAGACGCGGCATAACTGCACTGCCCCCGGTCTCAGTGCAGTCACCGCTCCTCTCACGTCCCATCTCTCAGCCATGGACGCATCGCCTACGCCGTCGCCTCCTTCTCCTTCCTCTCCGGTCCCGTGGACTCCGGCGAGGACCGTCGTCGTCATCGATTGCGACCCGAACGACCTCGGCAGGGCGGCGGCGCCGATTGACCCGTCTGCAGAGCCGGCGCTCAGACGGTCGTCGCTGTACATGACGATGCCCTCAGATTCGTTCCCCTCCTGCCAATCGATCCTCGCCGACTAGTGGAGGTCAATGCAGGGGCGCCTGGCGGCAGCAAGGAGACGGCGCAGGCAACGGTGGTTCACCCTGCTCAAATGAGGCAGGTAGTGTTGTCCCGCTTCGCCCTGTACCCGCTACCATCGAGCAGGGTGCAGATCGAACCGAGGGCGCCGCCGCTGCCAACCGTCACGCCTTCACCGGGACCATCACTGGCGACCAGAAGATCTCTGGCATCGGCTACTCCCCCTCCAAGGCGTGAGCAGGTCCTTCCTCCTCCCCCGAGGTAAATTCTCCTCTCCCCATGGCTAGAATCCTAGATTGAACTAATGTTTTTTGAGGCTGACAGTACTAGATGGCTTCCCATCGACGTTCTCCTCTCCCCATGGCTTCAATCCTGATCGACGATTTGACATGCACGCCTAGCAGTTGACATTGATAGGATCGACATTGTTGGCAGTTGACATGGTAGGATTGACATTGTTGGCAGTTGACATTGGTAGAGTAGACATTGGTAGACATTGTTGTTAGCTTAGTAGACATTGCTCTGTATTGACATTGGTAGACATTGTTGTGTAGAGAAGATGCAAACTACACATTGGTGTTAGCTTGGTAGACATTGCTGTTAGCTTGGTAGACATTGCTCTGTACTGATATTGGTAGACATTGCTCTGTACTGACATTGGTAGACATTGTTGTGTAGACATTGGTAGACATTGCTCTGTACTAACATTGGTAGACATTGCTCTATACTGATATTGGTAGACATTGTTGTGTAGACATTGGTATACATTGTTGTGTAGACATTGGTATACATTGTTGTGCAGACATTGGTAGACATTGCTTTGTACTGACATTGGTAGACATTGTTGTGTAGGCATTGCTCTGTACTCACTTTGGTAGACATTGCTGTGGGATCATTATGCTCATCATGTACAGGACTGGGACGCCACCGTCGCCGGCTACGTGCACCGGCCTCTGGCCGTGGAGGACGAGCTCTCCATGAACCCCTACATTGATGCACGCCCAGAAATTCCTGGGGCGGTCGCCTATCTCAGGGAGCGGGAGGCCAAGTCGACGTCTGTCCGTAAACCTCGCCTGGGACATTACGAGGTCGTCTAGGTGCCAAGGCGCTTGTACGTCCAGCTCAGGGCGTGTGACCTTGTTGTCCTTGCCATCCCTCCTGCCATATCCTGGGAGGTGGACAGGGTGCTGAAGGTCACGGCGCAGCAGGTGCCACCGTCCCGCTCCGCCACGGTGAGTTCTACGAGTACTGCGTCCACATGGAGTGGTTCGAGGGCAATCTGTTCTTCATGCGGGGCTGGGAGGCCATGGTGAAGAAGCTCACTCTGCGGCAAGACGACGTCCTCATCTTCGAGCTCAATGTCAACTGCTTCCACTTCACCCTGATCTGAGCCACCTCCTCCATCCAGCCGGTGATGAATGATACGTCCATTTTGCATCACTATTTTGTATCATAATTTACTGTTATTTATTGATATATTTCATATTTAGGGTTGATACTTATGTTATTTCCTTTGTTTCCACATGTTTGATGATCATCGAAGGATTTGCTGCCGGAGTCAGGATTCTGCTGGAAAAAGGACCATCAAGGGACCATATTTTGAAGATCAGGAAAATTCCAGAAAAATACCAGGAAATTATATTTTCCCAGAAGACTCAGGAAGCCAGAAGGAGGAGTCGAGAGGAGCCAGGGGGGCCCACACGCCAGGGTGGCGCGGCCTGACCCCTGGCCGCGCCAGCCCTGTGTGAGGCCGCCCTGGCCCACTTCTGGTCTCGCCCCTTCGCGTATTTCATCGTCCCCGAAAACCTAAGTCAGGGGGGGCTCAGAGTTAGACACAGCCGCCTCTGCGGGGCGGAGAACACCAGAGAGAGAAAAGCTCTCCGGCAGGCAGAAATCTGCTAGGGAAATTCCTTCCCGGAGAGGGAAGATCGTCGCCATCGTCACCATCATCGCACTGGACTTCATCGGGATCATCATCATCATCATCTCCATCACCAGCACCTTCATCTCCACCATCACCACGCCATCCCGCTGTAACATCTTGAGTTGGATCTTGTTATATTCATAGGGGAAACTTTCCCGGTGTTGATTACTCTTGTAGTTGATGCTATTGAGTGGAACCGTTGAGTTAAGGTTTATGTTCAGATTGTTATTTACCATTATTTCACCTCTGATCATGATCCATATGATGTCTTGTGAGTAGTTTGTTTAGTTCTTGAGGACATGGGAGAAGTCAAGATGTTAGTAGTGAATTATTGTTGAGAAATATTTAATGGTTTGATATTGTTGTGGTGCTATTTCACTAGTGGTGTCATGTGAACGTCGACTACATGATACTTCACCATTTATGGGCCTAGTGAGATGCATTGTGTATTTGGCTACCGATTGTGCGGTTGCTGGAGTGACAGAAACCTAAACCTCCGTTGGGAAACCATTGCACCAGGGAGCGTAGGATCTTAGAGTTTAAGGCTGTGGTTAGATTTATCTTAATTACTTTCTTGTATTTGCGGATGCTTGCAAGGGGTATAATCACAAGTGTGTATTTATCCTAGTAAGGGTAGTGCGCTAGCACAGGTTCACCCCCATAACACCTATCAAACCAATAAAGACTATTGGCTTTATGAAGCGAAAGCTCTTGACAGAAACTCCCGTGTGTCCTCGAGAACGTTTGGTTCTTATAAGTACACAACCGGCTTGTCCTTTGCTGAAGAAAGGATTGGGCCACTTGCTGCAATTGTTACTACTGTCTTTTATTTACTTGCACTTTATTTACTCGTATTACCAAATACCCTTGAAAACCTGTTTGTTAGTATTTACAGTGATTCCTTGATCAAAACCGCTCATCAACACCTTCTGCTCCTCGTTGGGGTTGACACTCTTATTTATCGAAAGTACTACGATACACCCCCTATACTTGTGGGTCATCAATGAAGTGCAAGCGCCATGGCATGCCGGTGGCGAAGTGATCATGGCTGCCACATAATGTATAGAACTGAACTAGGTAGTGTAGGTAGTGCTGACGGGTGTTATATGAAACCCTTGTTTTGTACCACGGGAGTGTTCCCCTGGTGTGATTAAGCCTTGCTGGGTCCTATGTGAACCTTATTTTGTGCCAGAGGAGTGTTCCCCTGGTGTGCAGTCTGTTTAGATAGGGATGTTAAGTATGCTAAGCTCTGTGATCAGTGTGTGATAGCTTTGTTGTGCTGTCTTCTAGTGCCTAATGATGTGATCAGTGTTTGATGTGATGCTATCGTTCGAAGGTAAGCTCACCAATGTTTGAAAGTGGTGAGCACATCTCAGTGCGAGTGTCCTTCAGACGACAAACAAACACCAGGCTGTGTGCTCTTCTCGCACAGCGATGGAAACAACGAGCATCCAATCAACATGGGCCTTTTGGATCTCTGGATGCGACCCAGGCCACCAAACGAAATGCTGGTTTTGGCCCGTTTGATGCGACCCAAGCCCGCCAGCGCCTGCGCCCAGGAAGCCCAAAAAAGGCTGCAGGCTACCAATCGCGCGCTTTGTGAAGCAACCTTGGCCATTTCAGTTCATGTAAAAATGTCTGAATTACCAATCGTTACTCCCTCCTATTAAGGATGGGATTTGGTTAACTATTTATCTTTCAAATCCAAAACTATTTAATCTTTTTTGTAAGGGGGTGACTACACCCACATCAACCTAAAACTAGCGAATCTTCAGGTCGTTCCGACGGGACGCAAATTTTCCCAAAATGGAAATCCAGAGCAAGTGGGTTGTACAATTATGGCGGGAACTGGTGGCCGGTCCCGCGCGGGATTCCCGCGTCCGCCCCAGGCCCATAGCCTGCCCAGTCTTTACCCCCACCCCAGACACCATCTTCTTCTCCACAAAAACTGAAACCAGAATAGAAAAGATCGATCTGCTACATCCAAATCAAGAACACGCCGAAAGCTGGAAAACCATCGTCGCAGCAAAGAAGAACAACTTTGAAGCTTATCTGCTACATCCCCTTCATTCTTTCTATTTATTCCCACCCCCAGACACCATCTTCTTCCCCAACGAAAAAATTAACCTAGAACAGGAAGATCTGCTACATCCAAAGGGAAAACACGATGAGAACCACCGCCACAGATAAAAAGAACAGCTTTGAAAGGTTAGCTACTACATCCCCTTCATTGTTTCTCTTTCCCTAATCCCTGAAAGAACAACAGAAAATAAGAACTAGCTCTACCTTTCAGGTTACCTGCTACATCCCTGCACCCTTCCCAATTTCTCAGAACTGATGCATACAAAGACCTTGGATTGAACTACCTGCAGAATAACTGGTACATCCCTGAACCATTTTCTCTGTTGGTACCTGAAGAAACACCCAGATCCTAACTAGCTTTGCTGATACCCTAGATCCTAACTAACTTTGCTACAACCCTGCACCCTTTTCTCTGTTATTCAGGTTTTGTCTACTACATCCCTCTCTCTCTTTGCTGATACCTCAGAAGCTTTTACAATCTGGGGAGGGTAATCTAGCTTGACTACATACCCAGATTAAAGAAAAAGGTTTCAGCATGATATGGTGAAAAACTGAACCTACATGCTGTCAAGAACCTAAATTTCCTTGCACCTGCAAAAAGCTGTAAGTTTTCCAACAAGAATACTCAATTTCTTCATCTATTTGTAGTTGGATAAGGCATATGTGTCCTAGCATGATGAAAGCAGTACTTAGTACTACATGGTCTTGCATACATGTCTTTGCCTGCTGTTATAGGCCCAGGATACTTGAAATAATGTCAAAGAGACAGACAAGTCTTCGAAAACCATGGAAACTATGCCATGAGATTTTGTAGCTGAAGAAGTAGTAAGAACCATCATCCCATGAAACTTGGAAGCTATAGAAGTGCATGAACCAGATGATGTTTGACAGCACAACTTGTAGATGTAGAAACTGTACCTAATTTGAAAATGGAAATTCAGATGAAAGATCTGTAGTGAGTTACATTTGGTAACATCAATGACTGTGAATGTAACATAGGAGTGGTGAAAATTCAGAACAAAAATTAAGAATGTAATTTAAAAAATCATAGTACTGGGAATGTAACATTAATGAATTGTTTCATTTTATTGAGAATGTTAGTTGTTTCTATTTACTACATTGTCTTGCGGTTCTTGAGTAACACAAATACAATGTTTTATATTACTTGTAGTCACTACATCTACTTGTTTGTAGAAGCAAGTTGAAAAATGCCTAAGGGCTTCAAGTACTGGTTTGGAGAGCTTGACCTAAATAATCCACTTGATGAAGATTTTGTGTCTGCAATGCATGAAGATGAGGCTGGTACTCTGTTGGTACTAGCACTGGTGCTAACACTCAGATAGATCCAAGTGGTCATGCAAATTCATTTATGCATTAAGAACTACTTCTGGTCCTAGCTCTGATATCCCCACATCGCTAGATCGAGTTGATCAGTCCAATGATCCTCCCAGTCATCGCAGACATGGTCACTCAAATTTGCGGTCAGGGGTTACGTTATCAAGTGAAGATAGTGGATGTGACGGTGAAGTATAGTCAACACCAGAAGGCTTTGCCCCTCAGAAACCATTTGTTGGCATGATTTTTGATACCCTTACTAGATGTCTCACGCATTACAATAGATACACAAGACATGTTGGTTTCTCAGTTAGGATTGAATCCTCTAGGAGATCCACTGTAGACAGTGAGAAGGATAAAAGTTTGTTTGTCTGCAACAAATCTGGCAAGAATGCTGAAGATGAAGAAGTTCCTTTGAAGCAAAGGAATTGTAAAATTACAAAATTGTGTGAGTGCAAAAGCAAAGTTGCATGTGAAACTAGGTGGCATGTAACTCAATTTGTTGAGGAGCACTCTCATGAGCTCATACAGAAATTTGCATTGAAAAAGTATCTGAAATCACACAAGAAGATACCAATTGAAGAGAGGAAGTTCATTGATATGCTCCATGAAGTCAACATTAGTGCAGGCAGAATCATGGAGATCATGGGTGAAATCTATGGTTGCAACAAAAATGTACCCTATGACACCAAGACAATCAGTAACTACACTGCCTCGCTTGGAGAAAAAGAGAGATTCAAGGACATCCCTGCCCTGTTTGATTACTTTGAAGAGTTGAAAGAGCGTGATCCAAAGTTTATCTACCAGTACAGCCTTGATGAGGAATCAAGGGTACATAACCTATTCTGTTACAAGCGTTGGGTTGTGGTTTTACAATGACTGCATATCATTTGATACTATATTTCTGACAAACAAGTATAAGATTCCATATGCACCCTTCATTGGTATTAACAGATACGAGCAATCAATTCAGTTGGGTTGTGGTTTTGTTAGGCATGAGAGAATAGAGGATTTCTTTGGCTTTTCGAGAAATTCCTCGAAGTTATGGATGGATTGCATCCTCTGAATATCATCACAGATCAAGATGCAGCAATGAGGAGTGCTATTCTTACTTTGCTGCCTCATACATGTCATAGTAATTGCCGCTGGCATATAATGCAGAAAGTACAAGAGAAGCTGGGTCTGTTTATTGCAAAGAGAGATGATTTGAGGAAGGATTTCAATGAAATTATTGATTACAGCTTGACTGTTGAAGAGTTTGAAACCAAATGAGCTGAAATGTTAGTGAAACATGACATTGTGGACAATGATAATTTCTTTTCTGTCTGGGAGTTGAGAGAGTGCTTTGTTCCAGTGTATTTCCAAGACCGTTTCTTCCTGTTCCTACAGACTACAACTCAAAGTGAGGGGTTTAATGCGGTTCTTAAGAGATACATGAACCCACACGATAGCCTTTTACGTTTCTTCCAGCAATACATGAAGTTGCAAGAAGACATTGAGATACATGAAGATGCGCATGAGTTTGATGGAGAAGATAAAATTGTGAGGCTTTGGTCTGATTTCCCAATGGAGAAGCAAATTTTTCAAAGATACACAATGCCACTGTACAATCGTTTCTAATTGGAGCTGCACAAAATCACATCATACAATGGCCATGACTGTGGCGGAGGTGTTTTTGAGATTTTTCTAGTTCAGGGTTATGTGATTGGTTATGGACAAAGGACTTACACAGTAAACGTGGATTTCAGAAACAAGATCTCCAATTGCCAGTGTTGTAAAATCAAAAAGGATGGCATTATTTGTTGTCATGTCCTAAAGGTTATGTCCTATATTGGTGCTATGAAGAGAATCCCTGAACACTACATCCTACATAGATGGTCGCGGCCTGATCCAGATGTAGTTCCAGCAACTACTGAATTCCCACAACATCCCACTGAGAAGAAGTTGTCCAGGAAAGATATGCGGATGTTGCGGTACGGGAACATGCGTAACAATTTTTCTAGGCTAGTTGTTGACTTAGCAGCTTCAGAAGAAACTAAAGAGATAGCTGACAAACACATGAAAGCTATGCAAAAGGAACTAGCTGATTTAAAAAGAGCAGCTGCAGATGCATTGAAGAGGAAAAAGAAAGCACAGGCTTCTTCAAGCACAACACCTGATGCTGATATTGAAGCAAACACCACAATGGAACATGATGCTGATCTTGCTGATTATAGGAAGGCTAGAGACCCACCAATAACAAATACAAAGGGTAGACCATCCTAGAAGAGGAAGAAAGGAGGCCTTCAACTACAGAAGCCTAATCCTACTGTGTGCAAAGTCTGTGGTGATTTAGTTCATGATGTGCATAACTGTCCTGTCTGGCTTGCAAATCCTGAAAAGTATCCAGTACTCTCCTTGTTCCAATGATCTGTAGATGCTATGTTATTTGTCTAGGTATCACTGGAAATACATTGTAATCAGGGTAGTTTTGGTGTTACATTTTAATGATTATTCTATGAATGTGCAGTAATTTTCAGATGATATGAATTTTGTGTGATATAAAATAAATGATAGGGCCTACAAGAAAATATAGTACACAAAATGAAAGCAAGTAAAAACATACTGAAAACCATAAAGATTTCAAGAAGGATTTGCTGTACCTAATAATCAGAGCAACCGAAGCTACACATACAACTACCATGGAGCTTTGTTGCGGTGGAATGACAACCACTTTTCTGTGAACGTCTTCCTTATATTAGGAAGGTCTTTCTGAGTGAAACCAGTGGCTGCCCTTCCGTGCTTTTCTTCTAGGTTCTTAAGCATTAAGAATCCATAGTCGAAACTACATCCCAAGTTTTGGAGATATTGGTAAAAACACAAGACAAACAATGGATGATCAGCTCATTGCTATGGGATTGTAGAAAAGGACAGCCTAGAAAAATTATGGAAGAAAAAAATCATTTCAGCTAACTTCATTACAAAAATCAGAAGCTATATTGTACTGCATGTAGAATACATCATGAGTATGAGCTACACCTACTTCCCCTTAAGTAGAATAAACAGATAAAATTTTGGTGTTTAACTTACGTGTTATTTTGTCGTGGACTATCAAGTACTTTGACTAGCCAGTTTGAAATGTCCACACTTGATTCCTTGTACTCTCTGGGCCACATCTTCTTTATGCCAGTAATAAGCAGATGACATGATGGCATCATGAGAGATTGACCATCTTTTGATAGGGAGTCAATAATCTCGAATCTTCCGCCCTTTATGTTCAGTACAACCAACCAATAGTGTCCTGAAGAGTTCTTAGTCTGCAAAGACCATGCCTTCAATGTTGGGAAGCACACCT
Source organism: Dactylis glomerata (assembly GCA_007115705.1). NCBI lineage: Eukaryota > Viridiplantae > Streptophyta > Magnoliopsida > Poales > Poaceae > Dactylis > Dactylis glomerata. The sequence continues at coordinate 1,555,270 of QXEO01000647.1, forward strand.
GTTTTCAATGTTAAATTGGAAAAAATTATTAAGGTACTATCTTAGTAAGTATAAAACATGGTATTTCATAACAATGGTCAAGCCTTTTTCCTGGGATCTTCTCAAAACATCTTGTTACATCCTTGAGGTTGAATCGGCCATCCATCAAGTACCTCTTTTCAAAAGAAATGAAAAGAAAATAAAAATGTATGGATTAGAAAAAATATGATATCATCCAAAGAAAAATGTGTTCTCTTCGATGAAGGTGATTTTTTTAACAAAAACATGACTGTTACTTACGGATACACGAAGCGGCATGATGTACTTTTTGGGATTCTTATTCGCCTCCTTGATGACATGAATACCTATTTCAGCAACAAGATTCCACTCCTGGTGTCTAGGTTTAACTGAATCTGCCAGATGACCAAGATTACAATAGAAGGTGTCATAGTCTATGACTACCTCCTCGTTGTTTTGTGACAAAGTTTTGTATCCATGTTGGCAGACCATGGTGAAAGGACACAGATGTCGCCTAGAGGAGGGGTGAATAGGCGATATCAAATTTTATGAATGGCTTGAACAAAAGCGGAATTAAACTAGCGTTTATTTTGTCAAGCACACAAAACCTAAATAAACTAGGCTCACCTATGTGCACCAACAACTTATGCTAAGCAATACAAGTAACAAGGTGATAGCAAGATATATGACTTGAAGCACGAAGGCTATCACAATGTAAAGTGCATAAGTAAAGAGCTCGGGTATAGAAATAACCGAGGCACACGGAGACAATGATGTATTCCCGAGTTCCTCCCTTGAAAGGGAGTACGTCTCGTTGGAGGGGTGTGGTATCGCCAGAAAGGCCTAACCAATGCCACAAAGGCCTAACCAACGCCACAAAGGCCTCACCCTATTCTCCGGTGTGAGCTTGCACCACAAAGGCCTAGCTCACTCTTCCACTAAGGGGTTCCTCAAGGCGGAACCGGGCCTTTACACAAAGCTTGGGGCACGCATCCACAACTAAATTGGAGGCTCCCAAGAATAGCCACAAAGGCACCACAAAGCCACAAATCCATCTAGGGTTCCAAGAACCCAAGAGTAATAAGCTCACAAACTTTCACTTCCACGATCTCCGAGGAGAACTCAAACCGATGCACCAAATGCAATGGCAAGAGCACACAAAGTGCTCAAATCCTTCTCACTCAAATCCTACCAAAGCAACTTATGCTATGGAGAGATATGAGAGGAAGAACAAAGGAAATCCACAAAGAACTCCAAGATCTAGATTTACTATGTTCCCCTCACTTAGAGGAGAGATGGATTGGTGGAAGTATAGATTTAGATCTCCTCTCTCTTTTCCCTAAAAAATATGCAAGAATCATGGGAGAAATGGAGGAGGAAGGGAAAGCTATTCAAGGTCAACAATGGAGGAGAGAGAAGCCCAAAACGTACTCAGCCCAAGGAGGAAGAAGGGGTATTTATACCCCCCCTTCTAAAAATGACCGTTGCAGGATTTTAGGCCGGATTATCCGGCCTTGGGACAAAATATCTGCCAAAATATCCGCCCCCACGAATAATCCGGCCCTGGACGAAATATCCGCCCCAAATATCTACCCCCCATCTGATTGACGCCGAGCTGAGTCCTTAGCTGTTTTCGTCGAATTCCCGAGGGGGCGGATTATCCGGCCCTGGATGAAATATTCGGCCAAATAATCTGGCCCCCTATCTGGGTGACGCCGAGCTAAGTCCTTAGCCGTTTTTGTTGAATTCCCGAGGGGGCCGGATTATCTAGCCCTGGATGAAATATCCGGCCAAATAATCCAGCCCCTATCTGGGTGACGCCGAGCTAAGTCCTTAGCAGAAATTCGAGCTTAAAGAAATTGCAATACGAAAATGGTGATAACTTTTTCATCCGGACTCCGTTTTCGATGAGCTTGGGCTCGTTGGAATCACCCCGAACGAGCTCTACAACTTCATCCATAAAAAAATCATAGTCTAACCAAGGAGGATAAAACCAAATGGTGAAAGGTTTGACCTCTCTTCAAAGGCAAAACGGTAAATCCTCCAAGCATAAAAAACACAATAAGAGTTTCATGCGAAATCCGTTTTTGATGAGCTAGAGCTTTCCATGGAAATAACCACAAGCTCTAGAACCTCACATGGATAAAACCCAAATAAGAACCAAGAAAGATGATGTCAAGTATGCAAAGGTTTGAGCTCTCTCCAAACGATACAATTAAGTTACTCACTCGAGAGCCCCTCTTGATAGTACAGCTACCGATCCTATAAGCCGGTCTCACAACTAACACCATGAGACCGGTAAGAAAGAAAACCTAACACTATCATCCTTTGCCTTGAGCATTCCACTTGAGGTGGATAAAGATGATCTTGATCTTCTCAAGTTGGACCACCTTTCTTGATTGAGCTTGCTTGGTGAAGTCTTACGGATTGCTCCCCCATACTCTACTATGGAAGAGACTCTCTTTAAGCATATCTTCACATATCCATGATCACAATATAGATGGCAAGCTTCAAGCATATGTTCTCTTCTAGTTGCTCATCTTGAACTTGTGCTTTGACTTGATCAACCCTTGAGCTAATTCTTCTTACAACCTTGAATCCAACTTTGACTTGATCAATCCTTGAGCCAATTCTTCTTACAACCTTGAATCCAACAAATGGTTCAAGCATTGTCTATGGACAAGTCCTACACATATAACTCAATGCAACCATTAGTCTATAGGGATTATCATTAATTACCAAAACCACACATGGGGCTCGATATGATCTTTCACATGGTATAGAGCTCATCAGTAGACTTTGAGACACTGTAGTTTTTCTGATTTTCCATGGTGACGAAAGGTTATCTTTCATACTTTCCAACCTTGAGTATCCTATTTTCGTATTCTCGAGCAACTGGCGTAATGCTATCTCCTGATGGGCCTGCATTTTCTTTGCTTCTATCATTATTTGCTGCATGTACTTTGACACCTTGATCATCTTCATCTTCAACAAAAATTTCCTCGTCTGATGGAGTGTCCAGGTTGAAATGAGGTGCATCTAGAGCTAGACGTGCAGCTGCCATTTTCCTTTCAGACTCAATGCTATTGAAGTCAAGTTTCCTATTCATTGATTCAACCCCTGCTGATCTTGGTATGCACTCAGTAGTAGTTCTTGGTACAGAATTATCATCGGCATTGTTGATGTTGTTGCCTGAGTTCAAATTGAGCCTTGATGATCTTGTCTGTCTTTTGTTCAGGCTTCCAGATGGGCTAGCATGATTCTGAGGAGACCTTTGAGGTGATGTTGTTCTCAAACACAAATGTGCAACATCATCATCTACATCTTCTATTTCTGTTTTTCTTATGACTTGGACTTTCTGTTGCTGGGTCTAAAAACTGCTTCCTGGGTTGACCTCCGAAGTCAGTTTGGATGTTGTTGGCTTCATCCTTTTAATTTGAACCTCGTCAGCAAATGAAATGGACTTCCTTTTCCCTGGTATTCTTTTTGGTTCTAGAACTTTTAGAATTCTCTGACATTCAGGTCCCATAGCAACATCTTCAATGCTAGTCAGCCACTATGCATCAAGCAATATTGGTTTAAGGGGCTCAAACAGCTCTTTGGAATTATCCCAGGTTGATGACTCAATGTCCAAGGAAGTGGGTACTTTGGGTGGACCCATGTATGTTTTAGTTGCAGGTGTGCTACCAACATACTTCAGGAACTCTGCCTCTCGATTACAATCACTATCGTCATCGCTTGAGCAAGATGCTATGTCTGCGTCCCTGAGACAAATGTCTGCAGCTCTGGTAGTGTTTTGTTTTTCTCTAACTACATTGCTTGGTAAAGGATCTTTTCTTGCTTGGATTTGCTCAAAGTGTTTGATGATAGTTGCCAGATCACCAGGTTTGTGATGCGGGCAGGATAACCACCCAGTTGGGAACCCCAAGAGGAAGGTATGATGAGCACAGTAGCAAGTCTTTCCCTCAATAAGAAACCAAGGTTTATCGAACCAGTAGGAAAAAGCCAAACGTCTGAAGGTGATGTATGCTGACTCCGCGACAGCTCCGAACAATTTATAAGGCGCCTCATCCAGTGCTTTGCTTTGCACCAGCAACAACGTGGAACCTGCACACAACACAACCAAGTACTTTGCTCCCAACTTACGATGAGGTTGTCAATCTCACCGGTTTGAGGTAAACAAATGTATGAGCGTATCGAGTAGAAAATAGTAGTAGTATGCGAGAAAGTAAACAGTTCGATTAATAGTAAAATGGTGTAACAATGTAAAGGAAATTGGACCAGGGTCCACAGTTCACTAGTGGTGTCTCTCCATAAAATAAATAACAACATGCTGGGTAAACAAATTACAGTTGGGCAATTGATAGAATAAAGATAACGTGCATATGTCACGAGGATCACTATGAGATTTACTCTGGGCATTACAACAAAATACATAGACCGCCATCCAACTGCATCTATGACTAATAATCCACCCACGGGGATATCGTCCAAACACCCCACGAGTATTAAGTTGCGAACAATAGTTAACTGCATTAAGCAAGGTGTGTAATGTAAAAAAAACGAATGTCCTTGGACACAAGAATGATGTTTTCTCCCTAGTGGCAACAGCACATCTACAACCTTAGAGGTTTCTATCACTCCCCCAGATTAAATAGAGGCATAAACCCAACTATCGAGCATAAATACCCCCTCTTGGAGTCACTAGTATCTACTTGGCCAAGATAGCTACTAACAACGGAGAGCATGCAAGATCATAAACAACAGAGAGATAACATAAGATAATATTCAGCACATCAACTTAACATAACACCAATATTCATCGGATCCCAACAAACACAACATATAGAATTACACAAAGGTGATCTCGATCATGTAAGGCAGCTCACGAGATCTAAACATGAAGCACATGGTGGAGAAGACAACCATCTAGCTACTCTATGGACCCATAGTCCAAGGTAGACTACTCACTCATCGCGCCGGAGGCAAGCATGGTGATGAAGAAGACCTCCGGTGGCGATTCCCCTCTCCGGTAGGGTGCCGGGAAGAGCTTCTGGACCCTCCCGATCTTGGGTCGACGACGGCGGAGGATCACGATGTGTTTCTAGAAAATTGGTCGGGTCTTTAGGTTTTTCCCGTCGGGGGGGTCTTTATAGGCGAAGGGGCAGCGTCAGAGGTGGACCAGGGTGCCCTCACCATAGGGCGGCGCGGCCAGGGGCTGGGCCGCGCCCCCTGGTTGTGAGGCCAGCCCCTGGCCCCTCTCCGTCTCCTCTTCGGTCTTCTGGAAGCTTCGTTAAATATTGGGATGTTCGGCTTTTGTTTCGTCCAATTCCGAGAATATTTCCTGTGTAAATTTTCCGAAACACAAAAACCGTAGAAAACAGGGAACTGGCACTGTGGCATCTTGTTAATAGGTTAGTTCCGGAAAATGCATAAAAACGCCACAAAGTGTAACAAAACACTAAGCAAATGGTGTAAGAACATGCATGGAGCATCAAAAATTATAGATACATTTGAGACGTATCAGCATCCCCAAGCTTAACTCCTGCTCCTCCTCGAGTAGGTAAGTGATAACAAAAGAATAATTTTTGAGGTGACATGCACGAACACAATCTTGATCATCTATGTAAGCATTGAGTGCTGGGATCAAAAGAACTTAAAACATGGGCATGAAAGACATAATCTTGATAGGAGAAACTTAGCAACCATGTTATAACATGAAAAAGAACACAAATGAAAGATCATGAAAATGAAACAATGAAAGTCAAACATGTGTTCAAATCATATGGGAAAACATAGCAAATGGTTTTCAGCTTGTCCTTCATGAGAGAGAAAAACATAAATGCATAGGACACCTTCAAGTTTAAGAGGGCGACTAAATACAAATAATTTAAGAACAAGTGAAACCAAAATCATGAATCAATCAATGATAAACTTTGGGACTATGCACATTAAATTAAGAATGACAACTATGCTCTCTTAGACGGTGCATAAAGGTAGAAGGTGGAGACTCAACATAAAAGTAAAAGAAAGGCCCTTCGCAGAGGGAAGCAGTGATTAAACATGTGCTAGAGCTTTTCATTTGTAAAACAGAGAGATAAAAACTGGGTTTTGAGAGGTGGTTATTTTTGTCAACGACTAGCAATGGGGTTCTTACTATCTTCCATACAAAAAGGAAGCAAGTTTTTGAGAGAGAGATTGGCACTTTTTGTGCTCTTTTATAAAGCTTGGCCCTCCTCCCCACCTTTTTCCTTTCTCAAACAATGGCTAACCGTTTCCATCGGGTACCAACCAACATTCACATACCATGGAGGAGTGCCTTTTTTCTGTTATTTTTTTCTTTTTTTTTCTTTTTGGAATAGAACAATATGGAAGATAGCAAATCCGACCACTACGTCCCCATGAGCTAAAAACAGTGTCACAAAACGAGAAGTATTTTGAAGGTTTTTTGAAAGGTAGCACATGAAAAATTACTTGGAATGGCTTACAAATACCATGCATAGGAATTTATAGTGGACACAATGGCACAACTTGGTTTTTGGGAGTTGGATGCACGAGTAGAGCTCATACTCAATACAAAATGAGGGCTAGCAAAAGACTGGGAGCGACCACCTAAGAGAGCAATAATGGCCATAATCTTGCATAGCGACAAAACATCATTAAGAGAAGCATAAGATGGCATCAAAAGTCAAAAACTAAATAATCATAGAGGCTTATGGCGACTTTGTTTGAGTCAAACATGTGTAAGCATGCGCCAAGTTAACCCAAATAAAGCATCAATGCATGATTTTTTTCAAAGGCTCATTAAGCAATCTCAGTCATTTGAGACAAGTCATGCTACAGCAAAACCACTAAGCATACTATCAAAATGACATCAAGCACGACATGAAAAAGTCTAAGCCGTAGTCTAAACAAGCTCCTTTTGTACCACTTTTTTGCATGCATTTTTTTCTCTTTTCCAACACCATTCGAACCTTTTAGAAACATCTCTTTTGATGAAAACCAACATGGACCAGAGGTCAAAATACACCTTGATATAAAGATATAACAAGATCTGAACAAAAATCAAGGCGAGAAACAAAAACTAAACGCAGTTTTAGAAAAAAGACAACACTCGTTGAATGATAAGAGTGAAAAATGGAGTATTCTTGGCAAATGAAAAGCAAGGAAACTTCTCCAAAAGAAATTTTTTGGGGTCCAACCATTTATTGCAGCAAACAAAATGAAACAAAACTGAAAACTAATGTAAAGACGCTCCAAGAAAAATGCATAGTGCATGAAGCAATAAAAATATAGTGTGTTGAAAGGTGACCTAATTTTTGCCGATGAAGAAGGGGTGCCTCGGGGGCATCCCCGAGCTTTGACGTTGTACCTCTTGGATATTTCTTGGGGTGTGTGGGCATACCCAAGCTTAAGCTTTTGTCTATTCTTCAACTTATCTCATCATTCTCCAATCCCTACACTTGAAAACTTCCTTTATACAAAACTCAACACAATTCTATTAGCAACATTAGTGTAAGCATAATAATGAATCAACCCCTTTTTGCTTCAGATTTCAACTCAAAACCACCACATATAAAGCATATACTACTGTAGCAACTTCCCCAAAGGTTCTGTGATCAAAAGAACTCAAAAAGAAAGCGATCGAGAGGTAAACACAAATAGTGGCAGAAATCTGTCAAAACAGATTAGCTGACAAAGGTCATTTTTTCGAGGGTTTTCTGTTGCTCAAATCAAAAAGTGTATAACTAATGAAAGTTTGGATATAACCTGGGTCATATGTACAAGAAATCGAAGGTCAAAAATATATCCTGAATATTTTCACGAATTTTTACGGTGCAGCACCAAAATCTATTTCAGGACAGCAACATCCCCAAATCTCACCTCACTAAAATTAGAGGTTTCTCTTGGCACAACAACGAAATAAAAAGGATAAGGAGCGGTTATTACAGTAGTAATAACTTCCAAGACTCAAATAAAAGAAAAAGAACTGAAAGTAAAACAATGGGTTATGTCCCAAGAGTGCTTTTCTTTAACGCCTTTGAGCTAGGCGCAGAAAGTGCGAATCAAGTATTTTCGAAAGAAGCATTAAGATCCATTGCAGAAGTCTTTTCAATAATAAATTGAATTGTGTCCAAATAAGTTTTTGAGGATCCCTTGTGATCATGCTTTGGTACACTACTTTCATCAAAAAGATTTTCAGGGCAAATCCAATTAAAATTCTTTTCCAAAGCTTCATGCATTCCTATAAGTTTGCAAGGTATTGGTACTTTGAAATCTTCTTTGGTTGTACCAACAACATTAATAGGCGAACCAAGCATATTAAACACTTAAAAACTTTCCTAGCTTCAATGGCAACATCTCTAAATTCTCTACGCAAAGTCTCCAAGATAAAATCTTTCTTTTCGGAGTCTTCAATATCATGAAGCTTAAGAAACATGTGTTGCATAAAAGGATTAAGGCTAGCAAACCTAGCTTCCGACATGTGAACTAAATAAGCTGAAGCAACTTCATAACTAGGAGCGAGCTCAGCCAAAGATTTATCCTCAACATCTTTATGCATGCTAATATGATTAAAGAACTCCTCAATGTTACTTTTCCCAATAATAGACCCACTACATACTGAGAGGTCCTCCAAAACATACTTAGGGAACAACATAATGAACTAAGAGTAATAAAGTAACAACTATAAAGGAAACTAATTTTTTTGTATTTTTGATAAAACGATGCAAGTAAAAATAAAGTAAAGCAAAACTGAAACAAAATAAAGGATGTGCGTGTGAAACTCCCCTTGCAGAAGTCTTCTTTTTCCCCGGCAACGGCTCCAGAAAAACAGCTTGATGCGGGCAGGATAACAGATATGTCCAAAACGTATCTGCTTTCCCGAACACTTTTGCTATTGTTTCTCCTCTAATTTGTGTGTTTTGAATACGACTAACACAGACTAACGCTATTTTCAGCAGAATTGCTCTGGTGTCTCGTATTTGTGCAGAAATCCGACTTTCGGGAAAAATCCCAGAAAATATTGCAAAAATTCTATTTTGCCAGAAGACCCACGGAGCCAGAAGGAGAGACGAAGGGGGGGGCAGTGGCCTGGGCTCACCACCAGGGGTCGCGGCCCAGCCTGGCCATGCCCACCTGTCGTGAGGCCGCCTCGGCCGTCGCCTCGACCCCTCCTTCCGCCTACATATACCCTCTGACCTGAAAACAACGGGGGTTCAGCGTTTTTTCCAGATAGACTTCCGCTACACCGCCGCAATCAGAAACCGCGATTCGGAACCAGAAACTCTGTTCTGGCACCCTGCCGGGACGGGGATTTGGAGGAGATCTTCATCACCATCATCACCGACGTCTCTCCATCAACCATCCATGACTCCCCCATCCATGAGTGAGTAATTCCCGCTGTAGGCGAAGGGGATGGTAGGGATTGGATGAGATCATTCATGTAATTTGCTATGAGATTGTTAGGGCATAGTGCCTAGTATCTTTTATTAGTGCTTATGACATTGTTGCAACTTGTTGTGCTTAATGCTTGTCAGTTTGGGCCCGAGTGCCATGATTTTAGATCTGAACATGTTATTATTTCTATGATGATACTTGTTGTTTATGGTCTTACCTATAAGTTGTATACACATATTGTTATCCGGAACCCGAGGCCCCAAAGTGACAGAAATTGGGATAACCGGAGGGGATGGCTATGATGTGAGGATCACATGTGTTCACCGAGTGTTAATGCTTTGCTCCGGTACTTTATTAAAAGGAGTACCTTAATTACCAGTAGTTTCCCTTGAGGCCCTGCTGCAATAGGCTGGTAGGACAAAAGATGTCGTGCAAGTTTCTCATTGCGAGCACGTACGACTATATACGGAACACATGCCTATGATTGTTAGTACTAGGATGCTTTACATTATTTATCTGCAATGCCCATGTCTCACTGATTTCATGAATTATCTTATCCATGCAACGCCCGTACATCCATCCCTATGCCTACAGTATTCCATCCTACTGTTTACTATTGCTACAATTACTGCTTTTATTCTGCTACTGCTGTTACTGTTTTACTACTATCACCACTATAAAACTGTTGCTACTAATAAACTGATGTGAACAAGTCTGTTTCCAGGTGCAGCTGAATTGACAACTCATCTATTAAGGCTTACATATATTCTTTGGCTCCCCTTGTGTCAAATCAATAAATTTGGGTTTTACTTCCCTCGAAGACTGTTGCGATCCCCTATACTTGTGCGTCATCAATACTATTTTCTGGCGCCATTCCCGGGGAGCATAGCTTTATTTGTAAGTTCACTTAGGATTCATATTGTTTGCTGCAATCCTTTCATCATGGGTAAACCTCGTGATGGAAAAGTTCCTATATTGCCATCCACTACAAGAAGAGGTACAACTTTGAAAACTTCTATTGCTCTTGATTCACTATCTGTTATGAGTAAGTTGCTTACACCACCACACGCACACGCTACTGCTACTACTTCTGCTGAGCTTGAAAATGCCACTGATAATTTAGATGATGCTTCTACTGTGCTTGATGAGAGTGGTTCACTAGGTTCCTTTTTAGATGCTACAATTGCTAGAGCTAAGATGGGAAACACCACTGTTACACCTGTTAGTTCACCTGAGTCTAGGGAATGTCCTAGTGATGATTTTGATGATGCTTATATTGAGCTTGACGATGATTTTATTGCTGAAGCTCGTGCTACTCGTGATGCTAAAGCTGTTAAGGAACTTTTAGCGAGACGTGCTGTTAGATATAAATTGTCTCCTGATCCTAAGTTTGCTGCTTCTCCCATATATATTAGAGACAAGGATTATGATTTCTCTTTAGATTTATCTTACATATCTATTGTTGAGAAAGAGCCTTTTTGTGGTACTGAGAATGAAAGTGCTATGGAGCACATGAATGAGCTTTCTACTTTGAGTAATTTGTTTTCTGATGATATTAAGCTTCGCACTTACTTTGTTGCTAAGATTTTTCCTTTCTCGTTGAAAGAAGCAGCTAAAACTTGGTTTAATAGCTTGTCTCCTGGATCTATTCATAGTCCTATTGCTTTGGTTAATGCTTTCTTTCAAAAATATTTTCCTGCTAGTGCTCAACATGCTGCTGTGTAGAAAATCTTTGATTTTGAACAGGGAAAAGGAGAGATACTGCCTGAATCTTGGACAAGGTTTTGTTCTTTAATTAGAGCTTTGCCTAAAGAGCCATTGCCTAAAAATGAACTCCTTGATATATTTTATAATGGACTAACTAATGAATCTAAGTCATATTTGTATAGTTGTGCTGGTTGTGTTTTCAGGGAAAGAACCCCGTCTGAAGCTGAAGAATTAATGGCTAAAATAAGCTGGAATCATGATGATTGGACTCTAGTTAAGCCAGCACCAGCACCAACACCTGCGCCAGTCCCAGAGCTGACACCGAGGAAGAGAGGAATGATTGAATTAAATGATGAAGTTATGAAGGAAGCCAAGAAATCTCTTAAGGAGAAAGGTATTAGGGCCGAAGATGTGAAGAATTTACCTCCTATAGATGAATTATGTAAGCCAATCCCTCACTCATCTACTATTGAGGTACATTCTCTCCAACGCTTTGATGATAGAGATATTCCTTACTCTAAACCGCCTGATCAATGCTTAGATGAGTTAGATAATTTTATTGTTAAGCAAGATAATTTTAATAGAATGGTGCAGAATCATTTGTTGGAAAATTCTAGAGCTATTAACAAGTTGCAGGATATTGTGGAGAGAACCTCCAATGATGTGAAGATACTTATTAAACATTTTCAAATGGTTCAGACTCAAATTGATCAGCTTACCAAGGTGCAAAAAGACTTGCTAGTTAATGCCGCAAGAGAAAAATAAGCGTGTGAAATACGCATAAGAGGAGGTGCTACCACTCAAGACCCCTTATATCCTGAAGGACATCCTAAGAGGATCGAGCAAGATTTTCAACGCACTTCAAGAGATGATATTCCTTCCAAGAAGAAGAAGAAGAATAAGAAGCATAAAACAATTGCAGAATCCTCTGAAGCAGGTAAAGATCCTAATAGTGTTTCTATTTCTGATGCTGAAACTGAACCAGGTGATGCTTCCGATAAAGAAGAAGTTGAAGAGGAACCAGAAAAGATTGATAATAATGCAAAGTATACCAAAGAGGACTTCATTTCCAACAAGCATGGTAATGAGAGAGAACCTTGGGTGCAGAAACCAATGCCTTTTCCTGGTAAGAAACACAAGTCCAAGGAAGAAGAACACTACAACAGGTTTTGTGAATGGATGAGACCTTTATTTTTGCAAATTCCTTTGACTGATGCTATTAGAATGCCTCCTTATGCAAAGTATATGAAAGATATTGTTACTAATAAAAGGAAGATTCCTAATGAGGAAATTTCCACTCTACTTGCTAATTATTCTTTTGATGGTAAAGTTCTGGAGAAGCTTGGAGATCCAGGTATACCAACTATTCCTTGCTCCATTAAAAATAACTATGTTAGAACTACTTTATGTGATTTGGGAGCCGGAGTTAGTGTCATGCCTTTTTCTCTTTATAAGAGACTTGATCTAGAAAAATTGGTATCGACTGATATATCTTTGCAGATGGCTGATAAGTCTACTACTATTCCTGTTGGTATATGTGAAAATGTTCCTGTTCAAGTTTCTAACAGTTGTTTGATATTAACTGACTTTGTTGTGTTGGAAATGCCTGAAGATGATAATATGTCTATTATTCTTGGAAGACCTTTTCTAAACACTACAGGTGCTATTATTAATTGCAATCAAGGAAAAGTAACTTTTAATGTCAATGAGAAAGAGTATACGGTCTATTTTCCCAAGAAGATTGATAGAAAGAACGCTCTAAATTCAATCAAGCATGTGGAGACCATTCGAGTTGGTCAAATTATTTGTTCAGAGCGAAAGCCTAAGGAAGAATATAAAATTGTTATGATTGGGACTATGCCTATCAAGGTCGAGGTAACATAAGCATATAGTGAAATGCAAAGTTTTGCCTCATATAAAGTTAGTTTGGTAACAAGACTTGATAAACCTTGTTAACAAAGTGATTTTATATGAACGAAACTTCGTTTTCACCGCATTTACTCTACCTCACTTATATTTACTTGTTCATTTATTTTTGTTCCCTCTGTTTAGTTACAGGATTAGAATATCTTAGAGCTGCTGCATACTTGGTTTTGATTCGCTTTCTATCGCTCCACCGTCATTTTCCCGAGTTTTATTCTTTATTTGTTTTTCTGAAAAATCCTCAAAAATAAAGTTTCTCAAAAAATTCCAGAAAAATCTTTTTAAATTTTTATGTCAAAAATGGGGCAGAGAGGAACCTGGGAGACCTCAGGGGGACCTGCCACGCCACCTCACCACCAGGGGGCGCGGCTCAGCCTTGGCCGCGCCCACCTATGGTGAGGAGGGCCCCCTGGCCTCTCACTTATCTCTTCCTCCCCAGCTCTTTCTCTCTCCTGAAAACAATGACACACCTTCTCAAACTCGAGTTCTTGCTGCTCTTCTTCTTGATTTTTTCGATCTCCTTGCTCAGCCCATCATTGTTGCTGAGATTTGGAGCAATTGTTCTCCGATATGTGACTCCTCCGATTGTCCAAGTAGAATTTTGTTTAGTGAAGTATTTCTTGAGTATTTTAGCTCTATATAGGTGACAGGTGAAATGAGTTGGCATGCTTGTTCTATTGCTTAGAAATATTATTTTGATGCATGTTAGCCCTCTAGTAACTCCCTATAGTAGTTCCCTACATTTGTTTGTCTCAAAATCACTTTTTATGAGGTTTGTTAAAAATTTCAAAAATGGAGGAGAATGCATACCAACTCTTTCAACATGAACTAGAAGTGCATGAAGTCATGAGAGTTCACTGTGAAGAGAGGGTCTTTCCCTCAATTTACCCATGCTCAGAGTTCATGAATGCAACTGGAATCCTGCATGACTTCCAAACTTTACTCTCTAATGCAGGATTGTAACATTTTATTGAGGGTGAACCACCCCAATTTGCTAAACTAACAATGTCTGTGGTGCAGGATTTCAGTTTTAGTTGGTCCACATCTAACCCCATGGTTCATTATAAAATCTATAATAAATCTGTGGACTAGCCCTTTGATGTTTTTTGTGCAGCCATTAGAGTACCACAGTGGGGATCGCGCGAAAGGATGAAGGAAAGATCTAAGCCATTAACAGACCTCTATGAGGAGATTTGTCAAGGAAGAAGTTTCTCAAGAGAGGATGGAATGGATGGTCACTCACAGAGGGTGAGCTCGACGCATACATGGAAGAGAATCCGCAGCCCGTGCACAATGAAGAGGCGACCAAGGAGTCGGCCCAACCCTCTAACATTGCGGAGTTTCCATACCAGCAGCCTTATTATGATTATACACCATCTGCTTCATATTCACAAGGGCTAGGCTATGACTACGCCAATGAGGACCCACCAGCATGGGGCATGTTTTCGAGACGACATTGATCTCCGCTTAGGCCAAAAGCCTAAGATTGGGGGGAGGTACGCCGACGATTCACTCATCTACATATCATATTTTGTCGGTCCTATGTATATCCATGTTTCGCTTTCTTTGTTCTTATTCTTCTTATTTCTACTTTCCAAAACACAAAAAGACCAAAAATATTTCTGTTGTTTCTCTTTGTTTGCCTTTTTAGTTTGCTAGCTTTTGTTTGCTTTACTTGCTATTTTCGGTTTGGTATTTGAAAATCCAAAAATATTTTGCTTTGTTTGCTATTTCCTTCTGTTCTTGTTTTAAAAATCGAAAACCCAAAAATATTTGTTGTTCTTCTTCGGTTTTGTAAAGTTTGTTGCAGAGTTCAGTCTCCCGTGACTCGTTTGGAGCTTGGTATTCACTTCATATTATTCAAGCCACACGAGTGAAAGGCAATAAGGATGACATATGACAATCCGAGAGGTGGTAAGAGGCTGGTATGAACTCTGTTTGTTTTCATTTTTGTACATATACTCATCTATGTGGACATGCTTAGTCGGTTCATGTAAGGTACATGTTATCTATTGGATGCTTTGTAGTTCTTGCTCTCATATGATTAGTTCCAATTTACTAATAGTTCGTAGCATGTCATGTAGATGCTTGCTTGCATTGTTTTATTCATAATATGGTATGGCATTGTGGTATCCACCTCTGAAAGTTTCATTTCAATTGACTTGGCACATGCTCAAGCATGCATATGACTGAACAAAAAATCAATTAAGCCTCGATGATTTACTTTGCCTCAGAGTTCTTGTATCATTTTTATGCCTATATTAATTTTGTTTTGTCGCAAGCATGATTATGACAGTTATGGCTCTCTCGATTGTCGCTTCCCAGTCTTTTGCTAGCCTTCACTTGTACTGAGAGGGAATACTTCTCGTGCATCCAATCACCAAAAAACCAAGTTTACCAAAGAGTCCACTATAAATTCCTATGCATGGTATTTCAAAGCCATTCCAAGTAAATTTTCATGTGCTACCTTTCAAAACTTTCAAATACTTCTCATTTTGTGCCACTGTTTTTAGCTCATGAGGACGTAGTGGTCAGAATTGCTATCTTCCATATTAAATTAAGTACCCCTCGACTAGGCAGCTTCATCTGCTCGTCATTAATTTTGCATGGGAGCTGGTTAGACCATTGTAATCTAATTCTAAAAAAAAGGCACTCCTCCATGGTATGTGAAAGTTGGTGGGCACCTGATGGAATCGGTTAGCCATGGTTTGAGAAAGGAAAAAAAGGTGGGGAGGAGTGCCAAAGCTTTATAAAAGAGCACCAATGTGCCAAATTTTCAAAGAACTCGGAACCGCTCTCACTTGTTTATTATGGAAGATAGCAAGTCCCCATTGCCAGTCGTTGACATGAAATAACCACCTCTCAAAATAAATTTTTATCTCTATTTTACAAATGAAAAGCTCTAGCACATGTTAAATCACTGCTTCCCTCTGCGAAGGGCCTTTCTTTTACTTTTATGTTGAGTCTTCATCTTCTAACTTTAAGCACCTTCTTGAGATCATAGTTGTTATTCTTAGTATAATGTGCTTGTCCCAGAACATGGTTAATTGTGGTATAACTTTGATGCTTGTATCTTTGATATTTTTACTTCTAGTCTTCCTTTGGACTTCAGAGGTGCCTCAGCATTTATGTTTTGCTCCACGAATAAAGGCAAGCGGGATACCACTGTTCCATATCATTTATGCATATTACAATCTTGTAGCTTCTTATGTTCATGTTACTTGTTATTAGTGCATTGGCACTCTCTCATAGCTTGCTTGACTATGAGGTAACATTAGTTGCATATTTCTTATTATGAATTGCCTGAGTATTTGATCATATAGTTAGTGTATATACATCATATGAAGCAAATGTGTTCATGAAAGTTTCTTTTATCGCTCTCAGTTGTTAACTGAATTGCTTGAGGACAAGCAAATAGCTAAGCTTGGGGGGAGTTGATACGTCCAAAATGTATCTGCTTTCCCGGACACTTTTGCTATTGTTTCTCCTCTAATTCGTATGTTTTGAATACAACTAACACGGACTAACGCTGTTTTCAACAGAATTGCTCTGGTGTCTCGTTTTTGTGCAGAAATCCGACTTTCAGGAAAAATCCCGGAAAATATTGCAAAAATTCTATTTTGCCAGAAGACCCACGGAGCCAGAAGGAGAGACGAAGGGGGGCAGCGGCCTGGGCTCACCACCAGGGGGCGCGGCCCAGGCCTGGCTGCGCCGACCTGTGGTGAGGCCGCCTCGGCCGTCGCCTCGACCCCTCCTTCCGCCTACATATACCCTTTGACCTGAAAACAGCGGGGGTTCGGCGTTTTTCGCAAATAGACTTCCGCTACGCCGCCGCCATCAGAAACCGCGATTCGGAACTAGAAACTCCGTTCTGGCACCCTGCCGGGACGGGGATTTGGAGGAGATCTTCATCACCATCATCACCAACGTCTCTCCATCAACCATCCATGACTCCCCCATCCATGAGTGAGTAATTCCCGCTGTAGGCGAAGGGGATGGTAGGGATTGGATGAGATCATTCATGTAATTTGCTATGAGATTGTTAGGGCATAGTGCCTAGTATCTTTTATTAGTGCTTATGACATTGTTGCAACTTGTTGTGCTAATGCTTATCACTTTGGGCCCGAGTGCCATGATTTCAGATCTGAACATGTTATTATTTCTATGATGATACTTGTTGTTTATGGTCTTACCTACAAGTTGTATACACATATTGTTGTCCGGAACCCGAGGCCCCAAAGTGACAGAAATTGGGATAACTGGAGGGGATGGCTATGATGTGAGGATCACATGTGTTCACTGAGTGTTAATGCTTTGCTCCGGTACTTTATTAAAAGGAGTACCTTAATTACCAGTAGTTTCCCTTGAGGCCCTGCTGCAACAGGCTGGTAGGACAAAAGATGTCATACAAGTTTCTCATTGCGAGCACGTACGACTATATACGGAACACATGCCGATGATTGTTAGTACTAGGATGCTTTACATTATTTATCTGCAATGCCCATGTATCACTGATTTCATGACTTATCTTATCCATGCAACGCCCGTACATCTATCCCTATGCCTACAGTATTCCATCCTACTGTTTACTATTGCTACTATTACTGCATTTATTCTGCTACTGTTGTTACTGTTTCAGTACTATCACCACTATAAAACGGTTGCTACTGATAAACTGATGCGAACAAGTCTGTTTCCAGGTGCAGCTCAATTGACAACTCATCTGTTAAGGCTTACATATATTCTTTGGCTCCCCTTGTGTTGAATCAATAAATTTGGGTTTTACTTCCCTCGAAGACTGTTGCGATCCCCTATACTTGTGGGTCATCAATAACCACCCAGTTGGGAACCCCAAGAGGAAGGTATGATGAGCAGAGTAGCAAGTCTTTCCCTCAATAAGAAACCAAGGTTTATTGAACCAGTAGGAAAAAGACAAACGTCTGAAGGTGATGTATGCTGGCTTCACGACAGTGCTGGACAATTTATAAGGCGCCTCATCCAGTGCTTTGCTTTGCACCAGCAACAATGTGGAACTTGCACACAACACAACCAAGTACTTTGCTCCCAACTTACGATAAGGTTGTCAATCTCACTGGTTTGCGGTAAACAAAGGTATGAGCGTATCAAGTGGAAAATAGTAGTAGTATGCGAGAAAGTAAACAGTGCGAGTAATAGTAAAATGGTGTAACAATGTAAAGGAAATTGGACCGGGTTCGACAGTTCACTAGTGGTGTCTCTCCATAAAATAAATAACAACATGCTGGGTAAACAAATTACAGTTGGGCAATTGATAGAATAAAGATAACGTGCATATGTCACGAGGATCACTATAAGATTTACTCTGGGCATTACAACAAAAATACATAGACCGCCATCCAACTGCATCTATGACTAATAATCCACCCACGGGGATATCGTCCGAACACCCCACGAGTATTAAGTTGCGAACAACAGATAACTGCATTAAGCAAGGTGTGTAATGTAAACAAAATGAATGTCCTTGGACACACGAATGTTGTTTTCTCCCTAGTGCCAACAGCACATCTACAACCTTACAGGTTTCTGTCACTTCCCCAGATTAAATAGAGGCATGAACCCAACTATCGAGCATAAATACCCCCTCTTGGAGTCACTAGTTTCTACTTGGCCAAGATAGCTACTAACAACGGAGAGCATGCAAGATCATAAACAACATAGAGATAACATAAGATAATATTCAGCACATCAACTTAACATAACACCAATATTCATCGGATCCCAACAAACACAACATGTAGAATTACACAAAGGTGATCTCGATCATGTAAGGCAGCTCATGAGATCTAAACATGAAGCACATGGTGGAGAAGACAACCATCTAGCTACTGCTATGGACCCATAGTCCAAGGTAGACTACTCACTCATCGCGCCGGAGGCAAGCATGGCGATGAAGAAGACCTCCGGTGGCGATTCCCCTCTCTGGCAGGGTGCCGGGAAGAGCTTCTGGATCCTCCCGATCTCGGGTCGACGACAACGGCGGATTGCGATGTGTTTGTAGAAAATTGATTGGGTCTTTAGGTTTTTTCCATCGGGGGGTCTTTATAGGCGAAGGGGCAGCGTCAGAGGTGGACCAGGGTGCCCTCACCACAGGGCAGCACGGCCAGGGGCTGGGCCGCGCCCCCTGGTGGTGAGGCCGGCCCCTAGCCCCTCTCCGTCTCCTCTTTGGTCTTCTGGAAGCTTCATTAAATATTGGGATGTTCGGCTTTTGTTTCGTCCAATTCCGAGAAAATTTCCTGTGTAACTTTTCTGAAACACAAAAATAGCAGAAAACAGGGAACTGGCACTGTGGCATCTTGTTAATAGGTTAGTTCCGGAAAATGCGTAAAAATGCCACGAAGTGTAACAAAACACTAAGAAAATGCTGTAAGAACAAGCATGGAGCATCAAAAATTATAGATACGTTTGAGACGTATCAGTTTGCTGCTCTCCTAGATTGTTACTTCTGGTTGAGTGCTAAATTGAGCAAGTTGAGTAGCTGAAAGTGGTACTACCATTCCAATCCTATCCTCTTGCAAGACTCCCTCATTTGTGTGTGATTTGTGCATAACTGGAATGAATTCTCTTTGCACCGCATGTCTGAGCTCAGCGGGCACAGTGTGTGTCCCCTGGTTTGCAGCCACAGTCAAATGTGTGACAACATCATCACACTCAAAATCTACAGGTATCACCTTCTTAGAGTGAAGCACTTCTTCCAACTGTGCTGCACTGTTGTCAACTCTAGGATTGCTTGTTGTTTCCGTCTTTGGCGCAACAGAGATGTGACGGGAGTTCCCATCTACACTAACAGCTTGAACATCGTCGGCGAGCGGTGTTCCTTGTACCCCCTTCACAGGTTTCATCTCTTCTTGAACATGTACTAGTTTCTCATCCTTTGGTTTGCTTGGTATGGTTGAAGCTTCTGCCTTTGTTCTAGATGAGCCATTTATCTTTTGAGATTCATATCCTCTAGCAGCTTCTTGGGGGCTTACATCCTTGTGTGTCCCAGATATTAGGTTCTTCATCATAATTTGTAGGCCAGATTGAAAACCATGGCACGTATACTCAATTGCATATTTGTATTTGAGTGCATCCTGTGAAACAATTAGTTTAATAAACTTATAAGACAGTATATGCAGAATGCCTTAATTGATCTTTTTCTAAAAAAAATCATATTAGGACATTACTGATTTGTTTAAAGTATGAGAGATTGCAAGAAAGAAACACTAACCTCAGCTGATCGGTCTGATGGAGCATTCTTATCAATGAACATATCGATTTTCCGTGTGTCTGAAAACAATATACTCTATCCATTTCGATATTCATCTCATTGCCAACATCACATGGAGCAAAATAGCTTTGTTCTTTGAAATCAGTGGGAGCAGAATTGCTTTGTTCTTTGAAATCATCTTGGTTACTTTGAGAAGGTGACTTCTCTTGCAAATCATCTTCTGTTTCATCGGAAGTTTCTTCTTGTTTGGGTAATGCAAACTGGGCTTTCAACTGCATTGTTAGTTTCAGGGTGGGTTTGGAAAACAAATCTATAAGCATCCAATGTAATTTTTTTGGTGTGAGAAGTACAAGAAAAACATTCTGAGAACTTACAGGTGCTGCTCCAAATGTTCCATCACTCTTTGTGTCCTGTTTTACTACTTCTCTGACCATTTTATTAGTCCACACTGATACTCATACACCCTCCTCAGAAATGTCCATATTCTTGAGTTGCAATGAGTCAAGATACATCACCTATATAAGGGGAAAAAGGCAAAAAATAGAAACAGAGATTAGGGTCACATAAAAAAGGAAAAGTAGCAAAGTTAGTAATGAAAGAAGAAATTAGGGTCACATGAAAACAAAATATACCATTAGGTATAACATGCATGGAGTGACCTTTTCTTTCTCCCTGTTTTGATTGAGTGACTTGCAAAGGATCATTATCACAAATCTGCACATGTTCAGATGCCTGGCTTCTTTTATTTTAATCAGAGAAGGATAAATTCTTGGGCTGATCCGTACACTAGTAGTTACTGCCAGAACCGAAGACATTCCGTATGTGATGAAGAATCTCAGAAATTTGGTGTTAGCAGGCCGCATTAATGCCAGCCTCTCTTCTAAGGATGCAATAGTTGGTTGGTTGCGACCCTTTGAATTGCCAAACTGATCTCTCATAAACTTAATTGCATTAGGATCTGTCTTGAAAATTACTTCCAAGTCCCCCATTGGCACTCCAAGGACCTTATACACTGATTCTTCAGTTGCTAGAAGGGAACCACGATCAGGAAAGTCCAGAGTGTAAGTAGTTGAATTGAAACTCTCCATCAAGAACTGGCAAAGTTTAGGCTGCAGCTTCAAACACTTGACATCCAACAGACCCCATAATCATACTCTCTGATGAGATCTTTCTGATCAACTGATAAGCTAGGGTACATTCTGGTTAATTTCATGGGTGATGCATGTTGGAAGAATTTCTTAACTTTGATCTACACATGAAACAAGGTGAAAATTTCAAAGAAACTTGGTGTATTCTGGTCAATTTCATCTGAAGTTAAATTGTTTATCATCGAAAAATTTAGCAAACTTATGTGCATGAAAAAGTAATCAAAAAAGAAAGCTGCAGAACAGAAAGCAAACAAAGAACTCACCTCCTCCTACTCATTTTCAATATTATTATCTTCTTCTGATTCCTCTCTTTCAGTAGTATTTTCAGCACGACGATCGTGCTTCAGAGTCAGTTTGCGGCGCATCAAGCACATCCTTGAATGCTTCCTCACAGAATTGTGCTTCTTAGAACTGCTAGACCTAGTCATTTTATACCTATATACTAATGAAACAAACCAATGTTAAATAGTTTGCAAAAGCAAAATACGCAAGGTAGAAAAAACAGAAAAACATCTTAAAGAAAGAATGTAGCCTAGTGGTTCATTGATCAACAAAATACATCATTGGAGGCTATATGAGCACAAAGTAAATTACTGCTATATCTCCAACATCTAACTGTATCCATTTATACATTCCCCATGAATACATCATCATGTAACTATCACAACTTCAAAAAGGTGCCTATCAAAAAGTAGCCGAGATCTAAAAGCATTACTGTAACTATCATAACTAGAAAATATTAGCTACATCTTTAGAAAACATCAGTACATCCAAACTAAATGTATCCATCACAAAAAATAAACCAACTAATTACTACTCCCTCCGATCGGAAATAAGTGTCGGTAATTTTGTACTAACATAGTACAAAGTTTGTACTAAGTCACCGACAGTTATTTCCGATCGGAGGGAGTACTACATTTGACCTCATGGCAGTAGCATGTAGTCCCATGCAAAAAACATCAGTACATCCAACTTGAATGTATGGATCACAAAAAATCCTAATAATTTCTGCTACATTTGACATGATGCCAGCAGCATTTAGTCACATCCAGAAATCAACGGTACATCTAATTAGAATGCATCCAGCACAAAAAATCCTAATAATTTCTGCTACATTTTTCATGATACCAGCAGCATGTAGTCACATGCAAAATCAAACACACAATTTCAACTACATTTAACCTGATATCAGCAGCATGTAGTCACATCCAAAAATCAACGGAACATCTAATTAGAATGTATGCATCACAAAAAATCCTAATAATTTCTGCTACATTTGACATGATACCAGCACCATGTAGTCACATGCAAAATCAAAACAGTACATCAAAAAAATGAGTGTATCCAACACATAATCCTACTAGTTTTACTACATTTCATAGGAAGACACAAGGATGTAGTCACATGCAAAAATCAAACACTATATCCAAAAATCCTACTACCTATTTGGCTACATTTCATAGGAAGACATAAGGATGTAGTCACATGCAAAAATCAAACACTACATCTAGAAATCCTACTACATCTTGGCTATATTTCATAGGAAGCACAGTAGGATGTAGTCACATGCAAAAATCAAACACTACATCCAAATTTTCAGTGTGTCCATCACAAAATCCTACTACCTTTTGATACCTTCATATGACTCACATCAGGATGTATTGACATGCCGAGAACGCAAACTCTCCCAGCTACAATCCTACAAGAAAACTCTACCAGCTACAATCCTATCAGCAGACATTCATATGAATCACATCAGGATGTAATTAGCAGTTAATACCTGGCGCACTAGTTGTACAGTCCTGGCGAGCTTGAGAACCTCTGATGCCAAAATGATGGATGTGTAGCACACCTCAACCTGCCATGAAACAGTGGCGCCGAGTCAGATTTTGGACTACGCAACACATCAAATCAGCTAGAAAAAACTCAGAAAATATTCTAGATGTACACGGAGACGGTCGAACAAGTAACATCTGCTTGAAAATTCAAGCCTACAGAAAGGTTACACTGACAAACCTGCTCGATGTAAGCAGCAAAGCAACTGAATCGATGCCCGAGGCTGATACCCCGCCAGGCTGTAGGAGGAGGAGCGTGGAGCGCATGAGGAAGCGGCGCGGCGGAGGGAGACGCCGATTCGACGGAGAGAGATCGCAGGGCGCACGAAGGAGCGGCACGCCGAAGAAGATCCCGATTCGATGGAGGCAGATGGCGGGGTGCATGAGGGAGTGGCGCGCTGGAGAAGACCCTGATTCGACGGAGGAGGAGCGCGCGGAGAGCGAGGGAGAGCCACCGGAGGTGCGTCGTCGGTGAATCGCACCGCTGACCAAGGTTCCAGCATCGTCGGTGGAGAAATGGGGAATAATGGTGTCTGCAAGAGGAGGCGTTACTCCAGAAATTTGAAAAGACAAGACAAAGCTAGGAGTACCTGGACATCTCTCTGACAAGGTGGGGTCTCTGTGGGGTGGGGATTGGATCGCACCGCTCGGGCCGCTCTGACGGATCCTAATCTAGCGGCTGACGACGCGACCTAACGATTCGCCAGAACCAGATCAACGGGAAGTTAGATTTTCCGTTTTGGTAAGGGTTCTTTTATGTTAACCATTTGATTATTATAGCTAAAACGGTTAACCATTGGTTATTTAGGGTCGAACCACACTTGTTAAATCTGATATTGTCTATATACATATGAGTTTCTTATTGCGCCCGCACCTTCAAAGACGGTATACAAGATTAATACAAGTTGACTTAAATTCTTTCCTATGTAGTTTAGTCACAACATGAAAGCTATATCAGGTTATTTTGAGCAGCATTGTAACAATAATCTGATTGAATTGATTCTAGCAGTTAATCCCAAGACACAATACTTACGTGGTTGACGTTTGTCCCTTCCTACTAATTTGGCCTTGCTGGGTTCTCAACACAGTTCATGCATGACACAGTTGACACTAACAGAGATACATAACAGATATATTACAGCATGAGAAATAATAGATAAAATGGCGCACGCTACTCACATTGTTACGCTGAAAACAACTCGATCCCTAATGTTAGAGGACGGAGTAAAGTACTCAAAAATGAATTAGTTATTCATATTTTCAGAGTTTGGCGGCTGAGACTGAAGGTCCAAGTGAAACTAAAATATCACACTCCTCTTCTTCATGCCGTATATCAAACAATGGAGAAGGGTCGCCAGAGAAGTGCCCGAGAGAAGGCCGCAGCCACCGGTGCGGTCCAAGATCCAGGAGGAGGGAGCACCAGGCTGCCGAGGTGAGGGGCGTAGGCACTACCGCCAGCTGTCGGTGAAGTCACTCGTTGTTGTGGATCTACAAAGGCTGCCGGCGAGTCATCCCAAAGGGATGAGATGAGGTCAGAACATCTGGGAGAGGGAAGAAGCTGTCGGGCGGAGGGGTGGCTCGCCGAACGTTTGGCTTGTCAGATGGGCGGCGGGTGGCAGGCAACGCTTGGGACCGTGGAGGCGCTCGGGAGGATTGTGTGGGGTTAACCTTTGAAAGTAAGGGGATGAACCGTTTGGACCTTATTTATTTCTGGGTTAACCAGTTGGCCCATTGGGCTTTTTTCTAGATTAGGTTAATCTAACCAATGGATAAAGGGTAACCAAGTTCCAATTTTACCTCCTATCCATATTACTTGCTAAAATCAACGACATGTAGTATGGAGATCAAGGGCGTGTAGAATGGTAGAGAACATGCCTACTCTTAGCCTTCCACATCCTCTAGAGAAAGCAATAAATATAAGTGGTATAATGGATTATCTCTTATTATCATCCATATCAATTAGTGAGAATCAGTTATTTTTTATAAGAAATTAAATCGTTAAGGGAAAGTACATGGCACAATGCTAAAATAGTCTTCTCTTATTTTCTAAGAGATCATCCCTTAGCTAAGGAAAGATAACCTTCACTTTTTTATTTCTCTCTGCGCCCAATTAGAAAAATCCTACATAGCAGCTCTAAGGAAAGGCTAATATCACTCCATTGTACGTACTCTAAGAAAATACATTTTCATTGCAGATATTTTGGGCTTGCTTAAATTTCTAGACTGTTATGCTTTCTAAACACTATTTTGATTATGTTTTCGTGACTGAGTTGTAACTGTGATGGCAGTTACTATTAGATCTTGATCACAATTCGCAATGACTTTTCTATGCGCATAGCCACGAGATCGATTATGGATGTGAATTCCATAATACATGCATGCATGCCTCTTGTACACTATTTGTATTTCCTTCGACCACTATTACTTATCCTACTACATCTGGATACATCTCAGTGTCTAGATACATCCATATTAGGAAAGATAATAGTGGTCGAAGGAGTAGCATTATTAAGGTAGCTTAGCTAGTCTAAGTACATACAATGCATGTAATGACTCCAAGGACTAGGGATGTAAACAGATAGGATAATTTCCGTACCACATCTGTCGCCGAATCCATATTTAAGAATCCATATCCACTTTATAGGAATCCGATGGATAAGGATATCCGATTCCAAACTAAACACCCGAATATGGTATAGAATATGGTATGCAAAATAGCATAAAAATGGATTTTACGAAATAAATTAGGATTAGCCAACATTTTTTATTTGAATAATCCGATTTTTTACCAAGCTAACATAATATTGCAAAACTAGTACTTAGTAAGTTGCTGAGTCTTTCGACTATCATTTAACTCACTTACGTAGTTACTGTACCGTACAAATTACAAATTAATTTGGCTACTAGGCTACCAAAACATGTATGAATATACCTTATTAGGTCACTTGTATACATTATTATTCATGTGTTCATGCTATATTTATTAATTTATCAACCTACCATTGTTTATTCTATGTAGTTTTGGTTGCATGGTTATTTGAAATACTTATGCGTGTACATATGCGATTATTTTTATTTCTGCCCCCGAGTCCGCTCCATTTTTGTTCCGAATCCATGGTTAGATATATTTGTTTTCGAATCCGCATATGGTCATTATCCGCTCTTCTCCAAATCCGATGGAAAAACATGGTAGAGGATATGAAAATCCGATCCGTTTACACCCCTACCAAGGAGGGTGAGTAGAATGCTATTGTGTGAACCTAGCCTTCAGCAATACATGGATCCCAATCCATTCTTCTATTCACGGCGTACTTGGTTGTAGCAACATGCCTTCATAACTATTTTCCACTAATAAAGCTTTAAGAAAAATACCATTATTTCAAATAATTTTGTATGAGTGCCACCTTGAGGAACTATTAAGTGTCCAATTGTTCGTAACAGAGGATAAAATAGTGGACGAATTTCTATAGCATGTACAACAAAATTGGCTTTTAACATTTAGTTCAATTGTAACTTTTCATCCACATTTCCTAATAGAAAAACACACAGTTCTTCACTTTTATGCCCTTGATTGTATAGTTTAGATCAGATAGCTGGTTAAACATAGATACTCTTACTCTATTACTCACACATTATATGGAGACCATTTAGGGCCCTTAGATCTTTACATGTTTAATTTTTTAGGAGTGCTTTCAACTAAGCCAACCTTTGCTTTGAAAGCAGGTGTCCTTGTTGCATCTAAACATTTATCTCTCCCATGAAAACATTGTGTGACATGTGTTCTTTATGTATTTTACACAAGCATTTACCATAATAGTATAGTATCTTTTCTTGTTTATGTGTTGACCTAATTGTGTGTTGGTCTTAAAAAGATCTCATCACCTTTCTCCATCTGACCAAACAACCAAGGGATTTCATCACGTGAATGTAAGGAGATAGTATCAGTGACGTTTTACTAGAAGAAACAAAAAACTACAACATACACAAGCACGAGTACATTCTCTCGGATGGGTTCTTCACCGAGTAACATTCCTTGTTGATTTTTGGTACACGTGAGTCAGGAATCCAAAATCTATTGTATTGTTCATGGACTTCCTTATCATAGCAAAATAATGGCAATTCTTGTTTTTCATTAAGCTTTAGGAAGGAAATTCTAACTCCTCGTAGATTTATATAATTTAGAGAATATTATCTTGAACCTTTCATTACTAATCAAATCATCCCCAATGCAGATTGTGAGAATTGGAGAGTTGCTAGCCATCTGAATTAGATGTTAGAGTATATATGCTCCACTACATGTCCCTTGTCACACTAAATTATTGGACAAAGCTCTATAACCTATAAATATAGTCACTAATACAATATAAGAATCATTTACATTTGATGCTAGCCATATTTATAAAGAGGTTACATGTAGTGAAATTGTGCCACACATTTCAGCAATGCGTTGAAGATACAAGACAACTTTGTTCTATAATTTTGCATCCTTAATTTTTCTATTTCATGCGGAAAGGTGGTTAAAGAAGATCCACTTATACAATAATATTACATACATTACTATGTATGCTTATTATAGGGGGAGGTGATACGTCCATTTTACATAACTATTTTGTATCATAATTTACTGTTATTCATTGATATATTTCACATTTAGAGATGATACTTATGTTGTTTCCTCTGTTTTTACATGTTTGATGATCATTGGAGGATTTGCTGCCGGAGTCAGGATTCTGGTGCAAAAAGGACCGTCAAGACACCATATTTCGGAAGATCAGGAAATTCCAGAAAAATATCAGAAAATTATATTTTACCAGAAGACTGAAGAAGCCAGAAGGAGAAGGCGAGAGGGGCCACAGGGCAGCCTCACCACCAGGGGGCGCCGCCCAGCCCCTGGCCGCGCCGCCCTATGGTGAGGGCACCCTGGCCCACTTCTTCCAGAGCCCCTTCGCGTATTTCATCGTCCCCGAAAACCTAAGTCAAGAGGGGGCTCAGAGATAGACACCGCCGCCTCTACGGGGCGGAAAACACCAGAGAGAGAAAAGCGCTCCGGCAGGCAGAAATCTGCCGGGGAAATTCCTTCCCGGAGAGGGGAGATCGTCGCCATCATCATCACCATCGCACCGGACTTCATCGAGATCATCATCACCATCATCCCCATCACCAGCACCTTCATCTCCACCATCACCACGCCATCCCGCTGTAACATCTTGAGTTAAATCTTGTCGAAATTCATAGGGGAAACTTTCCCGGTGTTGATTACTCTTGTGGTTGATGCTATTGATTGGAACCGTTGAATTAAGGTTTATGTTCAGATTGTTATTTACCATTATTTCACCTCTGATCATGATCCATATGATGTCTTGTGAGTAGTTCATTTAGTTCTTGAGGACATGGGAGAAGTCAAGTCGTTAGTAGTGGAATTATGTTGAGTAATATTTAATGGTTTGATATTTATTTGTTGTGGTGCTATTTCACTAGTGGTGTCACGTGAACGTCGACTACATGATACTTCACGATTGGCCTAGTGAGATGCATTGTGTATTTGGCTACCAATTGTGGGGTTGCTGGAGTGACAGAAACCTAAACCTCTGTTGGGAAACCATTATACCAGGGAGCGTAGGATCTTAGAGTTTAAGGCTGTGGTTAGATTTATCTTAATTACTTTCTTGTATTTGCGGATGCTTGCAAGGGGTATAATCACAAGTGTGTATTTATCCTAGTAAGGGTAGTGCGCTAGCACAGGTTCACCCCCATAACACTTATCAAACCAATAAAGATTATTTAGCGGTATGAAGCGAAAGCACTTGACAGAAACTCCCGTGTGTCCTCGAGAATGTTTGGTCATCATAAGTTACACAACCGACTTATCCTTTGCTCTAGAAAGGATTGGGCCACTTGCAGCAATTACTACTATTGTCTTTTATTTACTCATACTTTATTTATTTGCGTTACCAAATACCCCTAAAAACCGGTTTGCTAGTATTTACAGTGAATCCTTGATCAAAACCACTTGTCGACACCTTCTGCTCCTCGTTCGGTTCGACACTCTTATTTATTGAAAGTACTACGATACACCCCCTATACTTGTGGGTCATCAAGACTATTTTCTGGCGGCGTTGCCGGGGAGTGAAGCGCTATTGAAGAGTGGAATTGGTAAAGGTAACCGTCGTTGTGAGTATTGTTTTTATTTTATTTTGCTATGGAGAGTTCTCCATTTGGTTTCCTATTTGGGAACACTACTACCACTGCTACACGTGTGGATGAACCACCACCACTACCACCTGCTCAATTAGATCCTTTTAAAATACCTATGAAAATTGTTGAACGTGTTATGGATAACTGCTATTCAGGAGATGGAATTGTCCATCCGGGTGATCACCTACTCTTTATACATGAATTATGCGAGTTGTTCAAGTGTGCAGGTATTTCACCGAGCCAGGTCAAGAGGAAGCTATTCTCTTTATCACTGAAAGGCAAAGCTGAGGAGTGGTATCGGCTGCTTAAAGATGGTCCATCTATTGCATGGGAGGAAATTGTGCCTCTCTTTTATTCCAAGTTTTATCCTCCAAGTGAAATTCATAAAGATCGTAATCGCATATATAACTTTTGGCCTCGTGATGGAGAGAGTATTGCCCAAGCATGGGGGAGATTGAAGTTACTAATGCTCAAATGTCCCATTCATGAGCTCCCCAGTAATATTGTTATTGATAATTTTTATGCGAGGCTTGCTCTTCATGATAAGGATTATTTGGATGCCTCCTGTTTTGGATCATTTACTCATATGAAAGAAGATGCTAAGTGGAATCTCCTTGACAATATTCAAGAAAATGCTGAAGGATGGGAAAACGACAAATGTAGGAGGTCAGGTATAAATTATGATTATGAATGCATTAAAACTTTTATGGGAACCGATGAATTTCATAATGTTAGCACTGCTTATGGTCTTGATTCTCAAATACTTCCTAACTATTTTAAGGCTTTTGCCTCTTATCTTTATGTTCCAAAGAAAGATTGGAACAAATATCATGCGCCTTATAAAGATTCCATTAGTCATATTCCTACTGCATCTACTGAAGTTTGTACTGTTGATAGCATTTTGCCTGAACCTTATTTTGAGAAGACACCTTTCCCTGCTAAGGTAAAAGAGCATTCTACTTTGGTAAGTGTGTCTAATAAAAGTACTAAGAAGGCTGTAAAACCTGATGAGCAAATTACTATTAAGTCTCCTGTGGCTATATTGAAGGACCTTGTTACTAAAGATGTAGGGGATGAATATATTATCTTTTGTGAAAATGCTACTAACATTATTTCACATCCTAATAGGCGTAGGAAAACAAGTGTTCCTGTTATTTCTGTCAGGATTGGCGATCATTGCTATTATGGTTTATGCGACATTGGTGCTAGTTCAAGTGCCATTCCTTTAGAGCTTTACAGAGAAATCATGCATGAGATTGGCCCTTGTGAACTTGAGGATATTGATGTGGTTGTTCAGCTTGCTAACAGAGAGACTGTTTGGCCTCTGGGTATTGTTCGAGATGTGGAAGTTCTTTGCGGTAAGACCAAATATCCCACTGATCTCCTAGTACTTGGTAAGGAAGCTAGTAAAACTTGTCCTATTATTTTTGGTAGACCCTTTTTGAATACTTGTGGTGCTGTGATAGACTGTAAGAAGGAGAAAATTTTCACTAAGTTTAATGGAGAATCTTATGAGTTCAATTTTTCCAAGTTTGCTAAGACTTCTTATGAAAATGACATGCCTAATGAAAATTTTCGAGTTGAACAGCTTGCTTCTATTGCTCTTGCTCCTAATAATGCTTTGCAGCAATTTATGGAGGACCATGAAAGTGATGTCTACAGGAAGGAAAGAGAAGATATTGACGATATTTTCTTTCATCAACCACCGTTGATCAAGCACAATTTACTTGTGGAGGATCTTGGTACCACTTTACCACCTAAGGAAGATCCTATTTTTGAATTAAAACCTTTACCTGTTGATCTTAAATATGCTTATATAGATGATAAGAAAATATATCCTGTTATTATCAGTTCTAAGCTTTCAGGAAAGGAAGAGGAAAGGTTATTGGAGATATTGAGGAAACATAGAGGAGCTATGGGATATACTCTTGATGATTTAAAAGGGATTTCTCCCACATTATGTTAGCATGCTATTAATATGGAGGAAGACGCAAAGCCAGTTGTTGAACATCAACGCCGCTTAATTCCCAAGATGAAGGAAGTGGTAAGAAATGAGGTATTGAAGCTCCTTAATGCTGGTATTATTTATCCTATTGCTGATAGTAGATGGGTTAGTCCTGTTCATTGTGTTCCTAAGAAAGGAGGTATGACTGTTGTGCCTAATGAGAATAACGAGCTTATTCCTCAAAGGGTAGTAGTTGGTTATAGAATGTGCATTGATTTTAGGAAGGTAAACAAAGTTACCAAGAAAGATCATTATCCTTTACCGTTTATAGATCAAATGCTAGAGAGGTTATCTCAGAAGACTCATTTTTGTTTTCTTGATGGTTATTCCGGTTTCTCTCAGATTGCTATTAAACCAGAAGATCAAGAGAAAACTACTTTTACTTGTCCTTATGGAACTTATGCTTATAGACGTATGCCGTTTGGTTTATGCAATGCTCCTGCTACTTTTCAAAGATGCATGTCTGCTATTTTTCATGGTTTTTGTGAAGAAATTGTGGAGGTTTTCATGGACGATTTCTCCATCTATGGAACTTCTTTTGATAACTATTTGCACAATCTTGATAAAGTTTTGCAGAGGTGTGAAGAAACTAATCTTGTTCTTAATTGGGAGAAATGCCACTCTATGGTGAATGAAGGAATTGTTCTTGGACATAAAATTTCTGAAAGTGGTATTGAAGTTGACAGAGCGAAAGTTGAAGCAATTGAGAAAATGAACTATCCCAGAGATGTTAAAGGTATTCCTAGTATTATTGGTCATGTTGGTTTCTATAGGAGGTTTATTAAAGATTTCTCTAAGATTTCAAAGCCTCTTACTAATCTTCTTCAAAAAGATGTACCATTTGTCTTTGATGATGATTGTAAGGAAGCTTTTGAAACTCTTAAGAAGGCTTTAACTACTGCTCCTATTGTTCAACCACTTGATTGGAATTTACCCTTTGAGATTATGTATGATGCTAGTAATTTTGCTGTTAGTGCTATTCTTGGACAGCGCGTAGATAATAAGTTGAATGTTATTCATTATGCTAGTAAGACTCTTGATGCTGCTCAGAAGAATTATGCTACTACTGAGAAAGAGTTTCTTGCTGTTGTGTTTGCATGTGATAAGTTTAGACCTTATATTGTTGATTCTAAAGTTACTATTCATATTGATCATGCTGCTATTAGATATCTTATTACTAAGAAGGATGCTAAGCCTAGGCTTATTAGATGGGTGTTGCTTTTACAAGAGTTTGATTTGCATATTGTAGATAGGAAAGGTGCTGAAAATCCTGTTGCTGACAATTTGTCTAGATTGGAAAATATTTCTTTTGATCCTATTCCTGTTAATGATAGTTTTCCAAATGAACAGTTGGCTTCGATAAATGTGACTTCGCGAGACCTTCCTTGGTATGCTGATTATGCTAACTTTATTGTTTCCAAGTATTTGCCTCCAACCTTTACAGCTCAGCAAAGAAGAAAATTCTTTTATGATTTGAGGCATTACTTTTGGGATGACCCACACTTATATAAAGGAGTTGATGGTATTATGCGAAGATGTGTACCAGAGTATGAGCAACAAGAAATATTGAGAAAATGCCATGGAAGCGCTTATGGAGGACATCATGCTGGAGATAGAACCGCATGAAAGGTTCTACAATCAGGTTTTTATTGGCCAACCCTCTTTAAAGATGCTAGAAGGTATGTTTTATCTTGTGATGAATGTCAAAGAGTAGGTAATATTTCTAGACGCAATGAAATGCCTATGACTTACACTCTTGTTATTGAACCATTTGATTATTGGGGATTTGACTTTATGGGTCCTTTTCCTCCTTCAAAAGGCTATACTCACATACTTGTTGTTGTTGATTATGTTACCAAGTGGGTAGAAGCCATACCTACAAAGAGTGCCGATGGTGAGACCTCATTAAAAATGCTTAAGGATGTTATTTTTCCTAGGTTTGGTGTGCCTAGATATGTTATGACTGACGGAGGTTCTCATTTTATTCATGGCGGTTTTAGAAAAACTCTTGCTAGATATGACGTTAATCATAGAATTGCTTCTGCTTATCATCCCCAAACTAGTGCACATGTAGAGCTTTCAAATAGAGAGATCAAGTCTATCTTGCAGAAGACTGTCAATAGATTTAGGAAAAACTGGGCTAGCAAGTTAAACGATGCTTTATGGGCTTATAGAACTGCTTATAAGAATCCCATGGGCATGTCTCCTTACAAAATGGTTTATAGAAAAGCGTGTCACTTGCCTTTAGAATTAGAACACAAAGCTTTTTGGGCAGTGAAAGAGCTTAATAGGGATTTTAAACTTGCCGGTAAGAAAAGGTTGTTATATTTGAGTTCTCTAGATGAGTGGAGAAACGAAGCCTATGAGAATGCCAGACTTTTCAAAGAGAAAGTCAAACAATAGCATGATAAGAGAATTCTTAAAAGAGAGTTTCATATTGGTGAGAAAGTTCTATTGTATAGGTCTCGTCTCAGATTTTTTGCAGGAAAATTACTCTCTAAATAGGAACGACCATATGTTATTATGGAAGTGTATCGTTCAGGTGCGATAAAGATTGCCTCATTAAAATATGACACTACACAAGTGGTGAATGGGCAAAGACTCAAACATTATATTGCTGGAGATTCATATAATGAAGATGTTGATGTTATTCAAACGGTTTCTCCGGAAGAATTCATCCAGGACAATATGCAGGAACCTGCAGAGTTCGTTTTCGAATAGGTAACAGTTCTAGTCAGAAAAGGTTCGCGAAAAACTTTTCTATTAATATTTTTATTGTTTTTGCTAAATATGAAAAATCACGAGACGAAAACGGGCAGGAGACGGAGTCCGGTGGTTCCTCACCACCAGGGGGCGCGGGCCCACCCCAGGCCGCGCCGCCCTGTGGTGAGACCACCCCGGAGCTCGTTTCTGTCCTGGTTTCCTCTTGTGATTTCATCTCGATGTTTAATTTTTGCCTATATAACCCCCGGAGTACCCGAGGTTTGTATATCGTTTTCTCGTTGTGTTTTTGTTTCGAGCTGTTTCTGTCAGGAGATTGATCTCAGTTTTAGGAGCATCATGGACTCTTCAAGCGACGACAAGGGCAAAAGGCCTAGGGAAGAGGACCAACAAGACCCCAAGCTGAAGGAGGAACAGGAGGCTGGAGGATCAAGGGCGAGGAACTCTACTTTTGTAGGATCAATGAACGCCGGACGTGCCTTTTCTCATGATGTGCGGGGACCAACGTTTCCAGTCTTGGATCTAAATTTCATGCCTATAATAAAAGAGGGTATGCTGGTCACTGACAAGCTTTGTGCCCAATACCGAGTTCTGGAGAGGGAGATACAGATACTTCAAGGAGAGAATCTCAGGCTTCGCAGGATGCTGGAATATTTCATCAACCCAAGGGTGATTCCACCAGCGCCAAAGGAGTAATTCATCATGGTATAGGCATCCCCTTGGTTTGTTCCAAGCTTGGGGGAGTGCCGCGGTATCACATCATTATCTTTTACTCATTTACTTTTCAAGTAGAGTCATATCATGAATAGAGAAGTTATCTTATAGAATAGTTTGCAGTGTGGAAGTATCCTCCTTAGTTGGTTATCTATGTATCCCTTGGTGTGAGTTGCGGTAATGAAATATTAACGAGAAGTTTTATCGTTTACTTTCCGCACATTTTATTTTAGTTTGCAATGTCTCTCATATGATTAGTCTTGTTGATTAGTATTGGTATCACTTTGGGAGCATGAGTAAATTTAGTTGGTTTTGGCAAACTTAGCTTGGTCAGTAGAAAAATTACCTTGAGATTTGAGTAGAAAAGAAGAAAGAAGTGTTTGTAGTTACATCACTTCAGTTTTCCTTCATGTTTGGCTTATAAGTATTATTATTCTCAAAGTTAAAATTGATGTACCTTCAAGGAAGTTTGCATGATTGTTCCTATTATATGTATGTTTGTTTGTTTCATGCAACTCTTATGCTTGCTACCCAGCCTTGCTAGCCAAAAACCTGTACTGAGAGGAAATACTTCTGGTGCATCCAACTCCCAAAAACCAAGTTACTTCCAAAGAGTCCACTATAAATTCCTATGCATGGTATTTCAAGCCATTCCAAGTAAATTTTCATGTGCTACCTTTCGAAAACCTTCAAACACTTCTCATTTTGTGCCACTGTTTTTAGCTCATGAGGACGTAGTGGATGGGTTTGTTATCTTCCATACTAAATTAAGTACCCCTCGACTAGGAAGCTTCATCTGCTCGTCATTAATTTTGCAAGGGAGCTGGTCAGACCATTGTAATCTCAAAAAGAAAAGAAAAAGGCACTCCTCCATGGTATCTGAAAGTTGGTTGGCACCCGATGGAATCGGTTAGCCATGGTTTGAGAAAGGAAAAGGTGGGGAGGAGTGCCAAGCTATAAAAGAGCACAATTGTGCCAACTAATCAAACATCTCGGAACCGCTCTCACTTGTTTAGTATGGAAGATATCAAGAACTCCGTTGCTAGTCGTTGACAAAAGCAACCACCTCTCAAAACAACTTTTACCTCTGTTTTACAAATGAAAAGCTCTAGCACATGTTTAATCCCTGCTTCCCTCTGCGAAGGGCCTGTCTTTTACTTTCATGTTGAGTCAACCTATTCCCTTCTATCTCAAGCAAGCATTTGAGTTGTTATGTTTCACTCATCCATATGTTGATCCGTTTAATCATGTTTACTAACTTCTTTTGTTAGTACAATGCTTTTGTCTGAAGGAATATATCTTTGAAAGCTTTCTATGAATGCAAAAGTTTGTTTTATTGAGCATATGGTTTTTGCTATATTAGCTCTATTTTAAAAAGGCTCCGTTCAAAATAAGTATAGTTTGTTCATTATTCTCTGACCAAGAACTAAGGTTTGCCACCACCAATTATAGTTTACCTTGTGCATCCTTATTTGTGAT
This sequence comes from Dactylis glomerata, assembly GCA_007115705.1. NCBI lineage: Eukaryota > Viridiplantae > Streptophyta > Magnoliopsida > Poales > Poaceae > Dactylis > Dactylis glomerata. Next base: position 1,591,639 of record QXEO01000647.1, read on the forward strand.
TCCCTTTTACTTATTGCAAGTCTATATCATATAAAGGAAAGTTGCTGTCTATTATAAATTGTGCCTTGGTGAATGTGATGCTTCTTGTCCGTATTTTGATTATCGACACTTCACTCCATAAACCTGTGGTCATGTTTACCGAGTTTAGTTTTCGCTTGGGTACAAGCGAGGTCTAAGCTTGGGGGGGTTGATACGTCCATTTTGCATCACTATTTTGTATCATAATTTACTGTTATTCATTGATATATTTCACATTTAGAGATGATACTTATGTTGTTTCCTCTGTTTTTACATGTTTGATGATCATTGGAGGATTTGCTGCCGGAGTCAGGATTCTGCTGGAAAAAGGACCGTCAAGACACCATATTTCGGAAGATCAGGAAATTCCAGAAAAATACCAGAAAATTATATTTTACTAGAAGACTGAAGAAGCCAGAAGGAGAAGGCAAGAGGGGCCACAGGGTAGCCTCACCACCAGGGGGGCAGCCCAGCCCCTGGCCGCGCCGCCCTATGGTGAGGGCACCTTGACCCACTGCTGCCAGAGCCCCTTCGTGTATTTCATCGTCCTCGAAAACCTAAGTCAAGGGGGGGCTCAGAGATAGACACCGCCGCTTCTGCGGGGCGGAAAACACCAGAGAGAGAAAAGCTCTCTGGCAGGCAGAAATCTGCCGGGGAAATTCCTTCCTGGAGAGGGGAGATTGTCGCCATCGTCATCACCATCGCACCGGACTTCATCGGGATCATCATCACCATCATCCCCATCATCAGCACCGTCATCTCCACCATCACCATGCCATCCCGCTGTAACATCTTGAGTTGAATCTTGTCGAATTCTTAGGGGAAACTTTCCTGGTGTTGATTACTCTTGTGGTTGATGCTATTGAGTGGAACCGTTGAATTAAGGTTTATGTTCAGATTGTTATTTACCATTATTTCACCTCTGATCATGATCCATATGATGTCTTATGAGTAGTTTGTTTAGTTCTTGAGGACATAGGAGAACTCAAGTCGTTAGTAGTGGAATTATGTTGAGTAATATTTAATGGTTTGATATTTATTTGTTGTGGTGCTATTTCACTAGTGGTGTCATGTGAACATCGACTACATGATACTTCACCATTTATGGGCCTAGTGAGATGCAATGTGTATTTGGCTACCAATTGTGGGGTTGCTGGAGTGACAGAAACCTAAACCTCCGTTGGGAAACCATTACACCAGGGAGCGTAGGGTCTTAGAGTTTAAGACTGTGGTTAGATTTATCTTAATTACTTTCTTGTATTTGTGGATGCTTGCAAGGGGTATAATCACAAGTGTGTATTTATCCTAGTAAGGGTAGTGCGCTAGCACAGGTTCACCCCCATAACACTTATCAAACCAATAAAGATTATTTAGCGGTATGAAGCGAAAGCACTTGACAGAAACTCCCGTGTGTCATCGAGAACGTTTGGTCATCATAAGTTACACAACCGGCTTGTCCTTTGCTCTAGAAAGGATTGGGCCACTTGCAGCAAATACTACTATTGTCTTTTATTTACTCATACTTTATTTATTTGCGTTACCAAATACCCCTGAAAACCCGTTTGCTAGTATTTACAGTGACTCCTTGATCAAAACCACTTGTCAACACCTTCTGCTCCTCGTTGGGTTCGACACTCTTATTTATCGAAAGTACTACGATACACCCCATATACTTATGGGTCATCAGGAGGCCCCCCAGACCCCATATTCACCATTGTTTAACCATGGATATTATCAACTAAGTTCATCCATATTTATGGATTACATGTTCATGTTAGATTTAAATTTGAATGTGAAAATCCAAAATCCATACTGTTCATGGAGCTGATCGTAGCAAACCAATGGAAATTTTTGTTATCAATTAAGCTTTAATAAGACAACTCTAACCTTTCTTACATTTATTTTAGATAATGTCACAGTAAAAGTATCATTATTAATCAAATCATCCCCAATATAGATGGGGACAACTTGAGAAGCTGTCCAGTCCTCTCAAGTAGACGCTGAAGTACATGATCCACCTCATCTCGCTTGTTACACCAAATCAGTGAATGTAGCTCTATAGCCTACATAATTAAAAAGTTGTAAATATATGGTGGTTAATACAAAATAATAAGTTGCGTTTGATGCTAGCCATATTATGGAAGAGAGACAAATGAAATTGTTCCACTTAGTACATATTTGTCAATGCATTAAAATACACATGACATGTTGTTCTCTGACATCCTTGATTACTCTATTTCTATGACAAAAGGTCGTAAAAAATATGCAAATATACAAGTGAGTATACAAATTATAAGGGGGTAATGCCCCCCAGATCGCCCCCTCTGCATCATTGTTTAATTCCGTTGACTTGTGAGGATACAATCAACTAAGTTAATCCATATTTAGAGAGTACATGTTCATGTTAGATTTATCTATTTAGCTTAGAGATATTTTAGTTGATAAAATAGGAATATAATTTTCATAACCTGAACCTTAATACAATAGACATGTTCGAAAGCAAAGAACCAAAAGAGAAGACTACATAGAAGAGCTATATTGCTACATTTGTAAGACATCACATTATAGGGCTAGAAGATATCATAGGTACACCACTGACTTCATCGGAGGTATGAAACTCTTCTATACTTTATTTGGTTTTCCAATCATGTATAGCATGATGGAGAAGATTATATCATTAGGTTATTATAGTGAGAGACACAATGACATTATAATCACCCAAATTATGTTACTTTTTATCAGATCAAGATCAGGAGAGATTGAAGTTACCATTAGCCTACATAATGCAGGTTCAATTGATAAAAGTGAATAGAGAGCCTAATAGCAAGACTTTTTAAAATGGAAAGAAAAGCTTTTCGTCTATCTATTAATTAAGAAAAAGAAAATTACTGGGTTAATTAACGAAAAAGTTGGCAAAAACCGCTACAACAACATCACATGAAGTCGAAACGCAAGGTCTGCAACTATCTTGATCAACCAATTGTCCTAACCTAGTACAACCGCAAACTCTCGACATATTGATTACCACACATAAAGAAAACTACGCTAAAAGTACAAGAACAAAGATCTTGGACACAACAAACTGAAAACATGAGAACCATACATTAATTAGTTGTAGAAGCCTTCCTTTTGGAGCCTCCTGTCGGGGAATGATGTGGAGACAACATCAAGAAGGCCAATTAGCATGATGGTCTAGCATTAATAGGTAGTTACTTTTATTCTATTTTTTCAAGGACCTATACAACTTAGGAGGTGTGTGAAATTTCAATGAGTAGGCTAACCCAATACAAACACAACACACATGCCATACAACATAACCCACAATAGCCAAACAACAGGGTTCTCCTTGTATTGTCTTTCAATAGATGATGAAAGAGGCAATACACCAAGCTCACGAACCACACATAGTCAAAGGAGGAGTCTTTGGAATCAACTCTACCTCTAGGATCGCCTAAGAGTCGATGAGTGAGCAACATGACTGGACCATTCAGGAGGAGACATCAACTGAGAAGTGATGCCAACAATTCACATTGCGCTCCGCAAGCTAGCCCATCCTCTGAGCGGCCACCAACCTAGACTACATGTGTCATTTGAAATGTCTCTATTTACTTGAGCTAATTCCTTAATTGTTTTCAAGCTAAATTAGCTTGGTCCTGAGAATGAATCAAGTCACTGTTTGAACAACTAAACTAATGTCAACAATAATTAAGTAATGCGATTATTCTATATTAAACCCTTGCGTGGCTAGCATCTAGTCCTGGCTTCTCTCGTTGGTGGTCGTTTGATTTGGTCTTGGATTAGTGCAAAAACTGTTCATCGTGTTTTGGTCATCTAGTAGCGCATGTGTGTGCCATTGCTGGCTCCGGATGGCCCCACCTTTCACATTGGCTGGTTGCGATGAAGCCGATCGAACGGATCATGGTCGGCCTGGCGCTATGTGGCACGGGCTAGTCACGATCCACTACTCTATAATGTCCATTCGGTGCTTTCTTGTGACGCAACCTTGATCTTTAATATTCACGTAAAAGATGGTTGAATTAATTAACATTATGCTTTCTTTATTGCAAATATTTTGGGCTCGTTCACACTACTATACAATTACTCTCTTTGCAAACATGGGCATGGTGATATGTTTTGGTGACTAACTGACTGGGTCATGTCAGAACGCAAGTAGATACGGAAATCTAATGATGACTATTACTTGATCATGACCACAATTCACATATATTCGTCTGCACTCATGGGCATGAGATCGGTAATCGATGAATATTTACTATTCACTATGTTTTAAAGTAAGTGACTTAGTTTTATAAAGACATCAAAGAGGTATTTTAATGTTTAGATGCTCCATATCTAAAAATAGTTGAGTCACTTATTGTGAGAAGGAGAGTGTTTTAATTTAGGATTGCCGACTCTGGTGTCACCCTTAGGCCCGTTTCTATCTGGACCCGAAGTCTCCAATCCAGATCATGGATTTTGTGGCTAAGTCCCCATCAAATCCTACTACGGTCTTATTATACAATGCATGCATGTCTTTGGTACACCACTTATAACATCATTAGGGTAGGTTAGCTAGTCCAAGTGTCTATCAGCTGATCACCTCGGTTCGGACCTGTTACCCTGGTAGCTCTCTAGGATCTCTCTAAACTAGCCTCACATACCAATACTACTTTTTTCTACACATTTTGTTCTTACTCGTGCACACCCAAGAAGTGAAGGAAATATGCCCTAGAGGCAATAATAATATTGTTATTATCATATTTCTTATTCATGATAATGTTTATACTCCATGCTAGAATTGTATTAAGCAGAAACATTAATACTTGTGTGGTTTATGAACAACACCGTGTCCCTAGTATGCCTCTACTAGACTAGTGATACGTCTCAAACGTATCTATAATTTTTGATGCTCCATGCTTGTTTTTACACCATTTGCTTAGTATTTTGTTACACTTCGTGGCACTTTTATGCATTTTCCGGAACTAACCTATTGACAAGTCGCCACAGTGCCAGTTCCCTGTTTTCTGTTGTTTTTGTGTTTCAGAAAAGTTACACAGGAAATATTCTCGGAATTGGACGAAACAAAAGCCGAACGTCCAGAAATTCACCGAAGCATCCAGAGAACCGAAGAGGAGACGGAGTGGGGCCAAGAGGGCCCCACACAATAGGGCGGCGCAGCCTAGCCCCTGGCCGTGCCCCTACGCGTGAGGGTGCCCTGGCAGCCCCCTGACGACGCCCCTTCGCCTATATAAAGCCTCGGGACGGAAAACCCTAAAGGAATCGGCGTTTTTCCCAGAACAGTTCAGCAGCGCCGTCGCCGTCGAAGACAAATTTTGGGGGACAGAAATCTCTGTTCCGGCACCCTGCCGGGACGGGGAAGTGCCCCCGGAGCCATCTCCATCGGTCTCCATCGCCGTCTCCACCGTCTCCAACGACCTCACCGCCATCTCCATCAACCTTGCTGTCTCCTATGATGAGGAGGGAGTAGTTCTCCTCCGGGGCTGAGGGCTCTACCGGTAGCTATGTGGTTCACCTCTCTCTCCCATGATATGATCTTTATGTGATCGTGAGCTTTGTATCTAGTTGAATTGGTAGATGTTATTACTCAGATATTATGCTACTCATATGCTTTATTATTGTACTCTCCGGAGATACCTTGTATCATGGTGTAAAGGTGACTAGTGTATGCATCATGTGTATCTTTTTGGTTAATGTCTCTATGAATTGTTGGTGTTTGTTGGAACCATCTAGTGCGTTCACGGTGATAGTGTGGGACAATCTAGTTTGGGTACATACGGACTTTGAGAAGTGCTTCGTAGCCCTACGCATGATTAGTGTATGTTTTCCATTGGAGAATTGTTTTGAGTTGCATATGGATGATAGTATCTATTGGTTCAATTATGTTATATTTGTTGAGAGTGTGTCCACTAGTGAAAGTATGATCCCTAGGCCTTGTTTCCAAGCATTGCACACCGTTTACTTCCTGTTTTGTTACATGTTTGCTCGCAGCGATATTTATTTCAGATTACGTTTACTACTCATAATCATCACTACTACTTGTATTTCACTATCTCTTCGCCGAACTAGTGCACCTATACATCTGACAAGTGTATTGGGTGTGTTGGGGACACAAGAGACTTTCTGTATCGTAATTGCAGGGTTGTTTGAGAGGGATAGCTTTGACCTCTTCCTCCCTGAGTTCAATAAACCTTGGGTGATCCACTTAAGGGAAACTTGCTGCTGCTCTACAAACCTCTGCACTTGGAGGCCCAACACTGTCTACAAGAACAGAAGCGTGTGTAGACATCAAGCTCTTTTTTGGCGCCGTTGCCGGGGAGGTAAGGTAAAAGGTACTCGCATCCTCCTGTGTGAGTGCTCGAAGTTATTTCCTTTAGATTCTACAATTATATCTTTCTGTTTCTTGTTTTTATTTTCACTAGTTAGGCTTAATGGAAAGTAACGAGTTCTTTAGTCTTTTTCCTGAGTTTAGATTTGAAGAGAAAGTTGAAAAACTGTTGGAGCTTAATTTGCATGCTAATAGTGTTGTTAGTATGAATGCTTTGAATACCGTTGGAGCTTAATTTGCATGCTAATAGTGTTGTTAAGCATGATATTTTTAGTTCCCCAGCTTTGTTGGAGAAAGTTTGCTCTGATGATATTTTATCTCCCCTATGTGATGTTCCTATGCCTGTTACCTATGTTAGTGATCATGATTGGGAAAATCACTCTACTTTTGATATTGAAAATCTTTTTGGTACCGATTCTAAGGTTAATAATTGTTGTACCATTAGTACTATCCATGTTCCTTCTTATGATGATATGTTTGATGAGTATGCTTTGCGAAATAGCTGTTTTCTAGCTTGTGATGATACTAAACCTCTAGTTTATGATGGTTATGATGATGAGTATAATATTTTCAGTTCACCTACTTTTGAGGAGAAAATTAGTTATGATTACAATATGCCTCCTATTTTTGATGATTATGGTGATGAGAATAATTATTCTGTTGAATCTGCTCCTACTCCGATTGTTCATGTGGGGAGTATTAATTCTTTTATGCATGTGGCTCATGATAGGGATGCTTTATGTGATAGTTATATTGTTAGTTCTATTCATGATGCTACTGAAAGTTATTATGAGAGAGGGAAACATGGTTTGATGGATCTCAACAATATTGAGTTTCCCCTCTTTATGTTGCAATTCTTGAAGTTGTACTTGTTTTGCCTTCCTATGCTTTTTGCTTTGCGCTTTCATGACTTGTCTCTTTACAAGACTATTTTTCATAGGAAGTGGTTTAGATTTAAATGTGTTCCATAATTTCTTTTTGATGCTCTCTTTTGCTTTAAGTTTTTATATAGCGCCCTTGCTTTAAGCTCTTATATGACGCCCACATGACCATCTTTGCAAATTACTGCGCCTAGCTCAAAGGCGTTAAAGAAAAGCACTCTTGGGAGATAACCCAATGTTTTTATTTTCAGTAATTTTTCTTTTATTTGAGTCTTGGAAGTTATTACTACTGTAATAACCGCTCCTTATCTTTTTTATTTCATTGTTGAGCCAAGAGAAGCCTCTAATTTGAGTGAGGTAAGATTTGGGGATGTTGCTGTTCTGAAACAGTTTTCGGTGCTGCACCGTAAAAATTCATGAAAATTCTCTGTATATCTTTTGGACCTGAGATTTCTTGTGCATATGCCCCAGGTTATATCCAAACTTTCATTAGTTGAACACTTTTTGATTTGAGCAACAGAAAACCCTCTAAAAATTCGACCTTTGTCAGCTGTTCTATTTTGACAGATTTCTGCCAATATTTGTGTTTGCCGCTTTATCGCTTTCTTTTTTAGTTCTTTTGATCACGAAACTTTTGGGGAAGTTGCTACAGTAGTTTATACTTTATATGTGGTGGTTTTGAGTTAAAACCTGAAGCAAAAAGGGTTGATTCAATGCTATGCTTACACTAATGTTGCTAATACAATTATGTTTAGTTTTGTATGAAGGAAGTTTTCAAGTGTAGGGATTGGAGAATGATGAGATGAGATGAATAATGGACAAAAGCTCAAGCTTGGGGATGCCCATGCAACCCCCAAGAAATATCCAAGAGGTACAAGCGTCAAAGCTTGGGGATGCCCCCTAGGCACCCCTTCTTCATCGGCAAAAATCAGGTCACCTTTCAAGACACTATATTTTTATTGCTTTATGCACTATGTGTTTTTCTTGGAGCGTCAGTTGTTTTTGTTTTCAGTTTTCTTTTGTTTTGTTTGCTGCAATAAATGGTTAGATCACATCATGTTTCTTTTGGAGGAGATGAACTCGCTTTTCATTTGCCAAGAACACTCTAGTTTTCACTCTTATCGTTCAATGAGTGTTCTGTTTTTCTGCTACTGCGTTTAGCTTGCATTTTTCGCCTTGATTTTTGTTCAGATCTTGTTTTATCTTTGCATCAAGGTATATTTGGACCTCTGGTCCATGTTGGTTTTCATCAAAAGAGTTTCCTCAAAAAGGTTTGAATGGTGTTGGAAAAGAGAAAAAGTTTTATGCAAAAAAGTGGTACAAAAAGGAGCTTGTGTAGACTGCGGCCTAGGCTTTTGCATGTCGTGCTTGATGTCTTTTCGATAGTATGCTTAGTGATTTTTTCTTTAGCATGACTTGTCTCAAATGACTGAGATTGCTTAATGAGCCTTTGAAAAAATCATGCGTTGTTTTTATTATATGGAAGCATTTATTTGGTTTTCTCCTTTGATGCTTTATTTGGGTTGACTTGGCACATGCTTACACCATGTTGACTACAAAAATAAGTCACCTATAGCCTCTATGATCATTTAGTTTTTGACTTTTGATGCCATCTTATGCTTCTTTTAATGTTGCTTTGTCGCTTTGCATGATTATGGCTGTTATTGCTCTCTTAGTTGGTCGCTCCCAGTCTTTTGCTAGCCCTCATTTTGTATTGAGTATGAGCTCTACTCGTGCATCCAACTCCCAAAAACCAAGTTTGCCATTGTGTCCACTATAAATTCCTATGCATGGTATTTGTAAGCCATTCCAAGTAAATTTTCATGTGCTACCTTTCAAAAAACCTTCAAAATACTTCTCATTTTGTGACACTGTTTTCAGCTCATGGGGACGTAGTGGTCGGATTTGCTATCTTCCATATTGTCTTATTCCAAAAAGAAAAAAAAAAGAAAAAAAAGATAGAAAAAGGCACTCCTCCATGGTATGTGAATGTTGGTGGGCACCGGATGGAATCGGTTAGCCATGGTTTGAGAAAGGAAAAAAGGTGGGGAGGAGTGCCAAGCTTTATAAAAGAGCACAAAAGTGCCAATCTCTCTCTCAAAAACTTGCTTCATTTTTGTATGGAAGATAGTAAGAACCCCATTGCCAGTCGTTGACAAAGACAACCACCTCTCAAAACCAATTTTTATCTCTCTATTTTACAAATAAAAAGCTCTATCACATATTTAATCACTACTTCCCTCTGCGAAGGGCCTTTCTGATGAGGATATATACAAGAATTACGGTGAATCGTCCTGTTTAAGTTGGAAGGAAATATTAAGTTTAACCAATGATTATTATCAGGTGAATTTATTCCTGGTTGAAATAGTACTTTGACACTGATGTGAAGAAGTGAATACCGAGGGTATAAGAGCGATCACACGACAAACCAGGAATATATTGTGGAGCTGTAGGTATGGTATCCTAAGTACATCGCAAATAAGTCCTAGTTCTAGGTTTCTTCTTAATTCGTCTTGTCTCGAGTTGTTTTTGTGTTAGTCCGAGTCGTGGTTCAGCAATTCATCTAGTCTGGATCAAGTGTTTCCGTTCGCTTCCCACCAGAATCACATAAGTTTTCAGGGATTCCTGATTGTTTATTTCGTCGAAGTCTAACTCGGGATTATTTTTCTTCTGATCGCTCTTTCCAAGTTTGCTTGATCCGATATTTTGGCCGCAGTCCACCAGCTCCACGAGTTCCCAGCAAGATCCGATTGCTAGTGAAAAAAAAAACAAAGAGCAAGGTCGCCTGTGCAGATCGGATTCATCTGGTAGTCCCTGCACCGATCGCCATTCAAAAAAAAAAACGAGCGGCGTACCCGCTCGCCCGACCCCAGACGTGCTCCGTGGTCGAGTGCGAGCTCGCCTCGCTAGGCGCTGGGACGGGGTCGCCCGACCCCAGACAGCCTCTGCGGTCTGGCATCAGCTCGGACCGATTCAGTTTAGGCCCAAGTTTCAGTTTAGTTAAAAAAAAGAGTAAAAAAACACTGGGGACGTACACTGCAAAGCTGCAGTACACGCCGCACCACAAATACAAAAAAAAGTGACAAACTACTTTGGCCTGTCATCCGTTTCACATCGCCGTCGCGCTGCCGTGTGTTTCCGGCGTCGTATATCTCTGCTTCGACACGTTTTTTGTCGGTTTCTCTACCGCGACAGCGTGTTACCACCATGTCCATATAGTGTTCATTCTACACGATTTTGATCGCTTTAGCTATAGCCTGTCTACAGCATCGTGTTAGGAGCTTACCCATACGAGACTAGCTATTTCGTGCTCATCAGGCTGCTGCCGTGTGCGCAATCTTGTGCCTGTTCGTCGAGCTAGTGCTAGCGTCTTTCTTGTGCATTGCAACACGAGCTATTGTGTGTTGTCACTTAATCTACTGAGCTCTTCTTCAGAGTTGCTTTGCCTCATTTATCTCCACTGTGTGTGTTTCCGTGGGTCTTGTCATACGATCAGCACTAGGACTTATTTGTGATGTACTTAGGATACCATACCTACAGCTCCACCATATATTCCTGGTTTGTCGTGTGATCGCTCTTATACCCTCGGTATTCACTTCTTCACATCAGTGCATTGGTCGTGTATCCGATTTGGTAAGCATCGCTATTCACCTTGGAACGGTAAGATTTACCTTTTCTTGTCAGTTTTGAGTGAGTAGAGTATTCCACCATATATACATATTTGTTGCTGCACTAATTATGGCAGATGATGTTATGAATACTGTGGAGGCTGGCAGATATCATTTTTTCCGCCACAGATATTGTAGTGCCACTTTTTGGGAGGAAGAATGTGGCAATTTTGACGGTGATGGGCTCTTTCACCATGCACTACTAGGAAAACAGCTACCCGTAGCGCACCTGTTAAAATTACCCGTAGCGCATGCCCCCGCGCTGCCACTACCACGCCACTGGTATCTAATTAGTCGTAGCGCACCACCAAGATCCCCGTAGCGCATGCATCCTGTGCGCTACGGCTAATGTCCAGTGCGCTACGGGTATATGCTTTAGTGGTAGCGCACCACCTACACCATGCGCTACGGGTACGCAACAACACCAGCAGCGCATCCTACGACAATGCGCTACGGGTATAGACAATACCAGCAGCGCATCACTGGACAATGCGCTACGGGTATGTTTTTTCAAATTTCGAAAATAAAGCCATTTATACTGCCAGATTACAGTTTTTATACAGGAAATTACAGAAATATAAGTTTACAAGAAGTATACAGGAAAATGCAATATATTTAGTATGAAATAGACACGGAATATGAATCTCATTATTTTCGAAATGAAGCGATCACATATTACATGAATTCAATGTCTCTAAGTCATCGATACCGGTCAAGTACGCAAGTTCATCATCCCACATTACATGAATAAGATAGTCACCTACGGTACGATGAAGTACACTACAACCGAAATCACCGCGGTGAGCAAGACGGCGGTGGTGACGCTGAAGAAGGTCGTCCTCCTCTCCTCTCGAAGGTGGTTCCTCCACCTAGCTTCCGCCTCCGCCATCGTCGTGTACCCTTTGTAGCTGTTGCCCTTGAACCTATTGACTTGCTTCAAGCAATCTTCCCAGTGGACATAAACTCCAGGAACCCTACCTTTGTACACAACATACGGCATCCCTACCTTCAAGAAAAATAAGGTTAGATAACAGAAAGCAAGAAGTTCATCACATGTATGCAATATTAATGAAATATGACATAATTAACTAGGATGTACTTATTAACTTTACACCACGACTAAGTTCATCACACACGACACGATCAGAACTAATAAGTTCACCGATGTCTACGAAACATGCCATGCTAAGGAAGCTAGGAACATAGTGTACTTATTATTACAACTTTTGCTTGCCAGTATCAGGAACAAAGCGGAAGCCGCATCCTGGCAAAAAGAATGCCCTGTCGTCGCCGTGCAGAAGCAGCCTCTGATCTACTTCTTCATTTGACGGCTTCAGCTGGGCAGTGTAGAACATCCCCCCTTTTCTGACGACATCTTGAAAGATGATTGTCACAAACTGCTCCTGGATGCGATAGAACTGTCCTCGTAGATTGTCATCATCAATCATCGCCAACTTTTCGGCCCAGGGTTGGAGTGAATCTGGCAGCGTCGAGTTTTTCTTGTCCCGTACCATCGCCAGCATATGATATAAGGCGTAATAGGCCTCCCTGTGACTTCCCTCAGGCTGCTTGACGCAGGGGAACGACGTAGTATGGGCGAAGCTGTACAAGCCGTGCTTGGGCGGCCGTTTACTCTTGAATGAGCCACCCTGAAGGACGTACTTGGTAAGAGCATCATCCAAAACTATCTTGACATGCGTATAGTTTTTCTTGATTGCACTGCCCGAGTCCAAAAACAGGGTACGCATTACATCGGGGAGATGTGGATGAGTGTGCAGTATTTGTCACTGCGCAAAACAAATCAAACAAAATGTTGGCAAAGACCGAGATGGAAATCTAAGAAAGAAGGCGGCGAGCCAATCACTTACTCGGGAAAGTAGGCCAGGAGCAAGTCCTTCCCAATGTTTGATATCATGACGTCGCTGAGATAGTTAATAGCGGCATTTCGGCCCGCCAACTTAGACAATTGGCTTTCACGCATGTAGTAGGGGTCCACTACCACGATGCCCGGGGTCTTGTCTCGTATGATATGCATCTGAATACTTAGAGAAAATAGGCGGACGAAGGTCTGGTATAGCCGATACATGTGAAATAGGTCGAAGATGTCGGCAAACCGAAGAAGCATAATATCGGCGGGGGCAGCCTCGACGAAGCCCTTGCCCCTTGGCACCTTGGCCATGTAAAGCGGGTACGTTGAATCATTTTCATCAAGTTGGCGCTGTTCTAGGTATAGAATAGAGTCATGTAGACTCCGCATATCGGCACTGCAAGCCTTGAGCATTCGCTCATTCAGCATCGGCTCACCCATAGTATGCACGATGTGATTAAGACCCTTGTGTCTTGGTGGCCCGTCCTGAGCTCGGATCGGTTTCGTAACCGGCGGCGGCTGGCTCTCAATTTCCTTCTTATTTTTCCTTTTCCTTTCCTTCTTCTTCATGGGAATTGCATTCTGCTTCTCGACCACCTTATGGAGTGTCGTGGGGGAGATAAAGCCTCTTGGAGGCTCCGTCCAAGCGGCATCTGGAGGCGTCTCCTGAGAATGGAATGACAAACGTTTGGTGATAGTTTGTCGTTTGTCCGAGGGACCTTCAAGGTCATCTAAGCCATCACAGTAGGCAGTATTGATGTAGGCCTCAACATCGACATCATCATCATCATCATTTGGATCCTGTGCCATCTGCATATCAGGATCAGGATCAGGCACCACATGGCTTGGCCCCGGCACGACCGGCGGTGTTATGCGTGGGGTGGTGCTCCCTGCCCCCAGACGAATCTGACTCTCCGGCCATAGCATTGGGTAGCCAAAGCACTGCCTGAGGGATTTCGGCTCTTCATCTTCGTCTCTCTCGGGCTGAAAGGGAGGCATCACGTGGTCACAACCCCGCAACGTCCGAGCCACTTGGACCCTTAACACGTTTGATGGCATCTACCAACCGTGGAACATCCTGTTTCCCGGTTGCATGATACTACCAGTGGCAACATCCTTCAACACGCCATCGACGTAATGTAGGAGAGTGCAAGGAACGTCGGCGCCCGCGGCCTACGAAAACAGGTGGTGTAGGCCAGATGTTATGCAAGTGTATAGGTTACACAATGCGGAAAGTTTAAGTTGAGCCACCGCCGCTTAGTTACCTTGATGGTGTCGAGCTTGGCTGCTGTAGAAGGACTGCCGACGTACGTCGGCGTGCAGGTCACGGATGGAGTGCTTCGTTGCGCGGTACCTGCCGCTGCATTAATCTCCGGCGCCGCGATGTTGGCGACGGGTGTCACCAATACGTTTGGCGCCGCGGTGTTGGTGGCCGGTCGTACGTTTGGCGCCGCGGTGTTGTTTGAGTTGCTGCCCATGCTGGGTATCGGGGGCGGCCCAACTCGACCGGCCGCTTCCCAACTCCCAAGCGCTTCAACAATGGTAGGGATGAACGAGGTCATCTTTTCTTGAACTTGTTTTTCGACAAGCTCTGGGATCTGTGCCACTTTCTCCCTGAGTTCTTGAAGCTCGCGGCTTTCACCCGCATTGAGTGACTTTTTTCCCCTTTCTGGCTTGCCAAACTTGTCCGACCATTTCACGGACAATCCTTCGCCGAGCACACGGCCAGCTGACGTCGGCGGTTTCAACTTTGGCCGTCCCTTTATCACATTCACAGCTCTATTCAAAGGTGTGTCCCACCTAGACGACCCAGTGGTGGTCGAACCCTGGGATGACGACGTATGAGATGCCTTTTCTTCAGCTAGCAGAATCTCCTCAAACTTCTTCACCTTCGGATCCGTGGTTAGTTGCTTGGTTTTCGGGTCCCAATGGTACTTGGACCTAATTACTGCCCTGGCCGTCGGATCTTCGATCCTGAGCCAAGGGTTTTCGATGCCCTTCGCCGCATATTCTGCGTCCTCTCATGCCCATATCTTATCCTTCCCTCGGTAACCGCCGCTACCGAGGTTGTGGACACCCAAGTTCTTGGACTGCAAGTTCTTCCCCCAGTCACTCTTTTCCTTGGTACGTATGTCGTTGGGGTCGCACTTGAGCTTCATCTCATCATAGTCCGCCTCCGTGACCGTCGGGTTGCTCTTATTGACCTCCTCAAATGTTTTACCCTTGAGGATCATTTTCTTCACCCTGCCTTTCCAGCTGGCCAGGGCGGTGCTCATCTTCGTGATGGCGGCGTTGTTCACAGGATTCTTACTGATATCCGTGTTGACATACTCGGGATCGAAGATGTATCGAGCATGAAGCTTCCGCAAGAGGAGTGTGCGGTAATGCTCGTTCTCCTCACTCCTCAGGTTCTCGGTGTTGAGCGGGATAGTGTTTCGGAGGATGCACGCGACTTGCCCTCCGTACCCGGCCACAACGTCCTCAGGCGCCAGAGGATACCCATTCTCCGACACTTGTGTAATTGCTTGTCGGTCGGTCAGCAGCTGGTTTGGGCGCCGACCCTTCCTATCCTTCCGTGGCTTCTTCTTCTTCCGTTGGGTACCATGTTCACCGCCAGATGTGGTGGTAGTGGTGTCGTCGGCACCCTGATCCATATCGTCTTCTTCTACATCCATATCATCGGGATCTGCGCCCTCCATCTCCTCTTCTTCCTCCCTCTCCTCTACCTCTACATTCATCATCTCCTCTTCTTCCAATTCTTGGGACAACTTCCAGAATGGCTTGGCAGAACCACTGGCTTCCTCGTTGTCGTCCATGTTCACACTAAATAAAGAAAATGCTACAAGTGAATACAATAATTCACGAAAAAATCCGGCATGACCTATGCTGTTTTTTGGACATAGGGAGTGCCCATTTTTGCTGAAACGGAAGTAAATCAACATTTCAGCATATGGGCACTCATTTAAATTCCCTGCATACAAGTTCATATAATATTCCATCACATATAAGCAATCCCAGCTGAAAGGATCGTATGAGTGACTAGAGGGGGGTGAATAGGAGCTACCCAAATTTTTAATACTTTTCAAGTTAAGGCTAAACAAGAAGGTAAATTCTCTAGATGTGATACTAAGTGAATTTACCTAGAGTGACAAGCAAGCTAGCAATAACAATATAAGTAAAGGTACGAGTAAAGGATAGAGGTCACCGCAATGGAGACACGAAGACACGAGGATGTATTCCCGTAGTTCCTTCCTTGTTACGGGAAGTACGTCTACGTTGGAGAGGTGTGGTGTCACAAAGGCCACCAACGCCACAAAGGCTCACCCTATTCTCCGGTGAACAAGCCACAAAGGCGAGTCCACGCTCCACTAAGCGATGCCCTTGAAGGCGGCACGACACCTTTACACAAAGTATTGGGGCAAGCTCCACAACTCAATTGGAGGCTCCCAATAGGCCCACCAAGCTCTTACACACAAAGTTAAGCTTGGAGGACGGCTTCTTCCGGCTAGGAATCCGATGAATCACTCAAGTTACAAGCCCCTCAACAAAGAGAGGGGGGAAATCAAATCGCCTTGGTGGAAGTGTAGATCTAGGTCTTCTCCCTCAAATCCCAAAAGGGCTTTGAGTTCTATTGGCTACGGAGAGAGATCTTGAGCTTTGAAGCTTTGGAATAATGGTGGAGAGAGAGTGGAAGCCGCAGCCAGCTCTTGAGGTAGAAGAAGGCTTTATATACTCCTCCACGAAATGTAGCCGTTGCAGGGCAACTAGGGCCAGAGTCTCCGGCCAGGAGGGCCGGAGTCTCCGCCCTAAGTGACTCCAGGGCCAGAGTCTCCGGCCAGAGACAAAAGTCTCCGGCCCAACTCCGGCCAGGTCTCTGAGTTGTCCAACTCTGAGGTTTGCCTGGGCGAGTCCTCTAGGCCGGAGTCTCCGGCCAGCAGGGCCGGAGTCTCCGCCCTAGAAGGAGCAACAGCTGAACTTCGTGGAACCCCTCTCCACCAAATCCACCGACGTGAAGCACCCTATAAGACAACTAAGCCCTAACTCCACTACTGGACTACGATCTTCGATCTTTTCTTCCTTTTTGGGGTTCACCTCCGCGAGATCCTGAAATAACCTAGAAAATCTGCAGAACTTTAATAGCATGGTTAAATCACCAAATGTTGTTAACAAACACAAAAATACATTTATTAGGGAAATGCTCTTTCAATCTCCCCCTTTTTGGTGTTTGATGACAACATACGGATTTGCAAGATAAAAGCACAATAAAAGAAAAAATATATAGCAAAAGCTCCCCCTACTTGTGTGCACAACACCATTTGTATTTGAACATGAGCCACACAAGTAAGAATCATCACTCCCCCTATATATTTCACAATTATACCAAGTGCAAGTAATAATATGTGAGAGTAACCAATAAGCATATAAGTAAGACTAACAAGATAGCACAAATTTAATAGTCTTACTAAGCAACATATGAACTTAAGTCTCACACACATAACGTACCACACACATTTAAAAGGTTCAACACTAAGAAAGATGAGACACAACATGAAAGTCCATGAAGTTGTGTCTCGACCAAAGCAAAGCAAACAAAGTGCAAATCCAAATAACCACCCCATGCAAATCCCAACGAAGACAACCTAGTAGAGCTACTTCTCCCCCTTTGGCATCGAGACACCAAAAAGGGAAAAGAGCGATGCTACACGCCCATGAGATCACTCATCGTCTTCATCCTCGGGCTCGTCCTCGGAACCGGCATTGAAGTCCTCATCTCCTTCTTCAAGATCATCAGAAGCCATGGGCTTCTTGCCATGACGCACATTGGAGGTGCCAGAGGTGACCTCCTCAAAGGCTTGCCAGTCAGTCAGACCCTTGCTCCATTTGCCATAGCTGTGAGTACCGGATGATGAAGAGGAAGGAGGTGATTCCACATAGCCCGGTTGAGATTTCCGAAAAGCCTTGTGAAGAACATCTTGATTGTCATTGATGTGCTTTTGAGTGATGTAGCTCTCATATTGCTTGTGGCGGATGTCCACATTCATGCAAAGCACATTCCTTTGGAACCAATTGAGCTTCTTGTATTCTTGAGCAAACTCATTGTTTGAGCTAGAGCCGGCATTGCTAGCATGCTTCATCCTTGGGCCCCTTCTAGTTGAAACTCCCTCGGCAAAGGCATCATCATCTTCACCTCTCATTGGAGCAAAAGGTTCCTTGGAGTGACCGGTGGGTTCTTTGCGTTGAAGCTTCACAACCTTGTGATTCACAAGGTTTGCATTGAGAAGAGGAAGGTTGAGTCCTTGAGCACGGATGAGCCTCATGATAAATGGGGCATAAAGAGGAGTCTTCTTGTTGAGAATGCAATCATTGATCTCCTTGTGAATGAAATCCATCACATCGAGTGGCTCAACGGGTGCGGTCTCCCCTTTGCAATAGACTTTATGAGAGTAAGCCAAGAGATTCACAAGGGCTCCATGAATAGCATCAAAGTTACCGGCTTGAGGGGCAATGGAGGCCCAGAATATGCGGAGCAATATGTTGGACCGTTTAGATAGCCCAAGAGTGCCCCCAATGACAATCTTCTTGTCATCCCCGGTGTAGAGAGGAGTAAGCTTCTTCTTCTCATAGTACTCGCCATCCACATGCATCCTCATGCCACTAGGAGTAGTAGCACCACGAAACTCATACCCAAGGAGAGCAGCAAAGTCCATGAAGTTGGAGTGACAAACCTCATCTCCGGTCATCCAAGTCATTGGGATCTCCTCACCATCCCCAAGTACCAAGGTAGCAAAGAACTGTTGGACCAATGTGATGTTGTTGGACTCTTGAATCTTCATGAGTGGATGGAGCCCAAGCTTGCGAGTGATCCACACGGCCTCTCCAAAATATGCACTGTACTTGGCAAAATGAGAGAAGTCCATGACCGTCTGTGGGCAAACCGGATACTTCTTGAGAGAAGCATAGAACTCCTTCATGATCAGCTCTTGTTCTTTCCGGACAAAGCAACGGTCACGAGAGTTGCGAGGGAGAGCGTACATGTCCCTCTTCCTCATCTCCACAAATTCAGATGAAGACAGCCCTTCCAAGGTCACAAGACTATCAAACTTGACCTTCTTAGCTGCCTCAGCTCGTTCCTCCTCAGCCATCCTTGTCTTGAGCCTCTTAGCATCTCTAGCTTGCTGAGCAATGACTGACCTCTGAGCAAGCTCCCCTGTGGCGGGATTGACAACCAACTTGTCCTTGCTATGAGCTGCCGGCTTCCGAGAACCACCTGCACCGGAGTCCATTGGCGCAAATCGGTCGGTGGGAAGGTTCCCACAACCTCAAGGAGGAGATTGGCCAGTGGCACGGCAGATCCCGGGGCTTGGGAGAGCTCCGGGCGGCGATCCACGAAGAGGAGGCGGCAGGGGATGAGTATGGGGCACGGGGGTGGATAGGGAAGAATGAACCGTTCTTCCCCACCCCGTGCCCTAAGTGTGTTTTTGAAACTGCCAGGGCCGGAGTCTTCGGTACTTACCCCGGAGTCTCCGGCCCACCGGAGTCTCCGGGCTGTGAACCCCGGAGTCTCCGGCCCCCCTTGACTAGATCACATTTATGGTGTAGAAGGACATGTCATTTAGATTAGGTATGTTTGAGGATGAGATAGGCTTGGGATGGACAAATTGACACTGTGTGGTACAAAATGCTCATGTTTGCAAACATACAAATAAAATCAATTAAGACCAAACATGAGCATATTCCCATAAAAAAATAAGGCAATAAAATCAAATGGGAAACTCCTCCACTAGGGAGGTTGGTGACCAAAAGGCCACCATGTATGAGTATATAGGTATGGCACCGCGAAGATATATCTTGGGTCCAAAACCTAGACTCATCGATTAAGCTCAAAAGTGTCACAAATGACAAGATAGAACAATACGCTTACTATTGGCATTATGGGGGGAAGGATAGTCCAATCAATTAGGACCGCACTCCCCCTATTTCCATGCCCACATCTAGAACAACACACACGTTAGAGTATGGGAGTAAATGCACCTAGCTCAAGCCACATTGCTTGAATCAATGATATTTAGTTCATGCCTCAATTCCCGGAATCTTGCTTCATCAAGAGGCTTTGTGAATATATCGGCAAGTTGCTCATGAGTGCCAACATAAGATAGATCAATATCTCCACGGTTGACATGATCCCGAATGAAATGATGACGAATCTCAATATGCTTCGTCTTGTTGTGTTGCACCGGGTTGTGAGCGATCTTGATTGCACTTTCATTATCACATAAGAGAGGCACTTTGTCAAAAATGACACCGTAATCCTTCAAAGTTTGCCTCATCCATAAGAGTTGTGCACAACAACTAGCCGCGGCTACATATTCGGCTTCGGTGGTAGAGAGAGACATACAATTTTGTTTCTTAGATGACCAACACACCAAAGACCTACCAAGAAATTGGCAAGCCCCAGAGGTTGATTTCCGTTCCACTTTGTCTCCCGCCCAATCTGAATCCGAGTAACCTACAAGATCAAAACTTGCTCCCTTCGGGTACCAAAGACCAAAGTTAGGGGTATTCACTAAATATCGAAAGATTCTCTTGACCGCCACAAAGTGGTTTTCCTTTGGTGCGGCTTGAAAACGTGCACAAACTCCCACACTTAACATAATGTCCGGTCTAGATGCACAAAGGTAAAGCAAGGAACCAATCATAGATCTATAGAGTTTTTGATCCACTTCTTTACCATTAGGATCGAGATCAAGATTAACCTTTGTTGGCATGGGAGTCTTTGCACCTTTGACTCCTATCATCTCGAACCTCTTGAGCATGTCTTGGGTATATTTGGCTTGGTTCACAAAAGTCCCTCCCTTCAATTGTTTGACTTCAAATCCAAGGAAGAACTCTAACTCCCCCATCATAGACATCTCAAACTTGTCGGTCATGAGCTTGGCAAACTCATTATTAAAAGCTTTGTTAGTAGAACCAAATATAATATCATCAACATATAGTTGGCAAATGAAAAGCTCCCCATTGACCTTCTTAGTAAAAAGAGTGGGATTGATCACCCCAATTTCAAAACCACGATCAACCAACAACTCTTTAAGGTGCTCATACCACGCACGTGGGGCTTGTTTGAGGCCATAGAGTGCCTTATCAAGTTTGTAAACGTGGTTAGGAAACTTAGGGTTTTCGAAGCCTGGGGGTTGCTTCACAAAAACCAATTCATTTAAGGGACCGTTGAGAAATGCACTTTTAACATCCATTTGTTGAAGTTTAAAGTTATGATGTGATGCATATGCAAGTAAGATGCGAATGGATTCAAGACGGGCAACGGGAGCGAAAGTTTCACCAAAGTCAATACCCTCAACTTGGGAGAAACCTTGAGCCACCAATCTTGCCTTGTTACGAATGACTATGCCATTTGCATCTTGCTTGTTCTTAAAGATCCACTTGGTCCCAATGACATTACGGCAATTTTTAGGCCGTTCTACTAGAGTCCAAACTTTGTTGCGCTCGAAGTTGTTGAGTTCATCATGCATGGCATCAAGCCAATCCGGATCCTCAAGCGCCTCATAAACTTTCTTGGGTTCTACACAAGAGACAAAAGCATGATGAGAGCAAAAGTTAGAAAGTTGCCTCCTAGTGGAGACACCTTTACGAACGCTCCCAACCACATTTTCCAAGGATATGCTTCTTCGTCGAAGAATGGACTCAAGCTTCTTCTCACGGCGAGTGTGAGCCTCAAGAGGAGATTCTTGAGAGACTACTTGATCATCTTCATGATCACTGTTTTGGTCCTCGCCATGACCATTAAGTGGATTGCCTTGATCATCAAGTGGCCCATAGCCACGGAATTCCGAAGGATCTTCATCAAGGCCTTGATCATCCCCGGAGACTCCGGTATCCATACCCGGAGACTCTGGTATAGGCCAGAGAGTCCGGACCACAGGGGCCGGAGACTCCGGGCAAGATTGCTCGGAGGGATGATCTTGAGGTTGAGGGTGTGCAGCTTGTCTTTGGTCAATGTCCTGTGTGTGTTCAGTAGGTGAAGGCTCCACATGTGTAGAGCATTGTCCTTCTCCTTCGGCCAAAAGGTGTCCCTCAATGGGCCGGAAGAATCCGACACCCATTCTTCTTATGGCTTGGGGAGGAATTTCGTCACCTACATCACGAACACAACTTTGTCCCACAAAGGAACCATTATCCTCATCGAACTTCACATTACAAGTCTCTATAACATGCCCGGTGGACTTGCTATAGATCCTATAGGAATGTGAGTCCGTGGAGTAACCAACAAAGATACCCTCTAAAGCTTTAGAATCAAATTTTGACAAACGAACACCTTTCTTGAGATAGAAACACTTACAACCAAATACCCGGAAGTACTTGATGTTGGGCTTTTGCCCGGTAAGAATTTCATATGGAGTCTTGTTCAAGTTCTTGCGGAGATAAAGTCGGTTGGTGGCATGGCATGCGGTATTAATAGCTTCGGCCCAAAAGTTGTATGGAGACTTGAACTCCGCCAACATAGTTCTTGCCGCATCCATAAGAGTCCGGTTCTTCCTCTCGGCAACTCCATTTTGTTGCGGGGTATATGCAGCGGAATATCGATGTTTGATACCCGCATCACTAAGAAACTCATTTAAGGAGTAGTTCTTGAACTCGGTGCCATTGTCACTTCTTATAGTCAATATGGTGGTATTGAATTGACGCTCAACTTCGGTGGCAAAGTCTTTGACGGTTTGTTGGGTCTCACTCTTGAACTCAAAGAAATAAACCCAAGTGTATCTTGAATAGTCATCGACAATCACCAAGCAATATTTCTTGCCACCAAGACTTGCATAAGTGGGAGGTCCAAAGAGATCCATGTGAAGGAGCTCCAAGCACCTCTTGGAGGAGATAATAGTCTTGCTTGGATGACTTGTTTCAAGCATCTTTCCTTCAATACATGCCCTACAAACACGATCTTTGGCAAAAGAAACATCCTTTAGTCCGAGTATGTGGCCGCCGGTGTAGAGATTTTGCAAAGCTCTCATATTGACGTGGGCTAAACGGCGATGCCAAAGCCATCCCACGTCGGCCTTAGCAATTAGGCATATCGCGGCCGTAGTGGGTTTCTCCGAAAAGTCCACCACATACAAGCCATTTTCGACATACCCAACAAAGGCAACCTTGAGAGACTTACTCCACATGACGACCACAATATCAACATCAAAATATGTGGCATAGCCCATAGTAGCAAGTTGATGAACGGAAAGTAAATTATAACCAATGGTTTCGACAAGCATGACATTCACTAGGGACACGTCCGGAGTGATCACCACCTTACCGAAACCAAGTACCTTAGAGGATGAATTATCACCGTACGAGACCGTGACATTTGAAGTGTTGGGCTTTAGATCTTCCACAATATTTTTGCTTCCGGTCATGTGGCTTGTGGCACCACTATCAATAATCCATTTTACTCCTCCGGAAGCAATGTCCTACAAGAGATTAATTCTTGGTTTTAGGTCCCCATTTTTGAATGGGTCCTCTTTTGTTAGTCACAAGGATCTTAGGTACCCAAATAGCATACTCAATGTAACCATTATAGGGACCAACATATTTAGCATAGACATCACCATAATAGTCTCTAAGAAGAACATAATGAGGGTTATATTTTCCTGCAAAATTATTGTGAGAAGGGCCGGAGACTCCGGCCTTTGGGAGCGGAGACTCCGGGGTAGATGAACTAACCGGAGACTCCGGAGCCTTTGACCCGGAGACTCCGGTCTCCTCGATTTTCTTCTTTCCATTCAGCTCCTCCCACTCCTCCTCGGTGTAACAAATATCAAATGGGACATGAGGAGTAGGAGCAGCAGCAGGCTTTGTCTTCTTCTTGTTCTTCTTATTCTTCTTCTTCTTTGAGGACTCGGCCACCAAACAGAGATCCCCTTTCTTTGAGGACTCGGCAACAAATCCGAGGCCCTCCTTTCCCTTGAACAATCTTTGATTGTTCAAGAGATCATTGAGATTCTTCTCACCTTGAATGCAAGTAGCAAGGCCCTTAGCAAGATCGGCCTTCAACCTCTTGTTCTCCTCAATGATATCACTATGATCACAAATAGAGTTAGAAGAACAAGGAACTTCAATAACTTGCATTGGTGGGACTTTAGATTGTTCAATAGTTAGTTGAATTTGAAGTTGTTCACGAATCTTGGTGAGATGAGAGAATTTGCCCTCCAAAGCCTTGTGAGCTTCTTCAAGCTTCTCAAACTTCTCACGAAGATCATTATGACCAACGTCAAATTCAACTTTCTCCTTTTTAAGCAACTTGACCATAGCAAGAGCATGGTCACGTTCTTTAGTGAGTTTTGACAAGATTAGATTATGAGACTCTTCTAGTCCCAACAATTTCTCCTCTAAAGAGACTCTCAAGTTTTGCTATTCTTCGAGCTCAATTGATAGAGAGCCAATATCATCGGCGGCTAATCTTTCCAACTCCTCCTTCTCCTTGATAGTGTCATGGGCATCACCAAGTTCACACATTAGTGTCTCAACGTATATCTTGGTTGGCCCCTTCATGTTAGCAAGAAAATCATCACAAGAAACTAGTTCTTTCTTAATCTTAAGACTACTCACATCATCCATAGAGGTAGTAGTGGAATGTGATGATGAAGGAGTAGGTGATGAGGTTACCTCTGAGGCCTTAGCCATAAGACACTTGTGAGTGGTGATGATGGTGTTCTCATTTTGTGAGTTGAAGAGGGATGTAGGTGGTGTGGAGACAATGACAATGGCGGCCACTTCTCCATTCTCTTCATCAACGGAGTCATCATCATCGGACTCGGAGTCATACTCCTCATGAACCACCAATACCCTTTCTCCTTTCTTCTTGTTGTCCTTGTTCCCATGCTTCTTGGATGGGTAGAACTTTGATGACCGGCGCTTGGGGACGAGCCGGCCCTCATTGTCCTCCTTGTTCTCATAAGGACATTCGGCGATGAAGTGCTTGATTCCTCCACAATTGTAGCAATGCCTCACTTTAGAGTCACCACCTTTTCTTGGAAAGGATTTGAACTTGGATCCCTTCGTCTTGTGCTTGTTGGCATCCCAAAAGGCACTTGCATTGAGAGCCAAGTGTTCATGGAGTGCAAACTTGAGATCTTCCGGAGACCAACACTCTTCTTCATATATTTCTTCTTCTCCTTCTCCTTGCTTGGACACCACCTTGGCCTTGAGAGCAAGATTGTGAACTCCTTGTCCGGCAAGAACACGGGCTCTTGTTTCTTCTGCGTTCTTCTTCAAGATAGACAAGGCGGTGAACTCGCAAAGAACTTCATTTGAGGTCATACTCCCAAAATCCGGTCTTGAACGGATTATCTCGGATCGCATGGGTTCTCTTGGGTTGATGGAGGTGATGAACATACGCTTGATATAGTCATCACCATTGTCTTTGCACCCAAACCCGGTCAAGGCCGTTGCAAGAGCCAAGATCCTTTGGTACATCTCATCGGGAGTCTCATTATCACGCATAATGAAATCCCTTTCTTCACTCTTGAGCTCATCAAACTTGGAGGACCGAATACTTTCATTCCCAATGAAGAGCATAGTGAGATAGTCCCATACTTCCTTGGCGGTGCTCAAGTTGTTGATGTGTACCGCATGAGTATCCGGTACGGCTTGTTGAAGGAGATGCTTGGCGGTGGCATTGAGTTGCTTATCAACTTCTTCCCTTCCGGTCAAGTTGAGAGGATCATGAGGTGCAAAGCCATTTTGTATGACCCTCCACAAATGAGTAGAAGAGCTAGAAATATGAGATTTCATTAGTCCTTGCCATTTAATAAAATTGCGAGAATCAAGCTTAGGAGGAGATCCCATGTTGTTAATGTGTGGCATAGGATAATGGACCGGCGGAGGAGAGTAAGTGTTAGGGGGTGGAATGTTAGCACCCTTTGCCGGACCATCATTTTCCTTAGGAGGGTCACCTTTATTCTCGGCGGAGGTGGAGCCATTGTTAGGTGGCTTCACCTTAGCCAAGGAGAGTTCCACACTAGGAGTGGTGTTTGGGTCGGTGGGCCCGGAAGGTTTTCTTCCAAAATATTCCTCAAACATAGCCTTCATCTCCAATCTCATAGTGGTTTGCATTGTGTCCAAGGACGCCAAGTGCTCTTCACGTGAGATTGAAGAGGAAGAGATAGATGGAGGAGTATCTTCGGGAGGAGTTTCATTACCCTTATCCCCTTCCATAGTTGCTCAAACTCTTAGGCGGTTAAGCCCGAATAAGAGACCACGCTCTGATACCAATTGAAAGGATCGTATGAGCGACTAGAGGGGGGGTGAATAGGAGCTACCCAAATTTTTAATACTTTTCAAGTTAAGGCTAAACAAGAAGGTAAATTCTCTAGATGTGATACTAAGTGAATTTACCTAGAGTGACAAGCAAGCTAGCAATAACAATATAAGTAAAGGTACGAGTAAAGGATAGAGGTCACCGCAATGGAGACACGAAGACACGAGGATGTATTCCCGTAGTTCCTTCCTTGTTACGGGAAGTACGTCTATGTTGGAGAGGTGTGGTGCCACAAAGGCCACCAACGCCACAAAGGCTCACCCTATTCTCCGGTGAACAAGCCACAAAGGCGAGTCCACGCTCCACTAAGCGATGCCCTTGAAGGCGGCACGACACCTTTACACAAAGTATTGGGGCAAGCTCCACAACTCAATTGGAGGCTCCCAATAGGCCCACCAAGCTCTTACACACAAAGTTAAGCTTGGATGACGGCTTCTTCCGGCTAGGAATCCGATGAATCACTCAAGTTACAAGCCCCTCAACAAAGAGAGGGGGGAAATCAAATCGCCTTGGTGGAAGTGTAGATCTAGGTCTTCTCCCTCAAATCCCAAAAGGGCTTTGAGTTCTATTGGCTAGGGAGAGAGATCTTGAGCTTTGAAGCTTTGGAATAATGGTGGAGAGAGAGTGGAAGCCGCAGCCAGCTCTTGAGGTAGAAGAAGGCTTTATATACTCCTCCACGAAATGTAGCCGTTGCAGGGAAACTAGGGCCGGAGTCTCCGGCCAGGAGGGCCGGAGTCTCCGCCCTAAGTGACTCCAGGGCCGGAGTCTCCGGCCAGAGACAAAAGTCTCCGGCCCAACTCCGGCCAGGTCTCTGAGTTGTCCAACTCTGAGGTTTGCCTGGGCGAGTCCTCTAGGCCAGAGTCTCCGGCCAGCAGGGCCGGAGTCTCCGCCCTAGAAGGAGCAACAGCTGAACTTCGTGGAACCCCTCTCCACCAAATCCACCGACGCGAAGCACCCTATAAGACAACTAAGCCCTAACTCCACTACTGGACTACGGGCTTCGATCTTTTCTTCCTTTTTGGGGTTCACCTCCGCGAGATCCTGAAATAACCTAGAAAATCTGCAGAACTTTAATAGCATGGTTAAATCACCAAATGTTGTTAACAAACACCAAAATACATTTATTAGGGAAATGCTCTTTCACCAGCCATCATAATAAGTAATAAAAATTCCCAGCCATCATAAAATGTCACAGCCATCATAACAGTGTCCCAGCCATCATAAAAATGTCACAGCCATCATATATACAGAATTGCTAATTACAGAGTGCATGCTAATTACAGAGTGCATGCTGTTGACCAACATGGCAGTAGCAACCTGGAGCAACATGGTAATACTACATGACCTGGAGCAACCTGGAGCAACATGGCAGTACTATAATTCTTTGCAACATGACAGTAGCAACCTGGAGCAATATAATGAAGCTAATTACATGACACTTATATGTGTTTACTGCATTTTTAAAGATGGACAGTAGCATTTTTAAAGATGGACAATTAGCAAATAATTACACACCACAGCAAGCATAAAAGAAGTAAGCATTTTTAGTTTGCATAGTGAGACAAACAGAGAGCCAGCTAGTTCAGTTTTAGTTTTTAATCTATAGTATATTGGAACTATGACAAGCAAAATTATATTAAAGATATATATTAGAGATATATATTATAAGACAGCTATTTTTTCAACTATGACACAAGCAAACAGAGAGACAGCTATTTTTTCAACTATGACACAAGCAAAAACTAGAGCACTTTACAGTGAGACAAACAGAGAGACAGCTATTTTTTCAACTTTGCATTTTTAGCTAACAGAAACATTTTAAAGAAGTAAGCATAAAAGTCTAACAGATTTCTAACAGATTTTTTGCATTTTTAGCTAACAGTGGTCACACACCTGATATGTCGCTCTCAGTAGGTTTTAGGTTATTATGCAAATATACCATCATGCAAATAATATTAAATAGGTTCACAGTAATTCAAACATTGAAATAGAAATATATATTTCATAAAACAATTCAAATGAATTGGTCATTGTTCTTCCTCTTCCTCTAGCCATAAAGATAAATCATTAAGAGATCGATCGTTGGAAAAATAGCTAGCAAATGTTGGAAATATGTCCAAGAGACAGTAATAAAGTTATTATTATACTATTAAATGCTTATGATTATGTTCATATTCTATGCTATAATAGTAGTATTAGGTTCTATGGCAGGTGATTTGGAAGCAAATAGCACTGTCTTCTTATTTAACTTAGCTGCAGCTCTGCTCTTGACTTATATTTTTTGTTGTTTCCCTATTATCTAGCTCAGGCTCCAAGTCTTGGAAGATTGCTTCAATATGCAAATTGCATAATGATAATATCTTGAAAAGGCACTGATTTACTCAAATGTTTGTGGGAACCAACTTGCACTTAAAGTTGTACTACGTTTGAAACAAGGCTATGAAAACTTTCCGCCTTTCTGAAGCGAGAGATTCCTTCTACCTGCAACTGACTAGCTCTAGTTAAACTCATCCTAGCTAGCTTGGTAACTAAAAGCTAGTTCTGACTTCAGACACCCTATTCTCATACTTTTAGTTTTTAAATTGCAGCTAGCCATTTTAGTACTGACTGAACTAAGTAATTAGATAGCTTTTTAATTGCAGCTAGCCATTTTAGCAAATATAGCACATCATGCAGCATGCATACAGTTTCTTATGAATTTGTTTGTGGCGCATGTAATGTGCTTAACTGAACTAGACCATCAGAAGGACACACAGTTGAGGATTGTAGCAATCCCCCAAGGTAACACTACCATTGCACATTGCTGCTTACTGGCTATGGCCGTCACTCTAAGATCTTAACTGAACTTAAATTCAGTTTGATGCTTGCTTAATCCTCACACGATACACTCATCATTTGTATCAATTTGATGCCCAGCAAAAAAAGGAGCTTAATTGGATGTGTAAATAAGCTCATGTGTACAGTTAATTAGAATCACAGATTTGTATTAAAATCTTACTCCAGTTAATTAGAGTCATAGAGTAGTATGGGAAAATTCTTGTGAAATATACTCTAGTTAAAGAGAGTCACCGAGTAATTAAGATGGATCCTAATACTTTCAGCCATCGTTTTTCCATGTTTCAGACTCATCAACGCAAACAGAGCAAAAACCACCAAGGAAACAGTAAACCACCGAGAGGAATCCACGGAGAAGTGTTGAAGAGAATCACCTGGGTGTTGAAGAGAATCGGCGGCTTGTAGCAGAGAAGCTTCGAAGATGATGGGCAGGGGCGGTGCCTCCAGCGGCGGCGCTCGGCGGGGGATCTCGGCCGCAGATGCTGCCGCTTCGGGTTGGCTCCAGCGGAGGAGCTCGGCTTGTAGCAGAGATGCTTCGAAGATGATGGGCAGGGGCGGTGCCTCCAGCGGCGGGGCTCCTCTACGCCGGCCAGGCTCCTCTTCGACGCGGTGGTGCTAGCTAGGGTTGGACGACTTGTGGGAGAGAGAAGTGGTCGATCTGGAGGTAGGGGAAAAGAGGGGCGTGGGGCGTTGGCTATGAAGCATCATAGCCGTAGCGCACGGGGGGGCTGGTGCGCTACGGGTAATATTACCCGTAGCGCACGGGGGTGAAGATGCGCTACGGCTAATAAGAGAGATAGGTTAAAAATAAACGAAGCCGTGTATAGACACAAGCTTCTCACTACCCTAGTGGCTTCGGCCGGCCTGTCTGTTCTAAACCCAGAGGTTCCAGGTTCGAGTCCTGGGACCCAAAATTTTTTGTTTTATTTTTGAATTAACTTTTTAGCATGTTATTACATTCTTATATATTATAATATATATTATAAAATAAATAAGCACAAATAATATTTTTGTATCATGCCAAAAATACAAAAGTGATTGATAAATGATACAAAATATGAGTTACATGTCTAGTTTGGTTTGATTTTTTTAATTGACTTTTTAACATGTTATTACATTATAATATATTACAATATATATTATAAACTAAATAAGCACACATAATATTTTTGTATCATGCCAAAAATACAAAGTGATTGATAAATGATACAAAATATAAGTTACATGTCTAGTTTGGTCCAAAAATGGATAAGTGATATATCTCTACTAATAATACGGCTTGAGGACGCGATGGTCACAAAACCGTGGTAGGTCAAAAAACCACTGGTTTATTTTCGTACGTCAAAAAAAACCGTTTGTGCTTTCGTCCGTCGGTCGGTCCTTCGCTAATTTTGGCTTCCTCCATCGTCGCCTTAGAATCCGTTTAAAATACGATCGTTCCCATCTGTCCTGATCGATATACAAAGGGCTAGCTAAAGAAGCTCTTCCAACATGGAATCTGTCGTAAGTTTGAAATCGAATCCATCACGAAGTCATCCCGTGACCTCGGATGGCTCAAATAAAAGCCGAACGGCCGCAGGCCTGAAGTCAAGTCGCACGTCCGGCCGGCATCGCCTTTGACCTCCTCTTCTCGAGTCCTCGACATCTGTACCGAATTCCCGGTCCTAGGAGAGCAATTTGATGATGCAGGACTGGCAAGCTGCGCAAGGAGGTTGGGACGTGCTGCGACGTAAAGGAGACAAGGCCGCCGCTGAGAAGAAGATGAACCTTTTACCATTATTGCGCTGAAGCCTATTACCGCTATTACGGGCTGCTCTTTTAGGCAATCCACTCGATCATTGTTTGTTGATTGTACGTGCTTGCTCTCACAAGTCATTGGTCCCCGGCCTCTCTCTCTTCCCACAGGGAATTTGAGATTCTCGATCAGAACTGAAAGAAAGAGCTCAAAAAAAGGGGGAGCACTTCTTGGAGAGGAGGCGCCCACGCCCAGGCTCGGGGATGCTCGGGCTGTAGGCGGTCGTCCGGAGGGAGGAGGGAATCAGGCCGGAGGAGGACGGCGGCGAGCTCGGTGCTCGGGCTGTAGGCGGTGGTCCGGCTGGAGGAGGGAATAAGGCTGGAGGAAGACGGCGGTGAGCTCGGTGCTCACGACGAGGTCATCCGGCGGGGCTCGGAGGAGGTCGTCCGGGGTGAGCTCGGCAGGAGCTAGAGGAGATCAACGGGCGAGCCCAGGCCACGCTCTCCCCGACCGAAAATTTGTGAACATCTCGTTCTGAAACCGAAACGAAGATAAGATACCTTATCCCTTGGCTGTTTTATAGTTTAGTCCTACTTCTTGAGTAATTTACTCAGTAGTCCCTGTAATTTATGGTTCAGCCCTGAAATTATCATAAGACACTTTAGTAGGCATCGACTTAAAGGGCACCTGCACGTCCAAGACAAGAGCGCATATACATGGCGGCCATGGCGTGCGAACTATCAACATTGCTTGCTAAATTATCAACGGAGAGATTAACACGTACATGTAGCCTCATGCATGCACGATCTCCGAGGTCGATCTCGGCCAGCTTGAATTCCGCCGTCCAAACTCGAAATACTTTTATATTCAAAGCTACGCAAAAATGATAAAAACTATCAAATTTGAGAGATTTTAAATTATGTACTATTCACTACTTTAGATGTCATATTTTATGTTCTTTTTATAAGCCCCAAATATAGGGTTTTTTGAGTTGAGATTTTACACATTGTTATAGTATAACGAATCTACATTAATATATATTTTTCGGTTATTTTCGAATCTGCATATGCTGGTGGTTTGTGTTGGCCCCTATCTTACTCAGATCCTATTTATTGAGTACATCGTAGACAAGTAGATGCTGCGATAGTACAGATACTATTTCTGGCTGCAATTAGCAGCTGCTAACTACTCTGATAAAAACAAGCTCGAATACTGAAATCTATCTGTTGAATTCTATTTATACTCTCGCAACTGCTTTGCCAGTGGGGCTAAGATAAGTATTTTAACTAAATGTTCATACCAGGTACCTGGGCAACTTTGAAGTAATTAGTCTCATTTCAAAAACATAATATTACAAAATAATATCAATTTGTTAGTTGGCTCGTTGCAACGCACGAGCATTTAGCTAGTAATAATAATATGCCCACACACACGGTCAAGCTTGCTACCGTTTCACAATCTTTTTGCCCTTCTTTGTCAATGTTGAATAATTAAGCCCCGGAACCGCGAGACTTCTTCTCTTGAACGGTAGACCTTTAGGTTGGGTGGTCCGGCTTCTTCTTGTTGTGTATGGTTCATCGACATCGCTTTCATCTTCCATCTTCGGGTCACCGTACATGTCAAAGTCTTGCTCGTTGGCGACTCCATCCATTTCGATGATGTTCCTTTTGCCTCTTCTCACGACAACCCAGGTAGGCTTTGGCGGGTCGGTAATAAAGAAGCATTGGTCCACTTGGCTTGCCAGTACCCATGGCTCATTTTTAGCGGTGACGTTTGCGCCGGCAGTCTTGGATTTGGCTTCGGGTATAACCATGGTGGTGAAATACCGGTCTTCTTTTACGACGTTTTTTGCCCATCTAACACGAAACATCGGCACCTTCTCCCCAGCGTAGCTCAGCTCCCAGATCTCCTCGATCCTTCCGTAGTATCTTTGCTTGACATCACCGGTGTAGGCTTCCATCGTTACCTCTGAGTTCTGGTAATCGCAATTACTGTCCTTTTCCTCAGTGTAAAATGTGTAGCCATTGATATCATATGCCTGATAGGTCATTAGGCAGTGTTCAGCTCCCTGTGACAAGGCGAATATGAGTTTTTCTTCCTCGGAAGATTGCATTGGTGGGGGATTAGCTAGAAGCTTGTCCTTGAACCAACGTGTGAAATTGGAGTTGTGCTCATTGATTATTGCTCCTTCCGTCCTCTGCTCGCCCCTGTCACTATACTTATTCGCAATAAAGCTTTTGTGCTCTTCTACCCAAGGGTCGATCAGTTGCATGTGCTGTAGCGCGACTAGGTTTGCTCTATCAAAGTCGGCGCGTTGACCAGTGAAGTCGACATGCATTTCACGATGACCCTCGCGGTGACCCCATCCATCGATCCTGTCAAGGTGCTTGTTGACGGGCAGACCAACAGGGTTTTCGATGTTAAGATAATTCGTGCAGAAGGAGATGCACTCTTCGGTCAGGAAGCCCTTGGCTATGCTTCCATCGGGACGTGATCTATTGCGAACGTATCCTTTGATGACACCATTCATCCTTTCAAACGGCATCATGCTGTGCAGGAACATCGGCCCGAGTTGGACGATATCCTCCACGACATGGACGAGCAGATGTACCATAATATCAAAGAATGCGGGCGGGTAGTACATCTCTAGCTCGCATAGAATCACCACGATCTCTTCCTATAGCCTGTGAAGTTTCCTCAGGCTAATTGACTTCCGAGAGATGACGTCGAAAAAGTTGCAGAGGCCAAACAACGTTTTGCGGACGTGCTCGTCCATTATTCCTGGAATTGCAACCGGAAGTATCTGCATCATCAGCACGTGACAGTCGTGAGACTTCATCCCGCTGAACTTCTGCTTCGCTTTGTCTAGGTATCTACTTATCTTGCCCGAGTAACCGTAGGGAACTTTGACTCCTAGGAGGCAGTTGAAAAACTGCTCGATCTCCTGAGGACTTAGAGTGAAGCACGAAGCGGGGCAGTGATAGTCGTTCCTCTTGGCCCTTTTTCCCTTGCGATGACCTTCGGTCTCCTCATCATCATCAGATCGTCCTAAGTGAAGGTCTTCCCTGATCTTCATAAATGCCAAGTTGTGCCTTTGTTTCGGTCCGTCTTTGGTCCTATCAGGCATGTTGAGAAGGGTGCCAAGCAGACTCTCGCACATGTTTTTTGTGATATGCATGACATCAAGGCTATGGGGCATGCGGAGGATCTTCCAGTAAGGCAGATCCCAGAAAACAGACCTCCTTTTCCATACCTTCAGGAGCGGCTTGGGCGCCTTTCGCTTCTTTCCCGGTGCAGGGCACTCTGGCCAACTTGTCAACAACTCATCGATTTCCTCGCCGCTCCTTAGACATGGGGGATCTCGGATCTCAATTTTACCATTGAACAGATCTTTGCGTTTTCTCCATGGGTCATCCTTGCGAAGCCACCTTCGATGCCCAAGGAACACGGTCTTCGAAGAACCGGGATCTTTCTGTAGCTGGTGATATGTTGTGTCATCCATGCACCAAATACAGGCACAATATCCGTGGACCACCTGCCCCGAGACATATCCGCAACCGAGATAGTCATGCACCGTCGTGACCAACGCGGCTCTCATAGGAAAATAATCTTGTGCGACGGCGTCCCATGTATTGGGTGGTGTGTCCCATAACGTGGCTAGTTCCTCTGTCAGCAGACCGAGATACAGTTGGATGTCATTTCCCGGTTGTTTCGGACCTTCAATTAGCATAGTCATTTGTATGTACCTCCTCTTCATGCACAGCCAGGGGGGTAGGTTGTACATCCATACAAATACGGGCTAGGTGCTATGGGTGCTGCTCTGGCTGCCAAACGGATTGAGTCCATCGGTGCTCACACCCAACCTGACGTTCCTTGGATCATTACCAAATTCTGGGCACTCGATGTCCAATGCCTTCCACTGGCTAGCATCTGAAGGGTGTCTCAGTATCATGTCCTCCTGATCATCATCGTCATCATCTTTTGGCTTCTTCCTTTCCGCGTGCCAGCGCATAAGCTTTGCTTCCTTAGGGTCTGCGAAATATCGCTGTAGACGAGGAGTGATCGGAAAGTACCATACTACCTTTCGAGGAGCTTTCTTCCCACTCTTGTATCAAGATGCGCCGCACACCGGACATGTGTTTCTCTCCGCATCTTCTCGCCAATAAATGATGCAATCATTAATGCAAGCATGGTATCTCACGTGAGGTAAATCAAGAGGGCACACAATTTTCTTGGCCTCCTCGATACTAGTTGGACACTTGTTCCCCTCGGGAAGACGCTCCTGCCAGAATGCCATGTTTTCGTCAAAGCTTTTGTCGGTCCATTTGTGTCTTGCCTTCATCTGCAGTGCCCTGAGCGTGACATCCAAACGTGTATCCCCGGGCCTGCATCCTGCATACAATGGAGTAACCGCGTCCTTCTCTAGGCTCGCCAGCTTGGCTTTCTCTCTAGCGGCATCCCGCGCGTTGCTTGTCTGCTTGAGAAGTAGTGCTTGAACGTAAGGGTTCTGCACCCAGCTACCTGACGGTGTTCCATCTGCTCCGGCATCTTGATCTTCTTCACCATGTCCGGCATCTTGATCTTCTTCACCATGTCCGGCATCTTGATCTTCTCCACCATGTCCGGCATCTTCTCCGCCTTCATCATGACCGGGAAAATCTTCGTCACCACCATGCCCTTCCTCATCATTTCCCATCGCCGCTCCATGGACGTTGTCATCATCTTCGTCACTTATCCACCGAGTGTAGCCATCCATGAAACCGCGAGAGAGCAGGTGGCTCTGCAGTTGTCCGGAATAAGGGTCGATATAGCACTTCAGTTTGCATTTGTGACACGGACACTTTATCTCCGTCTGGTTATTTCGAATCATGTCGTGCGTTGCGGCTTTCATATATCTTGCCACTGTGCCTTCATTCATCGACCGGACCATGGTTGCCTGGTATACATATATATAGAGCAAGAGAATATCTTAGAACCGGCCAAATACACACATAGTCGTCCAAAAATTTCGGCATGACCTTGCCTAAAAATGGACCTATCCGTGGTGCCAAAATATACCGAAATGGAAGTAAATCAACATTTCGGCATAACAACATTGGCACCATCGGTAAATCATCATATTTGGATCCAAACAAATAAGAATTCATACATACAAACGTGTTCCGATGCCACAAGCATGCATACATACAAACAACAATGACACACCTACAAGCATACCCGTAGGGCATACAAACACCGATGCCACACACCGATGTCCTCATATTACTCACCTATTATAGACGATACCGCGACACGAGAGAACGAGAGAGAGTGTGTGTGGACGAGATAGTAATAAAGTGATATCTAAAGGTTAGTAGACATTGCACTCATATATCTACCAACCAAAGTAGCTTTAATAAGCTAAAATAGATGGAAGAATGATGAAATTAGGTTGGGGAGGAGGAGGGGGACGACCAGATCTAGTGGTGAATGGAGGGGGAAGAAGGGGGGCAATGATTGGTGCTAGGTGGCTTCATGCCTTAAAAATAAGCATCCCAGGTTACCCGTAGCGCATTGGGTAGACATGCGCTGCGGGTAGAGAACTTACCCGTAGCGCATCTGTATCCAATGCGCTACGGGTAACCTGAGATTATGCCTATATGTCTCTCCTCAGCTTACCCGTAGCGCACCTTTCGTGAATGCGCTACGGGTAACGCTAACTACCCGTAGCGCATTCTCGAAGGGTGCGCTACGGGTAAGCTGAGGAAAAACGGCCGTCTAGGTCTAAGAATAGCCGTAGCGCACGCTTAGCTCTGGTGCGCTGCGGGTAATGTGTATAGCAGCAGCGCACGTTGCAGGGTGCGCTACGGCTAAATAGCCGCAGCGCACCACTTGCTGTATGCGCTACGGGTAAGTCTTCCACCTATAGCTGTTTTCCTAGTAGTGATGATGTGATGATTGGAGATAGATGTGCTGCAACCACCATTGACCACATCTCTACCATCAATTTAATCAGCATTGAGGTCGTCGAGACGTTGCACCTAGCCACACGTGCTAGTACATCGCCATACCTCTTGCGTTCCTCATATGGCACCTTGCTGATTTCACACATAGCTGATGTTCCTGTTACTTACGGAGGGCATACCGAGGTTGTTCATTGCGGTGTATCCCCGATGCCACTTGACTCTTGTCACATTCTTTTGGGGTATCCTTGGTTCCACACCTATCACGCTCAGCCTTGTCCTAATAGGCCGACAGTTTCTTTCAAGTGGAATAAGCAGCGGCGTGCTTGGCTGCGTCTAACAGCTGAACAGTTTTATAAGAATCATCTTCTTCGCAAGGAGAGGACAAAGGAGTTCTGCTTGTTGCCTAAGCACAAGGTAATGATGAATGGTGGCATTCCCATTATTTGCCATCTTGACCATGGTGTGCTTCACAGCCCATGTGAGAATGAGAGCCACATAGCCAAATTGAGTGAGAGTGTTATCAAAAGTGAGCTATGTGATTCCACCAAACGTGAGGTTGAGAGCATACACGTTGAGAGTATGAGTGAAAATGCAAACACAAGAGTAGTCGACGATAGGATATGTGAGGATATTTCAACTAATGTAACTTTGTTTACTCCTAGTGTTGTTTCTTGTGATATGCAGGTTGTTTTTGAAGAAAGGGAGCCGCCTAGTTTACAACTTGCATCACCGGTTTGTGCATTATCACTTGAGGAGGATGTGCCAGTGCCTACTTATGAGGAGCATGTCATTGACATAGGTACGGATTTGGAACCACAACCAGGAGCTATGGATAATATTTGTGAGTCTACTCCTTTGCTGATTCCTTCTAGTGATTTATCTTGCACTAATGTCTCAGCACCATGTGATAATTTGCATATTTCGAATTTTGATCATGTGGTAGTGCTGACACATAAGGAAGTACTTGCTAGAATACCATCGAATGACATTGTGTATTCCATCATGCTAAAAGAACCTCTTAGTTTGCGTTGTGGTATGAATAAGATTTCTGAAATTTCATATTTGAATTCTAGCACACATGCCTATTTCTTCATGTTTAACTTGATTGGTGAATATAGCATGAATGATAATTTTCTTGTGGATCACATATGCATAACCTGTGATAGAATGAATGACCTGAAACTTGCTGTTTTCAGTCCTATATGCAAGGTGTCGAAGTGTTTTTGCTATGGGACAATGGTTAATTTTCGAAATAGTATGATGTATGCTGGTATACTTGATGTGTTCTAGTCTCACATAATTGATTTACCTCAACTGGGTTGTTCCAATCTTGTTAGTTCAGAATCTGATTTGCTATATTCAATGTGTTTGTCTCAACATGTTTGTACTAAGTGTGCTAATGATCTACCCGTCACTTATATTTGCAATTTGAGTTGCTTCTTATCTACCAAACATAATGATCATGCCCATATTGTTGATGATATTTGTGTAAATTCATCACTTGTTTATAATAATCAGAGTAGCGCAGTTGAAGCATGGTCTAAACCAATTATATTTACATATCTTTTGGATTGGTTTAATTTAGTGCATCACAAATTTGATCATAGAACTTCTTTGCGAAAACTGAATTTGATACTGAACAATAAGACTATATATCTATTGGTTCTTTGTGATGATCATGATTCTATGTACTTCACTTATACCTGCAATTTAAGTTGCTTGCTGTATACTGGACATATTAGTCGTGTGAACAAAAATGATACAACATGCTACATATACATGAAGATACGAAATCATGAAGATACGAAAATAAGAAACTTATGCATTGACGTCATTCATCCAGAGTCAAAAGACGTATGACCCAATCCTGCTATGCATGCTCGTGGAGCACTAGTCCATGTGCACCACGTTTGGGCCAAACCCCAATATGAGACAATGAGCACAAGGCCCAAGACAGCTTGGCCGATGCAAGGCTTGAGGTTGAGGCGGCGCACGACCAGGAGGCGCACCCTGCCCTGTGCCCTCCTTAATAAATAGCCACGCATTGTAATTTGATAGATTAGACCACGTTTAGACTAAAGATTACTTTGTTGAACTGTTGTAAGCATTTATCTGAATTCCTCCGCACCAATTCATCTGGATTTGGTGATATACTACTGCAAGTTTAGTGTGATCTGTTGTTCCTTTGGGAATCAGTAGATTGCAAACTACCGTTTCGTGGTCGGCGGCTACGTGCACAAGTGTGTGGAGTCGTGAATATCCTACAGGGTTTGAGAGCTGTTGCATTAGCATTAGGGTTCAAGCGAGGAGATTTCATCCGTGACACCAAGTTATCCCCAACAATCATCCGCTGCCATCATCACCATCGCTTCGCTCACGAGAAGATCGGGCCACCCCATATCACTTTCTTTTACTTTTATGTTGAGTCACCACCTTCTATCTTTATGCACCATCTAAGAGAGCATAGTTGTCATTCTGAGTATAATGTGCATTGTCCCAAAGTTTTCATTGATTGATTCATGATCATGGTTTCACTTGTTCTTAAATTATTTGTATCTAGTCGCCCTCTTAAACTTGAAGGTGTCCTATGCATTTATGTTTTGCTATTCCATGAGGGACAAGCTGAAAACCATTTACTATGTTTTTCCATATGATTTAAACACAT
This sequence comes from Dactylis glomerata, assembly GCA_007115705.1. Taxonomy (NCBI): domain Eukaryota; kingdom Viridiplantae; phylum Streptophyta; class Magnoliopsida; order Poales; family Poaceae; genus Dactylis; species Dactylis glomerata. The sequence goes on from QXEO01000647.1 coordinate 1,630,917, forward strand.
GTTTGACTTTCATTGTTTTATTATTCATGATCTTTTGTTTGTGTTCTTTTTCATGTTATAACATGGTTGCCAAGTTTCTATTATCAAGATTATGTCTTTCATGCCCATGTTTTAAGTTTTTTGATCCCAGCACTCAATGCTTACATAGATGATCAAGATTGTGTAGGTGCATGTCACCTCAAAAATTATTTCTTTGGTTATCACTTACCTACTCGAGGACGAGCAGGAGTTAAGCTTGGGGATGCTGATACGTCTCAAACGTATCTATAATTTTTGATGCTCCATGCTTGTTTTTACACCATTTGCTTAGTGTTTCGTTACACTTCGTGGCACCTTTATGCATTTTCCGGAACTAACCTATTGACAAGTCGCCACAGTGCCAGTTCCTTATTTTCTGCTGTTTTTGTGTTTCAGAAAAGTTACACAGGAAATATTCTCAGAATTGGACGAAACAAAAGCCGAACGTCCAGAAATTCACTGAATCTTCTAGAGAACCGAAGAGGAGACAGAGTGGGGCCACGAGGGCCCCACACAATAGGGCAGCACGGCCTAGCCCCTGGCCGTGCCCCCTACGCGTGAGGGTGCCCTGGCAGCCCCCTAACGACGCCCCTTTGCCTATATAAAGCCTCGGGACGGAAAACCCTAAAGGAATCGGTGTTTTTCCCAGAACAGTTCTGCAGCGCCGCCGCCGTCGAAGACAAATTTTGGGGGACAGAAGTCTCTGTTCCAGCACCCTGTCGGGACGAGGAAGTGCCCCCGGAGCCATCTCCATCGGTCTCCATCGCCGTCTCCGCCGTCTCCATCGACCTCACCGCCATCTCCATCAACCTTGCTGTCTCCTATGATGAGGAGGGAGTAGTTCTCCCCTGGGGCTGAGGGCTCTACCGGTAGCTGTGTGGTTCACCTCTCTCTCCCATGATATGATCTTTATGTGATCGTGAGCTTTGTATCTAGTTGAATTGGTAGATGTTATTATTCAGATATTATGCTACTCCTATGCTTTATTATTGTACTCTCCGGAGATATCTTGTATCATGGTGTAAAGGTGACTAATGTGTGTATCATGTGTATCTTTTTGGTTAATGTCTCTATGAATTGTTGCTGTTTGTTCGAACCATCTAGTGCGTTCACGGTGATAGTGTGGGACAATCTATTTTGGATACATACGGACTTTGAGGAGTGCTTCATAGCCCTAAGCATGATTAGTGTATGTTTTCCATTGGAGAATTGTTTTGAGTTGCATATGGATGATAGTATCTATTGGTTCAATTATGTTATATTTGTTGAGAGTGTGTCCACTAGTGAAAGTATGATCCCTAGGACTTGTTTCCAAGAATTGCACACCGTTTACTTCCTGTTTTGTTACATGTTTGCTCGCAGCGATATTTGTTTCAGATTACGTTTACTACTCATAATCATCACTACTACTTGTATTTCACTATCTCTTCGCCGAACTAGTGCACCTATACATCTGACAAGTGTATTGGGTGTGTTGGGGACACAAGAGACTTTCTGTATCGTAATTGCAGGGTTGTTTGAGAGGGATAGCTTTGACCTCTTCCTCCCTGAGTTCGATAAACCTTGGGTGATCCACTTAAGGGAAACTTGCTGCTGCTCTACAAACCTCAGCACTTGGAGGCCCAACACTGTCTACAAGAATAGAAGCGTGTGTAGACATCAACTAGCTCATTGATTAATGATTGTTAAGGTTTAGTATCCATAGACATGAGTTGTCGATTAATAATGAGGTCATGTCATTAGGAGAATGATTTGATGGACAGACCCAAATAAAGCACATCAATTAGATCGTGTCATTGTGTTCATCTTTGCAAAGCTTTTTTCTATGTCAAGTATTGTATTCGTTAGACCATGAGATAATGCAACTCCCTAGTACCAGAAGAGAGCTTTGAGGTCACTAAACGTTATCCTATGAAAGGGTGATCATAAAGGTGTCTCTCAGGTAATCGGAAAGTACTTGTTGGGTTGCATGTATCGAGATGGAATTTGTCCCTCCTGAGTCGGAGATATATACTTCGGGCCCACTCGGTAATCGATATAAACACCGCTTGCAAGCATATGGTTTAGGAGTTAATCACAAAGTGATATTGGATTACGGAACGAGTAAATTACTTGTTGTGAACGAGATTGAACTAGATATGCCGATACCGACGATCGAATCTCGGGCAAGTAAAATATCGCGAGACGAAGGGAATACATATACGGGATTAATTGAATCCTGGCATCGTGGTTCATCCGATATGATCATCGATGAATATGTGGGAGTCAATATGGGTTTCCAGATCCCGCTATTGATTATTGATAGAAGATCATGTCTGCATATTCTCGAACCCGTAGGGTCACACACTTAACGTGCATCGATGCTAGGATAGAATGGATAATTGGTTATTGAGTTTTTTGTTTGGAGTCTCGGATGAGATCTCGGACATCACGAGAGGTTCCAGAATGGTCCGGAGAATAAGATTCATATAATGGAAAGCAGTTTTTGGGTTTCGGAAAAGTTCTGGACTTTTTCGGTAGAGTACCGTAATGTTCTAGAAAGTTTCGGAGGGCTCCATGGTGGGGCCCACATGCCCCAAAGGGTCCACATGGACCAAAGGGTGCTGCCTACATGGGCCTGCTCGTCCGTGCCCACTTGTCCTATGAGGCCAAGGGCAAAACCCTAGGGTTTTCTTATGGGCCAAGGCAAAGGAAACTTAGGGGGCAAGTTTTCTCCCTGGGGCCACCGGGTTGACTTGGAGGCTAAGGCTGCCCCCTTGGCCGACCCCCTTAACCTATTTAAAGGGGAGGGGAGGGCTGGGGCGTGCTCCTGTCTAAAACCCTAGCCGCCGGCCCAACTGCTGCCCTCCACATCTCTCTCTCGCGACTGCACGTAGGCGAAGCCCTGCTGCAGAAATTCTCCACCATAAGCACCACGCCGTCGTGCTGCTGATCCAATCTATCTCTCCACCATACTTGCTAGACCAAGGAGGGAGGAGACGCCGATGTGCCATACGTGTGCATCTCTCGGAGGCGTCGCCACTTGCGGCGTTGGATCAGATCAGATCGCAAGGAGGAGAAGGCTAGTACGACTACATCATCCACGTTCCTCTGAACGTTTCCGCTGTGCAATCTACAAGGGTACGTAGATCTGATTTCTCCGCTCGTTGTTTTGCATCTCATAGATCAGATCTTGGCTTGTTCTTGTTCGTACTCGTAGGAAAATTTTTGTTTTCTATGCTACGAAACCCTTCAGTGGTATCAGAGCTAGATCTATGCATAGATGTGTTTCACGAGTAGAACACAACATGCTTGTTGCGGGCGTTGATGTTTTCTGTTGCAAACCTCTATGTTGTGTATTTCTTATGGTGCGGCATAGTGAGATCGAAGCGGTCCAAGCCAACTTTACGCGACCTCGTTCGCGAGACCGGCTCCGCACTTGACGTGTGGCTTGTTCCACACATGCGGCTGGTGGATGCCAGTTTCTCTCACTATAGTAGTCATGGGATTTACAACGGATGGTAGCAACCATAATATCACCGTTGTGGCTTTTCGTAGGTAAGAATCGTTCTTAACTTGCTACTCCCATAAGCCACGTAAAATATGCAAGAACAAATTAGAGGCGTCTAACTTGTTTTTGCAGGGAGTGTTTGTGATATGGTATTGCCACAAGATGTGATGTGTATGTTGATATATGTGATGTATGCAATGATCATGTTTTGTAATGTTTCACGACTTGCATGTCGATGAGTTCACAACCGGCAGGAGCCATATGGTTGTCTTTATAATTTTGTATGACCTGCGTGTCAATTTCTTATACGCCATGTAATAGCTTTACTTTATCGCTAAGTAGTTAGCAATAGTCATAGTTGCTATTCGTGGTGGAGGCAATCATGATGGAGATCATGCTGGCGCGGACAAGATGGAGATCAATGTGCGAAGATTGGCTATACCATGTCACATATTGTATATGCATGTGATGTTTATCCTTTATGTATGCATCTTATTTTGCTTTGATTGCGACGGTAGCATTATAAGATGATCCCTCACACTTAATTTCAAGATAAAATGTGTTCTCCCCTCGTATGCGTTCTTGCGAAAGATCGTCGTTTTGAAGCATCACGTGATGATCGGGTGCTATAAACTCTACGTTCACATACAACGGGTGTAAGCCAGATTTACACATGCGAAAATACGTGGGTTAAACTTGACGAACTTAGCATGTACAGACATGGCCTCGGAACACACGGACCGAAAGGTCAAGCATGAGTCATATGGATGATATGATCAACATGTTGATGTTCACCATTAAAGCTACATCATTCACGTGATGATCGGTCTCGGTGTAGTGAATTTGGATCATGCTTCACTAAACAACTTTGAGGGATGTTGAATTTAGTGGGAGTTCATTAGTAATTTGATTAACTTGAACTAATTATCATGAACTAAATTTTGATGTATTTGCATAAGTCGTTGTAGTCTTTGGCACCATTTCCCACTGACACTTAGCTTAATTGAGTTAAAAGAACTATAGAATTCTGGATAATCACTTTACAAACTAGTACCGTTTAGTTCGAATGTTAAGAGTAAGGATTAAGTCTTATTGCAAACTTTAGCAAACCTCACTTGCTCCATGTGATTTAATAAGTTGTATTAATCTAAGAGCAATGATTCAAGTTTAGCATCTAAGATCATGTTTGCCTTCATGAGAAATTGATCTTCAAAATTGTTTGAGAATCAAAGTGATCTTGGAGCTGAAAGAATTGTTTCACAAACTAACAAGAAGTGAAAGATATTTGATATCTAAAACTTTGATTGTTTGCAAAATGATTAAGTATAATTTAGTAAAAGAACATATGCTCATATTGTATAAATATATGTGAAGATTGAAGACGCTAGGCGTCCCGATCACCCAAAAGTTTGGGAAACTAATATTATACTTGCATTTGTCCTTAAGAGCTATAGTAGTTTCATCATGAAAGATGTCATGATAGGACGAATAAATAGGTATCGGCTAAATTGTTTCGCTATACCAAAAGAATACTAAAAAATGGAATCTGGAAGAATACCAATTATATGATGATGGTGATCCACCTCAATTTGCAAAGTCCAAGGCCATTAGTATTTGACTGACATCCTTTGGACTATGTGTCAAATGATTGACGCCACTATTGATGTTGATAGATTCTTCTAAATAGAGAGGAAATGCTAAATAGGATCTGCAAAAGTATTTGGTAGAAAAGGAAAAGACTGGAAATGTCCAGCACAGGTATATAAATGATATACATGTTATAGATGTATTCTTTGCTAGTACATAATATAATTCTTGGGTATTGGATACTAGATTGTTGGTATGAAATGTCATACAAAGCAACAATACAAGAACTACTATGGCCTAACTAACTAGCAAAAGAATATGGTAACAATGCGCTTCGAGAAACAAATAAATGTGTTATTGTGTTTTTCGTCGGCATAAAACCTAGCCTTCTAGATTTGTTAAGAACTTAATAATTGTTATTTTGTTCTGGTATTATGAGAGCAATGGTTGTTCAAATTATTACCGTCTTCCATAATCGATGGATAGATTATTATTATCTTGTTGGTGAAATAGACATTTATAGCACTGATGCTAAAGGTCGCAAGACAAAACAAATTTCACTTATATATGACACCACCGTTTAAGTCATATTGGAAACAAAACATGAAAGAAATTCTATATTGATAGATTTTCGAGTCATTTGATTTTGAATTGATTGACGCTTGTGAGACTTTTACTAAAGATGATTAAACTCCGTTTATGGGCCATGGACAGAACAAGCGACTAACTAAATGGAGATCGTACATGTTGATGTATGTAGTCCATGGTGTGAAGTCGATCATGGTGTATTTTCTATTTCATCAATGACTTGAATAGATGTATGGTATATCTACTCGATAAGATAGAAGTATGAAACAATTGAAATTGTTCAATTTATGAAGTGGAAATTATTGTAACTAGAAAAATTCAAGTTTTTTATGATTGGATTATAAAGAAGAATATTTGAGTTATAAGTTTAGCAAGCGTCTAAGAGTTAGAGGAATTGTTCCACAAACTTGCATCGTGATAAACACCATAGGCGTATGGAGTTTTCGATGGATGTAATCAAACCTTGTTTGACATGGTTAGATCAATGATGAAATAAAACTACCAATAAAATTTGTGGATTATGCTTTAGAGACTACCGCTTTTCACTGAATAGAGCACTATCATAATCCGCTGAAATGACACCGTACAAGTTATAGTTGTCTTTTTCTTAAATTTTGGTATGCACGGCATATGTAAAATGTTTACAACCAAAATTGGATTAGTAAGTTTTTGTAGGATATCCCAAACAATGTTGATGGGTATTCCTTCTACTATGAACCCAAACACATAGTGATTGTCGCTAAAAGTGAATTTTTTATGAAGGAGTTTTCTCGCGAAAGGTTTAAGTGGGAGGAAGATAGAACTTGATGAGGTTATTGAATCTGATCAAGATGATCAGAGTAGCACAGCACCAGAAAATGTTCTGGAAGTGGCAACTGCATTCATGGCTCATGCGTCTACAATATGTTGTAGTCACGACATCGAAGTTTCTATTTAACCAAGTTGGTCGTAATCAAATAGCAAGATTTGAGGACGAGATATTATTAGATAATAGTGACCAACAATATACAAAGAAGCGGTGATGGGCCCTGACTTCGTCATATGAATTATTCTAGCAACAATTACATATTGAGATATGATAGTTGAATAAACGAAACAACATTCCTCTACCGGAATGCACACCAAGGACGTGTACCTGACACGACCCAATGGGTTTTGTTGATTCAAAGGTTGCTAGATATGTATGCAAACTTCTATGGTAGAAGTAAGCATAGCAAAGTTGGAATCTTCAATGATGAAAATGTTAAAGTGTTAATTTCATCAAGATATTTGAAGATGCTTGTATTACAAGAAAGTAAGTGGGAGCGCTCAGACATATTTATAATACTTTATGTGGATGACATATTGTTTATTAGAAATATTGTGTTTTTCTTGATATTGTCAAGTTTTCATTAAAATTGGATTTTTGATGAAAGACTTAGGCAAAACCAGAATATTGAGCATCAATGTCTATACAGATAGATTGAGGCACTAATATAGTTTTTCTAGAGTACATAGATGAAATATTGAATTTTTTCAATATGGAAACAATAAGAACGGTTCTTGTTGCATGGAAGAGGTTGGAGCAAGAATTAATTGTTTTGACACTTCATGAGTGAAACCGCAAGAATGATTTTATCAATCTTGTATACCATGATATGTAGATCTAGATATGTCTGATGCTCTAAAAGGTTACGAGCATTCATATGATGATCGTTGGACAATAGTAAGAATATTCTTATGTACTTTCAAAGAACTAAGAATATATTCTGTATGCAAAAATGACAAATGGTTCATTGCAATGTGTTACATTGGCTTTGTCACATATACAGGTAAAATTTTATCTCAATTTTAAGCTATTTGTTTCGAGTTAGAGGGTGGCACAATAAGATGGAAGAAAGTTCCATGATGACTTGGATGAGTTCCAATGTTAACATTGTGGCGGACACTGCAACGAGGGCTAAGTATATAATCACTTTAGAAGCGGCATAAAAGATGCAAAGTAGATAGTGATAATCCAACTTATTTGTGGCACTGTCGTCTAGGTCATATTGGCGTAAAACGCATGAAGAAACTCCATTCTGATGGACTTTTGGAGTCTCTTGATTTTGAATCATTTGACACGTGCGAGCCATGCCTCATGGGCAAGATGATCAAAACCCTGTTCTCCGGAAAAATGGAGCGAGCAACGGACTTATTGGAAATCATACATACCGATGTGTGCGGACCAATGAGTATTTTGACACGCGGTGGATATCGCTATTTTCTCACTTTTACTGATAAGTTAAGTAGATATGGGTATGTCTATTTAATGAAACATAAATCTAAAACGTTTGAAAAGTTCAAAGAATTTCAGAACAAAGTGGAAAACCATCGTAATAGGAAAATTAAATTTCGACGATCCGATCGTGGAGGTGTAGTTCCAAGTGTGCTAGTACTATGTAGTTCTATTGTATGACAATAGTGACAATATAGTTTTGGCAAAGAAACAAAGGTTTCATCAGAAGACCAAGTTTATACGATGCCATCTCATACAAGATGAGTAATGTGTGCTGACGCAAAAGAATATGCAAATACAAACGGACCTGAAAGTGTCAGACCCGTAGATAAGGTTTACCACGTGCAACGCGTATGAATAACACCGGAATGCCATAGGTGTTAAAGGCGCAAGTATGACTAGATTATTGACTCTAGTGCAAGTGGGAGACTGAAGGAAATATGCCCTAGAGGCAATAATAATATAGTTATTATCATATTTCTTCTTCATGATAATGTTTATACTCCATGCTAGAATTGTATTGAGCAGAAACATTAATACTTGTGTGGTTTATGAATAACACCGTGTCCCTAGTATGCCTCTACTAGACTAGCTCATTGATTAATGATGGTTAAGGTTTCCTAACCATAGACATGAGTTGTCAATTAATAATGAGGTCATGTCATTAGGAGAATGATGTGATGGACAGACCCAAATAAAGCACAGCAATTAGATCGTGTCATTGTGTTCATCTTTGCAAAGCTTTTTCCTATGTCAAGTATTGTATTCCTTAGGCCATGAGATAATGCAACTCCCTAGTACCAGAAGAGAGCTGTGAGGTCATCAAACGTTATCCTATGAAAGGGTGATCATAAAGGTGTCTCTCAGGTAATCGGAAAGTACTTATTGGGTTGCATGTATCGAGATGGAATTTGTCCCTCCTGAGTCGGAGAGATATACTTCAGGCCCACTCGGTAATCGATATCAACACCGCTTGCAAGCATATGGTTAAGGAGTTAATCACAAAGTGATATTGGATTACGGAACGAGTAAAGTACTTGCTATGAACGAGATTGAACTAGGTATGCCGATACCGACGATCGAATCTCGGGCAAGTAAAATATCGCGAGACGAAGGGAATACATATATGGGATTAATTGAATCCTGGCATCGTGGTTCATCCGATATGATCATCGATGAATATGTGGGAGTCAATATGGGTTTCCAGATCCCGCTATTGATTATTGATAGAAGATCATGTCTGCATATTCTCGAACCCGTAGGGTCACACACTTAACGTGCATCGACGCTAGGATAGAATGGATAATTGGTTATTGAGTTTTTTGTTCGGAATCTCGAATGAGATCCCGGACATCAGGAGAGGTTCCGGAATGGTCCGGAGAATAAGATTCATATAATGGAAAGCAGTTTTTAGGTTTCAGAAAAGTTCTAGACTTTTTTGGTAGAGTACCGGAATGTTCTAGAAAGTTTCGAAGGGCTCCATGGTGGGGCCCACATGCCCCAAAGGCTCCACATAGACCAAAGGGTGCTGCCTACATGGGCCTGGTCGTCCGTGCCCACTTGTCCTATGAGGCCAAGAGCAAAACCCTAGGGTTTTCTTATGGGCCAAGGCAAAGGAAACTTAAGGGGCAATTTTCTCCCTGGGGCCACCGGGTTGACTTGGAGGCTAAGGCTGCACCCTTGGCCAACCCCCTTGACCTATTTAAAGGAGAGGGGAGGCATGGGGCGTGCTCCTCTCTAAAACCCTAGCCACCGGCCCAACTGCTGCCCTCCACATCTCTCTCTCGCGACTGCACGTAAGCGAAGCCCTGCTGCAGAAATTCTCCACCATAAGCACTACGCCGTCGTGCTGCTAATCCAATCTACCTCTCCACCATACTTGCTAGACCAAGAAGGGAGGAGACGTCAATGTGCCGTACGTGTGCATCTCTCGGAGGCGTTGCCACTTGCGGCGTTGGATTGGATCGGATCACAAGGAGGAGAAGGCTAGTACGACTACATCATCCACGTTCATCTGAACATTTCTGCTGTGCAATCTACAAGGGTACGTAGATCTGATTTCTCCGCTCGTTGTTTTGCATCTCGTAGATCAGATCTTGGCTTGTTCTTGTTCGTACTCGTAGGAAAATTTTATTTTCTATGTTCCGAAACCCTTCAAGAAGAACCTGTAGGGAAGTGTTGTACCATCCCATGTTTGTAATGAAGAGAGAGTTCATATTCATGAGCATCATGTAAAACTCTAAGAAAATTTTCTTAAGAAATATAGTGCAAACCTTGAAATGTGAAAATCTTACTCCACTTCAAATTATCTTAAAACATAAGTATGTTGTCCATCTAAAATATCTAAGGAAGTTCAGTGGGTATTTCCGTAGCTTCTTAAATTCTCCGAGTCACAAATTATAGCAAAAATGTACTATTTTGAAGTTCTAGAAAAATGCTAGAAGTTGAAGTTCATTTTGAAAAAAAATCCCTTTTATTTTTCACAGATGCGGCAAAAAGCTGCATGGTATCATCTCCTTCATAGATACAGCAAGGGAATGGACGCCATCATTGTTCCCTAGCCGAGGCGATAAGGAAGCCCCAAATCCCTGTCTCCCCATCACATTACCCATTCCTTCCTCTCTTTCCTCATTCTCCCCCACGAGATCCCAAAGCCACCGTTGATGCCATTGCGTCGTGTTACCATTCCCATTGCCACCGAGCTCCACCGACGAGCTCCAAAGCTCCACCTATCTTTCCTCCGCCTCCTCTACGAAGCATGTGTGTCAGGGTGCTCCAAATTTATGACAACAACATTGTCTTCCTCGTCTCTGGTAGGAAATGCAGCAGACGACTCCGGCTCCAACAAGCCTCCTCCGCCTTTTTAATCGGCAATTCAGCTTCCTGGTGACCTTCTGGTCCTTGTGAACCGCTCCCTTTCCCCCAGCTCAATCTCTCTCTAGGTTCCCACCACGCTGTAAACTTTCGCCTGTTGCCACTGTTGTAGTCGCCTAGGCAGTTATAAAGGTAGAGTTTGGGTCGACCATGAATCAAGTTGCGTGACATGGATGACCAATATGGTATTTGCCCTTCTGATTGGTGAGATATTTTGTGATCCCTCTCAAGTGATAATAGTTAACCAAGGAGCTGGACTAAGTGTTAGTTTAGTGAATCACATATCACTCATCAAGAAGAGAGTTGAATTATTAAAGGGATGACAACAACTTGCTTATAGCTTGATGATACGTCTCTAACGTATCCATAATTTTTGATGCTCCATGCTTGTTTTTACACCATTTGCTTAGTGTTTTGTTACACTTCATGGCATTTTTATGCATTTTCTGGAACTAACCTATTAACAAGATGCCATAATGCCAGTTCCCTGTTTTCTGCTGTTTTTGTGTTTCAGAAATGCTATACAGGAAATATTCTCGGAATTGGACGAAACAAGTTCCAGAACCCTTATTTTTCCCGGAAGAGGATCCAAGACCGAATGAGAGTCGGAGGGGGGCCAGAGGGAAGGCTCACCATGAGGGGGCGCGCCCCCCCTCCTGGCCGCGCCTAGGGGTGGTGAGGCCCCCCTGGTGGCCCTCTGACGCCCCCTCTCCGCCTATTTAAAGCCTTCCAAAGACCAAACCGTAAATTAATCGGCGTTTTTCCCATAACAGTTCCGCAGCGCCGCCGCTGTCGAAGACAAATTTTGGGGGACAGAAGTCTCTGTTCCGCCACCCTGCTAGGATAGGGAAGTGCCCCCGGAGCCATCTCCATCGGTCTCCATCGCCGTCTCCGCCGTCTCCATCGACCTCACCGCCATCTCCATCAACCTTGCTGTCTCCTATGATGAGGAGGGAGTAGTTCTCCCCCGGGGCTGAGGGCACTACCGGTAGCTATGTGGTTCACCTCTCTCTCCCATGATGTGATCTTTATGTGATCGTGAGCTTTGTATCTAGTTGAATTGGTAGATGTTATTATTCAGATATTATGCTACTCCCGTGCTTATTATTTGTAATCTCCGGAGATACCTCGTATCATGGTGTGAAGGTGACTAGTGTGCGCATCATGTGTATCTTTTTGGTTAATGTCTCTATGAATTGTTGGTGTTTGTTGGAACCATCTAGTGCGTTCACGGTGATAGTGTGGGACAATCTAGTTTGGGTACATACGGACTTTGAGGAGTGCTTCGTATCCATACGCATGATTAGTGTTCGTTTTCCATTGGAGAATTGTTTTGAGTTGCATATTGATGATAGTTTCTATTGGTTCAATTATGTTATATTTGTTGAGAGTGTGTCCACTAGTGAAAGTATGATCCCTAGGCCTTGTTTCCAAGCATTGCACACCGTTTCCTTTTAGTTTTGTTACATGTTTGCTTGCAGCGATATTTATTTCAGATTACATTTACTACTTATAATCATCACTACTACTTGTATTTCACTATCTCTTTGCCGAACTAGTGCACCTATACATCTGACAAGTGTATTGGGTGTGTTGGGGACACAAGAGACTTTCTGTATCGTAATTGCAGGGATGCTTGAGAGGGGTAGCTTTGACCTCTTCCTCCCTGAGTTCAATAAACCTTGGGTGATCCACTTAAGGGAAACTTGCTGCTGTTCTACAAACCTTTGCACTTGGAGGCCCAACATTGTCTACAAGAATAGACACGTGCGTAGACATCAAGCTCTTTTCTGGCGCCGTTGCCGGGGAGGTAAGGTAAAAGGTACTCGCATCCTCCTGTGTGAGTGCTCAAAGTTATTTCCTTTAGATTCCGCAATTATATCTTTTTGTTTCTTGTTTTTATTTTCACTAGTTAGGCTTAATGGAAAGTAAAGAGTTTTTTAGTTTTTTTCCTGAGTTTAAATTTGAAGAGAAAATTGAAAAACCTTTGGAGCTTATTTCGCATAGCAATGTTATTAGTACGAATGCTTTGAATACTGTTATTGCTAATGCTATAGAAAAGTCTGAGCTTGGGGAAGTTGATTTTGTTAAGCATGATATTTTTAGTTCCCTAGCTTTAGTGGAGAAAGTTTGCTCTGATGATATTTTATCTCCCCTTTGTGATGTTTCTAATGATGCCTGTCCTCCTTGTTCTTTTGAAATACCTATGAAGATTGTTGAACGTGCTATGGATAACTGCTATTTAGGAGATGGAACTGTCCATCCTGGTGATCATTTGCTTCTTATACATGAATTATGTGAGTTGTTCAAGTGTGCAGGTATTTCGTTGAACCAAGTTAAGAAGAAGCTATTCTCTTTATCACTGAAAGGCAGAGCTGAGGCATGCTATTAAACACTGAAGGATGGTCGATCTATTGACTGGGAGGAAATTGTACTTCTCTTTTATTCTAAATTCTATCCTTCTAGTGAGGTTTATAAAGATAGGAATTACATTTATAATTTTCATCCGCATGAGGGAGAAAGCATTGCCCAAGCGTGGGGAAGATTGAAGTTACTAATGCACAAATGTCATATTCATGATCTTCCCTGTAATATTTTTATTAATAAATTTTATGCAAGGCTTTCAGGATATTACAAGGACTATCTAGATGCATGCTTTGATGGGTCTTTCACAAGCAAGGATGTTGACACCAAGTGGGATCTTCTTGAAACAATTTAAAACAATATTGAAGGTTGGGATAGCGACAAAGGTAAAGGATCAGGTATGAATTACGAGTTTGATTGCATTAAGTCTTTCGCTGAAACTGCTGATTTTCAAGAGCTTAGTGCTAAGTATGGTCTTGATCCTCAAATTATGATTGATTGTTTTAAAGCCTTTGCTTCTCATATTAATGTTCCTAAAGGAAATGGGGACGTGTATCATGAACCTTTTAAGGACACTTGCATAGAAAGTGATATTGTTGTTGATGATTGCAATAAACATGCTCGAACCTCTGAAAGTCCTATTTCCTATAAGCATGTTAATTTTTGTGGAGTACATAGACCTTGTGAACAGAGTCACAACAAGGAAGATTATTGTGTCCACCACGCAAATGAAGAAACCCGAATGTGGTACAAGGCTATAGGTGGTGAAACGGTTTGTGAGCTTTATCCCTTTCTTTGTGAACTTTGCGATAACACGGGTCACTTTAATTTTCAGTGCCCATTTAATCGAATGAGTACCGTGAATTTGTATTGTGATGATAAGATTACTCTCAATCAGCATGACGAGCTTACTTTGTTTTTGGAGTGTGAAGGGATATCTAGAAAGATTTCTTTGGTTGATATGAGAGATGTTGATATTAATAGCACCCTTCATGGTTGTCGTCTCTATTGTGCTAAAGATTACCTCGCAAATTCTTACATACAAAATCTTATAAAACATGATGTTTTGCCAAGCTATGACAGGACTAATAGATGTTTTTATCTTATTAATAGAGAGGAGGAATCCTCCAAAGTTTCTTCTGTTATTTCTGTCAGTAAACCAGATTATGTGGAGAGGATGCCTTTCCCTCCTAAAGGATATGTGGAGAAGATGCCCTTCAAGTCTCTCCCTCCTAAAGGAGAGAGTAAGAAGAGTATGAAGAAGAAGAAGAGGAGTAAAAGGCTAGAGGACACGGTATCTTCCCCTAAGCATTATGATCCTAGTATAGATTATGATAATTCTGATTGGGATGATGTTCCTATGCCTGTTACCTATGTTAGTGATCATGATTGGGAAAAGCACTCTACTTTTGATATTGAAAATCTTTTTGGTACCAATTCTAAGGTTAATAATTGTTGTACCATTAGTACTATCCATGTTCCTTCTTATGATGATATGTTTGATGAATATGCTTTTCAAAATAGTTGTTCTCTAGCTTGTGATGATACTAAACCTCTAGTTTACGATGGTTATGATGATGGGTATAATATTTTTAGTTCACCTACTTTTGAGGAGAAAATTAGTTATGATTACAATATGCCTCCTGTTTTTGATGATTATGGTGATGAGAATAATTATTCTGTTGAATCTGCTCCTACTACGATTGTTCATGTGGGGAGTATTAATTATTTTATGCATGTGGCTCATGATAGGGATGCTTTATGTGATAGTTATATTGTTAGTTCTATTCATGATGCTACTGAAAGTTATTATGAGAGAGGGAAACATGGTTTGATGGATCTCAACAATATTGAGTTTCCCCTTGATACGTCTCAAACGTATCTATAATTTTTGATGCTCCATGCTTGTTTTTACACCATTTGCCTACTGTTTCGTTACACTTAGTGGCACTTTTATGCATTTTCCAGAACTAACCAATTAACAAGTCGCCACAGTGCCAGTTCCCTGTTTTCTGCTATTTTTGTGTTTCAGAAGTGATACACAGGAAATATTCTCAGAATTGGACGAAACAAGTTCCTGAAGTCTTATTTTGTCTGGGAGCTACCAGAGATCCGAAGGAGAGTAGGAGGGGGGCCACAGGGGCCCCACACACCAGGCCGGCGCGGCCAGGGCCTGGGCCGCGCCAGCCAGGTGTGAGGCCGCCTGGCCCCACCTCTGACATCGCCCCTTCGCCTATAAAGACCCCCCCGACGGGAAAAACCTAAGTGCCCGATCACTTTTCCAGAACAGATCGCGATCCGCCGCCGCCGTCGACCCAAAGATCGGGAGGGTCCAGAAGCTCTTCCCGGCACCCTGCCGGAGAGGGGAATCGCCACCGGAGGTCTTCTTCATCGCCATGCTTGCCTCCGGAGCGATGAGTGAGTAGTCTACCTTGGACTATGGGTCCATAGCAGTAGCTAGATGGTTGTCTTCTCCACCATGTGCTTCATGTTTAGATCTCATGAGCTGCCCTACATGATTGAGATCACCGTTATGTAATTCTACATGTTTGGTTTGTTGGGATCTGATGAATATTGGTGTTATGATTGAGTTGCTGTACTGAAATATATCTTATGTTATCTCTATGTTGTTTATGATCTTGCATGCTCTCCGTTGTTAGTAGCTATCTTGGCCGAGTAGTTAATAGTGACTCCAAGAGGGGGTATTTATGCTCGATAGTGGGTTCATGCCTCTATTTAACCCGGGGGAGTGACAGAAACCTCTAAGGTTGTAGATGTGTTGTTGCTACTAGGGAGAAAACAACATTCATATGCTCAAGGGCATATGCTTTGTTTACATTACACACTTTGCTTAATGCAATTATCTGTTGTTCGCAACTTAATACTTGTGGAGTTCTCGGATTGATTCGCCACAAGTGGATTATTAGTCATAGATGCAGTTGGATGGCGGTCTATGTATTTTGTTGTAATGCCCAGAGTAAATCTCATAGTGATCTTCTTGACATATCACGTTTATCTTTATTCTATCAATTGCCCAACTGTAATTTGTTTACCCAGCATGTGTTATTTATCTTATGGAGAGACACCACTAGTGAACTGTGGACCCCGGTCCTATTTCCATCATATTGCTGTCACCTGTTTATTTTACTCGCACTGTTTACTTTACTCGCATACTTTTACTGTTTTCCACTCGATACGCTCATAACCTTTGTTTCAAGCAAACCGGTGAGATTGACAACCTCATCGCAAGTTGGGAACAAAGTACTTGGTTGTGTTGTGTGCAGGTTCCGTGTTGCAGCTAGCAAGCAAAGCTTGGACGAGGCGCCATATATAAATTGTCCGAAGGTGTCGCAAACTAGCAAGCATCACCTTCAGTCGTTTGTCTCTCCTCTCCAAGATCGACATACCTTGGTTTCTTAACTGAGGGAAAACCAGCTGCTATACTCATCACACCTTCCTCTTGGGGTTCCCAACGGGCTGGTCATTCACCACGCACAAGGATTATCTCTCCCACATCAACTGGGCATCACCCCTCTTTATGTTGCAATTCTTGAAGTTATACTTGTTTTGCCTTCCTATGCTTTTTTGCTTTGCGCTTTCATGACTTGTCTCTTTACAAGACTATTTTTCATAGGAATTGGTTTAGATTTAAATGTGTTTCATATTTGCTTTTTGATGCTCTCTCTTGCTTCAAGTTCTTATATAGCACCCTTGCCTTAAGCTCTTTTATGGCGCCTACATGAGCATCTTTGCAAACTACTGCGCCTAGCTCAAAGGCGTTAAAGAAAAGCACTCTTGGGAGATAACCCAATATTTTTACTTTCAGTTCTTTTTCTTTTATTTGAGTCTTGGAAGTTATTACTACTGTAATAACCGCTCCTTATCCTTTTTATTTTGTTGTTGTGCTAAGGAGAACCTCTAATTTGAGTGAGGTAAGATTTGGGGATGTTGCTGTCCTGAAACAGATTTCGGTGCTGCACCGTAAAAATTCGTCAAAATTCTCAGAATATCTTTTGGACCTGCGATTTCTTGTGCATATGCCCCAGGTTATATCCAAACTTCCATTAGTTGAACACTTTTTGATTTCAGCAACATAAAACCCTCTAAAAATTCAACCTTTGTCAGCTGTTCTGTTTTGACAGATTTCTGCCAATATTTGTGTTTGCCGCTTTATCGCTTTCTTTTTGAGTTATTTTGATCACGGAACTTTTGGGGAAGTTGCTACAGTAGTATATGCTTTATATGTGGTGGTTTTGAGTTGAAACCTGAAGCAAAAAGGGTTGATTAAATGTTATGCTTACACTAATGTTGCTAATAGAATTGTGTTTAGTTTTGTATGAAGGAAGTTTTCAAGTGTAGGGATTGGAGAATGATGAGATGAGATGAAGAATGGACAAAAGCTCAAGCTTGGGGATGCCCATGTCACCCCAAGAAATATCCAAGAAATACAAGCGTCAAAGCTTGGGGATGCCCCCGAGGCACCTCCTTCTTCATCGGCAAAAATTAGGTCACCTTTCAACACACTATATTTTTATGGCTTCATGCATTATGCGTTTTTCTTGGAGCGTCAGTTGTTTTTGCTTTCAGTTTTGCTTTTGTTTTGTTTGCTGCAATAAACGGTTTGATCACATCATGTTGTTTTGGAGGGAGATGAACTCCATTTTTCATTGCCAAGAACACACTAGTTTTCAATCTTATCGTTCAACGAGTGTTCTCTTTTTCTGCTACTGCGTTTAGCTCTTGTTTTTCGCCTTGATTTTTGTTCAGATCTTGTTATATCTTTGTATCAAGGTGTATTTTAACCTCTGGTCCATGTTGGTTTTCATCAAAAGAGTTGTTTATAAAAAGTTCGAATGGTATTGGAAAAGAGAAAAAGCATTATGCAAAAAAGTGGTACAAGAAGGAGCTTGTGTAGACCGCGGCCTAAGCTTTTGCATGTCATGCTTGATGTCTTTTTGATAGTATGCTTAGTGGTTTTGCTGTAGCATGACTTGTCTCAAATGACTGAGATTGCTTAATGAGCCTTTGAAAAAATCATGCATTGTTTTAATTATTTGGAAGCATTATTTTGGTTTTCTCCTTGATGCTTTATTTGGGTTGACTTGGCGCATGCTCACACATGTTTGACTCATACAAAGTCACCATTGCCTCTATGATCATTTAGTTTTTGACTTTTGATGCCATCTTATGCTTCTTTTAATGTCGCTTTGTCGCTCTGCATGATTATGGCCGTTATTGCTCTCTTAGTTGGTCGATCCCAGTCTTTTGCTAGCCCTCATTTTGTACTGAGTATGAGCTCTACTCGTGCATCCAACTCCTAAAAACCAAGTTGTTCCAATGTGTCCACCATACATACCTATTAGCAATTTGCTATTCCAAAGTACATTTGACTTGCTTTTATCTATCCTTCAAATTAAAACTCTTTTTGGTGTTATGCAAAAATTGGTTAGTAAAGCTCTCACGAACCTGATGGCACACTTTACTTTTCTCGTTTTAAAATTTTGACATTGTGGCTCTCTTATGTTGAGTTGTTATGCTTGCAAGTTGTAAGTTGGAAATTAGCCCAGCCATGCTATCATGGGGCAAGCTTTCAACATTGCACTTTCTTTCATTTGAGTTGATATCGTGATATTTTGTTTATGGATACTCGCGATGTGAAATAAGTTGGGAATCTTGTGGGATCATGGAGTTTTTATATGTGTTAGGGAAACGCTTGGGCCGCTAATCTAAGCCATGCATAATTCATGGTGGAAATTTACAGCATGCCCATAGTGAACATTCGACGATGCATCTCACAATAAAAAGCTATACCAATGGTAAATAAAAGAGATGCCGAGGTGTTCATTGTCTGTTTGTCCTGTCATTTTGATGTGGGCTTGTTCCATGTCATCGGGCACGGAGGTACCCCGTTGATGGTTCTCGATGATACACATATATTTACAATGACAAGAGCTTGCTTGGGACTCTAAGTCGAGTAGCATGAGGTTTGGGTATTCGTATTTCACGGGACACGAGGTTTTCAACTTATGATTTGTCAAGCATATGCATCATAAGTATATTTGCATTAACTTTAACCATTCAAGATGCCTATGATGGGGGCAATGAGAGCTCAAAGCCGGTAAGTACCATAATTTTTGAAGGTTTATAAAACTTGTAATCACTGCTTCCCTCCGTGAAGGGCCTTTCTTTTAATTTTATGTTGAGTCACCACCTTCTACCTTTATGCACCGTCTAAGAGAGCATAGTTGTCATTCTGAGTATAATGTGCATTGTCCCACAGTTTTCATTGATTGATTCATATTGCTGGTTTCACTTGTTCTCAAATTATTTGTATCTAGTCGCCCTCTTAACTTGAAGGTGTCCTATGCATTTATGTTTTGCTACTCCATGAGGGACAAGCTGAAAACCATTTGTATATTTTTCTTTATGATTTGAACACACGTTTGACTTTTATTATTTCATTTTCATGATCTTTCGTTTGTGTTCTTTTTCATGTTATAACATGGTTGCTAAGTTTCTTCTATCAAAATTATATCTTTCATGCCCATGTTTTAAGTTCTTTTGATCCTAGCGCACAACGCTTACATAGTTGATCAAGATTGTGTAGGTGCATGTCACCTCAAAAATTATTTCTTTTGTTATCACTTACCTACTCGAGGACGAGCAGGAGTTAAGCTTGGGGATGCTGATATGTCTCTAACGTATCCATAATTTTTGATGCTCCATGCTTGTTTTTACACCATTTGCTTAGTGTTTCGTTACACTTCGTGGCATTTTTATGCATTTTCCGGAACTAACCTATTAACAAGAAGCCACAGTGCCAGTTCCCTGTTTTCTGCTGTTTTTGTGTTTCAGAAATGCTACACAGGAAATATTCTCGAAATTGGACGAAACAAGTTCCAGAACCCCTATTTTTCCCGGAAGAGGACCAAAGACCGAACGAGAGTCGGAGGGGGGCCAGAGGGAAGGCTCACCATGAGGGGGGCGCCCCCCTCCTGGCCGCGCCCAGGGGTGGTGAGGCCCCCCTGGTGGCCCTCTGACGCCGCCTCTCCGCCTATTTAAATCCTTCCAAAGACCAAACCCTAAATTAATCGGCGTTTTTCCCAGAACAGTTCCGCAGCGCCGCCGCCGTCGAAGACAAATTTTAGGGGATAGAAGTCTCTGTTCCGGCACCCTGCCGGGACGGGGAAGTGCCCCCGGAGCAATCTCCATCGGTCTCCATCACCATCTCCGCTGTCTTCATCGACCTCACCGCCATCTCCATCAACCTTGATGTCTCCTATGATGAGGAGGGAGTAGTGATGCGTTGTGAATGACCAGCCCGTTGGGAACCCCAAGAGGAAGGTGTGATGACTATAGCAGCTAGTTTTCCCTCAGTTAAGAAACCAGGGTTTTATCGTTCAGGAGAAGAGCGGGCAATAACGACTGAAGGTGATCCGGACTGGCTTAGCGACACTCCAACAAGGGCGCCTTTTCACGATAAAACGAGTTAGCGCGTCTTCAGCTAGTAGCAACGTGGAACCTGCACACAACACAACCAAGTACTTTGCTCCCAACTTGCGATGAGGTTGTCAATCTCATCGGTTCGCTTGAAACAAAGGTTATGAGCGTATCGAGTGGAAAACTGTAGAAGTATGCGAGTAAAGTAAACAGTGCGAGTAAAGTAAATAGGTGATAGCAATATGATGGAAATAGGACCGGGGTCCACAGTTCACTAGTGGTGTCTCTCCATAAGATAAATAGCACATGCTGGGTAAACAAATTACAGTTGGGCAATTGATAGAATAAAGATAAACGTGATATGTCAAGAAGATCACTACGAGATTTACTCTGGGCATGACAACAAAATACATAGACCGCCATCCAACTGCATCTATGACTAATAATCCACTTGTGGCGAATCAATTCGAGAACTCCACAAGTATTAAGTTGCGAACAACAGATAATTGCATTAAGCAAAGTGTGTAATGTAAACAAAGCATATGCCCTTGAGCATATGAATGTTGTTTTCTCCCTAGTAGCAACAGCACATCTACAACCTTAGAGGTTTCTGTCACTCCCCTAGATTAAATAGAGGCATGAACCCACTATCGAGCATAAATACCCCCTCTTGGAGTCACTAGCAACTACTCGGCCAAGATAGCTACTAACAACGGAGAGCATGCAAGATCATAAACAACATAGAGATAACATAAGATATATTTCAGTATAGCAACTCAATCATAACACCAATATTCATCGGATCCCAACAAACCAAACATGTAGAATTACATAACGGTGATCTCAATCATGTAGGGCAGCTCATGAGTTCTAAACATGAAGCACATGGTGGAGAAGACAACCATCTAGCTACTGCTATGGACCCATAGTCCAAGGTAGACTACTCACTCATCGCTCCGGAGGCAAGCATGGCGATGAAGAAGACCTCCGATGGCGATTCCCCTCTCCGGCAGGGTGCCGGGAAGAGCTTCTGGACCCTCCCGATCTCGGGTCGATGACGGCGGCGGATCGCGATGTGTTTCTGGAAAATTGATCGGATACTTAGGTTTTTCCCGTCGAGGGGTCTTTATAGGCAAAGGGGCGATGTCAGAGGTGGCCCCAGGCCTCCTCACACCATGGCGGCGCGGCCAGGGCCTAGGCTGCGCCAGCCTGGTGTGAGGGCGGCCTGTGGCCCCTCTCCTACTTCTCTTTGGATCTCTGGAAGCTCCCGGACAAAATAAGACTTCAGGAACTTGTTTCGTCCAATTCCGACAATATTTCCTGTGTATCACTTCTGAAACACAAAAACAGCAGAAAACAGGGAACTGGCACTGTGGCAACTTATTAATAGGTTAGTTCCGGAAAATGCATAAAAGTGCCACGAAGTGTAATGAAACATTAGGCAAATGGTGTAAAAACAAGCATGGAGCATCAAAAATTATAGATACGTTGGAGACGTATTAAGCATCCCCAAGCTTAACTCCTGCTCGTCCTCGAGTAGGTAAGTGATAACAAAAGAATAATTTTTGAGGTGACATGCACCTACATAATCTTGATCATATATGTAAGCATTTGTGAGCTGGGATCATAAGAACTTAAAACATGGGCATGAAAGATATAATCTTGACAATAAAAACTTAGCAACCATGTTGTAAACATGCAAATGAACACAAACAAAAGATCATGAAAATGAAACAATGGAATTCAAACGTGTGTTCAAATCATAAGGAAAAACATACAAATGGTTTTTAGCTTGTCCTTCAAAGAGAGCAAAACATAAATGCATAGGACACCTTCAAGTTTAAGAGGGAGACTAGATACAAATAATTTGAGAACAAGTGAAACCAACAATATGAATCAATCAATGTAAACTTTGGGACAATGCACATTATACTAAGAATGACAACTATGCTCTCTTAATGGTGCATAAAGATAGAAGGTGGTGACTCAACATAAAGGTAAAAGAAAGGCCCTTCGCAGAGGGAAGCAGTGATTGCAAGTTTTATAACCTTCAAAAATTATGGTAATTACCGGCTTTGAGCTCTCATTGCCCCCATCATAAGCATCTTGAATGGTTAAGGTTAATGCGAGAACAATTATGATGCATATGCTTGACAAATCATAAGTTGAAAACCTCGTGTCCCGTGAATACGAGTACCCAAACCTCATGCTACTTTACTTAGAGTCCCAAGCAAGGCTCTTGTCATTGTAAATATATGCATATCATTGAGAACCGCCAATGGGGTACCTCCGTGCCCGATGACATGGAACAAGCCCACATCAAAATGACAGGACAAGCAGACAATGAACACCTCGACATCTCTTTTATTTGCCATTTGTTTAGCTTTTTATTGTGAGATGCGTCGTTGAATGTCCACCATGGGTATGCTGCAAATTTCCACCATGAATTATGCATGGCTTAGATTGGCGGCCCGGCGTTTCTCTAACACGTATACAAACTCCATGATCCCCACAAGATTCCCAATTCATTTCACACCGCGGGCATCCATAAACAAAAGATCACGATATCAACTCAAATAAGAAGTGCAATGTTGAAAGCTTGCCCATGACTGCATGGCTGGGCTAGTCTCCAACTTACAACTTGCAAGCATAACAACTCAACATAAGAGACCACAATGTCAAATTTTTAAGAACAGGAAAAAGTATAGTGTGCCTTCCGGTTCGTGAGAGCTTTACTGACCGAATTTCGCATAACACTGGTAAGAGTTTAATTTGAAGAGAAAATAAAAGCAAGTCAAATTTACTTGGAATAGCAAATTGCTAGTAGGTATGTATGGTGGACACTTTGGCAAACTTTGGCTTTTAGGAGTTGGATGCACAAGTAGAGCTCATACTCAGTACAAGGCGAGGGCTAGCAAAAGACTGAGAGCGACCAACTAAGAGAGCAATAATGGCCATAATCATGCAAAGCGACAAAGCGACATTAAAAGAAGCATAAGATGGCATCAAAAGTCAAAAACTAAATGATCATAGAGGCTATTGGCGACTTTGTAAGAGTCTAACATGTGTGAGCATGCGCCAAGTCAACCCAAATAAAGCATCAAGGAGAAAACCAAAATAATGCTTCCAAATAATTAAAACAACGCATGATTTTTTCAGAGGCTCATTAAGCAATCTCAGTTATTTGAGACAAGTCATGCTACAGCAAAACCACTAAGCATACCATCAAAAAGACATCAAGCATGACATGAAAAAGCCTAAGCCGTAGTCTACACAAGCTCCTTCTTGTACCACTTTTTTGCATAAAGCTTTTTCTCTTTTCCAACACCATTTGAAATTTTTAAAGACACCTCTTTTGATGAAAACCAATAAAGATCAGAGGCAAAAATACACCTTGATGAAAAGATATAAGAAGATCTGAATGCAAATCAAGGCGAAAACGAAAACCAAAAGCAGTAGCGGAAATAGAAGAACACTGGATGAACGATAAGAGTGAAAACGGAGTGTTCTTTGCAAATGAAAACGAGTATATCTCCTCCAAAGGAAATTTTTTGGGGTCCAACTATTTATTGCAGAAAACATAACAAACTAACAAAGAAAACTAAACAACTGACGCTCCAAGAAAAACACATAGTGCATGAAGCAATAAAAATATAGTGTTTTGAAAGGTGACCTAATTTTTGCCGATGAAGAAGGGGTGCCTCGGGGGCATCCCCAAGCTTTGACGCTTGTACTTCTTGGATATTTCTTGGGGTGATGCATGGGCATCCCCAAGCTTGAGCTTTTGTCCATTCTTCAACTCATCTCATCATTCTCCAATCCCTACACTTGAAAACTTTCTTCATACAAAACTAAACACAATTCTATTAGCAACATTAGTGCAAGCATAACATATAATCAACCTCTTTTTGCTTCAGGTTTCAACCTAAAACCACCACATATATAGCATATACTACTGTAGCAACTTCCCCAAAAGTTCCGTGATAAAAAAACTCAAAAGAAAGCGATAAAGCGGCAAACACAAATATTGGCAGAAATCTGTCAAAACAGAACAGCTGACAAAGGCCGAATTTGTGAGGGGTTTTCTGTTGCTCAAATCAAAAAGTGTTCAACTAACGAAAGTTTGGATATAACCTGGGGCATATGCACAAGAAATCGCAGGTCCAAAAGGTATACAGAGAATTTATACGAATTTTTACGGTACAGCGCCGAAAACAGTTTCAGGACAGCAACATCCCCAAATCTTTACCTCACTCGAATTAGAGGCTTTTCTTGGCACAAAAACGAAATAAACAAGATAAGGAGCGGTCATTACAGTAGTAATGACTTCCAAGACTCAAATAAAAGAAAAAGTACTGAAAATAAAACATTGGGTTATCTCCCAAGAGTGCTTTTCTTTAACGCCTTTGAGCTAGGCGCAGAAAATTGTGAATCAAGTAACATCAGAAGGAGCATTAAGATCAACTGCAGAAGTTTTGTCAATAAGGCATTGTATTTCATCCACATAAGTTTTAGAACACCCTTTGTGATCACGCTTTGGTTCACTCAAATCACTAAAAAGATTTTGGGGACAGATCCAGTCAAAATTATTTTCGAAAGCTTCACACAATCCCAAGAGCTTGCTAGGTATAGGTATTTCGGCTCCTTCATCGTTTGTACTAATAACCTTTATAGGTGAACCGAGTTTATTAAAACGTTTAAGAACTTTTCTAGCTTCAATAACGACATCTTTAAATTCTAGGCGCAAAGCTTCCAAAATAAAAGCTTTCTTTTCAGGATCTTCAATTTCATGAAGCTTAAGGAACATGTATTGCATAAAAGGATTAAGACTAGCAAACCTAGCTTCTAACATGTGAACTAAATAAGCAGAAGCAACTTCATAACTAGGAGCTAGCTCAACCAAAGACTTTTCCTCAACTTCCTTATGCATACTAATGTGATTAAAGAACTCCTCAATGTTACTTTTCCCAATAATTGAACCACTACCTACTGAGAGGTCCTCTAGAACGTACTTAGGGAACAGCATGATGAACTAAAAGTAAAGAAATAACAACTACCAAGGATTCTAATTTTTTTTAGGTTTTTGATATAAAATGATGCAGGTAAAAAACAAAGTAAAGCAAAACAATAACAAAGTAAAGGATGTGCGTGCGAAAACTCCCCTCGCAGAAGTCTTCCACTCTTCCCCGGCAACGGCGCCAGAAAATTAGCTTGATGCGTGGTGAATGACCAGCCCGTTGGGAACCCCAAGAGGAAGGTGTGATGAGTATAGCAGCTAGTTTTCCCTCAGTTAAGAAACCAAGGTTTTATCGTTTAGGAGAAGAGCGGGCAATAACGACTGAAGGTGATGCAGACTGGCTTAGCGACACTCCAACAAGAGCGCCATTTCATGATAAAACGAGTTAGCGCGTCTTCAGCTAGTAGCAACGTGGAACCTGCACACAACACAACCAAGTACTTTGCTCCCAACTTGCGATGAGGTTGTCAATCTCACCGGTTTGCTTGAAACAAAGGTTATGAGCGTATTGAGTGGAAAACTGTAGAAGTATGCGAGTAAAGTAAATAGTGCGAGTAAAGTAAACAGGTGATAGAAATATAATGGAAATAGGACCGGGGTCCACAGTTCACTAGTGGTGTCTCTCCATAAGATAAATAACACATGCTGGGTAAACAAATTACAGTTGGGCAATTGATAGAATAAAGATAAACGTGATATGTCAAGAAGATCACTACGAGATTTACTCTGGGCATTACCACAAAATACATAGACCGCCATCCAACTGCATCTATGACTAATAATCCACTTGTGGCGAATCAATCCGAGAACTCCACAAGTATTAAGTTGCGAACAACAGATAATTGCATTAAGCAAAGTGTGTAATGTAAACAAAACATATGCCCTTGAGCATATGAATGTTGTTTTCTCCCTAGTAGCAACAGCACATCTACAACCTTAGAGGTTTCTGTCACTCCCCCGGATTAAATAGAGGCATGAACCCACTATCGAGCATGAATACCCCCTCTTGGAGTCACTAGCAACTACTCGGCCAAGATAGCTACTAACAACGGAGAGCATGCAAGATCATAAACAACATAGAGATAACATAAGATATATTTCAGTATAGCAACTCAATCATAACACCAATATTCATCGGATCCCAACAAACCAAACATGTAGAATTACATAACGGTGATCTCAATCATGTAGGGCAGCTCATGAGATCTAAACATGAAGCACATGGTGGAGAAGACAACCATCTAGCTAATGCTATGGACCCATAGTCCAAGGTAGACTACTCACTCATCGCTCCGGAGGCAAGCATGGCGATGAAGAAGACCTCCGGTGGCGATTCCCCTCTCCGACAGGGTGCCGGGAAGAGCTTCTGGACCCTTCTGATCTCGGGTCAACGACGGCGGCGGATCGCGATGTGTTTCTGGAAAATTGATCGGGTACTTAGGTTTTTCCCGTCGGGGGGTCTTTATAGGCGAAGGGGCAATGTCAGAGGTGGCCCCAGGCCTCCTCACACCATGGCGGCGCGGCCAGGGCCTGGGCCACGCCAGCCTGGTGTGAGGGCGGCCTGTGGCCCCTCTCCTACTTCTCTTCAGATCTCTGGAAGTTCTCGGACAAAATAAGACTTCAGGAACTTGTTTCGTCCAATTCTGAGAATATTTCCTGTGTATCACTTCTGAAACACAAAAACAGCAGAAAACAGGGAACTGACACTGTGGCAACTTGTTAATAGGTTAGTTCCGGAAAATGCATAAAAGTGCCACGAAGTGTAACGAAACATTAGGCAAATGGTGTAAAAACAAGCATGGAGCATCAAAAATTATAGATACGTTAGAGACGTATCAAGTAGTTCTCCCCCGGGGCTGAGGGCTCTACCGGTAGCTATGTGGTTCACCTCTCTCTCCCATGATGTGATCTTTATGTGATTGTGAGCTTTGTATCTAGTTGAATTGGTAGATGTTATTATTCAGATATTATGCTACTCCCGTGCTTATTATTTGTAATCTCCGGAGATACCTTGTATCATGGTGTGAAGGTGACTAGTGTGCGCATCATGTGTATCTTTTTGGTTAATGTCTCTATGAATTGTTGGTGTTTGTTGGAACCATCTAGTGTGTTCACGGTGATAATGTGGGACAATCTAGTTTGGGTACATACGGACTTTGAGGAGTACTTCGTAGCCCTATGCATGATTAGTGTTCGTTTTCCATTGGAGAATTATTTTGAGTTGGATATTGATGATAGTATCTATTGGTTCAATTATGGTATATTTGTTGAGAGTGTGTCCACTAGTGAAAGTATGATCCCTAGGCCTTGTTTCCAAGCATTGCACACCGTTTCCTTTCAGTTTTGTTACATGTTTGCTTACAGCGATATTTATTTCAGATTACATTTACTACTTATAATCATCACTACTACTTGTATTTCACTATCTCTTTGCCGAACTAGTGCACCTATACATCTGACAAGTGTATTGGGTGTGTTGGGGACACAAAAGACTTTCTGTATCGTAATTGCAGGGTTGCTTGAGAGGGATAGCTTTGACCTCTTCCTCCCTGAGTTCGATAAACCTTGGGTGATCCACTTAAGGGAAACTTGCTGCTGTTCTACAAACCTCTGCACTTGGAGGCCCAACATTGTCTACAAGAACAGACGCGTGCGTAGACATCACTTGACAAGGTATATCATGAGAAAAAACGACTTGGACAAATGTCACATTTATAATTTGTCCTTATGACTTCACATCACTTGGGAACCTGACATATTCTGCTAGGAGCTGCTAGTAGTTATCGACTTGGGCCAAGTATTCATGGAACTAAGTTGAACTCGGAGCCATAACGTGATACTTGGATGAGTACCTCTAGTCACGTTGAAGTGGTCATGAGTCTACAAGTTCACACACTTGAGAGCCTGGGATTAGATCCGAATGGATGTCAGGAAGTACAATCTACCTCAAGTGTTGAGACCAACAATGATGACTATAGAAGTCGAAAGAATGGGAAGAGTTCCCAACCCAAGCAGTCACTTGTTCCACTATTGCAAGATCGGATCTAGAAATCCTCTACCCAGTGCTCCTCCCGCATGTGTGGATACCATAGTGGCTAGTGACATTAAGAGTCAGTCGACATGTTTGGGTAAATTTTTACACCTATGCAGGGTTAAATATTCTATAAAATCCATGTCCATGGTTACGGACTACTTGGTTATGAATTATGTGATCATAGACTACATTATCTTTATCATAAAACTTGCTAACTAAGTTAGGTTAGGGATGCTTCTCTATGGAACCAAGAAGGTGATCCAAGATGAGTGGTTCAGCTAAGAATGGTTTAGTGCATAATACTTGATCATTTGAGCTAGTATCACGCTCTGGTATCCCTTGTACAAGTTCCGAGTAGACAATGCTTTGAGTTGTATCTATTATAAATAAAACTTGCTTTCCGCAACAATCTACTTAAAAAGTCTTGCTAACTGAGCATACACATATAAGGTTATCTATATCTTGCAGTGTGCCTTCGTGCTCATACTTGTTTCGTTGATCCATTCATCAGAGGATGTTACCCAATGTAAGGATGGTGGTTTTTACATCAAAGTCGATAAAAGCGCGAGGTTCACAATGGACAGCCTGGGGTTGCCGAATGGGATGGCACCGTCGTTTGCTCCTGGCCTCTTAGGTTATTTATTAAACTTCCTATGTCTAATAGCATAATGTGATGTCTGCTGTTTGTGATATAACATTGGGTCGTGCGACCTCTCATTGTAAATATTTGAACTCTTACTTCTTCAGTTGTAGAATCTGTGTTGTGTTACCGGTTGTGGTTACTCCTCTCGTGCATGTATGGATATAAAGTGCAGAAGAGGGGTTTAAGGCACTCGAGCTCGTTGTTATGCATAACTAGTTAATATTAGTATGGGGATTCGAGAAGTTTTAGTGCCATGGTGGCTCTAGCTTGCCTCTCAGTGTGTTTCAGAGAGGGAGTGGCGCCCTAGTAATCCTTGTTGCTACCATGTCTAATACACATAGCATATTTGCATATTCATGATCCTGGTTCCAACAACATAGAGACAATTTGCAGGAGTGATTATAAACTGGGTTTCTATCATGATACCTTTCTAATCTCCAATGTAGCATCTTACCATGTCAACATACATAAAATTTCAAAGTGTGTGATACGCACACTTGGCGATAAATTTAGTCTTTGCGTGTGTTTGTTTAGTCTCATGTGATTGATCTGTGGGCAAATTTCAACACACGGGGGGGGGGGGGGCAGGCCCCCCATGCTTCAGACACCCCCAACACAAAGTAGCAGGGACTGTTCCCCTGTTCGAGCAACAAGTGATCGACTGCATGCGTAGCGGTGCAAGCAAGGGCTGCCATGGAGGCCTACAACTTCATCGCCAGAAATGGAGCATGCACAAAGGAATCTTATCCAAACACGGGCAGCGACAGCGGGGACTGCCGAGCATGCACCACATCGTCGAGCATCGCCGGCTTCGACACCATGTCCGCCTACAATGACAACGTCCTATCACCGATCACCGATCCGTCGACAGGAGGCCCTCCCGAAAGTACCTAAGGTTCCTGCCAAGAGAGCTTATGACTATACTCTAGAGGAAACTACGGTAATCGCAAAGAAACAAGTGAAGAACTTCTTTGCAAAGAAGAAGCCCGAGCTGCCTCTAGATCCGGAAAAAGTGCAAAAAATGTTGAAGACCCTTCACCAACCCGAGCCAAGGCTTTCATCAGACTATGACCGCTCTATTCTCAAGTCACATAACACAACAAAGGTGCAGTCAGGAAGTAGTAATGCAAGCGGGAAATCAGTTCTCCAGCTTGGAGAACAGACTAACTCGTGCCCCCCGCTCTAAGTGTTTCCCGATGTCCAGTATGATCTGGAGATGGTAACACTTTACAAAGAGGTGGCGGATGCTCATGGGTTGACTATTGTTGAGTACTTAAGCTAGTGCGAGTTCCCCATGGGTGATATATCATACACATACTTGCACAGGAATCCTCTTGTCAGATCTGAGGAGATCCCGCATCTACCAACAAGAATGCAAAAAATTGCATCGGTGGTACATGGAAGCCTCAAAGGAACGGGAGAACTGGATCACACTGGGAATTAAAGATGAGCATTACTTTCTTGGAACTGACGAGATAAACATCGAATTTTCTGAATTATTTCAGTTATACAATCAAGACGCCCTTGACAAATTTATCGTCAGCGCCTATTGTCTGTAAGCATTATTTTTGTAATTAAGTCTCTAGCTCAGCTCGTTCATTGCATGCATAATTATACTCACTATATTATGCAGATTGAAAATTCTTGAATGCAAAAAAGGACGAATCTATGACATTAGGTTCATTGACCCATATATCGTGAATGAGCATAGTCTCCAACACCATGCCAAGGACACGGAGAATAACTTGGTATGGACGTTAAGGAAACAAGAAACCAAAAGGAAAATACTATTTCCTTACAACTTCAAGTGAGTGTTACTGTCTTGTACAGATTACTATTTCTCTTACTCGATGTTAAGTGTAATTGATGAGTTATGCGTGTGCACAGGTATCACTTTATTCCGCTAGTTATTCAACCTGACCAAGGACGAGTAGAAGTCATGGACTCGAAACATAAATCCATTGAGACATGGGGGACATGATTGATATATTCCAGAGGTAATTTCAATCATTATGGCACTATATCGGCAACTTTCATTAATTTCCTGATATCAAGTTATTAATAACTCCTCTATTCATTCTGTTTGCCAGGCAGGGCTTGGAAATGGTTCACGAAGAAGGCAGCATGTGAGTGGAAAGAGGAGCTTGAATTTCGACAACTACTGGTAAGTACTACTAGGTTCACGCATCTCTTTGCTTCTAGTTTCAATACCATTATCATCCTTAATTATTATTTTGATTGAACTCTATTCTCCTAAAGTGCTTGACGCAAGTAGACAGAAATAATTTATGCGGATTCTACGTTTGCGAGTTCATTCGCCAGACGAGCTATGAGAAGGGCATAATTTTAGAACAACTTCGAGTACATAAACAATATTCACAATTCTATTTTATTACCATAAATTTTGTTGAGTTTTATTCATATATATTGACCCCCTTCTTTAAATTAGATCGAACGGATGCGGGACGGTCTTCTAGCAACCGAGCGTGTACGAGCAATTCATGAGGAATTGGCGGGATTCTTACTTGACGAGGTCATGCACCAACCGGAAAATACCATCAATACGATTTTGGACAATAGGGATTGTAATAGAAATTATATTGTATATATGCATGAACGTGTACCATTATGTGATATGTTCGACCAAGAACGATTGAAGAGGTTAGTTCGATCTCTATATTCATGACGATATTGTGTAATAGAATGGTTTGATGCATGTGTGCATCAACGTGTTTCAAATGGCGAGCCCTGAGCGTGGCAACGGGTTCTGCCGCGGCAGTGTTTTGGGGCAATCTGCTGCCGCGGCAGAACCCGCAGCCATGCCTAGGGCTCACCATGTGGTCACCCTTTAGCACCTGTTCGTAACACGAACCGGTGCTAAAGGTCCTCCCGCTAGGGCGCATGGCCGCAGCCACGTGGAGCCCCTTTAGCACCGGTTCGTAGCACAACTGGTGCTAAAGGGGGAGGCTTTAGTCCCGATTCCTTTGCACCAGTTGCCCAACCGGTGCAAATGGGACTTACGAACATGTGCTAATGCTCCAATTTCTACTAGTGACCATACGAGTCGATCCTTACACTCACCGGTTGGCGGGAGACGACGATGAGCAGGGCGTTGTCATTGTAAGCCGACACGGTGTCGAAGCTGCGATGCTCGACAATTCCCGCTGTCGCTGCCCGTGTTTGGATAAGATTCTTTTGAGCACGCTCCATTTGTGGCGATGAAGTCGTAGGCCTCCATGACGGAGCCTCAGTGGCAGACCTTGCTTGCGTCGGTGCGCATGCAGTCGATCACTTGTTGCTCGGACAGGGAACGAGGTTGCCACCGGCTATCTTGATGGCTCTCCCGACAGCAAAGATGGCGGCAAAAGCCGAGCACAAGCCGCAAGAGCCTTGGGTCTTCAATGGCGTGATGGCGACAATGGGACAGGAGGGCTAATGGCTAGAGTATTAAGCCTTAAATCTAACAGTCCCTGCTACTTTGTGTTGGAGGTGTTCGAAGCATAGGGGGGCCTGCCCCCCCCCCCCCCCCCCTCCTCCCTGCGTGTTGGAATTTGCCCATAGATCAATCACATGAGATTAAACGAACACACGCGAATACTAAATTTATTGTCAAATTAAATGTGCGTATCGCACGCTTTGAAATTTTTCTCTTTATTATTGTTTTTCTCGGTACCCGGTAGTTATAATATCAGCCAGATCTCGCGTGTATAATTACACGGCCGACCGACTCAACATCCTAGACCCACTCGGACGGGACTAGGAACCAGACTATACTAGTCAGACTCCGAACTGGACTCGATGGACTCAAACCTGCCTAACAAGCGTACTAATACCAGGACCGTATTCTACTAGAACACACACCTAGCTAATCTAGTACAACCCCAAACACGTGCACTGAGTTAACACAATGGCATCATAGTCATGCATTTTCTCAATACATAATTGAACTCCATTAGGCAAGATTATGCTAACACCGCGGATCCGCCACTGTGCCAAGTGCCAACCGCAACATATCGAGCATGTTTAACGCCGGCATGCCTGCTTAATTCTACGATTTCTTACTGCGGTGCAACGTTCGGATACACATATGATATGGGTTAGTTTTTATGACCATATATGCATGCATGGATGCAGAACCACATGACAGTGCCGGCGTCAATAGGTCATGGCGTGTGGAAGGTGCTGAGGGGGAAATAGATAGAGGACAAAAAGATGCATGGACGATTTAGCAAGCCGGCCACAAGAAATTGTACAGAAACTACATGCATGCACAAAATTGAATAATTTTGGTGGCGATCCTCATGCGTGAGTTTCCGGATTTCGTGTCCCTCTACAACGCTGGTATGATTTCTCCTTTCTTGGTCTTCAGAGCAACAGTCCTCTCCGATCGATCGATCGATTGGCTTTTGTTGAGGTATCCTCTAAGTCCAAGGCGCTCAACTTGGGCCGGACAAAAAGCAGAAGACTATGTCTCCTTCCCTAACAATCAAATCGGCGGATCAAGCAGAGGCTGTGGAACAGCCCTGCCGCACATGATGAATCTGCTGTGTTGGAACTGTCGAGGGTTGGATTCAGACTCGACAGTTGGTGAGCTTCGCTGGTTAGTGAGGTTCTTCCGGCCCACCTTCCTCTTCTTGTGCGAGACGAAGATGAAGGATTCTAGAGTATAGAATTTTATGTTGTCTTTGGGCTACACATGCAGTTTTGCTGTTAGCAGTGAAGGTCTTAGTGGAGGCCTAGCTTTATTTTGGTTGCAGCCATACTCGGTGTCCCAAAAAGGTTTTAATGCCCACTATATTGATGTGGTTATTACTAAGGAGGAGTGTGAACAATGGCGAGCAACCTTTGTTTACGGGGAACCTTGAAGAGATTGACGACATAAATTTTGGGACTTGCATCATCGGCTTCACTCTGCTTGGAGTGGACCATGGATATGTTGTGGTGATTTCAATGAGATTCTCAGTGGTGATGAGCACTTTGGCTCTTCTGACAAATCAGACTCTCAGATGTCTTTGTCCAGGGATTGTTTGCAGTCCAGTGGTTTATCAGATCTTGGGTACATTGGGCCCAAGTATACATGGAACAACAAACAACATGGTGATAATCTTGTTTGTGTACGGCTAGACCGTGTTGTTGCAAATTTTGCTCTGATTGACATGTTTTAAGGATATCAAGTGGAAAATATAGTTACTACCTCTTCTGACCATATGGCTATTTCCATTACCCTAATGGGCCTTGATGATCTCCCATGTCCTAGACTAGTCCAGCAACTCTTTCGATTCGAAGCGGCCTGGTTAAGGGCTCTCAATTACCAAGAGGTTGTGGAGAAAGCCTAGGAGGGAGGAATGGAGGGGGCGCCCTCCCTGCATGGTACATGCGATAACCTGCACCGTTTGGCAGGCTCGCTGAAGCATTGGAGCATTGAATCTTTCGGTGCAGTTCAAAAGAAAATTCGTAAAATTGAGGGAAGATTAAAGATTTAGGGATTTACAGCTCTGATATGTCTGAAGTTCGGATCATGGAGAAAGAGCTTTGTGAATTATTTGAACATAAGGAGTTCATGGCTCGGCAACGATCTAGAGTGGACTGGCTCCGCGAGGGAGACCGGAACACGGCCTTCTTCCATGCAAAGGCGACAGAGAGAAAACGTGCAAATCGCATTACTCGTCTCGTCAAGGAAGATGGATCAACTTGTTGTGATACCACAGAGATTAAAGGTATGGTGCAGAATTTTTATGATCACCTCTTTACTTCTGAAACATGCCCGGCTAGTGATGCTGTCCTTGATGCCATTCCTCAGAAAGTTTCTGATGAGCTGAATGAGTCCCTTTTTAAGGAATATACAAATGAGGAGATCAGGACAGCTTTATTCTAGATGGGACCTACCAAAGCACGGGACCTGATGGTTTTCCGGCTTTCTTCTATTAGACCCATTGGGATTTTCTTAAAGATGAAATTTATGCTGCGGTTAGGAGTTTTATTGCTGGTGATGCTATACCTGAGGGTTTTTGTGATTCAGTTATTGTTCTTATTCCAAAGATTACAAACCCTCAACACCTCAAGAACTTCCGTCCGATCAGCTTATGCAATGTTCTCTACAATTTTGCTTCAAAGGTCCCCGAAGTGGTTTCAGAGAACCAAAGTGCATTTGTCGCAGGGAGATTGATCACGGACAATGCGTTAATCGCTTTCGAGTGTTTGCACACGATCAGACAACAGAAGGCCAAGAGACCTTTCTTCGCTCTGAAAATTGGCACGATGAAAGCATACGACCTTGTGGAATGGAGCTATCTTCACGGTTGTTTGACAAAGCTAGATTTTCCCAATCCATGGATTAATGCAGTCATGAGGTATTTCACCTTGATCAGGTATGCAGTTCGTGTTAATGGGGATTTGGCAGACCTAGTAGTTCCCTCGAGAGGTATCCGACAAGGTGATCCCATCAGCCCCTATCTTTTCCTTTTGTGCACAGAAGGTTTGTCCTGTCTTAGGAGGTCCAAGGAAAGCTACAAGGTATCAAAAATGGCAGACTTGGTCCTTCTATATCACATCTACTATTCGCTGATGGCAGCATCTTGTTTGCACGAAGTGATAAGAGAAGTGTTGAAGCCCTTCACCGTACTCTGAACACCTTTTGTGATGGTTCGGGTCAGAGAATCAATCTGGAGAAGTCTTCTATCTTCTTCGGTACTGGCTGCCCAGAGAGAGTCAAGGATGAGATTAAAAACAAGCTTGGTGATGAATCCCTCCAAGACTCCTACCTCGGTATGCCTACTCAAATTGGCCGATCTCCTACTATTACGTTCCGATATCTTTTTGATCGTATGTGGAGACATGTTTGTGGTTTGTCGAATAGGCCATTGTCACGAATGGGCAATGAAATCATGCTAAAGGCTGTTATCCAAGCAATTCCGACCTATGTAATGAGCTGTTTCCAACTTCTCGCTGGTACATGTGAGGAGATGAGGAAGATCATAGCTGATTTTTGGTGGGGTTTTAAAGATGGCAAGAGGAATATGCACTGAAAGTTATGGGAGTGGCTCTCTTCGCCCAAGGATATTGGAGGCATGGGGTTTCGAGATCAACCAAGCAATGTTGGGTCGGCAGTGTAGGCGTATCCTAACAGATCCAAATTTTATTTGTGCTCGTGTTCTTCAGGCCGGAGCGATATTTTCCAGATGGTGACTTCTGGAAGGCTAAATGTCCTAGATCAGGTTCCTACAATTGGCGTAGCATCCTGCATAGAAGAAAACTTGTGGAAAAGGGCATCTTATGGGGCATTGGTAATGGTGCCACGACGGTGAAACCTTTGATTCCACTCTCTGGTGGACAGACCGTGGCCTCTGTGATCACCTCACGTGCCTGGAGTGAACAAGTTGTTCAAGGAACTTTCCCAGAGGATATTCCTAACATAATTCTTCAGATCCCGATCAGCCGAACCGATGGAAACGACTTCATTACTTGGCCTCATAACAAGAATATTGGAGTCTATACAGTCCGGTCTGCTTATTATTTGGGTAGACAGGAGGCGGATTTGGTCTCTCGTAGTAAATCTGGCAGGGGTATGTCCTCGAGCTCTAGCATGGAGGCTACTATCTAGAAGGCATTGTGGGCTATTTGTCTTATTGTCCTGTGTCCACTCTTTTATCTCCTCCTGATAATCTGCCTTTGCATCATCATCAGCGTCTTTGACTGGTTCCATTGGTTCACGCTTCCCAACAATATAGTCAATATTCTCAACTGTTAACAGGAACATGAGCTTCCTCTTCCAAACAGTAAAATTTGTCCCATCTAGCTTGTACGATCTAAGCAACTCCAATGTAAGAAATTTAGGGTTTGTGGGACTATCCCCTATTCCTCTGCGCTTATCCGTGGTGCCGCTCACAAATCGCATATATGAGGCTAGGGGATAGGGACCTTCTTATACTGTCTTTCCAAAGAGTCCACCTCTTATACAGATATAAGATTCCTAGTTTTAAACCAGTTTCCGAATAGAGTCCAGATTAAACTACCAACCACGATACAGTTCATCTGTATAAAGGATTCTATTCGTAAGTCCCCCAAACACACACTTGTGAGCAATGCGCCATGATCATGTTTAAATTCCAGTGATCATGTAGGTCGACATTAGGGCTGTAATCTAACCATGACCTAGTTCCTTCCAATTATCAACGTACCCGGGTAGTCTTTCCAGTATAAACACAAAGTATACTGTATTCCATTGATAATTGACCGGCTTCCTTAAGCTCGTAACACTTAAGTATATTCCAACAAGTACTAATTCCATAATAAATATGTAGAGTAATTCCATGCATGAATACATGTACATTTCCATAATGAGGTATTCTGAATATTAAATAATTCCAAATAACTTTGAATATAGTTGTAGGACACATCTAATTCCAACAATTTGTGCACTTGGCAAAATGAAAACACTACTATAAAAGTATAAAACAGATCATCAACGACTGAAGGCACAATACTTTTGGTCGTTAAAAATATAGACAGCGCTCCCGGTATACTTTTAACAACCACCAGATTGCCCGTCGTTATATAGGGTCGCTATTTTTGTTACTTCCTCCGATCAGAAATAACTGTCGGTAATTTTGTAGCTTAGTACAAAGTTTTTACTAAGTCTCCAACAGTTATTTCCGATCAGAGGGAGTAAATCTTATCTGTTTGTACACGCTGACCTCTAACAAACACAATCACCTCTCCGTCTATCTCCCCTCCTTAAACACCTCAGAGCATGTACGGCAGCACCAGTGTGGGTACGTTTTAGATATATGAGCTAAATAGCCGTGCCATCCTTTGAGTTGGTATATGCGAAACATATTGACCTGTTGCGTATAACCTGTTTGAAGAATTTTCTTCTTTTGGTTCTCAGGTTCGTGGATTCTGCGAAGTTGTTTCATAAAAAATGCAAACAGAGTATTGGAGACGAGAAGACAAGTCAACACGTGTAGAGAGGCAAAGAGGCAGCGGGAGGCCGGGCGCGGCAGGAGGCTGCGGAGAATTTAGAATAAATTGTGAAAGCCAGGATTTGAACTCGGGACCTGGGCCTCTGATACCATGTTAAGGTTCATGCACTAGCCACTTGAACCAAAAGTCCGAACTGATGGAAAGCGCTAGTACAATCTACTTATACACTTCAACATGTACATATACTATCCATTCTGTCCGAAGATCATACATTTAGGGATCTTGTGGTTTGTAATACTGTATTTATTGATTCGATGTTTATTCAGTATTATAATTTGTTTCCTTGCTTTCTATTGCTGTTCTTTTCAGGTTGAGGATCAGCGAACCGTCTATGTCTTTGCAAAGCTTCAACATGGAGATACCCGGTTTGAGAAAACGTTAACTTACAAGGCCAGATATAGGTACCACTTCCTCTTGAGCAGAACAGTATTCAGTTTTATTTGGTCATAAACTAGCAACCTGAGAAACTCAATCTTTATTGAATTATACATGAAGTCAAATCATAATCTGTTCTACAATTAGCACCTGTAGCTCTTGGCTTAATAATTATTGGTCTTGATAGCCCATTATTTCTATACCTTTTCCTAGTATATTATAACTGAGTTGCAACTTTTGTTTGTTGCAGGACTAGGGAAACAGAGACACCTAGTGGCAGAGCACATCTTGAAGATGATGGTCGGTCATTCGGAGTAGCAGAATTTTTCTCTGTATTTTTTTATGTTCAGTAAAGTTTGTCTGTGAGGATTGTCCATATGGATAGAAATATACAATATTTATGCTGTATGGCTATGATATATATTATTGATCATACTATTGATTTCAGATGTGTTGCACAGTAAAATAATCTTTATTCTTATTGAAACACGATAGTGTATGAACGGTGTTACGTGTTGTAAGAGTGAACTTCGATCCAATAAAAGTCTCATGAAAGGCATCGAAATGGTTACCTGAATGGTCGCTAAATATGAAATGGTCGCAAACTATACTTTAATGACCATGAAAATAATTTTAGCGACCGTGAAAATGGTCATTAATACTAGAGCTGTGGTCGTTAATATCTAACAAATAACAACGGCACATTGTTTCATCGTAATAAAAATAATGACAAAAGTATGTGGTCGTTATTACTTTTAACGATGGAGTCTATAACGACAACTAACGACCACCGGATTATGGTCGTTGATAACTTTTAACGATCACAATCTGACTTTTAACGACCATATATTCTCGTCGTTAAAAAGCTTTTTTCTAGTAGTGATGGATGCCTTGGCAAGATGCGCCATCACGTGTCCATTCTTTCCACGTACTTGCTCCAATCGAATATAAGTGGCGGTAATTTTATAACTTATGAGATGACTAGCAAACATGTCCGTGCGTTGCAACGGGAATGAGATGAAAAAGTTGCATCACACGGGCACAACTTTAGTGTGTCCACAGGCACATGCTCGCGCAGTGAGGCGCGCCACCATGACCTCCTCTACTTTTCCGCTAGCACCAGTAGTGCTAAGTGCGGATCTCACCTGATTGATCATCCACTACAACATCGGGATGCCTAGGTCTTTGCTCACAAATTCCTATCAAATTCGACCAACTTTGTTGTGTGGTTGGTAGAGAGGGCGACGAGTGAAATAATAAAAAGGAAGGAATCTTCCTCCCTCTCACACATTGTACTCTTACCATCCTGGTGCTCCGCACCAGACGAGCAACCTTCACATGCTTCCTATAGGGGTTGTTCGTCCATCGGCAGGAGGAGGAATTTCGTACCACTTCTTAGCCCATCATCTTGTACTTGGCGCGAGATGGGAGTACGTTTGGACGTGCTCATGAGCTCAGCCGTTTTAAAATCATGAACAAAGCTATATCGACATATGACAATGTGCTCACTACCATTCATATTTCTCGGACCACGTGTTAGTTGGATATCATAGATGTGAAATTTAATTTGTATACCCAATGTCAATAATAATTTTTAAGTAGAAATATTGTGCTAGTCGATGCACCGGATTAAACTTTGATGCATGAGCTCCTTGTAACACTGTTGACATAAAACTGCACAAATATATGTTCTTAGAAAAAAAAAAGAGAATTCCTCAGTTTACATCCATTCTAGAAGACAACAGGATACAATGAAGGGAAATAAAGAAAAGAGAATCTTCCTTCATTGTTGGACATGAAGTTTTTTTCCGTTCAGACTTCAGAAGAAACTCTACCGTGCAATTTTATTATATTCCCTGCACCAAATCTGTTGCACGCTATCTGGTTTCACTTATGCGGTCATGTCAACAGTGCAGTAAAATAAACTTCCGACACATGCATAACAGAACCTCTTATGCGGTCATGCCAAGAACAATATTAACACAATGCAGTAAAATAAACATCTGACACATGCATAACACAACCTCTTTAAATCATAGAGGCAACCAGCTAATAGGGCTGCATATCGAAAACTAATTCTGAAAGCTTGGCTAAAAATATATGCCACGGGAGGATATATAAAATCAAGCTTGAGCATGCAGACACATGCACGTTGTGCAAATCAATTCCCCAGAAACCAAGATAGCTTTCCCTACCATGAATGCAATTGAATCTTGAAAAGTTATACACCATGGGTGAAATCAGCTGGTGACGGGAGACAGTCTCCTTTTTCTCTCATTTCCTCTATCTCTCCGGTGACTTTTCTCCGCCGAATACCAGTCCGCTTCCTATTCTCTCTCCCTTTTTCCACACGAATCATAGCCATGTCCCATCCCTCTCTGGTAAGCTCCATGGTAAGCCAGCGCGCCCCATCTCCGTCCATTTAAATCGGGCTACGTCTCACCGACTGGCCACGACTAGTAGGTCTGTCACCGCCAACAGGGGCCATTCCCGCCTCACCATGGATCAATTCGCTCCATCGTGCCGAGCTAGAGCTGGGCACCCCCAGTTTGTTTCTCTTCCGGTTTCTTGTGCCAGATTTCTTACGGGATGGACTCCATACGCAGACGAACGCCAGACGGACGACTTACGACAGATGTGCGACGGACGACAGGCGACGGAAACAAACAGGCCGAGGAGCGCACGGCGGCGAAGCGAGGTCGGCCAGGCCCGGCAGTAAGCAGTAAGCAGGAGCACGGGGGCGGTGGACGGACAAGGAGGACGGGAGGGCGAGCGAGAGGATGCGGTCTGGCCTCTGGGTCGGGCCTGATGTAGGAGGGCTACGTAGGAGCTCTCCCGACGTCCTCCGATTCTCAATCTCCCTCACTGTCGGCACTCTGTCGATCTCGTACTCCTCGGTCGGCGCCCTAGGCCGCCACTCCCGCATCTCTATCTTTCTTTCTTTTGTAAAACGGGGGTAAAAAAGTTTTGTCCCAATCTATTAATTAAGAAGAAGAGAATTGTCCAGTTAATTTATGAAAACCGGACGAAAATCAGTCCGCATCTCTATCTAGCACATGCACATCAGAACAGTAGCAAGACTTCATCTGAGATTCCGACGCGATGTTGATGCCGACACGAAGCAGTTTATCGTTGCGGTGGCCACGCCCATCCATGAAAACATGAGCATGGGGCAGGGCCAAGCCACCTAGAAGCGGGCACCAGGTTAACAGGAGCACAGGGCAGGGCCGAGCCGCCTAGAAGCGGGCACCAGGTCGAGCCACGGCGGAGCGGAGGTTCAACGCTGCTTGGTGGGTATTTTCGATCTCATCTCGATGATCTCGATCTCACGCGTATGTCATCTAAACTATAAGGTTGGAGTTGGTGATGACGAAGTCACTTTATCTGCATCATTTGATTTCCCATTTTACCCCTAAACCAAAAAACAAATCAGTCAAAAAAATATGCAAATTAATCACGTTGAGGCAAAAAAAGGCAACCGCTTATTACTTCCTAAAGCAATTATCCTAAACTTACGGCCAACATCATGAAATTCATGGAAACAAAATTAATACGAAAAGGATCGGCCAACATCAAATAGCCAAATCCTAGAAAGCTGGTCGCCGTGGTCATCCCGAGGAAACCTGGTCGCCTCGCCGTCCACAGATAGCTGGTCGCTGGTGTTGTCAGGCGGCATCAGTTTCCAGTCATACCTTCGTTGCCTTTTTCCTCCTCATCTCCCGACCTTCTTCAAAGACCAGCGCCTAGCAACCGCAGCGGAGGCGATTTACTTCGCTCCAGGCGACGGCGGGGGCGAGTTCGAAGGTCAACGCGGCTGCGGGAGCCAAGGGAGCAGTGGCTGTAGAAGAAATATCCTTTCACTCTGCCCACCTCTGCCACGCGCCCCTTCTAACTCGCCTCCTTTTGTTCTAGCCGCCGGAGACTAGGGTTTGGCAACGAATCAGGTGGTGAGCAGTCGGTGGTTGATAAGCTATTGGAATGGTTGATACGTCTCAAACGTATCTATAATTTTTGATGCTCCATGCTTGTTTTTACACCATTTGCATAGTGTTTCGTTACACTTCGTGGCATTTTT
Source organism: Dactylis glomerata (assembly GCA_007115705.1). Classification (NCBI taxonomy): domain Eukaryota; kingdom Viridiplantae; phylum Streptophyta; class Magnoliopsida; order Poales; family Poaceae; genus Dactylis; species Dactylis glomerata. The sequence continues at coordinate 1,673,661 of QXEO01000647.1, forward strand.
ATACATTTTCCGGAACTAACCTATTAACGAGATGCCACAGTGCCAGTTCCCTGTTTTCTGCTGTTTTTGTGTTTCAGAAAAGTTACACAGGATATATTCTTGGAATTGGACGAAACAAAAACCAGACATCCAGAAATTTACCGAAGCTTCCAGAGAACCGAAGAGGAGACGAAGTGGGGCCACAAGAGGCCCACACAATAGGGCGGCGCGGCCCAGGCCCTGGCGGCGCCCCCTATGTGTAAGACTACCTCGGTCCACTTCTGACGCTTCCCCTTCGCCTATAAAGACCCCCGATAGGAAAAACCTAAGTACCCGATCACTTTTTCAGAAACACATCGCGATCCGCCGCCGTTGTCGACTCGAGATTGGGAGGGTCCAGAAGCTCTTCCCGGCACCCTGCCGGAGAGGGGAATCGCCACCGGAGGCCTTCTTCATCGCCATGCTTGCCTCCGGCGCGATGAGTGAGTAGTCTACCTTGGACTATGGGTCCATAACAGTAGCTAGATGGTTGTCTTCTCCACCATGTGCTTCATGTTTAGATCTCGTGAGCTGCTTTACATGATCGAGACTACCTTTATGTAATTCTACATGTTGTGTTTGTTGGGATCCGATGAATATTGGTGTTATGATTGAGTTGATGTGCTGAATATTATCTTATGTTATCTCTATGTTGTTTATGATCTTGCATGCTCTCCGTTGTTAGTAGCTATCTTGGTCGAGTAGATACTAGTGACTCTAAGAGGGGGTATTTATGCTCGATAGTTGGGTTCATGCCTCTATTTAATCTGGGGGAGTGATAGAAACCTCTAAGGTTGTAGATGTGCTGTTGCCACTAGGGAGAAAACAACATTCATATGTCCAAGGGCATATGCTTTGTTTACATTACACACTTTGCTTAATGCAGTTATCTGTTGTTCGCAACTTAATACTTGTGGGGTTCTCGGATTGATTCCCCGTGAGTAGATTATTAGTCATAGATGCAGTTGGATGGCGGTCTATGTATTTTGTTGTAATGCCCAGAGTAAATCTCATAGTGACCCTCTCGACATATTCACGTTGTCTTTATTCTATCAATTGCCCAACTGTAATTTGTTTACCCAGCATGTGTTATTTTATCTTATGGAGAGACACCACTAGTGAACTGTGGACCCCGGTCCTATTTCCATTATATTGCTATCACCTGTTTACTTTACTCGCATTGTTTACTTTACTCGCATACTACTATTGCTTTCCACTCGATACGCTCATACCTTTGTTTCAAGCAAACCGGTGAGATTGACAACCTCATCGTAAGTTGGGAGCAAAGTATTTGGTTGTGTTGTGTGCAGGTTCCGCGTTGCTACTAGTTGAAGACGCACTAACATGTGTCGTAAACGGCGCCCTTGTTGGAAGTCACTAGGCTAGCAAGCATCACCTTCTTGAGTTTGGCTTTTTCCTGGATTCGACATACCTTGGTTTCTTTCTGAGGGAAAAGCTTGCTACTGTACTCATCATACCTTCCTCTTGGGGTTCCCAACTGGACGGTGAAAAACCATACACACCGTGCCGCATCAAGACTCTTTTCTGGCGCCGTTGCCGGGGAAAAATAAGACTTCTGCAAGGGGAGTTTCGCACACACATCCTTTACTTTGTTTTAAGTTTTGCTTTACTTTATTTTTACCTGCATCGTTTTATCAAAAATACAAAAAATTATTATCCTTTATAGTTGTTACTTTATTACTTCTAGTTCATTATGTTGTTCCCTAAGTACATTTTGGAGGACCTCTCAGTAGGTAGTGGTTCTATTATTTGGAAAAGTAACATCGAGGAGTTCTTTAATTATATTAGTATGCATAAAGATGTTGAGGAAAAATCTTTGGCTGAGCTTGCTCCTAGTTATGAAGTTGCTTCTGCTTATTTAGTTCACATGCTAGAAGCTAGGTTTGCTAGCCTTAATCCTTTTATGCAACACATGTTTCTTAAGCTTCATGATATTGAAGACCCCAAAAAGAAAGCTTTTATCTTGGAAACCTTGCGCATTGAATTTAGAGATGTTGCCATTGAAGCTAGGAAAATTCTTAAACGTTTTAATAAGCTTGGCTCACATATAAAGGTTGTTGGTACAACCAATGAAGATTTTAGAGTACCAATACCTTGTAAACTTGTAGGAATTCATGATGCTTTGGAAAAGAATTTTAGTTGGATTTGTCCTGAAAATCTTTTTGATGAAAGTAGTGTACCAAAGCGTGATTACAAGGGATACTCAAAAACTCATTTGGACACAATTAAATTCATTGTTGAAAAGACTTATGCGATTAATCTTAATGCTTCTTTCGATATTACTTGATTCGCACTTTTTGCGCCTAGCTCAAAGGCGTTAAAGAAAAGCACTCTTGGGAGATAACCCAATGTTTTTACTTTCACTTCTTTTTCTTTTATTTGAGTCTTGGAAGTTATTACTACTGTAATAACCGCTCCTTATCCTTTTTATTTCATTTTTGTGCCAAGAGAAGCCTCTAATTTGAGTGAGGTAAGATTTGGGGATGTTGCTGTCCTGAAACAGATTTTGGTGCTGCACCGTAAAAATTTGTGAAAATTCTCAGTATATCTTTTGGACCTGCGATTTCTTGTGCCTATGCCCCAGGTTATATTTCATTAGTTATACACTTTTTCGATTTGAGCAACAGAAAACCCTCTAAAAATTTGACCTTTGTCAGCTGTTCTGTTTTGACAGATTTCTGCCAATATTTGTGTTTGCCGCTCGATCGCTTTCTTTTTGAGTTCTTTTGATCACGGGACTTTTGGGGAAGTTTCTACAGTAGTATATGCTTTATATGTGGTGGTTTTGAGTTGAAACCTGAAGCAAAAAGGGTTGATTCATTGCTATGCTTACACTATTGTTGCTAATAGAATTGTGTTTAGTTTTGTATGAAGGAAGTTTTCAAGTGTAGGGATTGGAGAATGATGAGATGAGTTGAAGAATGGACAAAAGCTCAAGCTTGGGGATGCCCATGTCACCCCAAGAAATATCCAAGAGGTACAAGCGTCAAAGCTTGGGGATGCCCCTGAGGCACCCCTTCTTCATCGGCAAAAATCAGGTCACCTTTCAACACACTATATTTTTATTGCTTCATGCATTATGCGTTTTTTCTTGGAGCGTCAGTTGTTTTTAGTTTTCAGTTTTGTTTAGTTTTGTTTGATGCAATAAATGGTTGGACCCCAACAAATTTCTTTTGGAGAAGTTGCCTTTCTTTTCATTTGCCAAGAACACTCCGTTTTTCACTCTTATCATTTTAACGAGTGTTCTCTTTTTCTAGAACTGCGTTTAGCTTTCATTTTTCGCCTTGTGTTCAGATCTTGTTATATCTTTTCATCAAGGTGTATTTTGACCTCTGGTCCATGTTGGTTTTCATCAAAAGAGTTGTTTCAAAAAAGTTCGAATGGTGTTGGAAAAGAGAAAAAGCTTTATGCAAAAAAAAGTGGTACAAAAAGGAGCTTGTGTAGACTCCGGCCTAGGCTTTTGCATGCCGTGCTTGATGTCTTTTTGATAGTATGCTTAGTGGTTTTGCTGTAGCATGAGTTGTCTCAATTGACTGAGATTGCTTAATGAGCCTTTGAAAAAATCATGCGTTGTTTTTATTATTTGGAAGCATTATTTTGGTTTTCTACTTTGATGCTTTATTTGGGTTGACTTGGCGCATGCTCACACATGTTAGACTCATACAAAGTCGCCATAAGCCTCTATGATCATTTAGTTTTTGACTTTTGATGCCATCTTATGCTTCTTTTAATGTCGATTTGTCGCTCTACATGATTATGGCCGTTATTGCTCTCCTAGTTGGTCGCTCCCAATTGATGCGGTACGGTTTTGATAGTTTTTCACCATCCAGTTGGGAACCCCAAGAGGAAGGTATGATGAATATAGCAGCAAGGTTTTCCCTCAGTAAGAAACCAAGGTTTATCGATCCGAAGGGGAAGAAGCCAAACGACTGAAGGTGATGCTTGCTAGCTAGCGAAAGCTCCGGACAATTTATAAGGCGGCTCGTCCAGTGCTTTGCTTTGCCAGCTGGAACGCGGAACCTGCACACAACACAACCAAATACTTTGCTCCCAACTTACGATGAGGTTGTCAATCTCACCGGTTTGCTGTAAACAAAGGAATGAGTGTATCGAGTGGAAAATAGTAATAGTATGCGAGTAAAGTAAACAGTGCGAGTAAAGTAAACAGGTGATAGCAATATAAAGGAAATAGGACCGGGGTCCACAGTTCACTAGTGGTGTCTCTCCGTAAGATAAAATAATACATGCTGGGTAAACAAATTATAGTTGGGCAATTGATAGAATAAAGACAATGTGATATGTCGAGAGGATCACTATGAGATTTACTCTGGGCATTACAACAAGATACATAGACCGCCATCCAACTGCATCTATGACTAATAATCCACTTGTGGGGAATCAATCCGAGAACTCCACAAGTATTAAGTTGCGAACAATAGATAACTGCATTAAGCAAAGTGTGTAATGTAAACAAAGCATATGCCCTCGACCATATGAATGTTGTTTTCCCCTAGTAGCAACAACACATCTACAACCTTAGAGGTTTCTGTCACTCCCCCAGATTAAATAGAGGCATGAACCCACTATCGAGCATAAATACCCCCTCTTGGAGTCACTAGCAACTACTCGGCCAAGATAGCTACTAACAACGGAGAGCATGCAAGATCATAAACAACATAGAGATAACATAAGATAAAATTCAGTACTTCAACTCAATCATAACACCAATATTCATCGGATCCCAACAAACACAACATGTAGAATTACATAACGGTGATCTCGATCATGTAAAGCAGCTCACGAGATCTAAACATGAAGCACATGGTGGAGAAGACAACCATCTAGCTACTGCTATGGAGCCATAGTCCAAGGTAGACTACTCACTCATCGCGCCGGAGGCAAGCATGGCGATGAAGAAGACCTCCGGTGGCGATTCCCCTCTCCGGCAGGGTGCCAGAAAGAGCTTCTAGACCCTTTCGATCTTCGGGTCGACGGCGGCGGCGGATCGCGATGTGTTCTGGAAAAGTGATTGGGTATTTAGGTTTTTCCCTTCGGGGGGTCTTTATAGGCGAAGGGGCATCGTCAGAAGTGGACCAGGGGGCCCACACCACCAGGGGGCGTGGGCCAGCCCTAGGCCGTGCCGCCCCTGTGGTGTGGCCACCCTCTAGCTCGGCTCCGTCTCCTCTTCGGTGTTCTGGAAGCTCCGTGAAATATCTGGACGACTGGCTTTGGTTTCGTCCAATTCCAAGAATATTTTTTGTGTAAATTTTCTGAAACACAAAAATAGCAGAAAACAGGGAAGTGGCACTGTGGCATCTCGTTAATAGGTTAGTTCCGGAAAATGCATAAAAATGCCACGAAGTGTAACGAAACACTAGACAAATGGTGTAAAAATAAGCATAGAGCATCAAAAATTATGGATACGTTGGAGACGTATCAGCATCCCCAAGCTTAACTCCTGCTCGTCCTCGAGTAGGTAAGTGATAACAAAAGAAATAATTTTTGAGGTGACATGCACCTACACAATCTTGATCATCTATGTAAGCGTTGTGCGCTGGGATCAAAAGAACTTAAAACATGGGCATGAAAGATATAATCTTGATAGAAGAAACTTAGCAACCATGTTATAACATGAAAAATGAACATAAACAAAAGATCATGAAAATGAAACAATGAAAGTCAAACATGTGTTCAAATCATATGGAAAAACATACAAATGGTTTTCAGCTTGTCCTTCATGAGAGAGCAAAACATAAATGCATAGGACACCTTCAAGTTTAAGAGGGCGACTAGATACAAATAATTTAAGAACAAGTGAAACCAACAATATGAATCAATTAATGAAAACTTTGGGACAATGCACATTATACTCAGAATGACAACTATGCTCTCTTAATGGTGCATAAAGACAGAAGGTGGTGACTCAACATAAAAGTAAAAGAAAGGCCCTTCGCGGAGGGAAGCAGTGATTGCAAGTTTTATAAACCTTAAAAAATTATGGTACTTACCGGCTTTGAGCTCTCATTGCCCCCATCATAAGCATCTTAAATGGTTAAAGTTAATGCGAGAACACTTATGCTGCATATGCTTGACAAATCATAAGTTGAAAACCTCGTGTCCCGTGAAATACGAATACCCAAACCTCATGCTACTTTACTTAGAGTCCCAAGCAAGCTCTTGTCATTGTAAGTATACACGTATCATCGAGAACCGCCAACGGGGTACCTCCGTGCCCGATGACATGGAACAAGCCCACATCAAAATGACAGGACAAACCGACAATAAACACCTCGGTATCTCTTTTATTTACCATTGGTATAGCTTTTTATTGTGAGATGCGTCGTCGAATGTTCACTATTGGCATGCTGTAAATTTCCACCATGAATTATGCATGGCTTAGATTAGCGGCCCAGGCGTTTCTCTAACATGTATACAAACTCCATGATCCCGCAAGATTCCCAATTCATTTCACACCGCGAGTATCCATAGACAAAAGATCACGATATCAACTCAAATGAAAGATAGTGCAATGTTGAAAGCTTGCCCCATGACGGCATGGTTGGGCTAATTCCCAACTTACAACTTGCAAGCATAACAACTCAACATAAGAGACCACAATGGCAAAATTTTAAAACGGGGAAAGTAAAGTGTGCCATCCGGTTCGTGAGAGCTTTACTGACCAATTTTCGCATAACACCAAAAAGAGTTTAATTTGAAGGATAGATAAAAGCAAGTCAAATGTACTTTGGAATAGCAAATTGCTAATAGGTATGTATGGTGGACACTTTGGAACAACTTGGTTTTTAGGAGTTGGATGCACGACTAGAGCTCATACTCAGTACAAAATGAAGGCTAGCAAAAGACTGGGAGCGACCAACTAAGAGAGCAATAATGGCCATAATCATGCATAGCGACAAAGAGACATTAAAAGAAGCATAAGATGGCATCAAAAGTCAAAAACTAAATGATCATCGAGGCAATGGCGACTTTGTATGAGTCTAACATGTGTGAGCATGCGCCAAGTCAACCCAAATAAAGCATCAAAGGAGAAAACCAAAATAATGCTTCCAAATAATTAAAACAACGCATGATTTTTTCAAAGGCTCATTAAGCAATCTCAGTCATTTGAGACAAGTCATGCTACAGCAAAACCACTAAGTATACTATCAAAAAGACATCAAGCATGACATGCAAAAGCCTAGGCCGCAGTCTACACAAGCTCCTTCTTGTACCACTTTTTTGCATAAAGCTTTTTCTCTTTTCCAACACCATTCAAACTTTTTATAACCAACTCTTTTGATGAAAACCAATATGGACCAGAGGTCAAAATACACCTTGATGAAAAGATATAACAAGATCTGAACACAAATCATTGCGAAAATCAAAAGCTAAACGCAGTTCAAGAAAAAGAGAACACTCGTTAAAATTATAAGAATGAAAAACGGAGTGTTCTTGGCAAATGAAAATCAAGGCAACTTCTCTAAAAGGAATTTGTTGGGGTCCAACCATTTATTGCAGCAAACAAAACTAAACAAACTGAAAACTAAAAACAACTGACGCTCCAAGAAAAATGCATAATGCATGAAGCAATAAAAATATTGTCTTGAAAGGTGACCTGATTTTTGCCGATGAAGAAGGGGTGCCTCGGGGGCATCCCCAAGCTTTGACGCTTGTACTTCTTGTATATTTCTTGGAGTGACATGGGCATCCCCAAGCTTGAGCTTTTTTCCATTCTTCAACTCATCTCATCATTCTCCAATCCCTACACTTGAAAACTTCCTTCATACAAAACTAAACACAAATCTATTAGCAACATTAGTGTAAGCATAACATTGAATCAACCCTTTTTGCTTCACGTTTCAACTCAAAACCACCACATATAAAGCATATACTACTGTAGAAACTTCCCCAAAAGTTCCGTGATCACAAGAACTCAAAAAGAAAGCGATAAAGCGGCAAACACAAATATTGACAGAAATCTATCAAAACAGAACATCTGACAAAGGTCGAATTTTTAGAGGGTCTTCTGTTGCTCAAATCAAAAAGTGTTAAACTAGTGAAAGTTTGGACATAACCTGGGGCATATGCACAAGAAATCGCAGGTCGAGAAGATATACAGAGAATTTTCACGAATTTTTACGGTGCAGCACCGAAAACAGTTTTAGGACAGCAACATCCCCAAATCTTACCTTGCTCAAATTAGATCCTTCTCTTGGCACAAAAACGAAATAAAAAGGATAAGGAGAGGTCATTACAGTAGTAATAACTTCCAAGACTCAAATAAAAGAAAAATAAATGAATGTAAGAACATTGGGTTATCTCCCAAGAGTGCTTTTATTTAACGCCTTTGAGCTAGGCTCAGTAATTTGAGAAGATGCTCACATAAGAAATATGAATTGAAGCAAAAGAGAGCATCAAGGAGCAAATATAAAACACATTTAATTCTAACCCACTTCCTATGCATAGGAATCTTGTAAGAAAATAAATCAAAGAAGCACATAGTAACAAGTATTGGTAGATAAAACAAGCGCAACTTTGGAACTTTCAATATAAAGAGAGGTGTTTTAGTAACATGAGAATTCCAACAACCATATTTTCCTCTCTCATAATAATTTTTAGTAGCATCATGAACAAACTCAACAATATAAATATCACACTCATCCTCCTTTGTTAAGCATGGAGGGCTATCAAATAAGGTATTAATTAAAGAGTTACTCTTATTGGGAGGTAGACATGGGTAGCTCCATTCTTCCTCCTCTTGATCATCACTCTCCTCCTCTTTTTCATCCAATGAGCTTCCAATTTCAGCAATTTCTTCTTCCATAGGCTCCTTCAAGGCATTAGTATCTTCCGTTGGAGAGCATCTATTAAGATATATAAGAATATAGCCATTTTCTTTCTTGTAATTATCAAAGCAAAATATAAGTATATCATAAACCTCATATTTATAAGGTGCATCATCAGTATTTTCAAGCAAATAAGCAAGTTCGAATGCACCCTTCCAAGCAATAAATTCTTCAATTTGTTCCACATCATAAAAGTCATAATTTCCATTAATATAAGAAGATATGGTAACATCATCATTATACTCACATTGAAAAGGGAGGTGTTTATACCTCCTACAGCAACAAGATCTATCAAAGCAATAAGTAATATTATAAGCACATTTCTAGCAATGATATACAATCTATTGATTTGTTCCCATAAGTGTTCCCCTTTTTGTGACAAGCGGTGTTCCTCATAATAATTTTGCTGCTCTTCCGTGAACCCACCTTGCCAAAAAGATTTAGTTTCAAAGAAACCAACCATTGATAGAAAGCATGATAAAGCAAGACAATAACAGACCAACAAAAATAACAACTATAGTAGGAACTATTTTTTTTGTGTTTTTGATAAAACGATGCAAGTAAAGCAAAACTTAAAACAAAGTAAAAGATGTGCGTGCGAAACTCCCCTTGCAGAAGTCTTCTTTTTCCTCCCCGGCAACAGCGCCAGAAAAGAGCTTGATGCGGTACGGTGTTGATAGTTTTTCACCGTCCAGTTGGGAACCCCAAGAGGAAGGTATGATGAATATAGCAGCAAGGTTTTCCCTCAGTAAGAAACCAAGGTTTATCGATCCGAAGGGGAAGAAGCCAAACGACTGAAGGTGATGCTTGCTAGCTAGCGACAGCTCCGGACAATTTATAAGGCGCCTCGTCCAGTGCTTTGCTTTGCCAGCTGTAACGCGGAACCTGCACACAACACAACTAAATAATTTGCTACCAACCGATGCCCAGTTGACGTGGGAGAGATGATCCTTATGCGTGGTGAATGACCAGCCCGTTGGGAACCCCAAGAGGAAGGTGTGATGAGTATAGCAGCTGGTTTTCCCTCAGTTAAGAAACCAAGGTATGTCGATCTTGGAGAGGAGAGACAAACGACTGAAGGTGATGCTTGCTAGTTTGCGACAGCTTCGGACAATTTATATATGGCGCCTCGTCCAAGCTTTGCTTGCTAGCTGCAATGCGGAACCTGCACACAACACAACCAAGTACTTTATTCCCAACTTGCGATGAGGTTGTCAATCTCACCGGTTTGCTTGAAACAAAGGTTATGAGCGTATCGAGTCGAAAACAGTAAAAGTATGCGAATAAAGTAAACAGTGCGAGTAAAATAAACAGGTGATAGCAATATGATGGAAATAGGACCGGGGTCCACAATTCACTAGTGGTGTCTCTCCATAAGATAAATAACACATGCTGGGTAAAAAAATTACAGTTGGGCAATTGATAGAATAAAGATAAACGTGATATGTCAAGAAGATCACTATGAGATTTACTCTGGGCATTACAACAAAATACATAGACCGCCATCCAACTGCATCTATGACTAATAATCCACTTGTGGCGAATCAATCCGAGAACTCCACAAGTATTAAGTTGCGAACAACAGATAATTGCATTAAGCAAAGTGTGTAATGTAAACAAAGCATATGCCCTTGAGCATATGAATGTTGTTTTCTCCCTAGTAGCAACAGCACATCTACAACCTTAGAGGTTTCTGTCACTCCCCCAGGTTAAATAGAGGCATGAACCCACTATCGAGCATAAATACCCCCTCTTGGAGTCACTAGCAACTACTCGGCCAAGATAGCTACTAACAACGGAGAGCATGCAAGATCATAAACAACATAGAGATAACAAAAGATATATTTCAGTACAGCAACTCAATCATAACACCAATATTCATCGGATCCCAACAAACCAAACATGTAGAATTACATAACGGTGATCTCAATCATGTAGGGCAGCTCATGAGATCTAAACATGAAGCACATGGTGGAGAATACAACCATCTAGCTACTGCTATGGACCCATAGTCCAAGGTAGACTACTCACTCATCGCTTCGGAGGCAAGCATGGCGATGAAGAAGACCTCCGGTGGTGATTCCCCTCTCCGGCAGGGTGCCGGGAAGAGCTTCTGGACCCTCCCGATCTTCGGGTCGACGGCGGCGGTGGATCGCGATATGTTCTGGAAAAGTGATCAGGTCTTTAGGTTTTTCCCGTCGTGGGGTCTTTATAGGCGAAGGGGCGATGTCAGAGGTGGGGCCAGGTGGCCTCACACCTGGCTGGCGCGGCCCAGGCCCTCGCCGCGCCGGCCTGGTGTGTGGGGCCCCTGTGGCCCCCCTCCTACTCTCCTTCGGATCTCTGGAAGCTCCCGGACAAAATAAGACTTCAGGAACTTGTTTCGTCCAATTCCGAGAATATTTCCTGTGTATCACTTCTGAAACACAAAAACAGCATAAAACAGGGAACTGGCACTGTGGCAACTTGTTAGTAGGTTAGTTCCGAAAAATGCATAAAAGTGCCACGAAGTGTAACGAAACAGTAGGCAAATGGTGTAAAAACAAGCATGGAGCATCAAAAATTATAGATACGTTTGAGACGTATCACCAACTTACGATGAGGTTGTCAATCTCACCGGTTTGTTGTAAACAAAGGAATGAGCGTATCGAGTGGAAAATAGTAATAGTATGCGAGTAAAGTAAACAGTGCGAGTAAAGTAAACAGGTGATAGCAATATAAAGGAAATAGGACCGGGGTCCACAGTTCACTAGTGGTGTCTCTCCATAAGATAAAATAATACATGCTGGGTAAACAAATTACAGTTGGGCAATTGATAGAATAAAGACAACGTGATATGTCGAGAGGATCACTATGAGATTTACTCTGGGCATTACAACAAGATACATAGACCGCCATCCAACTGCATCTATGACTAATAATCCACTTGTGGCGAATCAATCCGAGAACTCCACAAGTATTAAGTTGCGAACAATAGATAACTGCATTAAGCAAGGTGTGTAATATAAACAAAGCATATGCCCTCGAGCATATGAATGTTGTTTCCCCCATAGTAGCAACAGCACATCTACAACCTTAGAGGTTTCTGTCACTCCCCCAGATTAAATAGAGGCATGAACCCACTATCGAGCATAAATACCCCCTCTTGGAGTCACTAGCAACTACTCGGCCAAGATAGCTACTAACAACGGAGAGCATGCAAGATCATAAACAAGATAGAGATAACATAAGATAAAATTCAGTACTTCAACTTAATCATAACATCAATATTCATCGGATCCCAACAAACACAACATGTAGAATTACATAACGGTGATCTCGATCATGTAAAGCAGCTCACGAGATCTAAACATGAAGCACATGGTGGAGAAGACAACCATCTAGCTACTACTATGGACCCATAGTCCAAGGTAGACTACTCACTCATCGCTCCGGAGGCAAGCATGGCGATGAAGAAGACCTCCGGTGGCGATTTCCCTCTCCAGCAGGGTGCCGGGAAGAGCTTCTGGACCCTCCCGATCTTCGGGTCGATGGCGGTGGCGGATCGCGATGTGTTCTAGAAAAGTGATCGGGTATTTACGTTTTTCCCGTCGGGGGGTCTTTATATGCGAAGGGGCGTTGTCAGAAGTGGACCAGGGGGCGCGGGCCAGCACTAGGCCGCGCCGCCCTGTGGTGTGGCCACCCTCTGGCTTGGCTCCATCTCCTCTTCGGTGTTCTGGAAGCTCCGTGAAATATCTGGACGACTGGCTTTGGTTTCGTCCAATTCTGAGAATATTTCCTGTGTAACTTTTCTGAAACACAAAAACAGCAGAAAATAGGGAACTGGCACTGTGGCATCTCGTTAATAGGTTAGTTCCGGAAAATGCATAAAAATGCCACGAAGTGTAACGAAACACTAGACAAATGGTATAAAAACAAGCATGGAGCATTAAAAATTATGGATACGTTGGAGACGTATCACCAGTCTTTTGCTAGCCCTCGTTTTGTACTGAGTATGAGCTCTACTCGTGCATCCAACTCCTAAAAACCAAGTTGTTTCATTGTGTCCACCATACATACCTATTAGCAATTTGCTATTCCAAAGTACATTTGACTTGCTTTTATCTATCCTTCAAATTAAACTCTTTTTGGTGTTATGGGAAAATTGGTCAGTAAAGCTCTCACGAACCTGATGGCACACTTTACTTTTGTCATTTTAAAATTTGACATTGTGGCTCTCTTATGTTGAGTTGTTATGCTTGCAAGTTGTAAGTTGGAAATTAGCCCAGCCATGTCGTCATGGGGCAAGCTTTCAACATTGCACTTTCTTTCATTTGAGTTGATATCGTGATCTTTTGTTTATGGATACTCGCGATGTGAAATAAGTTGGGAATCTTGCGGGATCATGGAGTTTGCATATGTGTTAGAGAAACGCCTGGGCCGCTAATCTAAGCCATGCATAATTCATGGTGAAAATTTACAGCATGCCCATAGTGAACATTCGACGACGCATCTCTCAATAAAAAGCTATACCAATGGTAAATAAAAGAGATGCCAAGGAGTTCATTGTCTGTTTGTCCTATCATTTTGATGTGGGCTTGTTCCATGTCATCGGACAGGAGGTACCCCATTGGCGGTTCTCGATGATACATGTATACTTACAATGACAAGAGCTTGCTTGGGACTCTAAGTCGAGTAGCATGAGGTTTGGGTATTCGTACTTCACGGGACACGAGGTTTTCAACTTATGATTTGTCAAGCATATGCAGCATAAGTGTATTCGCATTAACTTTAACCATTCAAGATGCCTATGATGGGGGCAATGATAGCTCAAAGCTAGTAAGTACCATAATTTTTAAAGGTTTATAAAACTCGCAATCACTGCTTCCCTCTGCGAAGGGCCTTTATTTTACTTTTATGTTGAGTCACCACCTTCTATCTTTATGCACCGTCTAATAGAGCATAGTTGTCATTCTTAGTATAATGTGCATTGTCCCAAAGTTTTCATTGATTGATTCATGATGTTGGTTTCACTTGTTCTTAAATTACTTGTATCTAGTCGCCCTCTTAAACTTGAAGGTGTCCTATGCATTTATGTTTTGCTATTCCATGAAGGACAAGCTGAAAACCATTTGTATGTTTTTCTATATGATTTGAACACACGTTTGACTTTCATTTTTTATTTTCATGATCTTTCGTTTGTGTTCTTTTTCATGTTATAACATAGTTGCTAAGTTTCTGCTATCAAGATTATATCTCTCATGCCCATGTTTTAAGTTCTTTTGATCCCAGCGCACAATGCTTACATAGATGATCAAGATTGTGTAGGTGCCTGTCACCTCAAAAATTATTTCTTTGTTATCACTTACCTACTCGAGGACGAGCAGGAGTTAAGCTTGAGGATGATGATACGTCTTAAACGTATCTATAATTTTTGATGCTCCATGCTTGTTTTTACGCCATTTGCTTAGTGTTTCGTTACACTTCTTGGCATTTTTATGCATTTCCGGAACTAACCTATTAACGAGATGTCACAGTGCCAGTTCCGGTTTTCTGCTGTTTTTGTGTTTCAGAAAAGTTACACAGGAAATATTCTCGGAATTGGACGAAACAAAAACCAGACATCCAGAAATTTACCGAAGCTTCCAGAGAAGCGAAGAGGAGACGGAGTGGGGCCACGAGGGGCCCACACAATAGGGCGGTGCGGCCCAGGCCCTGGCCGTGCCCCCTATGTGTGAGACCGCCTCGGTCCACTTCTGACGCTGCCCCTTCGCCTATAAAGACCCCTCGACGGGAAAAACCTAAGTACTCGATCACTTTTCCAGAAACACATCGCGATCCGCCGCCGTCGTCGACCCGAGATCGAGAGGGTCCAGAAGCTCTTCCCGGCACCCTGCCGGAGAGGGGAATCGCCACGGAGGTCTTCTTCATCGCCATGCTCGCCTCCGACGTGATGAGTGAGTAGTCTACCTTGGACTATGGGTCCATAGCAGTAGCTAGATGGTTGTCTTCTCCACCATGTGCTTCATGTTTAGATCTCGTGAGCTGCTTTACATGATCGAGACTACCTTTATGTAATTCTACATGTTGTGTTTGTTGGGATCCGATGAATATTGGTGTTATGATTGAGTTGATGTGATGAATATTATCTTATGTTATCTCTATGTTGTTTATGATCTTGCATGCTCTCCGTTGTTAGTAGCTATCTTGGCCGAGTAGATACTAGTGACTCCAAGAGGGGGTATTTATGCTCGATAGTTGGGTTCATGCCTCTATTTAATCTGGGGGAGTGACAGAAACCTCTAAGGTTGTAGATATGCTGTTGCCACTAGGGAGAAAACAATATTCATATGTCCAAGGGCATATGCTTTGTTTACATTACACACTTTGCTTAATGTAGTTATCTGTTGTTCGCAACTTAATACTTATGGGGTTCTCGGATTGATTCCCCGTGAGTGGATTATTAGGCATAAATGCAGTTGGATGGCGGTCTATGTATTTTGTTGTAATGCCCAGAGTAAATCTCATAGTGATCCTCTCGACATATTCACGTTGTCTTTATTCTATCAATTGCCCAACTGTAATTTGTTTACCCAGCATGTGTTATTTTATCTTATGGAGAGACACCACTAGTGAACTGTGGACCCCGGTCCTATTTCCATTATATTGCTATCACCTGTTTACTTTACTCGCATACTACTATTGCTTTCCACTCGATATGCTCATACCTTTGTTTCAAGCAAACCGGTGAGATTGACAACCTCATCGTAATTTTGGAGCAAAGTATTTGGTTGTGTGATACGTCTCAAACGTATCTATAATTTTTGATGCTCCATGCTTGTTTTTACACCATTTGCCTATTGTTTCGTTACACTTAGTGGCATTTTTATGTATTTTCCGGAACTAACCTATTAATGAAGTGCCACAGTGCCAGTTTCCTGTTTTCTGCTGTTTTTGTGTTTCAGAAGTGATACACAGGAAATATTCTCGGAATTGGACGAAACAAGTTCCTGAAGACTTATATCACGGGGAAGCTTCCAGACATCCGAAGAACAGACGGAGGAGGGCCACGTGGGCCCCACACGCACAGGCGGCGCGGCCAGGCACCTGGTCGCGCCACCCCTGTGTGAGGGGGCCTGGTCCCTCCTCTGACATCGCCCGTTCGCCTATAAAGACCCCCCGACGAGAAAAACCTAAGGGCCCGATCAGTTTTCCAGAATACATCGCGATCCGCCGCCGCCGTCGACCCGAAGATCGGGAGGGTCCAGAAGCTCTTCCCGGCACCCTGCCGGAGAGGGGAATCGCCACCGGAGGTCTTCTTCATCGCCATCCTTGCCTCCAGAGCGATGAGTGAGTAGTCTACCTTGGACTATGGGTCCATAGCAGTAGCTAGATGGTTGTCTTCTCCACCATGTGCTTCATGTTTAGATCTCATGAGCTGCCATACATGATTGAGATCACCGTTATGTAATTCTATGATGTTGGTTTGTTGGGATCCGATGAATATTGGTGTTTATGATTAAGTTGCTGTACTGAATATTATCTTTTGTTATCTCTATGTTGTTTATGATCTTGCATGCTCTCCGTTGTTAGTAGCTATCTTGGCCGAGTAGTTGCTAGTGACTCCAAGAGGGGGTATTTATGCTCGATAGTGGGTTCATGTCTCTATTTCACCTGGGGGAGTGACAGAAACCTCTAAGGTGGTAGATGTGCTGTTGCTACAAGGGAGAAAACAACATTCATATGCTCAAGGGCATATGCTTTGTTTACATTACACACTTTGCTTAATGCAATTATCTGTTGTTCGCAACTTAATACTTCTAGGGTGTTCGGATGATATCCCCGGGAGTGGATTATTAGTCATAGATGCAGTTGGATGGCGGTCTATGTATTTTGTTGTAATGCCCAGAGTAAATCTCATAGTGATCTTCTTGACATATCACGTTATCTTTATTCTATCAATTGCCCAACTGTAATTTGTTTATCCAGCATGTTATTTTATCTATGGAGAGACACCACTAGTGAACTGTGGACCCCGGTCCTATTTTAATCATATTGCAATCACCTGTTTACTTTTCCCGCACTGTTTACTTTACTCGCACATTACTACTGTTTTCCACTCGATACACTCATAACCTTTGTTTCAAGCAAACCGGTGAGATTGACAACCTCATCGCAAGTTGGGAACAAAGTACTTGTTTGTGTGTGTGTGCAGGTTCCACAACACCTTCAGTCGTCATCGTCTCCCTTCTCCTGTTCGATAAACCTTGGTTTCTTAATTGAGGGAAAACTTGCTGCTACACTCATCATACCTTCCTCTTGGGGTTCCCAACGGGCTGGTCATTCACCACGCACAAGGACAGTTTGCTCCCACATCAACTTGGAGTAGCATTGTGTTGTGTGCAGGTTCCGCGTTGCTACTAGTTGAAGACGCACTAACAAGTGTCGTAAACGGCGCCCTTGTTGGAAGTCACTAGGCTAGCAAGCATCACCTTCTTGAGTTTGGCTTTTTCCTGGATTCGACATACCTTGGTTTTTTTCTGAGGGAAAAGCTTACTGCTGTACTTATCATACCTTCCTCTTGGGGTTTCCAACTGGACGGTGAAAAACCATACACACCGTGCCGTATCAATGGTCGATGGTAGTGACCATGGCGTCTCAACCCAGTGCGGCCATGGCGAAGCCGACATACCCGACATGCGCTAATGCCATCCCACCATCAAATTGATGGGCCCAAGCCCCACATGAGCTCCTTATTTTTCTTCATCCCCAGCATCAATTAATACTATAATGTTATGCTCTTTTTTTTGAAAGATCCAACATAGTTGGCTTTTCATTGATTAGTTGAGGGAAGCATACAAGAATCGTCTGAAGGCACGCTCTAGGACGAGACAGAAAATATTGAAAGAAAATAAAAGAAAGGTTTTGAAAGAGCAACTATCACAAGCTAGGGTGGTTCAAACATCAGTTTCCGCATGGCTTTAGCACCTGCGAATGCCCATGCACGGGCTTCATCTCTGATCCAAAGTGACGACGGCGTAGCAATTGGCCGCACGATTCACGGAAAATTCTCCGGTTGCGCTCCTTCCAGATTTCCTGCGCGATCAGGATGAACAACGACCTGATACCCTTTCGTTGTTCCTCCCTTGCACTTGCATTCATGATCAGCCATGCCTCGCTTATGTTGCAAGCTCATGCCCATCTGATTGGTTCCATCGAAGCGCAACCTGGCCATTGAGCAACCGATGTTTGGCGAAAGGGTACTCAAAGATGAGATGCCAGGAGGTCTCCAGGTTTCAGTTGCATAACTGATAGAAATAGCAGTTTGGCCATCCTCTGCGCACATCAATCAGTCGACGCACCACACCCTGTCCTGATGAATCAGACATGGCAACATATTGCATGGAGCTGGCGCCCACACTTTCCAAATCATCGTCGGCGCCAAGGATCTTTATCTACCAATGAACTGAACATTGTAAGCTGATTTTGTTGAGTAGCAGTCGTCCGCTGTTAGGATCCACTGAATGTTGGCAGGCTGATCATCATCAAAACTACTGCTGGCATGCCGCACAAGACGCCATAGTTGGATGAATTCCTACAGTTGATGCGGCACGAGACGGTTGCCTAAGTCAGTTACCCAGCTGTTGTTGCGAACCGCGAGAGCCACTATCTTGTTCTTCCTCCACGACATCTTGTATATATATCCGGGAACTGCAGGCAGAGAGAGGAGAGGATCCTATCCATGTCGAGTGCCAGAAGACTGCACGCTTGACGTCGCCGATTGTGACTCTAGTGTATATATAGGAAGCCAAATAACCGCTAAGAAACCTAAGCCGATCGACCTAGATGGCGGCGGAAGAAGGAACCCCACGACTGTTAGCTGGGCCGGGCTGCCTTCGGTGAGTTGATGGCCCACTTCGGATGACCAAGGAGAAACCAACGGAGGAACGACACACGACGGACAAACGTACGCACGAACGAAGAAAACTCACGCGACTTTACTTACCGATGGCAACATAGTAATTAATCTAAAAAGTGAAATCCCCAAAATCTAGGGAGAAACCCTTCTGCTTTTATTATTAGGTAAAGATAAAGATGATATGGAGAGTAGCTTTTTTTTTAGGGGAAGATGGAGAGTAGCTTTTTTCTCTCTTTACCGATGCATCACCGAAGCTAGCAGCCCTGGGCCATCTCTTGTTCCCCTAGTTGCAGCCCTGCATCGCTCCAACAACAGCCGAGCTAGCCCACTTAGGCCCAGCCGGCAGCAGAACGAGCCCACGCACGCTCACACGGGAGGAGTTCGTGCGCGCATAGCGCCGCCGCACGAAGCAGTCGTTCCGATTCTCCTCTCTCCAAAGAAAAAAAAAACTCGTTCCGATTCTCCCGTCAGGTACTGCCTCTCTCCCCGCTGCGTCCTAGGCAGACGCCCCTTCCTCTCCTTTTCCATCTCGCGCCGCCACCTCAATCCAATCTCGTGGAGCTCCGTGAGCCGCCGCCGAACGCCGCTCGCGTTCCCGAGGACTCTGGCGACCACAGGCTGAACGGTTGCGCCACCCGAACCGTGAGGAGGAGAATGGCTGACCCAGGGAACTCGAGGCTCGAGCTGACTCGGTTCACTACCTACCGCAGACGATTACATGGCCCTAGGTAAGCACCAACGAATCTCGTACACCCACGTGTTTTACACTCGCAGATGCCTACCTCATCCTGAAGACCAACATGTAAAAGTAAAACATCCCAGCAGTGGCGTTTGTTTTCAAATATCATCTATTAGTACTATGATTTACAAAATGACTTTAAAATAATATATGAATTCGACTCAAATTGAATATGGTATTTGAATTTGGTGCTTTAATTTGAGCATGTAGTTTTGTTAAATTGTCTAGTTTAATCATAGCATGATTATTGCTTACGAATACCATGATTCGCCAAGATCTGCATATCTAGATACTCTGGATGTTCCCTCTTTTTGAGATGTACCAACTAGGAATAAGCCAAGCCGAAAGGAACCAACAAACTAAGGAAGAAAACAACCTCCATAGCTTTTAAGTATCAATAAAGACCTTAGACCTACCTTACCTCTGAAAAAAAAAACAAAATGCAAAGAGTAGAGTTAAGGTTTATTCCACCAAAAAATGGAGATAAGGTTCAGATGGTTTCGGAGATATGTTATAACTAAATGTTTCGAACACACGAAAGTGTCTTTTTTTGTTGTTGTAAATGCACACCTTTTTTACCAGAATTAACTTTGCCACGAAAAGGCAAATATTGCATGATTTTTCTAGCCCATAGTTACCTTCAGGGTGTAGAGCCATCTTGAACTGACTATATCTGAAGAAAACCGAGTAAAAATTTATAGCATCTAAGTTTGTTATACTTCATGAAATAATTAGTAAGGCAAAGATTATAAATAAATGGTGAATTTTCTGTCAGCTAATAGATAGATATATAAATTTGGTCGGCTTTCTCGAGCTCTCAGCGAGCCAAATCACCTCTTAGCAATGTGGTCAAGGTTACGTTCACTTTTAGTTACTGTTCATGCGCATTTTCGGCCAATTGCAGCTCACCACGTAGACGTTTAACTTTTCACATTGGTGGAGTGTTGGCCCGGCCCAATAAGTTAAGTTAGCGGTGATCTCTAGAACTATCGCTAGCTTTTCCTCCCACCGCTTTGACCGAGAAGAGAAGAACAAATCCCAACAGCTTCTCCCTGCCGTGTTGCTTCCTCCTGCCTCGCCTCGCCCCGTCGCTGTCCTCATCGGACAGAACTCCGCCCCGAGATAGCACGTGGCCAGCAGTTCGTGGCGCTCGCTGTTTCCGGCACCGCGATATGGACCAACAAGAGGCGGTGGCCTGGAGTTCTCTGACGGCAGCGGCAGCCATAGGCGACGAAGAAGAGGCCTGCCAAGGCCGGCACCGCGAGGATCCCCCAGATGGAGCATCCTGGAGAATCACCTAGGGCCCTTTCATGAAGCATTCACCATGTGATCTCTTCGATTCTGCTCCGTACGGTATCAAATCCTAACCCTCATCCACCTTTGGTTCTTCCTCTCCCCCTCTAATCTATTGGATTCCCCTTCCGAGGAGGGCGACGGACTGGTCGTTTTGGTGCACGATTGTGCTGATTTTCTTCTTTTTTCTCCGTCATTTGGTGCCAGCCACTTATCAAGATCTCGCCTGCAGCCAGCGGCATAAGGGGCTAGCCGCCCGGCTAGCAGGTAGGACGCTTGCTGGATTCAAGTACAAGGGACGTCCAAGTACAAGGTCGATAATCTTCAGAGGTGCGCCATGGTTCCCAGCCAAACCCCCACAATCCGTGATCTTTTAGTCAGCTAATACACATAATTCGATCACAAAATAGTCCATCCAAATCCTCTTCTAGCTCAGTCTGAAATTTCCATGGGAAACGTTACTCTAGGTATTATTAAGTACGCAACCATGTGTTGTTCGACGATGTACTCACTTAATTAGCAGGGAAAATGAAATGAAACTGAATTTCTTTTGTGCAATGAGTGATAAGAATGCTCATGATATTATGAATGGTATGGTAAACCTACTGTACAACATCAAAAATGCGTTGCCTTTAAATTTTCTATAATGACTTGATAAAGATTATGCATTCTTGCTCATCACATGCCAACATCAAAGATTATGTGGATTAATATTGTTTTCTAAGGATGGTATGAATTTGTGCCCTAGAAAGTGAAGAGATGCTTACAAATGAGATGTTACCTCTTTAGTTTTATTAAACTTGTCATTAGGTTCATTAGACTCATCGTAGAATATATTTTCATATTTTGGAAGCTGTAGATATTAGCATATTCTTGTAGACAGGATCAAAATTAAAGATGTTTGAGTTAAAAAAATTAGAACTTCGCTTAATTTGAAACATAGGGAGTAATCTACACACCTCAAAATAATTCTTTGACAATCCTAAATGAAAAGTCACTTGTCAATGATCACAGACAACATGAATTGGGGCAACAGGAGTGGTTACTCAAATCTTTTGCTAACCAACTGGGGCAACAGGAGTTGTTACTGCTTTGGACAAGCTTTTCTTTGGGCTGCTTTAATTGAACAAACAGTTGCAACCAATTTTCTTTCGATGGCCGGCTTTGGGCCCGAGAAGACGAAGATATTTGAGTACACTAGTAACATAGTACATAGTATAACTTCTTCACACTAGATCAGTCTAAGGGACAGAGTTACGAAACCGTTGGACACGTCAGGGTCGACACGAGTATATCGGTTCATTGTGTGCCAACAACTTTGAATTACCAAATTACTTCAAAATAAAGAGGTTCAAACCTTCAAATCACAGAAACAATCATAAAACGTAAACACAAACACAGGCACACATCAAGTTGACATAGACATGGCACATGGCGGGTGTTGCTGACGTTGACTGATAGAGATTACCGTGGGTCGTACTGAGCTGGAGGTGGATGGTATCTGCAGAGTCTCAGGCGTAGGTTTGGTCAACCGGGTCATTCAGCTGCGCGCCTTGTTCGGTGTTAACACCAAGGAAGCCGGCGTGCGACAGCAAAGCCCAGAGGTGCGTCGTGAGCTCACCGTACCCTTGGAGGTGTATCTGATGCTTGGACGCTCTCGTGGACGCCGATAGGTACAGCAGATAACCTGTCCAGAAGCTACTGAGGCGCTTCCATAGATCGTCCCTGTCATATGTTGACATGAGCTCCTCCGCCAGCAGCGCGCCGATCATCACGATCGTCGTGCCATCCGGCGTCTCGTCACGTGCCGAAACTTCCTCTATAAGCCTTTTATGAGTCTGCGCGTCCCCCTTAAGCTTCTCGTGGGTTGCCTTCCACGTGAGGCATCCGTGCACGGTGTCTCGGGCCTCTTGGCGCACGGCGTCGAATACCTTGCTGGCGACGAGGCCGTTATCCGGTAGCAGTGCCACCGTTACCAGATGCATGCAGTAGTTGGACAGCGTGGCCGCGGTGGTGTAATGCGGCCAAAGATCGGCAAAACCATTCGGGTCCTCCGAGGGCGACGTTGGCAGGGTGTAGAGGTCGTCCTGGTGACGTCCGGCTTCCTCCAGGAGGCTGATCTGGCAGAGACTCGTGGCGACATGCCATGCCAGAATCTTGTGGGTATCGCCGTCTAGCTTATTATTGTGGAAATCTTCTATGAGGTGTGGTAGATGTATTGATCTCTCAGAGTCGGCGAAGGCACCCTTAAGGTAGGACATCAAGGCAGTGTTGTTCTTTTGTTGGACGGAAGACTCTGACGAATCATTCTCTTCCTGGCCTGGATGACATACTGATGTAATCAGGGCCTTCATTGACTCAAATATCTTCTTCTTTACCTCGCTCGGCAGCTTCACGAACCTGCCAAGGAGATTTCTTATTATAACTTCAACCTACATAGAGGAGGGTGTACCTAATTATGTCATGTTTAGTTGACTATGGCGGCTCCTCCTTGTGGCAACCGGCAATGGAGTAATATACTTATAAGGGCATCTTCAACGGTTGTGTGACGGGAGCACTTGTTAGAGATACTAGATGATACCCCGCGCGTTGCGGCGGGTTTTTGTAGCAAGGGTTATAATAGAAATTATTATGTAATTACTGGAAAATAGATTGAAAGCCGTGCATTTTAATATTTGGAAGATGATTAAAAAAATTATTACATGATCGTAGTAGCTCATGCGTGCTCCGGTAAGTACTTATTGCCATTGTAAATTAAAAATCCTGTGAAAAGATGGATGTGACACTTTTCTTTCCATCCCTGATGGATTCCATTGTGTTGAAGGTTTGATCCGATCCAAGTATGCTCTTGATGTCAATACGTGAAGGTCCTCCTTGATTTCCGTCTTGCACGGTTAGATGCATTGGTCTTTTCATGTCCTTGACTTGTTGTATTGCCTCAGTATATATCTTGGTAGCTTCTTTTTGTTGATTAGGGAAGTACGGAAGCACGCGCACCGCGGACTTCATTGGGGTGCTAGATATGAAAAATTGTAGATGAAGGTGCCAATCTGAAAATATAATAAGAATGGAGAATGGACATATTATTACCTGTTTTGGCCTCCTTGTTGCTCCATGTATTAGTGATGGGTGAAACGTGTGTGCTGAATGGTGTATGTGTATTTTGTTTTGGAGATATGAACTGGGACTGGACTGTATGGTTATATAGAGGATATTCGTGTGCCTTAATTTGAGTAAGGGGTTATTATAGTGGTTTTAAAATGGACGTTTGTTAATAAAATTAAGTATGGCAGTTACTGAGAATTGACTTAGTATTAACTGCATTATATATTATGTTTAAAGTTTCAGCGTTACTACTTACTTGAAAAACAGCAAACATGCTTATATGTAACGCACTAAAGCTGAGGAAAGGGCCATATGAGATTAGAGGCCGATGAGACAGTAAGACTACTTCCATATCTCAAACTTTGTTATCACATATCCTTGCCATTTCAGTTTTGTAGGGATAAACATGTTCTTCCACCATCAAAAGAGAAGTGATAATCCGAATATCAAATGAATAGTACGTGAAGGATTGGTGTTCAGGTTATGATGTACTGAAATTTTGGACATAAACCCTCTACATTTTTTGTATTCTAGGTACTGGACATTATAGCAATCCATAATTGAACAGGAATGGAACAATGTAGATGCAGACGCTTTTGCAAGGACATATTCATGTAAATTAAGCTTTGTAGGGACAAACAGGGTGGTGCAAATTAGGAAAGAGAAGTGAAAATCTTTGTCAAATGAACAGTACATTTAGGATTTGGCATGGTACGTAAGCAAACATACTGTCAAAAAAGAATTGATCGAAGTACTTATGATGGCAAACATTATTTTGGATCATCCCGAGTTCTCGATTACAATAGAAGCCAGAAAGCTATTAATGAGTAACTCTTAGTTTCAGCAACAGTATAACTAATTTAGGTATAAGCGAGTGCAGTCCTTAGTTGATCCATGCGTAGTTTATGGCCTGCATGTGGATTATCAAATCAGAAACGTTAGAGGTATTGTTTGTGTGTCCAGGTTATGATTTGCTGAAATGCTAGATAGTTTTGGTTGGATATAAAAAACAAAAATACCTCTGTTGTTTTATTGTTCCTCCTGTCTTTCTTAGATGTTTGCTGCAGCTTTGTTTTCTGAAATGCTGTTTGAAGAAGAAAAATGAGAATAGGAATTACGATATTTGGTATGTGATATTAGGGGACACACATACTCTTGCTTAGGTCGTTTAACACTTTGAAATTCAAGCTCTCCATCTTGAAGACGTACACCTTCTCCACTGTGGCATACAAAAATTGCAATGGTGAGAAATTGTAGAATGTATTATAATTTTTTTGTCTTCTTGGTACCTTTCTTGGGTTGTTGTTTCCTCTTCTGTAAATTGAATGCTTCTTTTTGCTGTAGACTGGCTGTAAAAAAATTGTCATTTAAAATTCATGTTGAATCTACAGAAATCGTGACATCATTATAGAGAAAAATATATTACTTCATATTCGTTTTGTCAGTGTTGATTGCTGTTGATTCGTGAAACGGAGGTGTACTATTATTCAAGTCCTCTGGGGTATTGTCCTTTGAACTAAAATAGCAAATGTTTGGTCAGGATGTGAACGCGGAGCATGCAATTTACTTTTATGGTTGACAGCGTACCTCTGGATATTTGTGACTGGAGATGGGTTGCTAGTAAGTTGTGGGCTTGCAGGTGCCTGAAAAAATTTGTAAGATGAGGACACTCTGAAATATAGTACACCTGATGTCTAACAATATGTCATATACACACTTTATTTATTTATGTATTGATAAATTACTGCCCGTAATGTTGGAAAGTATGGACATATTGTTGTTGGAAATATTTAAAAAGTAGACATATATTACCTTTATGGAGGGAATCACTGGCACATTGTTGACTGAGAAGCACTTTCTTATTACGTAATTTATGGGAAACCTGGATGATGAAGCAGCTTTCATTCCAATATTGAACAATCTGGTTTTCCCAATGGCATTATCGAGCGCGATCACATGTTCTGAAGGATCTATTTTCATATTCTGAGAAGCAAGGCCGGCATCTCGTTCAACCAATTCTTCAGCAACAGTAGTAAAAGCAATTGCATCCAATTTTCCTGACTTATCTGCAAGTGTAATAGGTAGCTTGTACCTATAGCATGTAACAATGTTTCAGTGTCATGGTGGATAGTACAGTACATAAGAAAATGGATAACTGTCCATCGGGCAAAGAAGTTACAGTGGTTTTGAAGATGAATTGACGCAAAGGCATGTTGGTGTATCTGAATTGTTGTTATAGCCCTTGTCACACCTCGTGCATCCTTTGTAGTACCAATTTGCTGCTGGTACTATAGATTGTACTTCAGCTATAGTACTAAAGATGCCTCTTTCCTAAGATTTTAACAATATGCAGCAATCAGATTCTATTCTTAAAGATTATGGATATAACTTAGGTAAGTAAGTTGTTGCGTACCTGAAAAGAAGAAGCGGGCAAAGTTGATATTTCCTGTAGTGTGTAGAGCTTTCCTGCTGCTTGAATTGGAGATAGGGGAACAACCTGAGGTAGTTGTTGTTGTAGAGGTGGAGATGCCCATTTGTAGCTTTGAAATATCATTTTGAAAAATGTTAGCTCGTATGATTATTGAACCAATCACGTGGCTACCTAAGTAAATGTATAATGAGTCACCTGGTTCGATAGCTATTAACTTCAGGTGTATCCAAGTCTATATATATTTTAGTTGCAGAGTTGGAAGATATAGTTAGTGAGCCCAAAAAATTTCCTGCAGTCAAACCAGCAAAAATCCCAACTACAACTCCTGATTGTGACTTTTTAAGGACCGCTTCTTCATCAAAGGTCTCACCATGATTACCCCAAAGACGTATTTCCTGTGTCTGTTCACTGCATATGCGGAATGTTATGTGTTGAAACACAGTGGAAAAGTTTGTTAATGAAAATTCTGAACTGAGTTTAGTAGTAAGAGGCAATACTCAAGGTTTCGAATTTTGATTATTCTGAGTTTATTTTGAGATGTTGCGCTTGCATAATCAAATGGCCCCACGTGTCTAATAACCCCAATTATATCTGGAGAGATAAAAGTTCTATAAGAAACAATCTCAAAAGCAATCTGATGTGGTAATAGCATAGTGATTAGTAAAAGAAAAGAAGGAAAGCAAATGTTACCTTGTAGAGGTCTCGCCATAATATCCATTTCTGGCAGCTTATCGAATGGACAAAACTTGAATGAAAAATTTGGTATATTGGCTCCTCTGGTTTCAAGTCGGTGAACCTTAGTGCTATGTTTGAACTGTAGCATGTAATTCTGGTGGTGGTATATGTAGGTTTTATTTTTAATATCAACGGCTGCAACATCAGTAAACATGTAGACATGACCTTCTTTGAGCAAGGGACGGAATTGTTTTTGAAACCTTTTGGGCACACTGAGCTGCGCCATAGCGCCCTGCAAGAGCACATTATTGGATAAGTTAGTTCAAATAAATATTATATATTTATAAATCGAAATCATATCAGAAATATGTACGTACATGTTCATCTAAAAGGACTCCATCAATGCTGATGAGAGGGTCTGCAAATTTGGATTTAACATTGACTGCATCCCATAGACGTAAGAGACGTCCAAAAACCTTGCAGTTGTGCTGTCCCAAAGTGATGGTTTCAAGTGCTGAAGTGGAGTCCATTTCTGAAAGATTGCTGCAAGAGAAGGATAAAGGATATATTAAAGTGAAGTAGAATATGCATGTATGAATTGTCAAGGAGGATGTAGGTAGAATACATGCGAATGCATACATTTCCTTTATTTCAATTTTGTCTATTTATTTGACTAAAAACTTCAGCATACACTACATTATGTGTGTAATTCTCATAAGAAGTTGGACTGTTTTCAATTACAACTTTCAACCCCTTTGGTGAAGTAACTCTTGAAAATGCGACGTATAATTGATCATGCGAGAATACTGGAGATGGCAAATAGACTCCAACTCTGTCCAGGGTTTGCCCTTGACTTTTGTTAATGGTCATTGCATAAGAAAGCCGGACGGGAAATTGCCTCCGTCTCAATTTGAAAGGCCATCTAGAGTTACTTGATGTTGTAATAATTCGAGGGATATATACTCTAGAACCTGTAGCCTTTCCGGTTATGATTTCCCCTTCAATCACA
This sequence comes from Dactylis glomerata, assembly GCA_007115705.1. NCBI lineage: Eukaryota > Viridiplantae > Streptophyta > Magnoliopsida > Poales > Poaceae > Dactylis > Dactylis glomerata. The sequence goes on from QXEO01000647.1 coordinate 1,701,693, forward strand.
CGGCTTGTTAATTGTGTGACTATCAGTCTAGTACCATTGCAAAGTCATCTTGATGGATCAAGATTGCGCAAAAGCATTATAGGAACTCCAATCTTCAAGTTCAACTTATGGTCAGGAAGCTCATGCATAGGAATGGTATTAAGAAATTCTGTAGGGTATAATGCCTCTAGAGTGGAATGATTAGCAGTGCTATCATCAATTGAATCTGCACTATAGTATGACATTTCAGTAGTTGCTACTTGAGCGATCATTCTGGTATTTATTTTAGATACAACCTCATTTGTCGGTGCTAAGATTGCACGGTCACAGAAATATGATGCAGGATTGGTTGTTTGACAACCTAAGTCGTAAACAAATGATATGAGTCCATCAAGGTTCCTACAATCTGCGGAGAGAAGTAGAGAATGTGGAATCTGTATAAATGAAGTGTTGATTTCATCTGGAATAGAAACGAAAGGTTCGGTTCCATTTCCAACCCTAAGGAGCCAATCAGCAAAATTACTTAGCTCTTCCTTATCTGAGGGGGAGAGAGTTCCTGACTTCAGCCTCATATTTTCAGTTAACTGTAATAGTCTACAGTTTTTCCATAAGTATGAGTTAACAATGCATGATCGCAAAATCTGTTGCTTTTTTGCATTTTGTATCACAGGAAGTGTCTGTCGAAAATCTCCACCAAGAACTACAGTCATACCTCCAAATTGTTTGTTCTCAACATTTTGCCTTGTTCCTGATAGTATATCTCTAAGGGTACGATCCAATGCCTCAAAACAATACCTATGATTAACAGGTGCCTCATCCCAAATGATGAGAGAAGTTTTTTGAATAAGTTCAGCCAATTGTGTGTTCTTCTTTACACTACACATGGAAGTCTGAGTAATATCCAAAGGAATCTTAAAACGGGAATGGCAAGTTCGTCCCCCTGGTAGTAGCAGGGAGGCAATTCCCGATGATGCGACTGCTAATGCTATTTTTCCTTGGCTTCTTACAGAAGTAAGCAAAGTAGTCCATAAGAATGTTTTCCCAGTTCCTCCATGGCCATAAACAAAAAATGTTTTGCCTTCATCATTCATTACAGAATTATAAATAGCATCGTAAACATGTCTTTGGTTCTTGTTTAACCTTGCAATATTGTCATTTGAAGTGGCAGTCATGTCAACTAAATTGTAACTAAGTTCATCCAGCAATAGCCTATTTTCTTCAGAAATACGTGTAACAACATCTGGTAGTGGTAAATTAAAATGTGATAAGCAATATCCTGCATCTCTTAGCAATTTATCCAATTCAGTTAGAAGATAAGACGAAGCATACATATCTGCTAATGGGTTGTTCAGTTGAGTATGGTTGTGATTCAATCGGTGTGTTGCATCTTCAGACATCTTTTGTGCGTATTCATCAAAAAGTTTTCTGGGATTTGCTATTTGACAGAAGAGCAAAACTGTGACAAAGAGTTGGCGTAACTGAAATGGCATGGCCCATTGTGCCGCATCTTTCAAAGCATTGTGCCATTCTTGGTCATCACCAAGGAGTCCTAATGCTTCACATGCAGCACGAAATGTAGGATATTCATGGCCAGAGATAGTTCTGATTTGAGCAAAGGAATTTGGTCCTTTTACAATGTGGAGCAACAACCGCAAATATTAAGCTTCTCCCTGGGAAGGGTTGACATGTGCAATCCTAGCAATTTTTTTTTGAAAACCACGACGATAATCCCAATATTTGCCATCTTGGTGCCATGTAAAATATTCTGGAAATTCTATGTAGGTGTACTGTTTAGCAAGTGGGTGTTCCACATTAGCTTGTAACCATGCAGTCAGCTTAGTTGTCATATTCCTTGGGTTTTGAATGACTTCTTCCAGATTGTCATCTTCAGAGTAAATAACATTATTCTCAAATGGAAGATGAACAGGGAGCCTTTCAACAGAAATGCTTGAATAGTGAATATCATATTCTTTCAAGCGCCAGTCAGCCTCATTTGGTGTCACATAGCGACATTCTAGATAATTATCTATTTCATTCACTGTTTCATTTGATGAGTCTGATGATGCAGAATTGGCTTGGATTTTAGATCTTGCACAGTCAAATCCTTTTGTTACATACTTGAATAGATACTTGTGCATACCATCATGATTAACCTTCTCTACATTTATATGAGCTTGATATTTAACAACTAAGTCAACATTATGAGGAACAACAAATCTATTGTCAATGTCAACTCCATTTCTACTGGCAGTAATTCCATTGTTTGGCCGAGCATACTGTGTGAAACCATTCTCTAATACTGTGGTTTGTTCACAAAATTCCTTAGGGTAAAATTTTGTGCATTTTCCTTCGGACATACATGGGGAATTAGGGTTGAGACATCCACAAGGACCGTGTATCATGAATGTAGAGACAGCAGCATATCCAATGGGATCATTCTTAGGGTCTGGTAGCTGAGCTGAAATATAGTAGTCTATCTTTTGTGCATTTAGAGGCTCATCTTTAGCTAGCCATATGATGATATGCACGTGTGGGAGACCGCGTTTCTGAAATTCAACTGTGTAGATAACTACAGAAATAGACGTGTGTTTAGGATATGGTAACATTACATATATGCAAAATAGATGTAATTATTAATCAAATGAATGGTAAGATTACCTGCATTTATGGGTCCAAAGAATTCTTTCTTTTTAATATCATCTATTAGCATATTAAGCTTCATTTTGAATACCCTGTTGACAATATCTGGACGGTCAGAAGGTTGTTGCCCTGGAATGGATGATAGAGCCTCTAGTATTTCAGGCCAGGCAGCATTTGAAGTGAAAGTGACAAAGAGATCTGGGCAACCATACTTTCTACAGATAGCAATGGAGTCTTGATAGTTCTGGTACATATAGCGAGGTCCTCCGGTAAATGAAGATGGTAATATAATCCTCTGACCAACCGAAGAACCGGATGTATTACCTCTTGAGACAGAACTTGCCAAGTCATTGTAGGGTGATGATCTATACTTTTTCTGAAAACTGGGATTGCGGTAGAATTGAATACGAAATTCTTCAACACAGCAATAATCATCCACTATGTAAGCTTGTGTTAATTTTTTACTTCTCAACGGTGTGTTGAAATCACCTGGTCTATCGTGTAACCTGTAAGCATAGTATTCTAGCATAGTAACTTTTTTACGGTGTGTACCTCGACTTTGCGGAGTGGGGCGGTACATGATGTCATCATGATAACCTATTTCTCCATATGGGAAAAGTAGAGGATATTGCATAGCCATGAATCTGCAATGTTTTTCATTGATCCGCTGTAACCCCGATGAACGGTTATCTACTATTAGGTCTCTTCCGACATCAGTTGACCCAATATCACCGACAACTAACCCCACCACCTCAGATGTGACTGGAGCACTATAGACATCACCATGGGCGTCAGGTTTGCCAAACAATCTGATGACGAATTGATCAGGGGCATCTGCTGTTATTTTTTCACGTGCTGTTCTGAATACTTTAACCACAGAATTATGGGTATCCAGCATTGACATGAGGGAGCTGACAATGTCTTCATTTGCATTGAAAGAAGGTCGAGAAGATGAAGAGCGGGATGATGAGCTAGAGGGTGCAGTAATATTTATGCGGTTTCTAACCTCATGCTCAGTATCATAGATGTACAATTGTGCATATTCTGGTCTATTACCCGGGGCAGGTGGCACCAAAGAGCCGAAACGGTGGCAGACTGTTCCACTAACTTTGAAGACATAGGGTGCCCGACCATCATTTATAGAGTCAATAACTTTAGCGCCCATTGAAGTCATTGCAAACATGGTATTATATTGCCGAATATGGTCAAAGAAATGTTTTGAAAGTGTGCTGTTCTCTGAGGTCAATAAATCAAACATGGGTTGAGGAGGAGGATTGTATGGTTCCAGGTAGATCTTTCCTCCTTTACAACATAAGTTATAAGTAGGATCAGAAGTATTTCTCTCTCTCCGTACACGTTCTTCATACCAAAAAAGAGCACCACAATGTTTGCATGAATGGTTTGGGCTCCCAAGGTGTAAGGGCTCAAAGATAGTTCCTGTAAAAATATTTTTGTAATGTTTATTTTTTTTGGACGAAAAAGTGGCTAGAATGCGTGGTACACTAATGGGAACATCAAAAAGGGGGCTTACTGTTGTGGGTTGAGGTAAACGTGAATGTTTGCATAGGTGATGTAGATGTTTCCTCGTCTAATCGTCGACGTATAGAACGTTCTTCTGTACATGCTGGGGTGCGATTGATATAAATCACATGACAGTTCAATGTTGATACGTATAGGGGGCATATTTGAAGAGTCATATTGTGGTGACTGACCTGTATTTCTAAGTTGCGCACGCCGGCGGCGGTTACTGGAAGAAGCAGAATTGTCTAGTCGAGGGGTGGCAGAAGGCACTGGATTACGGCGCGGTCGCCCACGACCACGTGCGACAGGATGCGTACTAATATGACCCGTTGGATTTCCAGAATTTTCAGAGCCATCCATGGCGTCCACACACAGGCAAACTGAATACTTTTTGTTTTTGGTTTGTGGTGATTTTTTGAATCCATGAATTTGATGTTAGATTGTAGATGAGGAAATTATATGCAACTACAGGATGTAATTGGTCATCGAATGTAAATTGAAAGTCACCAATTTGAAAGTAGGAAGGAATAGATAGAACATGTGGCTATCTGATGTAAATAAGTATGCAAGAGGAGGTAGAACATGTGGCTATCTGATGTAAATAAGTATGCAAGAGGAGGATAAGACAGCTTGCGTACCAATCCAATTATCTGGCGTGCAGATTCCGTAAGTAGTGAGCAGATAGGCAGTTCAATAAATCCCAAAGTAATCCAAACGAATCTGTTGACTTGACATACTACGAAGCAGATTCCAGTAAAATTCGGTTGAGGGGCAAGAGGCGAGCGGACCTGACGACAGAGCTGAACCTAACATATTGGTAAGATGTGTGTGAGTAGTTGTACAAACAAAAGATGAAAGATAAACGCATTTGGGGATCAGGTATGTACCAGATTCGACGGACCAGCCAGAGGCAGAGATGCGAGCGGGGCGGCGTCTGTGTTACAGATTGCATCCTCGGGTGCCTTTTAACCTGTGGCTGCGGCGGCGGATGATCTGCTTTGAGCAGTTTCTTCAGCAGTTTGTACTGATTGAAGGCTTCAGATAAATCCGGCCGTTTCAAGAGCACTTCTGAGGAGGAGGCCTGAGGTAGTGGTTGCAATACTTCGTGGGAAGGAGGAGGGTCGTCGGTGCGCCAGAGGAAGAGGAAGAGCATCGGTCGGCCGGTCGCCGAGGATTGCGAGCCCACAGAGCGTCGGTCGGTCGGTCGCCGACGATTGCGAGCCCACAGAGGGGCCCGACTTCGTCCGCTTCGGGCTGACTCTGGGCCTCTTCCGTCTCCGTCTGCGTCGTCCAGGCTGCCGCAAGCCTCGCCTGTGTACCCGCCCCGTCCTGCCGCCCCTGTTCCATGCGGACGCCCCTGCAACCTGCAGTTCCAGCCGTTCACCTCCGGCGGCCGCCACGGACCGTCGGAATAGGTCGGGCACCCTCTGATCTGGACGGCAGTGGCTGGATTTGGCCGGAATCGCTCGGGCCTTGGCCTAATCGGCCGCCCCTCTCTTCCTTGAGCGAGCACCTGGTCGGGGAGAAAACCGAGGTCGGTTAGTGGGTCGTGCGGGACGATAGGCACAACGTAGCGGGTGGCGTGCGGTCGAGTCAGCCAGGTAGAAAGAAACTGGGGAGGATGGGACCAAAAAATAAGAGAGACGCGCAATGCTGGTCTTCGCGGGACGGGACAAATATTAGGGGGTGACGTGGCTGCAGGAAAATAAGTTAGTGGGGGGTTGGTATTTAGATATAAAAGATGACGTATGATATTATAGCTACTTAGAGAGAAAAAAAACAGTGACCATATGCACATATTACAATATAGAAAGTCTTTGTCATCACTGCATTTTCAAGACCTTGTCATTTGTCAATATCTAGAACGTAACTTTTTCTATGATCCAAAGTTACATTACGATGGTGGTTATTCGTGGACTGTCATCCAATTAACTTTTCAATTTTACTATGGGCATGTATCTAACAGTTTATTATACGATAAATGGCATCTTTTTCTAGACTTGGACGACAACAAAGAAAGGAGCTACAATGCTAGTGTACGTACCTTTTGCTCCGGGTTTTAACGCGAGCCGCCATTAGTAGGTTGTGTTGCTGGATCTTTTGATTCCACCTGCCCCTCAGGATGGTCCTGAACATGATCCTCGCCACTTTCTCCACTATACCGAGGTGCAGCCTCAGCAGCCACCCCTCACCTCCTTTCTTTTCTTCGAGACCACCCTCATTTCCTTTCAGTTTGAGCCTGATGTAGTGGCAGACGACTAATACCTTGGTCCACTGGGACATGACATAGACCCAAATCTCCAGAAGTTCTCTGAAGACGACAATGCAGATGAGGAAGTGGGTGACTAACACCCCATGAGTAATCCTGGCTACACTGCCGTCGTCGGCCACAGCCTCCGCCCTTGTGCTGCCTATGTTGCGGACAGCGTACGCGAGGTAGAGGGCAGCTGCGATCATGAACGATGACAGCATCTGCCTATGATACGGGAAGCCACGGGCAAAGACTACAGCGTGCCTGCTGTAGGAGAAGTCTTGAAGCAAGGACAGCTCCACCTCGGTGACCCGGAACACCCTGTCGTAGTTGGGGTCGATGGTGCTATCCAGGATGGCATCGGAGACAAGCCTCCTCGAGGTCTCGTCCTTGGCCTCCGGCATGGAGATTCCGTAGAAACGGCGGCGCAGCAGCTTGTACAGGGCGAAGGAGAGGCACACGTCCTTGAACCTGTTGTCGCTGTCCGTGTGGCTTCCCAGCAGCCTGTCCGTGCTGTCGCAGCTGGCAGGGCTGGGGGTGCTGTCACCGCTGCCGGGGCTGGCAGCATGGATAACGCGAGTGCTGTCGCGGCTGTGGCGGGTGGCGGGGCTGTCGCGGCTCCAGGTCCATACCTTATCCACCGTGATGAGCTCCTCTCCCGGCGTCTCCTCCAGCTGCATCCTGAATCTTGGCTTATCGATCGTCTGTTTCTGTCGATCTTCACCAATAACCAAGTACTTGTACCCGGTCATGGTCTCCGGCGAGGCGTTGTCGTCGGTATGCCCCGACAGCGACATGTAGTCGCTGACAAGCTTCATGTTGTCGTCGTTGGCCCCGGCGGCGGCGTTGGAGGATACGTAATACCAAATGATGCGCCACGCGTGGATGCACCAGATCATCCAGAGGGGCACCTTGAGGTAGAGCTCCGTCTGTGACCGGAGCTGGTTGGCAGACCACAGCGAGGACAGCAGGTCGATGAGGGTCATCTCCTTTGGCCTGTACGGCCGGCCGATGCGGGCGCTGTCCTGCATGGTGACGATGAGGACGGCCCATATCTGGAAGAAGTTGTTGGCAGTGGATGCCGCTACATGCGTGGAGACGGAGGGCTTCATGAGCCCGAGAGTGTAGCTGACGGAGTAGTAGCTGAGGACGCGCAAGAGCTCGATGCCGGGATTGATGTGAGGGGCGATCGAGAACCGGGGTCCCATGGAGCTGACGGCAAATTGAACCAGCACGATCATAGCCGGCACCACCACCCAAAGCTCCACGCTCAGAGCTTTAGTGGTCTTGTCATGCTGGAACAGCCCTCGGACCACCTCAGGGAGCGACTGGAAAAACGCCAGGAAGCTCGCCATCTTGCTGATGATGGGCTGCTCTCGCGCCCAGCCCCTCCTTATATATGTACCCAGGCTATTAGAGAGGGCGGGGTCACCATAGATGATACTCTAGATGCTACCAAGCAGGGTGAAGACAGAGGGCATTGCCAACAGCCGCCCTAGAGAGAGCGGGGTCACCGTGATGGCGCGGTTATTGCGCCTACCACCCGTGCACTCAGTCTCCCCCGGACGCCTCATACATTAGCAACGAGGGCATTGCCAACAGTCGCCCTAGAGAGAGCGGGGTCACCGTGATGGCGTGGTTATTGCGCCTACCACCCGTGCACGCACTCTCCCCCGGACGCCTCATACATTAGCAACATCAGATATATTAGTATTACTTAGGCCCTGTTTGTTTCGGCTTCCTGCAGCTTTCCACTAGAATAAGCCAGTCAAACGAAACAAACGGGTCGGCTTAGCTACGGGCTTTTCCAAAGCCACCCTGCACAATACACAGGCGAGGGAAAGCACGATTTGAGGTGCTTCCCGCAGCTTTTGACTTAAACCCCGAACAGGTATACCGCTTTGCCCATTTCGTTCGTAGAAATTACAAGAACTGCCACCGCGCCATCGCTGCTCCACCGAAACGGTACGCTTTCAGAAAAAAATGAAACGGTATGCTCCAATCCCCAGGACCTCATCGAACGAGAGAGAGAAACTAGGGTTGGAGACTACCGCCTCCCATCGTGCGCCGCCGCCACCTACTGCCCCCGCCGCCGGCCGCGCCGCCCGAATCCATTCCCTGCCGCCACCACCTACTGCCCCCGCCACCGATCGGCCGCTGTCCGCTAACGAATCCGGCCATCCGTGCCGCCGGTATCAAACGTCTCCACCGCCGACCGGCTGCTATCCGCGACAGACTCCCGTCATCCGATTCCCGCCGCTGGCCAAATCCCACCAACTCGTGGTCCACGTCGCTCATCTCCACTGCTAGCTCATGTTAAATTGTTAATGCCCACTGCTGCTTGTTGATTGCTGCTAGCTCTGGTGTATAATTTTTTTTTGGATGTGTTGGCCACAGATGGTGCCAATCATTGTTTGGTTATGTATATTTTTCGCTGAACAATAGTGCAGTAGTATAAACGAGGAGAAATAGTATTTGGTGTTTATAATGGTACAAGCCATTAATTATTACTCCATATGTGTGTTTACCATTGCGTATGTATATATTTATGGTATTTTATAGCGACATATACGTTTTTACATTGCAATCAGCAATTATTCGTGTTCTCAAAACTTAAGGGGTATTTCAGACAATTCTTCAACATACAGCTAGACAGCCAGTCAAGTTGCCAAAGAGTGAAACTCCAAACAGCAGCTTCCTCTAGACAGCAGCTTTCTCTGCACATCAGCTTTCCGTAGACAGTCAGCCACAGCCAGCCCAAACAAACAGGCCCTTGGTTTAATTATTCTGATTTTTATTTTTGTTGGTACTAGGAAAATGGCCCGTGCGTTGCAGCGGGGCAATATTTTAAAAATGTTCATGGGAACAAAAACATCCAAAATGATATTGGAAGGATTATGTGTGTTTTTACCTCCTTGCCATCCCCTAGTCGAGGCCATTAAATTTCTTTGTGACATAGGTAGATTTAGATATGACATGAATCGGGAAAACTTGCCATGTGATATGGTTAGATTTCACCAGCAAACAAACAAATTATGGAAATTCTCATGACACCCGGTATCCAAATTGCATCCCATTGGAGTATCTAGGAAGTGATATGTCCAATATATAAATTGTTTCACTAAATATAATTAAATTCAAAAAGCTAAAAATTTGAATAAATCCACAACACGAAGCATTTTGATGTTACCTTTTGAATCACGAACTTGATCAGTCTGCATGTGTGGCAACAAAAATACATCGACAGCCTGGGAGTTTCCTTATCTTGCTCTATCAGAGGAAGTTTCATTGGTAATATAAGTCTGTCTTCACGGAAACTCTAGCGACCTAGCAAAAAAGGCGCCAGGAAGATGTGCGTCCACCTCCTCCCATGCCCCGCACATCCAGTCGGATGTCGGCCAAGATCACCCTGCATATGCCGCTCGGCTGTACCGATTAGGGGCATATTCATGGAGCACACCAAAACAAGTTGGAGCAAATCCATCGCAGCGACCATGTTCAGTAGTGGCTCGGTGGCTCGCTGATGGTGAACCTGTTTCGACTGCATCACTCAAATCATGCAATCAAGTAGTAATCCATTCAGAAAACTGTGGAACAGGGGCAATCTCTCTTTCCCGTGTGCAATAATTCACCCGCGGCACCACACCTAGCTCCAAGTTTGAGCGCATCATAAGTTCAGAACCATTCCTTGCTGCCTTGCCGTGCTGGACGATAGCGAGAAATTGCATAGCAGAAGACGCGCCAGCAGCCGCTCCTCTGAATCTGTCACAGGACCGCACCAGAGAAGCAAGGGCATCAACGCAAGCAGCCACCATGTCGCTCCATCAGTAGAGCTGACTTTGAGCTGCTCCACACAGCACACACCAGCAGCACGAGAAGCACCAGATCGAGACTCCATAGCTCATATCTAGAGAGACATTCGTTGCCTTTATCGGATGAACCAAAGGGACGATGGAGGAACCCTAATTTGTTGAACGGAAATCGATCATGGGCCGGGCCATCAAGCGGCCAAAGCGAACGGACGCATCCCTAATTTGTTGAACGGAAATCAATCAAGGGTCGGGCCGTCAAGCGGACGAAGCAAATGGACAACACCAACAGAACACGACGGATGAAGCAACGGATGAAGCAGGATGGACGAACCAACCACGAAAACCTTATGTCCTTTATTATTAGATATAGATATAGATTTAGGGGTTTCTAGGTTCTAGTTTCGCCCCGCCCAAAATCTCAGGACCTGAACCGATGAAAGTGGACCCAGTTGGATATGATATGAGGAGTTTGTTATGCAACAAATAATTGTAAAATGCGTTATAATATGCACTCATCAACGCCTCTAAGTCTAAAACGTACTCGTCGTCGAATACGAGAGTTAACCAGCATAAGGTCATTGGTACTAACTTTTAAGCTTACACTGAAAGGCAAAGCCCATGTAAGCTCGTAGGCGTTAATCTAACATGAATGCATATGCTTGCAATCCTCTTATTTAAAATGCCTAGGAGGTGAACACATGAGAAATATTTTTGTGAAGTCAAATTCCCATTGCCAAAGGTTTAGAAAAAATGCCAATTTTTGTTGAGAAGAAGCAATACCCTTCATAGAGATCACTGGCGATTACTTGGAGAACACCAACCGGAGGCATAATTAACATATACAATAGAAAAATCATCTATCTATGTTAGTCAACCATTCAACTACCTTTGAAGACCTAACCGAAATCATGGGCCTCACACTTATTGGAAAAATAAAGTAATTATTGTGGTTCTTAGAAGTCAAGAACAAGAAAGTATTGCATCAACACAACTGATCATTAGGCAATGGGAAGACAATATAATTGATGCTAATGCAAAGGGGGCAGAGATCGCCATACAACTAGCATGCACAAAGTGCTATATGAATATATGAAATCTCTCCCATGGACTAAGTGGGGGTTCTTCCAACTTGCTTGCTCATGAAGACCTCAAGCATTTGAGGAAGTTCCCCATTGGATTATAGATGCCATTTTCTATATTGTAAGTTCCCCACTACATTACTATGGGAAAAATCAATTTATGCCGAATATGTGTCTCTTAATTTGATGAGTGTTTTTAGCCCATAATTCGGCAAAAACGGGTTGTTTGTAGAGTGTCAAATGTAAAAAACACAGGCAAAGATTTAAAAAGCACTTGACAAACAAATAAACTCGGCAATGATTTACAAAACCACTTGGAAAACACACATACTCGGCAAAAGAAACCTCAACTATAGTTGACAAATAGCCTATACTTGGCAAACAAGAGAGACAAGTGGGAGCCGAGGTGGTACCTAACGGAGTTGTGTTGGAGACAGAGGCTTTTCTGGGTGTAACACTCAGCAAAGGCCACTTCCTTTTTTTTCATTTCTCCATTTTTTTAGCACAACTATTTTTTTTTTGCGAGGATTAGCACAAGTAATTCAATAAAATAAGAAAGGGAAATCTTCACACATTGACAATTGACATTTTATGTGATCTAGTTGTGGAGAAAATTGACAAACTTTGAAAATGGTAGTTATTATTTAAAAAACCCTTCACAAAATGATCTGTCACATACGAACATATATGGCTTTCAGGTCAAATAAGTAATTGTCATGACCTTAACCATATCATAGTTTGTCGCAAAGAGCCCGTATTAAGCACATGTGTGTGCGCACTGGAATGTCAACAATATTCACGGACATTTTTTTGTTTTCTTTGCATGAAAAAACCATTTTTCATTTTTTGAAAGCCGAGACCAGGTTTTTTTTGGTGAATATATGAAACAAAAGGCACAATGTGGACTTGTGCAAAACCTTTCTATAAAAATAATAGACCACTTTTATATAATGGTTCACATACCTGCTATTGATGTTAGCCTTCTCGTATTTCATACGGTTTCTTGCCGATTTAGTAAGAACCTAGCCAAATTTGATCTAGATGTCATCTTTGGTCTTTGGCTTGTTATTTTTGTAAAAATATGTTTTAGTTACAAAATGTGTTATTTCAATGGAGACACAATGTCATTTCACGAGATTCCTGTGTATATCCATAAGCGCCCGTTCTACCACTGCGTCATTTAATGAGAGTCCCAGTTTGAGCACAACTAATTAAAAAATAGAAAATAGAAAAACTTGGCACATTGTCATTTTTTGTAATAACAACTTGGAAACAACAGTTATTCTTAAAAAAAACCTTAACAAAAATGAGTTACCTGGTACAAATATGCATGGCTTTTAGGGTAAATGAGTTAGGACATGTCCTTAGCCATGACATAGTTTGTCGGAACGAGACCATATTGTGGATATGGGTGTACCTTGGGATGATGAGAAATGTTGAAAATGAAGTTTTCATTTTGCTTGCACGAAAAATCCAGTTTTCATTTTTTGAGAGCCAAAACCGATTTTTTTTGTGTAGAAGCTACAATAAGCGTAAACACTACTTGTGCAAACCTATCCACAAAAATAGTAGACCAATTTTATATGACAGATCACATACCTACAAATGACGCTAGATTTCTATGAATTTCTTGTAAGTATGTGGTTTCAAGCTATTTTAGGAGGAACCAAGCCAGATTTGAACTACAAGTCATGTTTCGCTTGCTCTTGATTTTTTCGCAAAAATGTTTCACAATTTCCTCCAGTGTGACCGGAAGCGCCCGCTATCATGTTCCATCATCTAATGTGAGGCCCGCCCGCTTTCATGTTCCATCATGTAATGTGAGGCCCAGTTTGAACACAACTAATTAAAAAACCAAAAAATTAAAACCTTTGCACATTATCATTTTGTGTGACCTGGTTTTAGGGAAAAAATAAGAAGCTTGAAGTACAATATTAATTCTAAAAGTCCTTCAAAAAACTGAGCTAGCACATACAAAGATACATGACTTTCAAGGAAAATGAGTTAGGTTATGACCTTAACCTTGACATAGTTTGTCGGAACAAGCCTATACTATGCGTATCTTGGAATGACAAACAATGTTGACAAGGTAATTTTTCAAAAAATTTAATTTGCACAAAAAAATCTACTTTTCATTTTATAAGTGTGTAAACTAGATATTTTGTTAAGTAGCTGCCAAAATGTGTTTTTGAAACAGGACTACCCCGATCTACAAAATCAATAGACCACTTCATGTTTACATATCACATATTTGTTGATTACCAAACATTCTTAGGTAGTTCTAGCTAATATTTTACACAACTTTCCCCAGATTTCCTAGAAGCAAGTCCAGTTTGAACTACATGTATTGCATAGTTTGCTCTTTTTTTGCAAAAATCATTTTTACGTGCACACGTTTTTATTTTAGTGGAGATATGATGGGGTTTTCAAAAGATTACTATTTTGTAGACGTCAAAAAGTGTTTCTTGAATCCATGTTTATGAATTTTTATAAAATATAAAAATCCATGTTTTTTTTTCCTTACAACTAAAAGTCCTAATAGGATGCAAGGTGCAAGTTTTACTTTTATGATTTTTTTTTAAAATTATTCTGTAGTTTTAAGAATATGGTCAGAATGCTTTGCCAAGTGTGGTTTAGTTTGGCACTCGGCAAAGGAATTTCCGGCCAATTCATGCGTGTTGATCTGTACCTAGCTAATCAGATTGCCGAAAAAAGCCTTGGAAAATAACTATATGGGATATAGTCCACAAAATTATCTATGTGGACCAATACCAGCAATTGACATGTGGCAAGGAGAGAGAAAAATATACAGATTTGGTTGTCTATTTTTTCGATCAACTGCCACACAAGCCACATGCCAATTGCTGAAGTTGTTCCACACAGGTGAATTTGGGGCCCAGGTGTGAAAAAATTATTTTCCCTTCTAGATAGGCTTAGCAGAAAGATCTGAACTATCTACCAATTTCAGATTCAATGGACACGTAAAACTCCCGTCCATCAATCCCTCTCTTATCAATTTCATCAAACCCGCCGTGTAACAACTCAAAAATTTGTAACCTACTTCCTCTTATTAAAGTGCCAAATTTTGGACTAAGATAAAACTTTTGCACTTCATATTACATGTATGCGTAGATTTTCTAATATATGTCTTTTATGATTGCGTGTGTGTTATAATTTGTTGTGCAATGTTTAGATAAGCTACACTTAACCAGCAGAAACATTAGAGAAGTACCACAAGAGCTAAAGAAACCAGAAGCTAAAGAATTAAAGAAAGGAAAAGAAAAGTTTGATCTAGAAAACATTATTGACTACCCTACTTTGGACACTTATAGTAAGCAATCTGTAAATCAATTAAGTGTGTGGTCAGTTGGTTGAGCTAGACCAAACTACATACTTACTCAACCAAGGATTTTCAAACAAAAATTCAAACAAGAACCCCACTCAAACATCTGCCAAAGTTTGAATCTGAAACAGTGACCATACCCAAATTTTGAAATAAAATTTCTGCAAAACCTCATCTTTCTTCATAACAAAAATATCTCTGGAATCCTTGTTTAATACTAGTAAATGTGCACGTGCCACGCACGTATTGTAATCTATAACAAAACACTTCTGTAATCTTAATTTTTTAGCAATTTTTATTATCGATTCACTATAGTCTATCCCATTCCCAACAATGTGATGAACGCGTGCAATGTATGATCCACACACACGCACATGTTTGCGGACGTATCTCCATTAATATAAAAAGACACAGAACCAGAGATCTAAACAATTGCGTCCACTCAAACATCTGATGGTGATCATATAAATGTATGTATTATACTTAGTTACAAAATTGGTAAAAAACAACTAAGCAATATTATCAATAGTATTTTATAAAGGTCCACCTATTTATATGATCTATATGGCTTTGTACAATGGGTGGGATATTACTTCTTTCTCCTCCTCTCAGCAGCCTCACCTTTTCTCCTTCTACTATTTCTCTTATCTTACACATCTCTCTTAAATAGACACACCCATTGGCATGCGCAGCAACTAACCCAGACATGCACACCACGCATGCACTAACCAGTCCACTCAGCTATCACACACACATCCAGGTAACAACCTCAACAAGCTCTAACTAACTATGACTTGACCAAATCACATGGTCCTTAATACATGCATGCAGATGGTAGCTAAGTTAAACATACTATTTTATTTCAGCAAGATCCTGAAACAGACGCAGATAGTCTCTGCAAGTATTCAAATATATATACTCCACAAAGACAAATATTCAAATACACCCTAAGCACCAGCGGTGTTCGCATTTCACAGTAATACAATCCGTCGGAGATCCATGCTCCACGTAACACACACCTGGTAAGCTCGTAGAATAGACTGACCGAACTGACAGTAATATTCAGCTAAGTGAAAAAATGCAACAGATAACCTGCGGACTTAAAACAGAGTTATAGCTAACTCACGACAACATCCCCGAAGTCGTACAACATCAGACAACGATATTTGCTGGCACAACTATGATCATCACCTGTGCCTCAGCTCTCTCTGCAAGAGTAAGAATTGAGAAAGGATAAATGGAAATTTTCCCGACAAATCACAGTGTTACCAGTCCAAAAATTTAAGGTATGCCCTGGTCAGTTCTGAGGATCACTGACTCATTTCAAATTTTAGTTGGAAGTTATATCAACAATAAGGAATGAAAAGCTCGTATTGAAATAAATTTTTGGACAATTCATACTGTCTTACCGACTTCTTTTTCCTACCTTTTCAGAATTTCTAACTCCCGTCCATATTTGGAAAGATACACGCATGTATTATTGTCTCAAATCATTGGGTAAATCTTCCATCCAAGTGAAGTCATCCAAATCTGTTAAATTGTATTTCCTAATGTTTATATAATCTTTTTGTTGACAGGCTAATGTTTATATAATCTTGTATGGCTTACAGTAGTCTTCTCAATATTTAGATTGATGAACTTGAAAATAAGAATAGAGTTTGGCCTATCCAGATGTAAATCAACGGCAATAAAGTGTGCTAGCTATATTGTTAGGACCTCCATTCATGAAAAATGGTGGTGTACATGTTCTGTCCAGTATGGCTGGTCTAGAAACTTATTTTGAAATCTCTGGAGTCCCATAGATCAATATTTAACATGCTCCGTCTAATTTAGAAATGACAACCAATGTAAAAAGAAGATAACTGGGAGAAAATGACACAAAATTAGTTAACATTATTCCTGTATTTACCTGCGATGTGACATCCCTGTAATAGTCTCTATACAACCATGCTGCAAGATACAGGAACCGACCACAACACTACAGACTAATAGTGTTGGCATATGCAAGATACAGCAACCTTGTATCGTCAGATTTGAACTGGGTCACGAAACTCATGAAGCTGCATAACATGAACATAAGAGAATCAGAGAAATGAAACAGTATTAGTAGGATATTAAAACCAAGACTGGTCTGAAGGAAGAAAAAACTTACTTGTTTCCACCAAGACATCCCTGTACACAATATTTTTTGTGCTTTTTCCTGTGGGATCTATGTCTTTATTTGGCATGGCTAAAATCCGAGTGGTCTGCCTTGACACGCCCCTTGACAATGCAACATAAAGCTGGCCATGCGAGAATACAGGCTCGGGTAGATAAATACCAACTGTTGGAATGGTTTGCCCCTGGGCCTTGTTAATGGTCATTGCGAAACTCAACCGGATTGGGAATTGTTTCCTCTTGAACTTGAAAGGAAGTGATATGTCTTCTGAGGGTGACAAAGGGATCCTCGGTATGAAAACTCTAGTTCTAGCATGTTGTCCACCAACAATCTCAGCGTCGATTGCATTATTCTGGAATGCTCTAATCATCAATCTTGTTCCATTGCACAACCCGTTGTGAGGATCGAGATTTTGGAGAAGAATGACAGGACAATTGACTTTGAGTTTCAAAGCATGCGGGGGCATGCCATTTGGAGTGATAGAGTTTAGATAGTCAATTGTGTAGTTATTGCGTGCATCATCCTCGACAGAGTCAAAGCTATAATATATCTTTTCTTGGCCAGGAAACCTTTCAATCATCTTTGTGTTCAGACCATCCACATGCTCATTCTTGGTTGAAAGAATGGCCCGGGCGCTCATGTACGATCCAGATGCTGCGTTCACATGAAGCGATGGAAAGATATCTTCAATAAGCTTGTTCATTGGTTCTTCGGTGGGAGTGTAAGGAATGACAATGTCATCCGGCATACGCACGTAATCACAACCGATCGTCTCCTCTGTTCCATTGCCAATTCTCAGAAGGTAACTGGAGAACCATTGGTCCGTTTGTGCCCTCATATTACGCTTGAGGTGTATCTTCCTAATCTGCCCCCATAAATAAGATTTTTGTAGTGTAGCATCGGTAATCTGTGCTCTTGTCCCACGTGTTACCACTGGAAGGACCTGCCTAAAATCTCCGCCAAACACCACGACCTTCCCACCAAAAGGCAAAGCACATCCCATGATGTCCTGTAGGGTCCTATCAAGTGTCTCCACTATTTGACGCTTCGTCATGGCAACTTCATCCCAGATTATCAAAGATGCCCTACGGAGCAGCTCTGCGGTACCACTCTGCTTGGTGAAATTGCAAGTGCTGTTGTCTGTGAGCCTAATTGGTATTTTAAACCTGGAGTGGGCAGTGTGTCCACCGGGCATGATTGATGCTGCTATACCGGATGTCGCTGTTGCAATAGAAATTTGTCCCAAGGAACGGACCTTAGCAAGGTGTGCCTTGTATAGATATGTCTTCCCTGTGCCACCCGGACCATCCACAAAGAAAATCTTGCTCTTGTTGTTGAGGACGTGAGATAGGATTTCATGAAAGCCAGCACATTGCTCGGGGTTCAGAGATGTAAACATATTTATATCTTCTTTGTCAAAAGGGACGGACAACTCCTCTTGAACCTCTCTCGGATGACCATTGGAAGAGTTGTCATCAACAAGATCCAAATCCGGGAGGCCATAACTTTTAATATCCTTCCCCATCGAATGCACCAGATTCGCAATGTCTCTAAGGACCATCTGCTCAAGTACAACCTAGTTGGACTGGTTACAACGGTAGTCCTCGGACATTGACTCAAGGTGCTTTTCCCACAATGATCGGATTTCGGTCACCTCGCAGTTAACAAGAATGGTTGCAAAAAGCCTTCTTAGAGCATATGGCATTTGGAATGTCGCAGACTCAGTCAAGCAGTCATCAAGTGACTTGTCGGTCTCTATGAGACCTCTTTGCTCACACGATAGTCTGAACGTCGAGCATGTATTGCCATTTACTGTTTTCAAATCCTCATATGATGTTGCACCCCTTACATGATTCATGAGCACTCTCAGGAAGTATCTCTCACCTTCTGCAGGATGTGCATAAACAATTCTTCCAACCTGCCCCCGCCCCTTTAGTTTTCTTCTCTGCCACTTCTTTGTACCCTTATTCCACCGATAGAATTCTGGAAACTCCTTGTACAAGAAATTCCTCGCATAAGGATCGACATCGTTCATCTTGAAATATTCAGTGAGCATGGTACTGGAAGAAGAGGGCCAATTGACGACATCATCTAGATTATCGCCTTCTTTGAATGTGACGGGCTGCATGTCTTCCAAATGAAGCCGAAGTTGAAGAACAGCGGGAGAGACACCATACATTGGAAAAGCGCAGAGTCTGTAGATAGACTCCGGCGGTGACACGAATCTAGCATCTCTGTACTGCTTAATCTCATTGATGACTCCATTGTTGTCTACTGCTGGATCGACTGAGAATGAGGCACGATCATGTCCTTTATAGATGTACTTGAATAAATATTTAACTGCCTTGATGCTAGAGCAAGCCTCAACATTCATGTGGCAGTTGTACCGCATAAGAAGACCAGGGTTGTATGGAACAACCCATCTATTATCCAGTTCTGCCCCTCTGACGTTGACTTGACGACCATCCGCCCTTCTCCTATAGATAGGATATGAGTCCTTTCCTTGCTGCGTAGCATCACATAACTGCCGAGGATAGCGAAATCGACATTCACCATCTATCATGCAAGGGCAATTTTTCTTGAGAGCACCACATGGTCCGTGGAGCATATGCTTGACCACAAGAGCATGCAGTACAGGATATTTGTCCTTGTCAGGAATTTCTGCTGATATCACCTTATCATATGAATCTGGGTTTGTTAGCTTGCTATCCGAGCGTATGATCAGAAGCATGTGCTCATGTGGAAGCCCCCTCTTTTGAAACTCAGTAACATGGACATATGCAGCAACCACACCGAAGTACTTTTTCTTGATCAGTAGATCTTTCATGCTTCGCAACTTGGCCCTATATACTCTCGCCACAAGGTCAGGACGGTCCTGTGGTGTCTGCCCGGCTTCAAGTATGCATGTAATCTCCTCCCAGTGTGGGTTGCAAGTCATGGTGATAAAGTAATCAGGCTTCCCAAACCTTGATACTATCGCCATAGCATCAAGAAATCTTCGCTGCATGTCTCGATCACCTCCAGGAAAAGTACGTGGTAGCACGATTCTTTTGCCGGCCTGAGAACCACGTGTCTCGCCGGCATCGATGGTGTCAACAACACCCTTCGCAAGAAAGATACGAAAACAACATTCTCTAGTAAAGGAAATGGTTTATATTGAAAATGCTAGCTTCTTCGTATGCATGGAGAGTTAGTGGAGATGGAGAACTTTATGATACCTGGTATAGATCTGCACGAATTAGTTTTTGATTCTTTGGCTTGGAGTAGAAATCAAGCCTCATGGTCTCCACCTTGATATACATGTCGACAGCCCATTGCTGTAACCCACGCGCACCGAACAATATAATGTTAAATAGATGTTTCCTCACTTGTAGCTTGAAACAGTAGTACTCCCTTGGGCTGACATATTTTCTGGACCCTCCAACGTCACCCTCCTCATGGCCCTCTTCATCATCTGCAACACGATTCAAATAGTGCTTAAGCATCAATCTCAACTAATAATGAAGACTTGCATAGAGATAATTACCTTCGGCCTCATCTTAATTTTGTTCCACATCAGCATGTGTAGTATGATCTGGAACTTGCAAATCTTCATCCTCGGTGCCATCATCGTTCTCTTGAATGACGGAAGCTGGTACAGCCGGAGATGGTACATGATATGGCATCCAACGGTTCCACCCCGCCTCCCCTCCTGGGAAGAATAACGGATACGCCAAAGGATCATAGCAACCATAGTATGCTCTGATAAATATAGGGCGGTCTACTTTGCCGTAAACGACAACTTGCCTATCAAAAGTGTTCTGCGGGTCGCTTCCTTCAACCCACATCGCGGCCACCTGGGAAGTTGTTGGGGCATTATACCTTCGCTGATCCAGCCTTATATCCGTGTTAAGTGAAATCCGATATTCAGCTAAGTTTGGAACAGAGCCAATGCTCTTAAAAATCTGAACATATGGATTCTTCTCTAGTATCTTCAAAATTAGCCTTATGATATTTATATCAAGATCTGGAGAGCGCTTCACTCTATGTTCCAATGTTTCATCTGTATCATAGATGTAGAGCTGGAGATGCCTAGGTCCTTGACTACCAGGTACCAGATCATCCATTTTATGATACAATGCTCCTTGTGCTCGAAATGTATATACGCCAGTCCCCGCCGCATTGCTGACATTCTTATCAAGAGTGACTCCAAGGCTTGTGAAAGAGAAGTGTGTGTTGAAATATCGTATGTGCTTTCTGAAATATTTTGCATCCTCATCCACTTGGCTTGTAAACAACCGATGCAACTCTCGAGGAACTTCAGGTATAACTATCTTCACCTTTCCTTTTCTGCAACAGAAAGCGGGACCCTCATACTGGAGCTTCATTGCACCACACCATTGACAGTCATTGACTGGCTTTAAAACATGATGCTTGGTCGGCAGATTGTGGTACACAAAGTCATAAGGATCATCATCCCGAGTGTCCTTACTCGGAGAAACATTTTTGTTCACTTGGTACGATTCAAACACATCCACTGCCAAGACATAATAAGTAGGAATAACATTAGATGCACCAAAGTTGGAATATCAGAATGCCCAAAAGAATAGTTTTACTTAGGTGTATAAGTTACCTGTGCCACTAAAAATCCTACACTCCTCGTCATCATCATGTATGGTGTGTTCCTCTTGTACGGTGTCAAAATTATCTGCATGCAAAACATGTTAAATTGACGTGACATATTAGATAGTGGTAACATTTGTATGTATTAAGGCTTTATGAAACAACGCTCTGATATTCCATTTTACCTTGAAATGTAGCACCCTCTTTACCTGGCTCAAAAATGCCTATGGTATCTGTTTCTTCATTACCGTTTGTGTCACCTAGAATGCAGAAAATAGCATAAATAACCGTTAAATATCAGATCGCAGACACAGAAATTTAACACACAGAGTAGTAAATGATGTGAACATCAGTATAATATGTACATATGGCCAACAATACTTGCTATGTTGTTTTTGGGTGACATGTGTTCCCGAGCCAACTTCTTATACTCACGATTATTCTGCAACCTGACATCTTTATGTTCGTCACTCATTGAAGAGTATCGTTCCCTTTCACGCTGTCGTTTCTGCTTAGAGGTTTGACGTTGTCTATTCTTCTCAGCATAATGACACTTTTCAGCGAAGCTCTCTTGCCCATGAAACCATGCAGATGTGGACACATTCTGCCTTTCCTCGACGAATTTCACATCTCCCATGTATGTGAAATTACTGTGTAGCCAATCACTACCATCTTCTCTAAGCATAATTGGCGCGCATGTGGGCGTGGTAAATTCCCTGGTCAACCCGGAATATGCAGATCCAATCTCCCCAATACCTAAAGTAGATAGTAATGGTACATAGCTTGCAATGTCAGCATACTCGCTAAAAAGCAGAGTATTGAGAAGGTTTATGTGAATGTTTGATATTCTTACTGTTGGAATTATGCCCTAGAGGCAATAATAAAGATGTTATTATTATAATTCTTGTTCATGATAATGTTTATATTCCATGCTAGAATTGTATTAAGCGGAAACTTTAATACTTGTGTGGTTTATGAACAACACCGTGTCCCTAGTACGCCTCTATGGACTAGCTCATTGATTAATGATGGTTAAGGTTTCCTAATCATAGACATGTGTTGTCAATTAATAATGAGATCATATCATTAGGAGAATGGTGTGATGGACAGACCCAAATAAAGCAGAGCAATTAGATCGTGTCATCGTGTTCATCTTTGCGAAGCTTTTCCTATGTCATGTATTGTATTCCTTAGACCATGAGATAATACAACTCCCTAGTATCGGAAGAAAGCTTTGAAGTCATCAAACGTCATCCTATGTGAGGGTGATAATAAAGGTGTCTCTCAGGTGATCAGAAAGTACTTGTTGAGTTGTATGTATCGAGATGGAATTTGTCCCTCCCAAGTCGGAGAGATATACTTCGGGCCCACTCGGTAATCGATATCAACACCGCTTGCAAGCATGTGGTTAAGGAGTTAATCACGAAGTGATATCGGATTACGGAACGAGTAAAGTACTTGCTGTGAACGAGATTGAACTAGGTATGGTGATACCGACGATCAAATCTCGGGCGAGTAAAATATCGTGTGACGAAGGGAATACATATACGGGATTAATTGAATCCTGACATCGTGGTTCATCCGATATGATCATCGATGAATATGTGGGAGTCAATATGGGTTTCCAGATCCCGCTATTGATTATTGATAGAAGATCATGTCTGCATATTCTCGAACCCGTAGGGTCACACACTTAACGTGCATCGACGCTAGGATAGAATGGATAATTGGTTTATGAGTTTTAGTTCGGAGTCTCGGATGAGATCCAGGACGTCACGAGAGATTCCGGAATGGTCCGGAGAATAAGATTCATATAAAGGAAAGCAGTTTTTTTTTTGGATTCCGGAAAGGTTTCGGAGTTTATCGGTATTGTACCGGAAGGTTCTAGAAGGTTCCGGAGTGGGACCAACGTGGGCCCACTTGATGGAGGCCTGCGTGGGCCTAAGGGGAAGTGCCCTGGCCGCCCTGGGCCAGGCGCACAAGGCCCCTAAGGCCCAGCCGGCCAGCCCAAGGGGAAACCCTAAGGGAGTCTTCAAAGAAGGAAGGGGGGAAACTTGCCCCCCACTCTTCCTACTCCAAGTCGGCTAGGGTTTGGGGAGAGGCCAAGCTGGCCTTGGCCGGCCACCCCTCTATATATAGGGGGGCAAGGGCGCAGCCCTCTCTCACCCCAACCAAAACCCTAGCCGCCAACTGCTGCCCTCCCTCTCTCTCTCTCGCGACTGCGCATAGGCGAAGCCCTGCCGCAGAAACTCTCCACCATAAGCACCACACCGTTGTGCTGCCGATCCAATCTATCTCTCCACCATACTTGCTGGACCAAGGAAGGAGGAGACGTCGCTGCACCGCACGTGTGCAACTCTCGGAGGCGCCGCCACTTGCGGCGTAGGATCGGATCGGATCGCGAGGAGGAGACGGCGAGTACGACTACGTCAACCACGTTCTCTTGAACGTTTCCGCTGTGCGAATCTTCAAGGGTATGAAGATCTCATCTACCTCTCTCGTTGATTACATCTCCTAGATTAGATCTTGGCTTTCTTGTTCGTTGCGTAGGAAAATTTTTGATTTACTTTGCTACGAAACCCTTCACTTACCAGGCGTATGCTGAGATTGGTGATTAATACTCATCGGGCTCTCATATGCACATACCCCTGCAGCCACACATGAAACCATTAAGCCATTGACCATATTCAGGAAATTGACTCAAACCAGGTCTACGTACCAGTTGCATGTGTGTTGGTTATGTTGCTCAATGGGGTATGCTGTGAAATCGGTGAGTCAGACGCTCCAGTAGGCGCATGTACTTTCAAATTAACACCACTCTGGGCTGCAGCCTTCTTTTGTTGGCGGGCAATACGTTGTCTTTGTATATACTCAGCTTTTTTCTCAAGAGGCAATCGAGCATACCAACTTTGACCACTTTGCTGTTTTTGACATGTCTGAATCTGATTAGTTATGTTGCTTGCTAGGTCTGTAACCAGGCCACACTCATCAGAATGCAAAGTAGATGCATTTGGTTGATAAAGGGATACATTACTGCAGCCCACAATAGTGTTACCACCTTAACAATGGAAACATCGATATAGATTAGATTATCGAGAAATATATATGTAAATTAAATAACATGATGTAAAATCTTATCATATACCCGCTGAATGGTTGAGTGAACCATTTCTCAAATTAATTTGAGATGCATAGTCTTGTGGAACAACTGGAGCCAGACCTACAAACGTATTGCAGCATTAAAAACATTAATTTACACATATAATTGCATTCAAGAAACATGCCACCTATACGCTGCGAGTTATGAACATATGACCTCTTGTAGCTGTTCCAAATTGTTGCTGGATGGTTCCCGATTTTCCAATAGATGGTGTATGACGTACTGTGTTATCGACAACTACAGGTGTCGTTGCCAGTTTTTTAAGCTCTCGTGCTTGGCGCCTGCGTTTGGAAATCTCCTCCTTATTTTTTGCGTACCACTCTCTCTTCCTTTGCCTCTCGGCCTCTTTCGGATCTGCATATATGGCACATGTATGGTAATATATTTCCCATAGTAAGAAACCAGTTAAACACAGTGACTGGCTTCATGAAATACCTTTATTTTGGTCGTTTGTTATGTCTTGAAATGGAGTGGGATTGGAGGATGACATGTCCTGAAAATGGTACTGGTGACAGATGAAGACACTTTTAAATCACAAGTAGCATTCATTTCGTAAAATTGGCTGAATGTGTAGTCGAGTTAGATTGACTGAAACCATTAAGCTACATCTTCAGTTACAGAGGAAAAGTACCAAACATAAAAACAGGGTACATTTGCTCTAAGCTAGTCTAAGTGTTGGTTTACACCGTTTGCTCTAAGCTAGTCTGTATTGCGGCTACGCTGCATCAAAGTTAGGGGAAGTGCTGTGATACTGAATTTGAGCGGATAGCGTCAGGTACAGAGGAGATTACCGTCAGGTCGGGCAGGGCAGTGTGACTGCGGCTTCAGCGACGCGTACTGCAGCATTCGGCGACCGGCGCGTCCGGCTGACGGCTCGACGGACCTTGCAGCGTGCGGCGTGCGCGGACCACCGGTGACGTGTCTCTGCGGCATGCGCTGAGTACCGGCGGCGTGCGGTGTGCGCGGCGCGGCGGGGCGGCGTGCGCGGGGGCGGAGATCCGGCGTCGTGTGGCGGCGGCGTCCGCCTACGCGCGAGGCGTGCGCGGACCTTGCAGCGTGCGTGAACCACCGGTGGCGTGGGTGGAGAACTGACGGACGGCTATGCGTAGGGGCGGACAGCTCTGCAGGGGGCGTTGGGGTGTTCGTGGGCTGGTCGTGCTTTCCTTTTTTTAACAGGCGGCAGTTTGATTGTTATTAGGACGTCTAACAATGTTTTAGTGCTAACCTTAGCCGGTGGATTAGCTGATTGGATGGCTTAGATTGTTTGGATCTGCCGCTCTGGGCTTTTTTATATTAGTGGAGAAGATCCGGCGTCGTGTGGCGGCGGCGTCCGCCTACGCGCGAGGCGTGCGCGGACCTTGCAGCGTGCGTGAACCACCGGTGGCGTGGGTGGAGAACTGACGGACGGCTATGCGTAGGGGCGGACAGCTCTGCAGGGGGCGTTGGGGTGTTCGTGGGCTGGTCGTGCTTTCCTTTTTTTAACAGGCGGCAGTTTGATTGTTATTAGGACGTCTAACAATGTTTTAGTGCTAACCTTAGCCGGTGGATTAGCTGATTGGATGGCTTAGATTGTTTGGATCTGCCGCTCTGGGCTTTTTTATATTAGTGGAGATTAGTGGAGATGTTGACAACCCAAGGTGAAACTTTTCAAAAATTCGAAATTTAAATTCATGCGGGCATTTGACCAAACACCCTGTGGGCAAAAATCCAGAAAATCGCGTTCACTGTAGATGACGCCGCCGCCGTACGACTTAGCCCGCGTGGCAGTACCCGACGACACCCAGCCCTCTCCGCTGTCGAACCCGCACTGGAGCAAGCCGGACCCCGGCCGATGGACGGTGGAAAAGGTGCCTCCACTGCCTCCGTGTCACCCGACCAGTACGCATGCGAGGAGACCGTTGCTGAGGTCATCGAGCGACGCCAGCCCACCAGCGGAGGAGCCGCGTCACCCACGACCCGCCCCCGTGACCCAACGGCATCGCCAGAGCCGCCGCGCCCCGGAATTTTTCCCGCCAGACTCACTTCGAAAACCCTAGCTCCCGCTCTCTCCCGTCCCTATAAATAGGCCCCCTCGACGCCACAGAGCACCACACCACCGGAGCACAACACCCCAGCCTTTCTCTCTTCCTCTCTCCCTCGGAAACGTCCGAGTTCTGCGAGCGTGCGCCGCCGCGTTCTGGAAGATTCCGACCGCCGTTGGAGCTTTTGCTGGTGCAAGGTGGAGGAGCGGAGTAGCCGCCGTCGATCTGCATCCCCGCCATCGAGTTCTTCTTCCCCTACGTCGAGCTGCGCCGTCGAGCCGTACACCCGCCATCGCCGGTGAGTCCCTGCCCGTGCCCGAGGTAGATGACGCCCGAGCGCCGTTGGATTAGAATCCAACGGCAGCATACCGATTCGGGATTTTAAGTGGCCTGACCGGTAGGCCCCACTGTCAAGTTTAAATTCGGAAAAGCCTCCCGCCCGGCGAAACGGTATTTGGGCCGGCCCGTTCGGAAACCCCCCCCCCCCGGTGTGGCCCAGTTCCCGTTAGAATTCGACCCGTGATTATTTTTATTTTTCCCGCCCGATTTGTAATTAGTTTCACATATGAATTTCGAATTTAAATTCCAGGAGATTTAGAAATCTGTTTCTAACAAATAAATATTCATTGGAAAGCTTAGGAAATAATCTAGCCTCTGGAATCATTCTTAATCCAATTTGAGTTAGTGATTTAATTTAAGAAGCATACTTCGACCTAGCCTTATTAATCTTAGGAAAATTTTAGAAACTTGTTTAAGCCTTCTAAAATTTTGAAACTTAGTTTATGAACACACTAATCAACTTATCTACTGGTTATTACAACCCTTACAACTTAAAACCTTGTTAGTGCCATCAACTAACTTCTAATCAAATCTTAGTATGTAGCATAAAATGATAGATTTCATTACCTACTTAGTTTGATAATTACCCCCACTAACAATTTACTTAATTAATCACTCTCCTCTTGAAATAGCCCTAATACCCCTGGTTTCATACCAATGCTAAGAAAGTGAACAACACATGGCACATGGTAGAAAATCCAACTTGCACACTTAATGGAAACTTGGAAGAAAACTTGCAAACCAACTCAATAAAATTCAACATGACTACTATTGTTTGAAAACAAGTATGTGTGCTTGGAGTGTTGTTGATATTGTTTAAGTGATTGTGTGCATTGTGTTTATTCGTTATTAGACGCTAGTGTTGCTGAAGAGGATATTGAGGGGGGGATTTTATCAAGAAGAAGAAGACTATTTAGGACACTTTGCCAACCAAGGCAAGCCATCTTTTGAATCCTCATACTCCAAATGCCTAGTTTTTCTATTGCATTCTACTTGTTTCTAAGTAAATTGCATGATTGAATTGCTACTTTAGAATGATAGTTGTGTAGTGATATCTTGCTTAGCAAGAGTATCAAGCTGAGTTTATCCTACCCTATTTAGTGGTATCATCACTCAATGTAGTTGCTTAGTCGCTAATAAAATTGAGGTCATCTATAAGGGGAACCCTATTTGAAATTGGTGACTTGAACTTGGAAACTTGAATTGGAGACTTCTCCTACATGATGGTTTTATGAAGGAAAATAATCTTGACTAAGGACTATTGAAAGTGCAAACTTTGTTTCCCTCAGATTTTGTGTGTTAGATAACAACATTAGTGATAATAATTGTGTGCTAAGATTTGCAGGTTTTTCATTTGAAGAAATGCCAGGCCGGATAATCTGGCCAGGGGTGGCCGGATAATCCGCCCCCTCTGGGCTGGCCGAAAAACGGCTAAGGACTTATCGCGGCGTCACCCAGATAGGGGGGCCGGATATTCTGGGTAGGGGCCGGATAATCCGGCCAGCCGGATATTCCGCCCCAGACTTGGCCGGATATTCCGCCCTCCCCCGTGGGTGGCTGAAATTCTGCTAAGGACCTGGCGCGGCGTCACCCAGGTAGGGGGGGCGGATATTCCGGCCAGGGGCCGGATTATCCGGCCAGCCGGATTATCCGGCCCAACTTTGGCCGGATTATCCGCCCCTCCAAGTCAGCAACGGCTACATTTTGGGAGGGGCTATAAATACCCCTCCCCTTCTTCAACCTCAAGCTGCTCGAGCTGTGAAGAAAAGACCCCATTTTGGAGCCACCAAATTAGCAAGATCTCCTCCCTCAACCCACCAAAGTCGTTGATCTTTGGAGAATCGAAGGAGAAGGCCTTGATCTACATCCTCACCAAAGCGATTTGATTTCCCCTCTCATTTGCTAGAGGGCCCTTTGGTCTTGGGTTCCCTTGTGTCCCTTGACCTTGTTTGTGTGATTGAAATCTTGATACTTGTTGATTGAGATCTTTGTGGTGCTTGGGAGCCTCCAATTCAGTTGTGGAGTTGTGCCCCAAGTTTTGTAAAGGCCGGTTCCGCCTTGAGGAATCCCTTAGTGGAAAGTGAGCTAGGCCTTTGTGGCGGAAGCTTGCACCGGAGAATAGGGTGAGCCTTTGTGGCGTTGGTTAGGCCTGTGTGGCAACCACACCCCTCCAACGTAGACGTACTTCCCCTAAAAAGGAAGGAACTACGGGAATTACATCCGTGTCTCCGTGTGCTCCACTCTTGGTTACCTCTATCCTTTATTACCTTTACTACTTGTATCTTGCTTAGCTTGCTAGTTGACATATAGGTAAATTCACCTTAGTTGCATATCTAGAGAATTTACCTTTGTGTCAAGCCTAAATTGAAAAAGAACTAAAATTTGAGTAGCACCTATTCACCCCCCCTCTAGGTGCCCATACGATCCGTTCAATTGGTATCAGAGCCTCGGCTCTTTATTCGGGCTTAACCGCCTAAGAGTATGGACACCTCTCCGAGTGAGGGCTCGGGTCAAGTTTCCATGGGTGAGTTCAAATCTTTGGAATCATCCATGGCTTCCATGACAACTCAAGTAAATGAGCTGCGTGAAATGATAGCGCAACTCTTGCAAGCTAAAAATGCTAATGCTCCTCCACCTCCGGAAAAACCCGCTACTCCACAAGTGGAGAATGTGGGGATAGAAGAGGAGGGTGCCGATAAAAATGGCGATGCTAAGTCTTCCTCTAAGGGCGACGGGAAAGGTGAATTCCCTCATTGGTATTCACCCGACCCGCCGGTTCCTCATCCTCATATTAACCATAGAGGAGATCCACCTAAGCTTGATGCATTAAATTTTGGTCAATGGCAATATCAAATGATCTCTCATATGCGCAGTTCTTGCATCGAGCTTTGGAGGATCGTTGAGGAAGGATTCAAGGCCGTGGATCCCCACAACATGACAAGAAGAGAGACGGTCGATAGCCAACTCAATGCTACCGCTCTTCACATGATTCAAGTCGCCGTGGGATCCAAGGACTTGCCTCACATCCAACACTTCTTCACCGCCAAAGAAGCTTGGCAAGCGCTCTCCGATGTCTTTGTTGGCAATGAGAGCATGAAGAAAACAAGATATATTGCCTTCTCAAATCAAGCGGAGGGTTTCTTCATGATGGATGGTGAGGACCATCAAGAAATGTATAGAAGACTCAAGACCATTGCTACCACCTTCAAGAACCTCGGTGCTCACCATATTGATGATGAGTGGATCAAGATGAAGTACATTCTTGCTCTCACTCCATATGAGCCCGCGGATATAAAGAGTGTTCAAGGAAAGCACAACTTCAATGAGATGACCTCCAATCAAGTGATGCAAGAAATTCAAGCCTACAAGGTTTCCGCACAAAATGCGGAAGATGCTCGTGCCCGTGCCATAGGGATGCAAAGAAGCTCCAATCTTGCATTGAAAGCAAGTGTGGTTGAGAAAGAGGTTCCTCTTCAAGCAAGTATTGAAGCAAGGCTAGAGATGTGTCCCGAGGACATAAGGCATGAGTACAATGAGCATATGGCCTTCTACGGAAAAACCTTTTGGGTTGATCCACACAAGGCTAAAGAAGACAATCAAAGAAGAAGCAAGTCAAGTGGCTATCAAAGGAATGACAACAATGGTCAAAGGGTGAGGACTTGCTACAATTGCAATGATAGATTTCACTTCGTTGCCGAGTGCCCTTATGAGAAGAGAGAAGACCATGGTGGAAAGCTCATACTCAAGAACAAGACCAAGTCACCATCCAAGAAGCCTTTTGTGAAGAAGGGTGGACCAAAGAGGAAGCAACCAAAGTTTGTGTTCTTGACTCAAGAAGAGTACTCCGCAAGTGAGAGTGATGAAGAAGAAACCACAACTAGTGAGATGGCCGCAATGGCAACCACCTCCACTTCCTCCACATCACTCTTTGAATCCCTTAGTGGAAAGTGAGCTAGGCCTTTGTGGCGGAAGCTTGCACCGGAGAATAGGGTGAGCCTTTGTGGCGTTGGTTAGGCCTGTGTGGCAACCACACCCCTCCAACGTAGACGTACTTCCCCTAAAAAGGAAGGAACTACGGGAATTACATCCGTGTCTCCGTGTGCTCCACTCTTGGTTACCTCTATCCTTTATTACCTTTACTACTTGTATCTTGCTTAGCTTGCTAGTTGACATATAGGTAAATTCACCTTAGTTGCATATCTAGAGAATTTACCTTTGTGTCAAGCCTAAATTGAAAAAGAACTAAAATTTGAGTAGCACCTATTCACCCCCCCCCCTCTAGGTGCCCATACGATCCGTTCAACTATGGAATGTATTTGAAAAATGATAATAAGTGATGTACCATGTGAGCCAACCATTACCGTACGACCACATTACCCCTAAATGGGAAGGGGCTTAGTCCGTAGCTTGTTTACCCTAGTATGGGAGACCTTGTATCATCCTTTATAGAAGTGCACCGTGCGCGGGTACTTCATAACCGGGTAGAAATTTCCATTCATGCAGCATACTGTAACGGGCAAAACTAGAGATGCCGGAACGGAGATGTCCGTGTCTCGGGCTCTAGGAAAGGATCCTATACTAGAGTGAACAAGTGAAAGAGTTTGTTTGATTATCTGAACCTCGCATACTCAGTGTATGACGATCCGTGGATCCCTCCCGGCAGATGTATCAAATCTTGTGGGTAAAGTGTACCCCTCTGCAGAGGTTTCAAAACTATTCGAATAGCCGCGTCTGCGGTCATGGACAGTTGGCAAGCTATACTTGACTTTTGTCAAGAATGTTAACAACTTATGATGAACTTGATGAATGACTTGATTTGACATTGATGTTGACCAACACTTGAAGTTCCTCTTTAGACTGAACTTAGAGAATTAAATCTTCTTCTCTACTAATGAACATTATTGGGAAACAAAACTAGCTTTTGCAAACAAACCTAGTGCTTAGTCCACCATATCAACCTTGCATATCTACTTCATCATTTTGTTTATAAGATGGTTTGCGAGTGCATCCAATGTACTCATGGCTGTGTCCCTGGCTATCAACTTGGCCAGACTATGGGGAAGATTACCCGGAGGAAGGATATGAAGAGGAGTACCAGAACTAAGATCATCTCTTGAGTCGCCATTGCCTGTAGGGTGAAGGCATGGACCCGAAGACGTTATTTCCGCTGCTATATTGTGTTGTAATATGAACTTGGTCACTATGACCATTTGAATTTGAACTATTCGTATTGTAATGTCTATGGAACTGGTTACCAACTACGTTATGTGTATCACAACAATGATTCTGGGATTGTGGTGGAATGCATAACGGGCACTTTGAATTTCTGGAAATTCGGGTGTTACACGCCGGTAGCTCATTCCACGACACAATCACCTCCCCATCGCCAGATCCTTCACCGCCGCCCGCCGCTAGCCCTCCCCGACAGTGCCTTCTCCTAAATAAAATGGCCTCCATGCGAATAAATAAAATGGAGGGCTTTTCCTCGGCATGAACATAAGTATGACCGCGAGCAGTCGTTCCCCCTCCCTGGTATTTTGTTCTATCTTCTTGGCACTCAACATAGTCGTTTGGTATCAGCGTGTATGATTCCACCGCACCTCTTCTCTTCTAGAAAGGTTAGGTTGCGTGGTGGAGTCTTGGTATGGGCGCTGGGGTCGTCGTACCGTGCCTTGGCTTCCCTTTTGGAGCTACATAAATTTTCATTTTTGTGCCACATCCTAATTTCCTGTATATGACATATTTCGAATAAATATACAAGGAGGTGTGCATTCTAAAAGTATAGTTATGATAACCGAGATAATCTAACATAAAAATTTAAATTATGAAAATGAGTCCAAAACCTCAAATTTTAACTCATGCAAACATATATGTGTGAACGCAAGCATGAATACAACTAAATTCAAAGACACAAAATTAAGAAAGGGACCTAATAACTCCTGAGTCGCATCTGAAGAAGTGCTTTGTGTATTTTTAGTTGACACATCCCAAGATTGTTGACATAGCCGCATGATTGTCGATAGCAAGGAACCGGGGCTGTGCTTGTTAGCCGCTTGCAGCAATCGAAAATGGAAGGGTTGGGTACAAACGATTTAGTACGAGGAGATACACGACCGGTTGTATCCTTATTAGTTGCCACCTCACACTTAGTACTAGAGCTACTTTGAGATGAGTGTTAAGTGTTAGGTGGACATCCGATGAGGGGCCACTCGGGAGAGACTATGTGGCCCGGTCATATAGAATTATTTCCCTTGAGGGAGCCTCATCACTGTTAAAGATCTCTCACATGCAAGTTTTTCCCTTGTGCGGCAAAGCTTACGGCAAAGCTTACGTGGGGGCGGCCGATTAGAAATGGTCTGATGATGGACCTCTCTAAACTAATACTAAGCATGTATTCAACACATATTTAAAAAGAGCATCTCTAGCGGCCAAGGGAGAACGACGACCTATTGATTGATGCAGATACCGGGGCTTTGTTCCCTTTTCATTAAAAAAACCCTTACGGAAACTATTTCCATTTCGTATTGTATATTCTCACTGAGGGAGAACACTTAACGACAGAAGACGATATGGTTGCGAATGGACGGGGAGGTGCATGCACTGCTGTGATATGGTGCCATACAGCCAAGAAACCCACATGCAATATCATTCATATTGAGCAGAGTGCGTCATCACATCATGTGTGCTGACGATGGTGGAGTAGTGGAAAACACAAAAGAACAACAAATTGTTGCTTAATTCTGTGTTATTCTGAAAATTGTCAACTATCTCGATGCGACATTTAGCTTAATCTTCATTATTTTGCACATATTGTTTTACAAGTAAGGGTAGTTCCATACAACTGGACTTAAGAAAAGCCGTAATGTATACCTGTAGAATACGATATGTGCGGCCGGGTCTCGAACCGATTTATTCTTAGTATTATCCAGTGACACAGTTTTATAATCTTTCGTTGGATGTGGGCAGTTGGTCCGCCAGGCTATACTCAGTCAAACAAATTACGGGTCCTCCATTAGTTATTTTATCCGAAGGTGACAGCACAGCTTGGTCAGTTCGACATATATGTCCAATTTAGCTCGCTGTCTTCGGGCAGACTGGAGACTTGAGTTGGCTGGGTCTTGGGAAAATAATGACTACCAGCCTGAAGTGAGATTCCAGTACTTGCCGGATCGGTGGCTAGAGTTTTAATGGCACAATGTCTCGGGGCGGGTAAGAAGGTGCAATTCGTTCTCCAAATTGAGTTTTCATGGTACGCGTAATGAGACATAATATGCATCAATGATGGTATAGGAGATTCCTGGTATTGGAAGATGTCCACGTAGCTCCTCTGAGTAAAGCCATTCTAGGTCACATAGTAGTTGTTGCCACCATACTTACACTCTTCAAAATATTTTATTTGACTCTCGCACTTGGTCCGTCAGGTCTCATATACTATACCGGATAAATTATGTGCATGTTACCCTCGAAGCACGTTGACCTAGAGATTTAATATTGATACATTATTGTCCGCTGACAATTCGGAAGCAAGTTACCAACGAATGATTCACTTGTAACATTTCAGATTCTTTTAACACAAACCCAATATATAGCAGATCATCCAATCCAAGTAGTCTAACATAGAATCTTAAATTGTCAAAAAAATACTTATATGATATGCTAGTTTGCTTAATTTATGTTTCGGGATTGGAGCTGGTGTGTTGGTT
Organism: Dactylis glomerata; assembly: GCA_007115705.1. Lineage (NCBI taxonomy): Eukaryota > Viridiplantae > Streptophyta > Magnoliopsida > Poales > Poaceae > Dactylis > Dactylis glomerata. Next base: position 1,736,301 of record QXEO01000647.1, read on the forward strand.
TTTAGCTTACTCACAAGCTTATCCTCCCTCCTTTGTTAATTTATTCTCTGCCACAATATCGATCACAATCCTACTCTGTAGTGCAGGAAGTCATCGGAAGAAGGTGCACCTTGACTCTCCCAACTCCATCTCATTGCCTTTCAGGCATCAGAGTTGGAGCAATTCTCTACTACTTGGAACCTTACTTTCTATGTCGAAAATGTGAAGTTCTAGAAAAGCGATCTTTCATCACCATCACAGGTAATATCATCTATGACGAACATGATTTTTCATCATAGGTGGTTTTTTATGAAGAAAGTTATTTTCTCGTAGATGTGGTGCACATATAAGACAAAAACAATTGCCATAGAATAGCTCAGCACGCAACACATAAATGCTAACATGTTACTTAGCTCCCACATGTTGACGTTAAATCTTGTACCACATCATCATCTTATGTGGAAAGTGGCAACCCGTTCAAGGCAAAAACAAACTAGTATAAAATATCATCTTATGTCTCTAGTTTTGAGTGATTACTTGTTCATGTCAATGGTGATATAGTTCGTTTGATGGTTGCATACATATTTGCTATCTTCTATGATTGTCTTATGTATGTTGGGGGATTGCATAAGGTTGTCACTGCTGGATTACCTTGGAGGAGAACTGATGTTGGATTACCTTGGAGGAGGTAACATGTGTGCCCGAATTTGATATCACATACATATGGGGATAAAGTAATGGGGACCCTAAGCTTACAGCGGTGGTTGTACTTTTAGTCTTAATAATTCTCTTGCTTGTGCAGGTAGTGGCCTTGGGATCAATCACTAGGGATGTAATTACGCATGATATTGATTGCACCTATTTATGGCTCCTCTCTAGAAAAAATATAGACTTATCTTATTCTTAGCTTATGTGATGGTTAGACTTCTCCTTATATAATTTCTTGATTATGCACAAGAGTGGTCTAGGGGTTTTAATCATCAAGTTCTTTACTAGATAGTTGAGAACTCATGCGTATGGATTTTGTAGGATTTTGGGCTTCACTAATTGTGACTACCACGCGAATGAAATAGCTACTTGCCTAGAACACTTCCTCCCATTAGTTACTACTTCCTCACTCATTTTCCAGTACTTTTAGTTAAGTCTTCTAGTTTTAGTTTAGTGCTTACTTTTCTAGTTTAGTAGTATTTCAAGCCTTGCTATCTTAGCTTAGTTGTTTTGCATAATAGCTTGTGTAAGAGGGTTATAGGACCATACAAAATAGAGGTTTACCTTCATCTCCCCATGGGTTTGACACTCTATACCTATCGAAAGGTACCTCTACACTTGTGGCATCTAGATACTTTTCTAGCACCATAGCTGGGGAGCGTAGCACTAAGCTTCTATTTATTGTATGCATTTTTATCTGCTTGTTTTTAAAAAAACAAAAAACAATTAGATAATGGAAGTTTCCATGCCTGCTTTCTCTCTGCTAGAAAGAAGGTCCTTGACTTTTTGGTGAAAATTTATAAAATGTGCAAAGCTTATGTTGGTACTAATGTTTTGGATCAAGGAAATTATGTTGGAGGTGCCAAGGAAGAACATGTGAAGGAGGATAATGAAACACAAGTGGAGGAAGAATGGAGTAGCTACCCATCTCCTAATCCCAACAATGGTAACACTCAAGTTCTCATGAAAACCCCTTCCCATACAATTGCATATAGTGAAGATCTTTATTATGATGAACCCATACTTGATGAATGTTTTGATGTTGATTATTTTCATGGAAAAACATATGATAGTTGGGTGCATAATATACTACTCCCTCCAATTGGAAATAAGTGTCAGTGACTTAGGCTAAACATAGTACAAAGTTTATAGTAAGTCATCAACACTTATTTCCGATCGGAGGGAGTCAACCATGCAATATTTGCCTTTATAGACGAGAGAGGGAATTACCGGCAGACTTGTGGTAGTGAGGAGCGTCACGGTGACACCCTCATGCTGAGCTACTATTGCAACCCACCGGGGCATTAAAGAAGACTCACTAAACGAACAACCATAACCATGGGCACCATAGGAACCCCATAATTGTGGTGCACTGCGGTGACTTGCTAGGTGTGCCACTTTGGCTATGATGGGTGGTTGATGCTGATGACTTGTCCGCAATTAGCCATCTAGAAGATTCTCCCATACACATGTATAAAGAAAGACTAGATCCAAAACTCACTACGAACACATTAGCCCACTGCAGGTTAATTAGCCATTTACATCACGTTGATCTCTGTCTTTCTAGCTACTTTAGTTTACTTGCTTTTACTCAAACACTCGTTTCACTTTTGCTTGGAATCAAAGATAGCCTTACGTATTTTTTGTAATTCTAGATAAGAGCATCTTCGATCGCAGCCGGTAGGCTCTCTTTGGGATCGATATCTTTATTTCAAAATGAGCTACAATACATCATGTACGACATACAATAGGGCAGCTGAAAAAACACCATTTATTGATGAGTTAGAGGCCATATTGCAAAAGCACGAGCATTGTCTATGCAAGAAAATGAACTAAAAAGTCAATTCAATGCGCAGATTGCGTGTCTCTTAGAACGTAAATGGTACCAAATATCAAAATCCCAATTTAATTTGGAAGGATATTTGAAGAGAAGTTACTTCCATAGTGTTGAAAATGGCAAACATCGAAAGAAACATTTTCATTCTATTGCACAAGATGAGGGTACGATCGAAGAGCATGAGCAATTCAAAACTTACATATCAAATTATTATAAAAAACTATTTTTGAGATCCATAAGAATGTAACTTCTCAATGGACGAGTCTCGAAAAGAAGTTTCCCCAAGTTTCCGATAAGGAAACCGCCCACGTTACTGCACCTTATTCACAGGAGAAAGTAAAAAAGGTAGTTTTTCAAATGGAACACAATAAGACCCCATGACCGGTTGGCTTCCGAGCTGAGTTCTACCCAAACTTGTGGGAGTTCATTAAGTTGGAACTGCTAGAATTGTTCAGCATTCTTCATGCTAGACCTACTAGAATTATACTGCATATGAACTTTTTCTTCTAGCAACCTAAAGGACGAGTCTTGCAGTGATTGGATTATTTCCAATCAAGCTTCTTTTGACAAGGATATATTGTATAAAATAAATATTGACTGGCCAAGTGAAATGTTGTTTCCCACCCTAAAGATCAAGGAGTCTTGGAATTCATGACCTTGAGGTCAAAAACAATGTTCTTCTAGTTAAATGGCTTTTTTAGCTTCTTACCGAGGATGGGGTGTGCAAAACTCTTCTAAAAAGGAAATAAATAGACTAAAGTGCACTATCATAATTTTTTCTGGAAACATAGGGACTCACATTTTTGGGCTAGCCTAATGGCAATGAAGAAATTCTTAACTATTCCCATCTGGTTCGTTCATAATCAAAGATGGCTCAAAAATTAGGTTTTGGGAGGATAAGTGGAGAATATCCAGCTTTATACAACATCTTCCATAACAAAGGCTCTACGATCGCTAAAGTGTGGAGTCCCCCACACCAAATGTGACGTTCAGAACAGATCTAGTTGGTCCCAAGGTGGCATTATGGAATGCTTTGCTGCAAAATTTTACTTTGGTCCAATTGATGCAAGAGTCTAATGAATTTTGATGGAATTTGCATGAGTGAGAAATTTTGTGTAGACTTCATGTATAGAGCTCTAATCTAGGCAGAGATGTCAGTTGATGATAACAAAAAGATTTGGAAAATAAAGATCTCATTAAATGCAAAAGCTTTTGCTTGGCATCTTTGTAGAAGAGTAATCCTCACCAAAGATAACTTTGTAAAACGCAATTGGTATCAAAGTACTAACTCTTTATTTTTTCATCACAATGAGATAATTAAAAAAATTCTTCCAGTGCAAATTTTCTAGATCTATATAGTCTACATGTAGGTTCTACGTTACATCCAACACGAAGCATTGCTAGGAACGACAAGCACAGAGGATTTGCCGTGAGTCAGATCGGACGGTTGATAACATGCTAGGTGGGGTGATCTGTGTGCTTATGTTTTCTGCTTTCTAATTGGCTGGAAGGAACGACAAGCACAGAGGATTTGCCATGAGTTTAGTGGAAAAGATCTTAGCAAATTAGTTGTGCGAGTTTTAAGAATTTTTTCTGCGAATCTCTTTTGTTGTCCACCGATTTGCCGTAGGTACTATTTATGCTCTCGGCAAATTAGTGGATTTGCCGTAGGTATTTGTTTGCCGTAAGCTTTTATCATGTTTGCCGTAGGTTTTATATTTGCCGTGCATATTTACGTTAGCCTACGGTATACTGTTATTTGCCGTGTGCCCCACTGATATACTCACGGCAAATTAGATTACGCACGGCAAATTGTCTGTTTCCTGTAGTGTTAATATATCTGACAACTTGATAATGGGGTCGATTATAGGTTTAAAATGCTTATTAGGATGGGTGCCGTTATTTTGTCGCTATTTGCTACGTAGAAATGCCAAGATTTTTAATGATAAAAATTCTTGTCAGATCATACAGGTTATCTACTGGTGCACGACATTGCTCTGTTCATGGTCGTCTCTAAAACATCCGAAGAATCATGACATTTTTATAAATGTGTGTCTACATGTGTCTACACGATTAAAGGACACGACGAAGGATATTTTTTACCTAACATGGATGAGTGTGTAATCTTTGAATTGGTTCTCCATCTCCTTAGGCGCCCATGCAGTTTTCATGAAGATTACTTGTTTTCTGCTTTTTTTTATTCTTTGTTTGATTGGATTTGAGGGGCTATATATATCTTAGTTATACAGAGAACGTGTGTAATGGTAAAACCTTTTAATTAACTATAAAGTGCACTTTATCGAAAACAAATGTCTAGTGTTTGTGTACAGAGTTTTGTCCACACAAATGATCGTGTGTGAACTATGAAAAATTTTGTGGATAAAAACAAGTTTATCTTCTTTTAAGAACCACAATATTCTCTTTTTGTGCAAAGCCAAAAATTTACAGTATTCCTTAACAAAACTTTACGGGGCGCTCGGGAGTCAAATTGATACACTAAGGTAACCACAAACTGTAGAGTCAAGGCGCGGACTCCAGCTCATTGGGGGCATGCATCGCGTCCGGGGGCAGCCTAGCTAATTTAGTAGTACTCCCTTCGACTGTCTTTCTTCTATCCCGCTCATAACCTAAAGCTTCCGTTGGAGATATATCGTCAACCATGGGTACCTTCTGACTATCCATCACACAGGTATGAGCTCTCTCTCTCTCTCTCTCTCTCTCTCTCTCTCTCTCTCTCTCTCTCTCTCTCTCTCTCTCTCTCTCTCTCTCTCTCTCTCTCTCTCTCTCTCTCTCCCGCTTAACAACCCTGCGTGATCTCTGCTATTCGTAAGAATAAATGACTCATGCACTAATTGTCACTGCAGACGCAATTGTTGCAGAAAGGAAGAGGTTCGCCGATCTTGCAGGCTTGCAGCCCGGCCCTAAGGGAAACCTCTGGAGTAGCCAGGCTAGCTTCTGCATAGGGCGAAGAGACTAGCAGGTAATCTTGTTGCAACAACCATCGACTCTACATTCTCTTCTTGCTCACGCTCTTTTTCGATCGAGGCTTTAAGACTGCACGGGCTGATTGTTGAGAACCGTGTGTTATGCCTATATATACGTAGTTCGTTTACTGTGTTTCTTACTGATATACTAATATATGGTGTGTTTGTTTGCCTTTAGTTTATGTGGGTGCGGGCTAGCTTAGCCTTGTATTATGTACTAGCAAAAATGCCCGTGCGTTGCAACGGGAGAGGAAAAATATACATCGCAAAGACGTAGAAAGCGAAATCCATTAGAACATTGAACCAATCAGTTTCGTCACACAAGCACCGATTTTCTTTCTATCCTGGATGATCCTTTTATCATTCTTGTTTCCACACATGCAGAAATATTTTGACATCCCATGTTGTTCTCCCATTGGGGTATAATAAGGTATCCACTCTAAACCATGTAATATTTTGACATCCTATGGTGTTCTCCCATATCCACTCTAATTCATGTATTTGGATCCCACACTCATCATATCTAGAGATCCATTGTTGTCCAGTTGTGAGTTATCTATCTACGTGAGAAATGAACAGCAGGTCAAAATTATATACAACAAGCAGTCGTCTAACAAAATTTAGTACAAGCAATCGCTAACAAAATTCAGTCAAAGATCAATAGAGCTATATGCAAGATCAAATATTCCCACATCACGAAAACAAATTAGTCAACCGACACAATTTGTACACAAAAAAGATTGAAAAATAACGCTAGGACAATCACTCTCTTCAACTTACTTTGCATTGAGGTCACAGTCTGAAAAGGTGGAGCACATCCTGGGAGTCCCCATGGAGCAACGTCACCTGCAGGGTGGAGAACACAGCAGCATGGCTCAGCACCGCGCGCTCCATTCTCATGGACGGGCAGCCACTGATGCCAGGCCTCAGGCCCAAGTGGATTGCCATTTGCCAACGCCAAAGAAGTGGACGAGTTAGAGTTTCTGTGGTTGGAGGAGATCTCATGCATGAGCAGCAACGTCTTTCTGAAGAATCAGTTAGGACACTGGCAGCCACGCTGGAAAACAGGGTCTAGATCCCTGATTGTTGCTTTTAGCAAGCAACGTCTTTCTGAAGAATCAGTTAGGACCTTCACTCCTGGAACATGCGCATACCTAGATGCATAGCATTACGAGTGTTTGAGCACCAACTTCAGCAGCAACACCATTTAGTCATTTGAAAACAATAGAAACATGTATCTGAACAACTGACCTTTATCCAAAAAAAATCTGACCAGCTGACATGTAGCAGTAGTTCGACGAGGCAACTGAATCAATGACGTGATCAATTGACTGCATCAAGGAAGTTAAATGTCATGAACTGTACTACAAGTTGAAGAGCTTGGTACCCAACCAGCCTTTGTGATTGGTGTATCATGAAATGTACCTTTGCGTTGCAACGGGACGGAGATTTGTATCACAGATGCATAAAAAGTAAATTATTATTCTGACCACGTTACTTAGAAAAACACATTATCTTGGATAGGTACCCCTTTATATGCACAAAAGACAAAAATGACTTGCATAACTTGTTTCAGAACTAAAAAATAACACCAGAAACTGAAACACTCAAGTTTAAAGGATACCATTTTCGAAGCAAAGTAAAAAATAATAATTTTAAATATTTTGATGAAAAATTAAATTAGAAGTGAGACGCCAATTTCACACACGAACGCAAGGATCCACTTACATATGAACTCTCAAACTTGTTTTTTGTTGGTCGCCCCTCCATACCTTTCCCAAGCTCCTTAGATGTGATCATCATTACCATCTTCTATTGAAACCTTGTCGCCGCTTTGCACATGAGCATGCGATGCAACCGCATCGGTATTCAGTGTTCACCGTACCGCTTTTTGACATACCCCTTTCTTATTTCCTCGCTGCCGCCACCGCCCCTAACCTATCTCCGTTGCCGCATGTTATGCTCGTGCCGCACATCGAACAATCTGTTCGGTTTAGCATACACATCAACACATTATGTATGACCCCTGGAGATCAATTTTTATAATTTATGTATTCCTCTGAAGTTTTCTGATTGGACATAATTTACATACAGTAATATGATTGATATTGTGTTTTGCAAGACATACCACGTACGTAGCACTTTCAGCTAAGAAGATTAGTGGCGTCCTAAAGAAGTCTTTGATTGTTAATTTGAAATCTGAACTGAGGCTGGCATATCATTGATAAGAGCAGTTGCTGAAGTATTGATTAGTGAACATTTTCTAGGAGGATGCAGGTCAACTCGGATCTCGTAAGTTAACTGTCAAGCTGAACCCACTCATGCGGCTCCAGTTCTTGAGGGTGGGGTTCACGCAGCTCACAATCCAGTTGAAGACATCCCGTGCATCAGCGAGGTGGCCCGCGCCGACGACCAGCCGGCGGCCTGCGCAACGGAGAAGCAAAAAAGCAGCGCCACATGCTCCTCCTATATGCATCCCTCTCACTCTCCCGTCGCGGACAAGGATAATCTGATGGGGGCGAACGGCACCGCTCTGCCTGACTGCGAGCAGAGCCAAGCAGACTTCTAGAAGTTTTCTTTGAAGAAAACAGGGACGGAGTGGGGGAGTAGGGGAGTAGGGGCAAGAGCTAGGCCTCGACTGTCGCCCCGGCCTTGACACCGGAGGGCTTGAGGACCCCTCGCTTGCGGAGGCAGCCACGACTCAATCTCATGAAGGCCAACCCTCCTGTGGCCTTCATCCCAACAGCAATCGCTAAGCTTCCAGATCTCCACTGAAATTTTTCCTTGATTAGGATTGGAGGATGCAAATTTGGACATGTGGATTGGAAATTGGATGGACATCTCAATTTTGCTAGATTAAGAGCCCTGGGTATCGCTATAAATGGCGGCGTTGTCGATTCTCGATTCGTTGCTGCTGCTGCTGCTCCATGTTGACGAATCTCATCAGGTTTGTACGCGCGTCGCAGCACCTCCTGCGAGCCTCGGCCGGGTTGGCCAGCCACGGCCCTTGTCCTGGCTTTTCCGGCGGCGATGCCTGAAGCCATTGAAAGTAGCTCATAGCATTGGCGCAGACTTTGCCTTATGGCTGTTTTCGTTGATTCGTCAGGAGCTCAGGGCAAAGTTAGTTCTTGGTCGATCTATGCTTGTACGGAGTAGGTCGTAATGGTTCAGCGGGGTGGGGTTAGGTGGCGGCGGGCAGGAGCAAGTCGACGCGCTTCTTTTTCTTTTATCTCGTCAACGTTGCGATGGACGAAACTGGGCCAAGCCCACAAGATTTCTGCGAGTGATGAACGTAATTAGGCCGGGAGCGACGGACGAACCAACCACGAAAACCTTACGTCCTTTATTACCAGGGTCATGGTCCATAAATCGGACGCGGGAAGAACCAAACCATGGAACCCTTGCGTATTTTATTATTAGGTATAGATATAGATAACGTGTTATCAGGTTTCTACCTCGTTTGGTTCTAGAGTTTTTGTGAAAATTTATGAGGATCAAATTGAGTAAAACACCTACATTTACCCAATATCCAATAATCTCTATCCCCAGTTTACTAGGTAACTTTTTCCTTCCAGTTTGTTCCACAAATTACTCCACAAGACGTTTGTGGTTTCGGTTTTCAACTGGTCGTATGTACTTAAAATCTCTTAGGAGAATATAAGGAGGTGATGGCGATGGATGATTAGAAGCAGAAGCAGCGTGGCGGTAGGAGAGGCGGCACAGGTGGGGACTGGGGAGAGATTAAGGGCAGGCAAAGTCAACTAACATGCAACCACAACTTGTGGCTCAAAGTCTTCGGCGCTGGCGCTGGCACAGGATAGGCCGAGCACAGGGACCATCATCTCTAAGAGATTTTTTTTTTCAAAACACAGTACAACGCAAACGCTCATAAATAAGTACATACTCATTCTTATAAACACACACACGCACACCCTACCCTATTAGCGCCTCCAAAAACTGAGTTGAGAAACTGATCCGGCGGGTCTTCGATTGGCGAAGTTATAATGGACACCTCGTTGTTGTCTCCCACTGAAAGAATATTTTGTCTTTTTATGACACACCAAAATATCAAACCTGGGGTTTAATCCCTGATGGACTAGGGGTGACACTCAAGGTTTTTTTTCTTTCTCGGAAGGCTTTTTTTACTGGTGGTGGCCGAAATTATCGGTTTCCGGGAAATCTCGGAAGTACCGGAAAAATACCGACCGAGATGATTTCAATGAATTTTGAAATTCAAAAACGGTTTCCGTCCGAAATTTGCCGAAATTTTCGAGAAATCCCAATATTCCGGTTCAATTCCTATGATTCCGGAAAAAAATCGTTAGCTGCTAAGAAAATGTACAGAACTTCTCCAGAAAAATATACAAAACAGAATTAACCTCAGACACGCATTACAGTCCCCATAAATAGCATCAGCAAGGCCATAAATATACAGTCTTATCAATCAGTCTCACATGCATGACCACGAGAAATACATCAGATAATATCTATTACAGTCCATCAAATAAACCTCAGTCTCACGCACACCTAAGAACTTCCCAAGTTCAGGCAACAGTGCGGCAAAATTCAGACGTAACATGTACTCTGATTAGCTTCCGGCAAAGATATAGATTAATAACTAATAGATCATCACATCTACTAGTAGCCAATTCTATAACTTAGCATCGGACAAAATAACAAATGTCTGCACCACATTAGACCTGCAATTAGATAAGCACAAAATGCTCTATAGATCTTTGCTGCTACACAGAACAAGTCAGCTACATCCTTGATCATCTCCACTGCTCAAGTTTGATCAATCTGTACACATCCAATGTTAAATCGAATACACAACAAGCAAAAGGCAGTACATACTTTCTGAAGGTATATATCACAAGAATAATAGCATGAAAACATTTCAAACTATATGTTCTGTATACAGCCAATGTTAAATCAAACACACAACAAGCGAAAGGCAGTACATACTTTATGAAGGTATATATCACAAGCATAATAGCATGAAAACATTTCAAACTATATGTTCTGTACACAGCCAATGTTAAATCAAACACACAACAAGCAAAAGGCAGTACATACTTTATGAAGGTATATATCACAAGCATAATAGCATGAAAACATTTCAAACTATATGTTCTGTACTCACTATAACTCCTCGTTTGTAATGATAGGTTGGTTCATGTCTTGCATGTTAGTGAAACTAGCAGGCAGCACGTTTTGGCATATAAGTAGAAGAGTACAATTTTCAAAAGAAAGAATTAGTAAAGGAATACGGTGCTCTGAAAAATAATAAACTAAGATCTGTACTGTTAATATAAATATATGAAACAGATGAGCATGTATATGTTTGTGATGAGATGTTTGAAAAATATAATATGGTCGGTTGAACAATTCAGAATAATATAAAGATTGAGAAAATTTTGAATATAACCATGAGATGTTCTTGATACCACCGCTGCTGCCAGCACCACTTGTACTTGTACCAACATCACCACTACCATGGCCAGCACCACGGCTCTTCTCAAACTCCCTTCGTGAAGCTAGCAGCCCCAACCGCAAATTCTCATCATCATCTTCATCAATATGAATGATTTTCTTCCTACGGTTCTGCGCCATGAGCTCATATTCTAATCTAATCTTAGCTTCTTTCTTCCTCCTCTTCTCCTCATTCGATTTTGTGCGGACATCTCTCATTGTGTTGACCACATTACTGGGTACAGACAAGCAAGCGTGGACATTCCCTGATGTTCCAGAGAGATGTTCCTTAAACCTGGTTGCACCACCCCCATTCCCCGTCCATTGGCAATAATTACAAAACCATGAATTCCCCGGTAATGATTTACCATGAGTCCATATATAATCAATATCTCCAAAACCTTGGGAGTAATTAATAAACAGAAACATAAAACAAGAAGGAGGAGAAGAAGCAACATTAATAAACAGAAACATAAAAACAAGGAGGAGAATTGCACAAAGTAAAGCACAAAGTAAATCATATAGATAGGTAAAATTAGTAAACAGAAGTTTAATCAAGAAAGTATGAGAAAAACTAATAAACAGAAATTTAAAGCAAGAAAATTCATTGGACAGTTCCAATCAAGTTATTCTAATGACTAGCTATCATCCAAACAAAACAAACATAGTGAATGCAATCAACCGTGGTTGCTATAATGACATATTGAGGAAACTGCAGAATCAATATAAAATACATCATGACTTATCAATTTGCAAAATATGTTGGACAAAAAAATTGCATCTACAATGTAACAATTACATGATAAGAAACAAGCAATTGAAATGAAATCAAACAGAACCGACACACCATAAACTTTTTTAGGCAACACAAGAGCAAGCTCCCAGGTGGGCAATACATTGTTGATCTGCATATACATAGGTAGCTGTACTTTAATTGACAAACTATATATACATTAAAATCAACTACCAGGAGAAACCATATTTAAGGGTCATAGGCAGCATGTATATATTACTTTAAAGTAAAAGAAAATATCTATATATTACTTCTAAAGCTGCATACAGATAGGCATCATTACTTTAATTGACCATCTATGTATATATTAAAAACAACTACCAGGACAAAGCATATTCAAGGGACAAAGGCAACATGTATATTTTACTTCAAAGAAAGAAACTATGTATATATTACTTTTGGAGCTACATATACATAGGCAGAATCATTTTAATTGACAAACTATGTATACTAGTATCAACAATAAGTATCATGTTGTCCAAAGGCAAGCAATTAGTATCATGTTGTCCAAAGGCAAACAATTTCATCTTGCTAGTTAGGAAAATAAAACATCCATGCATTTCATTTGCAATTCAACATTCATCGTTCAAGAATGCATACCTCTGCCACCCCTGCGTGGTGGTGGTGGCTGTGGTGCGCCAGTTCAAGAGATTCTGACTCCCCTGCCATGGGGCTGCACCACTGAGTTGTTGCCATTGTTCTGAGATGGCTAGAGTGGTGCCGATGCATCAGCAACGGAGCCTCGGCCACGCCCACGGCCATGCGGATGAACACGAGCACGTCCATCCACTGTCATGCCACCTCCGCTGCCACCCCCTGTCTCTGGCTCCCGCCAAGAATCCCAAGACCCGGCCGCATCACTTCCCCTTCCTCCTCTCCATCGGTGATCGGCCGCACTCGGCTCACCGGCGCCGGCGACTGAGCCAGTGATCACCATGTCAAGCTCACTCCTGCCCCCGGTAGATGCCGCAGCAACTCGCCCCCGCACACGCCCACCCATGCCGATGACCGCATCCCTCTTCTTCAGTCCACATGACACTGCACCGACGGGCTCATCACCGCCGATGAGGTCGAGCTCGCTCCCCTTGCCGATTGCCCTACCTCGCCCCCTCCCACGCCCGACCATGAAGAGGCGCGCCGCACAGAGAGCCTCCCGAGTGGCCGCCGCAGTGCAGCTTATGAACCGCCTTTGCCTCAAATGGCACCGCCGCCGCCTCAAATCGCGCCGCCGCCGGTGGCCAGAAAAGGGGAAAGAAGGGTGTCGAGGGGGGATTAGGGTTACGGGAAGAAGACTGAAGCGGTACGCGCTTATATACTAGGGCGTGGATGCTTCTACTCTGCAGGCCCGGGAGGGGAAAATTCAAATGTGGGCCGAATTTATTTGGCCGGTAGGCCCATTTACCGGTAGGGGCCGAGAAATTTGGTTTTCGGCGAAATTTCGGAAATTCCGACCGAGAAAAAAAACCTTGGTGACACTACCCTCCTAACCATCCAACCACAGGTTGGTTCTCATCTCTAGGAGAACTGAAGAAGTTCCTAAAATAGCCTCTAAGAGCATCTCTTAAAAAATAATATATTTCTAGAAGATAGAGCCACCAAGAAAGGGCTATGTAATTTTGCACATGTAACAAGTGCACTCTACTATGTGAAATATTCCTGAATGAAAACACTTTCGTAATGGAAAATGATCTCCATCAGGCGACCGATCGATGAAAAGATCGGTCGCTCCCTCCGTCACGCATCGTTCTATGGGGGCCCACCATGGTGCGAACATCGGCTGTTGCAGGACCTACTCTGCGTACCATCCGCGCCCTGCCACGATGCCTGCGGACCTTGCAGGCCATGCTATCCGCAGCTCTGCTCCACCGGCGATGGGACGCCATGCTGCCCGCTCCTCCTCTTCTCCCCCTTTCCTTCTCCCCTACTAGCTCCAGGGTCAAACAATGGCGATGGCCATAAAAGATGCAAACCGAAGGTCTCCTAGTGCAAATTGAAGTGCGAAAAGTTGAGGAAGTAGTGGGAGCGGAACCGGGGTCACTTTCTCAATTGTCAACAGGCTCCAACGAGCTGGATTCATGGTCATCGACACCGACTCAACGAGTTCTGGTGTGCCACAAGCTACCCTAAATTTTTATAACAAATATGTAAGCTTTTTGTAGCGAAAGCATATATGAGATGTTACAATGTTTTTATCGATCTGGTCTGCCATGGACAACCTTTTTCAATATGTAACAAACTCGTACTTTTTTTGTTTGAATAGCATACTCAATATGTTGCAAAGGTTTGCTACAAGTTCCGTGTTCTCATATTTTTTGGTGATGTTCTGAAATGTTGCAAATATGTATTTGTTTTTCACTACTAGAAAAAGAGGGATAGGTATAAGTCCTACCCGTAGCGCATTTAAAAAATGGTGCGCTGCGGGTAATACCCATAGCGCACACTGCACCATGCGCTATGGGTAATTTAGTTACATGTAGCGCACGCTAATATCCTATGCGCTACGGGTAATATGGGCCCCGGTGGACTCACATTACCTGTAGTGCACGACTTAGGCATGAGCAACAGGTAATTCAGGTACCCGTAGCGAATGGAATATATGGTGCGCTACGGGTAATTTAGGCGGGAAAATTTTCAAAAAAAATCAAATTTTTAGACTTACTCATACCGTACAACCTAATACGCTACGGGTATACATATATAGTGCGCTATGGGTAATTTCCCTGCCAAATTTTTTAAAAAGCGGGAAACAAATTTCAAAAAAATCGAATAGGCGGGAAATTTTCAAAGATTTTTTAGTAGGCAGAAATATTTTCAAATTTTGAAAATTTATCCGTAGTGCACCAACCTCTCCATGCGCTACGAGTAAGCTTTTCAAATTTTGTCCCATCACACTCCCCCTAATCGCCTTTTTAGTTTCTTTAAAAATAAAAGAAAATGGTAAAAACAATTGAAAAAATTCAAAATTTGAGATGTAGGTATGTTCTATGATCTAGTTATTAGAAAAAATAGTAAATTTGGATTTTGATAGTTTTTATATAAACTTTATGCCCTGGTAAAACAGCCATAACTTTTGCATACTAAGTCGAATGAAAAGGTTTTTGATATGAAAAAGTATCTACATGGAAAGTTACATCCGATTCCAACCACCAAAGGTCGTTTGGGCAATTTTTAGAATCATCAAATTCAAAAGGGAAACTAGAGTTTTTCTCACTTTTGTATTTTCAAATTTATTATTTTAATTTTTCAAATTTTAAATTTTTCTTTGAAATTTTTGTTTTTGTATGTTTTATGTTTTTCATGAAGTTTCTGAATTTTTTAATTTTTATTAAAATTTTTGATTTTTCAATTTTTTTAGTTTTTTTAAAGTTTTCTTACTTTTTAAAAAAGTTCAAAAATTAAACACACATATACATACATATACACACATGCACACACATAGACCTTAAGTAGATTGATATGATAGTAATATCCATACATTTAGATAGCTTAAGGATAGCTCATGCAAATAGAACTAAGAAGTTAAGCATGTGAGCCGGGAGTAGTTTGAGGATGGATGACGAAGTGGGAAGTTGTCATTTTGGTGTGATTTACAAATGTTCTTGATGTGATAAAATCCTCAGAAAACTCAAATATTTTGGTTTTTTCAGATTATTTCAATTTTTATAATTTATTTGAATTTTCAAATTTTACCCGTAGCGCACGGACCACGTTACTCGTAACACATGAGCTGGTGTGCTACGGCGCTACGGGTAACCAAAATCCGTATGCTGCGGGTAGCCTTTTTTCTAGTAGTGTTTATTGTAATAGTTTGTGTTTTTTGTGTAAATAGTTGGTGATTTTTGTTGTAAACTATTTTGGTACAAAACAATGTTGTTATACTTTTTCATCGTCACAAATATATGGTTTTTGTTGTAAATAGTTGGTTATTTTTTGTTGAAAATCAATCTAGAGTAAAATAGTACTAGTATTTTCAACTAATTTTGTAACATTTTACTTTTTCAAAATGTTAGGATATATTTGTTGTAATAGAATATATTGTCTGTACGTGCGGTTACATCATTTTGTTGTAATATTGGCTGACATAAATATACCCATCGAGTGGATAGGGTTAGGACTGCGTGTTGATTTTTATAAAAAACATGGGGCCAAATATAAATTTTAACACAAATATACCACTACAATAGGACCGCTGGTTGTTTTCATAAAAATTGAGGGGCTAAAATACAAAATTGTGTTGCGGCTTGTTTCGATGGCCACCAACCTTGTAAAACGCAATTAGCATCAAAGTACCAAGTCTTTATTTTGTCATCAAAGTACAACGCAGATCGCGATCAGACGGCGCATGGTATGACCGATTTCTAGCCAAAAATCGGCCGACTGACGCCTAGCGCTGCCCTTTCATAATCGGTGTTAGGGAGATGAAAATGAAAATAACAAATAATCCCTTTTCATCCTCCCTCGCTCGCATCACCTCCCGACACGGCCGAGGCGCTCCTCCTCGTCCCAGCCACAACCCCACCTTTCCCGCCTCTCTCCCCCTCTGCCACCGTGGGGCAAAGCCCACATGGTACCGGAAGTGGTGGAGCTCCTCTTCCCCGCGTGCTAGGAGGCCCATCGGGGCAGACCCCTTCCTGGAGGTGGAGAAACGTGGTAGTGCCGGCTCTAACCGTAGCTCCTAGAGCCGTGGCAGGCAGCGGACCGTGCGGGCGCAGTGGGGAGCCTCGTGGCACCTCTGGCTGTTCCCCTCCCGCGGGGGGTCCTTTACTCCGCCCGTTGCGGCGCTAGCAGGATGCGCCGCACGCACGAGTGAGTTCGTGGGCCGCGGGCCACTGCCAAACCGTCATCTTCTTCCTCCCTTTTCTTCCTCCTATCCTTTGTTCCTCCTCCCGACGCTCCTGCCTCCGCCGCCGGCCAGGCCGCCTGCTGCCGCCCCGCCCTCCTCAGTCCTTCCCCACTGCCGGTCCACCGTCGCACCCCGACCTCCCTCTAAGCCCCCCGACCTCCGGCTCCAGCTAGTTCCCCGCACCTCACCCGCAACCTAACCCTATGATCCCGTCGCCGGCGAGCTTCCCGCACCCCACCTGCACCCCACCCGCACCCTAAAACCCTAAGTTTAATCCCTCGCCTCCACCGGCGATGCCGCGGCCAGCCGCGTCGTCCCCGTCTCCGGTGAGGTCTTGGCCTCACCTCCACCGGGGCGCCGCGGCCAGCTACATCGTCCCCATCGTCGGCGAGGTCGGGCACCACGGTCAACCGTCCAGTTCATCCTCCATTCCTTGCGAGGAAGAAGAAAGGCGTCTCTCCCCTTGCTAATGGGCCCAGCCCAGCCCAGCACCGCATCCATGCCTAAAAGGGTACACGGAGCCTTACACCGCGCCGCAACATGCGGTGTATAGGATTTGGCCTCCCGCACGGCAGGTAGACCCATCGAGGCAGATCTAGGCCTCATGGAGGGTCAGTGCAGTGGTGTCGGGCCTTGCCGGCGCTGCTCTAGAAATCTGGTCTAGGAGGGCTCGACAACGGTGGCTAGGGTGACGCTACTATGGCCGCCAGCGGGAACTGTCGGCTGTTAGGGCTTTAGCCCAAATCTGCGGGCGGCGGGCACTGCGGGCACTTCGAGAGGGCCTGGCTGGTAACCACTCCTGTCGTGGCAGGTGGTGAGACCTTCGGACGCGGTTGTAGCTTTTGGCCGCCGAAACTAGTTTTTTGTGTCCGTGCTTGATCCGTCGTGTACGAATCTGACGATCTCCCCACCCATTTGTGTCGTTGATAGGGTCCACGACCCTCTGACATTGTAGTGTGCGACATCCTAGCCGGCTTCTACTGGGATAAGGTTCTAGAGCCGGCGCGTGCTTGCCGGGGCAGGCAACATGCTGCGTGATGCAGCTCCTTTCGTGGCTGTAGTCCTTTCCTCCAATCTCGCTGGTGCAGGTGTTGGCGTGCTAGGGATGGTGCACCGTCGTGGTGTCGCCAATCTAGGTCGCTGGTTAACAACGTCTAGTTCTGGGTCCAGCCGGGTCTGGCCAGCTAGCTCTTGCGATGCATTCACCCTGCTGGTGAGTCTAGTTGGTGCTAGTTCATAGCACAGTTTTGGTTGGTGGTGCAGTGATGATCTCTGCTGTCCGCTATGTGTCCTCGTCTTTGTGACCAGAATCCCGGTTTGGATCTTGGCAAAATCTGCGCATGGCTTTGGCCTATGCTGGTGATGGCATCACCTTCGAGTGGCATTCCCTTGTTGAAGGCGCCCCGATGATGATCCTCTGGATTGAAGTGGTGTTTTCCATCCCTTTGCCTCAAACTGCTCCTCTTGGAGACCTTGCTTTGGGCAAGCTTCTCTTGCAGTGTCTTGTGGTTCACCCTTTGATATCTCGCTTGTGTCACCGCCCTCTCAAATTGTCGGCCTGGTTGCTTTTACACGGCCTTGCTTCAGCGGCTGGCAGCTGCCGCAGCGCCTAGGGGGGCTTTGGTAGGTCGGCGTCAGTTCGTAACTACTGCTGGTGTGCCTATCCCAATGCTAGTGGAAGATGTTGTGCTAGGTCTGGACCTATCCCGAGCTTGTGGGGTGGTGGTTCGGGGTCTGACCTCGGTCTCTGCCAACAACGATGACGCATTCTCGTGCCATGCATCTTCTTGGAAGCGTCCCTGCAAGACCCTTCCTCCTTTGGATTCTCAAGTTCTGCTAGGCTGCTGGCCTATCATTGAGTTCCCCTTGGGCTGTTGTTTTGGTGCAAAGGAGGTTTATTGGCGTGGACATGGACGTGATCGCTCCGGTGCAACAGAAGACAAGGCTCCCCCAACCTGGATCTAGTGGACGCTTCGGCCTGGTGTTTTTTTTTGTCTTCTGTTTTTTATCACTGTTTGCGCGGGTGTGTTGTAACTATTGATGTAACTAAAGCCGTGCTCATTTCAAGCCTTCTGTCTAAGAAAAACGAGCATAACAAAGAAGCCGCTTTGACATGGGCAGCAAGAGCTGCATGCCATTCCACAAATAGAATTTTAGGAACATAATGCACCAATTCTGATCAAATCAAGAAACTTAACACATTCCAGAACTTTCCGATGAACATATCCACGCTCGTGATGACAGTGTCCAGTTTTTCCATCGCTGATCGTATGTTCTACTGCTACGGGGCCCATTTTTTCTGTCATGCCTACTCACCCCAGCCAGTCTGCAACTTGGAAAGTTGTATATACCCACTGACTTTATTTGGAAAGTTGCATTAAACTTTGTATTCAAACTTTCAAAAGCCCATATCCTACATGGTAATTTTGGGGTGGTGAGTGCTTCTCAAGTTACCCATTGACTGTTTGTTTATGTTTCTATTTTCATGTATCTCCATGATGTTATTTTTCAAGTGTTATGTTCTTCACTTGGTTATCTATATGGTCCTAATTCATATAGTGTCCTATGTTGCCTTTGACCCTCTTTTTTAGATAGACAAAGAATTAGATATTGGCGCAATATATACCAATCAACTTGACTGGTATTTCGAATTAGTAATAAGATGATAAAAATATAATTAAACCAGTAATCTTATGAATTTATTCATATTAATTTAAAAAAACATACTACAAACTTGTACTATGAAATTTCCCATTTCTCATTTGTGGCATGCCGATAAACTTACCCCGCAGGACTATCCAACAATCTCTTAGAAATGATGGAAGTGGTGGAAATCGGAAAAGTTATCGAGTCCTTCTTCCTCGTGATGCAGGAGGACGTCTATGTCCTCATCCGCATCCAAGCATTAGTTGCACTGGTCACGGCAATGTTCTTCGTGATGTTCATAGTTGACTTTTACCGTTGTCGGTCTCGCAGCTCATTTTTGAACAAAGTCTTCAAGACCGTGGATAGCATGTCTGATCGGATAGTGGTGTATCTTATAGGGTCCATGCAAGCTGCATCTTTTGATAATCAGATGTTTCCTGTCTGGGCCATCGTGTTGGTGAGCCTCCGTGCCAGCCTCGGCTACCTCTCCGGATATGGCATCCCCGACCAGAGTCGACGGCTGTCGGAGTTGGGAAATGTGATCAAGTTCATGGGAGCAGGAGTCCTGAATGGCACCCGCGGCTTGAAATTCACGAGACCCCTTTGGTCCTTGTGGGCTCTTCTGCTGTTGAAGAGCTTATACCGCTTTGTTGCACATGAGATGGCCATGAGATCACTGTTGCATGGCCGGAACTCTGAGATCCTCCCGGAGTACATGCGCAACCGTGCCCGCGACCATGAACAGGGCGGCGGTGAAAAGGACAATCGCCAGAATAACAACAACAACGATGATAAGTACTTGGTTTGCGGAGAATCCGACAAGAACATCAGTTTAAAGAGGCCTAGTTATACTCTGCATCTTGAGGAGAAGAAAGACGCGGGGTCGCTGATCACACTAGACAAGATCTTCAAATGCAATAAGCCGCTGCTAGACTGCAGTACCAGCGGCAAATACACAGATGTCAGCTTGGCTTTCGCACTGTCTAGGCTGCTTCGCTGTAGGTTTGAAGACGTGAACCTGCAAAAAGAAGCCATTGACAGTACACAGAATCTAATCACTTCAAGAATCACTCGTAGTAAACAACAGCAGATTGTGTCGGCCGCTGATGGGGAGCGGGCATTCAAAATCCTGGAGTTGGAGCTTGCATTCACCAGAGACTACTTCCACACCCTCTACCCTCTGGTCTTCTGGAGGGGGCTCAGTTCTATGTTTTTCAGTCTCCTCCTGTCGATGGCAACCTTCGCTGTCGCCTTCTGGCTGGCTGTGGACATCCGAAAGGTGTACCACGTAGTACCCCAGAACAAGGAGGACAATTTCATGATCCAGATGCATGGAAGGAATGTTGATGTCCTGATCACTTGGTTGTTCATGGTCTTCATGATGTTCAAGGAGGTATGGGAGATGGTCACGTACCTGCTATCGAACTGGACAAGATTACTCCTCCTGTGCAAGTATGTCCAAAGCCGACCTTGGTTTTGTCCTGGTGAGCGTCTTGTAAAATCATTTTACAAGTCCAAAATTGCGGACGCATGGCATGGATGCATGGATCAGTATGACTTCTTGGACTCTTTCAACTACAAGCCATTATTTCGGAAAGTAGCAAATGCCATTAGCCTGGGAAAGATGCCACAGGCATTAGATGGAAGAAAACGTGGTGACGTTATCAAGGTGCCAGAATGTGTGAAGCTAGCAATGTTACAGGCGCTCCGCCGGGTGAAGCTGAGCAACACTTATCTTCCCAAAGAGATTCCATCCCTGAAATCAGAACCGATGTGTCAGAGGTACAGCTGGGCCTGCCTTGAGCTACACACATGCTCTCAGGTTATTCTGGTGTGGCACATCGCCACCAGCCTATGTGAGATAGAGCTTGCGAAAGAGTGTAAAATTGACTTGAGCAAACCTGGGTTCCTTCGCTCTGCCTGGTCAGGCCTGAAGACATTGGCCACCTGCACTTCCCAGCCGTATCTGGTCAATGAGAATATGGCTCTTCAACTCGAGACTGATTACCACATTGCAATAAGCTTGTCGCGGTATTGTGCTTATCTGCAGGTTTTTCTATCTGAACTGTTGCCAGATAGTTTCGTTGTGCCTGATTTGATCTTTGAGGAAACCTTGAAAGATGTTCGTGAACAACTCGAAGATTGCAACTTGAGAAAGTGTAGTTATAGCAAGCTCATGATCATAGCAGAAGAAGCCGTGGGGAAAGAGCTGGATGAGATGAACATACTGGAGCAGGGTGCTATTCTTGGCAAGGCCCTGATCGACAAGGAGGGCAAAGAAAGCCGTTGGGAAATTCTAGCTGGAGTGTGGGCTGACTTGCTTGTGCACATGGCCCCAAGTTGGAATGTAGCAGATCACAAGCATCACCTCGAGTCGGGAGGAGAGTTCATTACCCTCATCTGGGCACTGCTTAGCCACTGTGGCATTGAGAAGAGCATTCTTTGGGATAAGGATGATGGTGAAACCAGCAACAATCAGCCTGGGCCGGAGCAACAAGAATCTAAAACCACCGCTCAAGTGCCTCAGGGAAATAATGCTGAAACCAGCAACAACCACTACCTCAAGAAACTGATGCCGAAATGTTGTCAACATTGAGGAATCAAGGTATATCTCCAAGGAGCTCCACAAACTATCTTCGCCCGCGTGCTGTGTATTTCTTCTACTTGTATTTATTTTACCATGTAGATGCAGTATGCTAAAACTATGTTTTTGTTTTCAGAATAAGAAGTGGGAGGTCTACTGTAACGGATCTTGTTCAAGCGAAGGAAGCAGCTTGTACAGGTTGAATGCATCGGTTGGAAATTTGGATCTGCGGTTGCAAAATATTTGTGAAAAATGTCTAGTTTGGGCCCTTAATTTGTTGTCTTTCATTGATTGTTGTGTATTAAATCCTACAGTCCGGATAAGCTTGAATTGTGATTTATTTTGTTTATATCTTCTGTCGTGCTTGCTTCACCAGATCGCAGCAGGCTAGGAGTTAATGCTCTTGTTAAAATTCCTCAATGGCAAAGTTATTGCGTTGTTATCCTGGCGTAATTTTTTAGGGCTTTATTCAGAAATAACAGCTCCAGCGCTATCAGCTTGGCAGCTAACAGTGAGGAAACTAGGAACCAAATTCATCCAACAGCTCGTCTCATCCTGAGTACAAGCAAACTTTGCACACAGGTGAGCTGGCATGTTGTCATGTCTTTTTACATGCTGAATAATAAAACTAGTAAAAGAAGAAGCTAGCCCTTCGATATCTAAAAGAACCGGTGCAATCACCGAGCGAGAACCAGCGTGCGAGTCCGAGAGATTCACTATCTCTAAGCAATCCACTTCCATCACCACTCGCGAAAAACCTCTGAGTTGAGCAAAGATAACGCCATCCCGGAGTGATAGAGCCTCCGCTATCATTGGATCGGTAACACCTTGATAAGGTTTACTCCAAGCTCCAATGAAATCTGTTTTTGTCCTGGCAATTCCTCCCGCTCCACTCATCGATGTATCAGATGAGATACCCGCATCCGTATTGATCTTCACCCAACCCTCTTCAGGCGGCCTCCAGCCATGGCCTGGAAGAATCCTAGCGTGGTGCCTAGGTAACTCCATGAGAGCCAGAGCATCTCTCGTCAGCTTCAACGACTGAACAGGATCCAACGACCCTTTGTCATGTACAATATTATTCCTCGACATCCAAATAGACCACATTATTGTAACGATCGCCGAACGATCTGAGTCTGAAATAATTGGATCGCAGAGAATATCTTTGGTCCACGTATCTGGGTGAAGTGTTGGCAGTTTGATTTTTAGCCAACTCTCTGCTTCCCTCCAGAAATTCCTTGCATGGCTGCACTTAACAAGTGCATGCATCATGTCCTCATTCTCTGCTAGGCACACTTTACAGCGAGCCAGCTGAGCAATATGCCGATAATGTAGCATGCTCTCCACTGGTAATATGCCCCTAAGGACACGCCACCAAAACACTCTAACTTTGGGCACAACTTGAAGCTTCCACAGAGTACTCCACAACTGTTTTTCAGAATTTGAGGTTTCCGTGACCATCCCTTCCGCTAGAGTTCTATGCTCGTTACGCATCATTAGAGATCGGTACGCCGACTTCACAGTGTAGTTACCTGTCTTCTCCAAGCTCCAGGCCCAGAAATCCCCCCCCCCTCCTCTTCTCAAAGGAATATTCAGAATTGCGTCCGCTTCTGGGGCTATGAAGTTCCTTCTGACCAAATCAATTTTCCAAGTCCCATTCTCAGAATCAATGAGATCAGATACCCAATTTAGGTCATCCCTTCCAATCTGTGCAGAAGGTGTCATTCTCGTAATCCCTGGCATCCACGGGTCACGCCAAATAGAGACAGACGATCCATCCCCAATGCGCTTCAGCATGCCCGTCGCCAGAGCCTCTCTCCCAGCAACTATTGCTCGCCAAGTAGCTGAAGATCTCTGTGGCACCGTTGCTTGCATAAATTCTATTTCTGGGAAATATTTTGTCTTCAAAATCCTAGCGCATAAGGAGTCTGGGTGAGTGATCAGCCTCCACCCATGTTTCCCTAATAGAGCTAGATTAAACATCTCCAGGTTCCGAAAACCCATGCCTCCTCTCGACTTGGGTGATGCGAGTGACTCCCACTGTACCCAATGTACTGATCGGCGGTCTATGGAGCTACTCCACCAGTATCTTGCCATGTATGAAACTAACTGTTTGCATACTTTCTTTGACAGTAGAAAGCAGCACATGCATAAGGTTGGGATGGCCTGAATGACAGATTTCAGAAACACCTCTCTCCCTGCAGCCGAAACCATTCTCTCGTTACCACCTTGCAACTTGCTACGGATGCGTTCTCCGAGATGATCAAAGGTTCCACTCGTGATATGGCCCACTACTGTTGGAAGACCCAAGTATCTTTCACTAAAAGCCTCAACTGCAATGCCCATAAGAAGTTTCAGAGACTCTCTCATGGTATCAGGAGTGTTTGGGCTAAAGAAAATAGAACTTTTCTCCCTGTTAACCTTCTGACCAGAACGCTCCTCATAGATAAGCAAAATCTCATTTAATCTCTGTGCACTCTCACTATTTGCCTTTACAAAAATCAAGCTATCATCGGCGAATAGGAGATGATTAATCCAGGGTGACCTCGGGCTCACCCTAATACCTCTATCCACATAATTGCCTCCATAGAAATTCAGAAGAGATGTAAATCCTTCTCCACAAATGAGGAATAGAAATGGTGACATGGGGTCACCTTGTCTCAAACCTCTGGAAGGTGTAAAATACGGTAAGAATTCGCCATTTGCACGGACCGTAAACTGAACAGATATTACACACTTCATAACCAACCGAACATAGTCAGCACTAAAGCCAAGTTTCAACATAATAGCTTGAAGATAGTGCCACTCGACTCGATCATATGCCTTCATCATGTCTAGCTTTACAGCACTCACACAATTTTTCCCCTTCTTTCTCTTCCTCATTGCATGCACACTTTCGTACGCAATTAAAACATTGTCTGTAATGAGACGCCCAAGAACAAATGCACTTTGTTCTTCACCAATAATTTCTCCCAGCGACAGTCTAGCTCTGTTCGCAATGCATTTCGAAGCCATCTTGTAAAGAACAGAACACAACGAGATTGGACGATATTGAGAAATATGCTGGGGATGTCGTACCTTGGGTATCAGTGTTATAGACGTATCATTCAACCCATTCGGTAGTTCACCTTCATTCAAAAAATTCAGTACAGCAGCCACTATGTCATCCTTTAAAAGGTCCCAATGACGCTGATAAAAAGCTGCTGTAAACCCATCCACTCCAGGCGTAATTGCAAAGATGTCTTTTCTTATTGAGGAAAAAGATTGTTTCATTCATTAGCAAAAACAGACCTTACACATTCTGTGCAATACGCTCATTCTGAACATGAGTATCCTGGCTGAGCCAGGTATCATTTATCCCAAGAGACCTAGGTTCGCAAAAGATATTATCCGTGTTAGACTATATACATTACTTGTAATACAAGTTAGGGTTAGGGTTAGCCGCCGCCCTCCTCCCCTCTATTTATACCCGTTGTACTGTAACACAATTGTTATGTTTTTGTGAAACATTATACAAACCTACATGGTATCAGACTCCGATCCTTGACCTATGGGTGCGCCGCCACCACCGCCGCCGCCCCCACCACCAGGCTACTTCGCCCAAAAAGCCGCCGCCTCCAAGGGCGCCGCCGCCGCTACCACCTCTACCTCTACCTCCCTAAACCCTACTCCTACCACCACCAACGCCGACATAGCTACACCTCTTTCCTTTACAGACACCATAGCCGACGTCACTCCCTTTATCCCAATTACCCTCGACCTCTCCCAACACAACTACTACCACTGGCGCCATCTCTTCGAGGTTCACCTCGGGCGCTGGGGCCTTCGTGATCACGTCGCCGACAACTCCGTTCCACGCCCCGCTGATCCTCGCTGGGTTACGGACGACCTCGCCATCATACAGTGGATCTACACGCGCGTCTCCACCGAGATCTTCAACCTCGTCTTCCGCGAGGCCGCCACCGCCGCTGCTCTCTGGGTAGCCCTGCGCCAGCTCTTTCAGGACAACGTCGACGCCCGGGTCAACAACCTCAACACTGAGATCCGCAACACCGTACAGGGAGCCTCCTCCCTTAGCGTCTACTGCCAGCGCATCCAGACCATGGCCGACGAGCTTCGTGAACTCGGCGATCCCGTGCCTGATCGCCAGCTCATCAACATCCTCCTTCAAGGGCTTAGCGATCGGTTCGAGAAGCAGGCATCCTTCATCCCCATGATGCGGCCATGTCCCTCTTTTGCCAAAGTCCGCTCTCTGCTCCAGTGCGCCGATGACGCACAAACGCGCAAGGAGGCGCGCCCACATGCCTTCGTCGCCTCGCCCCGGCCGCCACCTTCTCCTGCCGCGGCAGGCCCTTCAGCGCCTTTTCCTGCCGCCGCAGCCCTGTCGTCGCAGCCACCTCCAGGATGGCGTCCCAATCCAAACTACCGCGGGAAGAACCCGATGTACTACCGCCTCGCCCTGCTCCATCGACATCGACGACACCTACGCCTCGCCCCTCTCCACCACCACCGATGGCACCTGCACCAGCTCCTCCTGCGGCGCCCCCTTGGCGCCCGCCTCATGACCCATGGACCGGCATGGTCCAGGCTTGGTCCATGCCTTGGGCGTCTCCCCCTCCGATCGATGGTCCTCCCGCCTACTCTGGCAACTGGGCACCCGGCATGCGCCCCCACACTAGTGCTCCTGGACTCCTCGGCTCGCGTCCTCCGCCGAACGCTTACCACGCCGCTCCGGTCTACTACCCCTACGTCACCGATGGAGGGGGCCAGTACATGCACTATACGCTGCCCTCCCTGCTCGTGACGCCACCACCGACTACTCCGACTCCACCATTGACCTCGACTTCTGCACCATCACCAAGCTGGGACCAGTCTGCGTTCTTGCAGGCCATGAACAACTTTGCTGCCCAAGGGAACTTAGATATGGACTGGATTTTAGATTCTGGTGCTTCTAGTCACATGTCTTCTTCGATTAATATGCTGCCAAATTTTTCCTCCACACCTTTTTCTTCTATAATTCTTGGAAATGGCTCTTCTATTCCAATTTATTGCACCGGCCAAACCTCTATTCCCACACCCACAAAATCTCTTCTTCTTCGTGATGTTCTTATTGCTCCAGCACTCATCAAAAACTTAATCTCCGTTCGCCTATTCACCCGTGATAATCTTGTTTCCATTGAATTTGATCCTTTTGGTTTATCTGTGAAGGACTACCTGACCAAGGTGGAGATCGCTCGCTTCAATAGCTCCGGTGACCTCTACACTCTTCATGGAGCCCCGGCCGCCGATCCACCTACATCCATGGCCGCCTCTGTCGACCTTTGGCATCATCGTCTAGGACATCCACACACCGCCACTTTATCTTCTATGCTTAGTGAATTTTCAATAAATTGTAATCGAGATATTCATAATTCTTCAGTCTGTCCTTCATGTCAGCAAGGCAAACATGTTAGACTTCCGTTTTATTCCTCGCATTCTGCTAGTACTTTTCCTTTCGAACTATTGCATTGTGATCTCTGGACATCACCACATACTAGTATTTCTGGTTTCAAGTATTATCTTGTCGTTCTCGATGATTTTACACACTTTGTCTAGACTTTTCCTTTACGCAACAAATCTGATGTACACACTATCTTTATTAACTTCCAACGATATGTAGCTACCTACTTCTTTCTTCCCATTAGGTTCATCCAATGCGATAATGGTAGAGAATTCGACAATTTTCAGAATCGCAACTTTTTCTTACAACATGGCATCCTACCTCATTTTTCTTGCCCATATACCTCTCCTCAAAACGGAAAAGCAGAACGCTCTCTTCGCTCCCTCAACGATATTGTCCGCAGTCTTCTAATTCACTCTTCCATGCCACCAAATTTTTGGGTTGAAGCTCTGCGCACTGCCACATATTTTCTCAACATTCGTCCCACCAAATCCAACCCAACTTCCACTCCATACTACTCTCTTTTCCTCTGTCACCCCAACTATCCCGAACTTCATGTTTTTGGTTGTCTATGTTTTCCCAACACCCACTCTACCTCCCCCGATAAACTTTCTCCACGCTCTATACCTTGTGTCTTTCTTGGCTATTCTGACGAACACAAGGGATATCGCTGTCTGGATCTTGTTTCCGGTCGTGTTCACATCTCTCGGCATGTCACTTTTTCTGAGACCGTCTTGCCGTTTTCTTCCCGTGTATCACCAAATGTCTCCGATAATCCCATGCCTTCTACTCGTTGTCATCCTACTCATACAACACAACTACTTCACCAACTCACCATGACACCACCCACCACTCCCCAGACAGCCCTCCCATCCTCTATAGCGGCATCCACCTCACCTCTTTCTTCTGCCGCGCCACCACCAAGTCCTGCCGCGCCACCAAGCCCTACCGCAGCACCAAGCCCTGCCGCGGCACCACCAATCCCTGTCGCGGCACCACCTAGTCCTGCCACGCCACCAACTTCTGCCGCACCACACTCTCCGGCGTCTGTCTCTTCCGCTGCGCCCGACGCCTCTACACCACCACCACCACCATCTCGTGTTGTTCCTGTTCCCGTCCCCACAAACGATCACACTATGCGCACTCATGCAAAATCTGGTTTTCGTCTTCCTACTCAACGTTTAAATCTTCTCGCCACACCTTCTCTCTCGATCTCTCCTCTCCCTAAAACCTACAAAACCGCACTCCTAGACCCAAATTGGGCTGCTGCCATACAAGAGGAGTTTTCTGCCCTTCTTCAGAATGACACCTGGCAGCTTGTTCCTCGCCCTCCTGGTGCAAACATCATCTCTGGTAAGTGGGTTTTTCGTCAAAAATTGCACTTCGGTGGTAGTCTTTCTTGCTATAAAGCTCGCTGGGTTTGTCGCAGTTTTTCACAGCAGCATGGCATTGACTACGATGAAACTTTCTCTCTTGTTGTTAAGCCCAGCACCATTCGCACAGTACTCAGTATAGCCGTCTCTTCTGAGTGGCCTATTCACCAACTCGACATAAAAAATGCTTTCCTCCATGGCTCTCTTCAGGAAACAGTTTACTGTGAGCAACCTCTTGGTTTTGAGGATGCCTCTGCTCCCGATCATGTTTGTCTTCTTCAGAAATCTCTCTATGGTCTCAAACAGGCTCCCTGGGCTTGGTTTCAACGTTTCTCTACCTATATTCAA
The DNA here is from genome assembly GCA_007115705.1 of Dactylis glomerata. Taxonomy (NCBI): domain Eukaryota; kingdom Viridiplantae; phylum Streptophyta; class Magnoliopsida; order Poales; family Poaceae; genus Dactylis; species Dactylis glomerata. The sequence continues at coordinate 1,765,308 of QXEO01000647.1, forward strand.
ACCATTGGTTTCACTCCATCTCTCACCGACACCTCTCTTTTTGTGTACCATACTTCATCTCACACTGCGTATCTCCTCCTTTATGTTGATGATATCATACTTACAGCCTCCACACCTACTTTTCTTCATCATATCATCACTCTTCTTAGCTCTGAATTCTCTATGATGGATCTTGGTATTCTTCATCATTTCCTCAACATTGTTGTCACTCATGACTCTCATGGACTTTTCCTCTCTCAGCGCCAGTATATTTTAGATCTTCTTACACGAGCCGGTATGCTTGATTGCCAGCCGTCTCGCACTCCTGTTGATACTAGTTCCAAACTCTCTTCAGATGGAGAACCTTTCTCTGATGCTCCTCTCTATCGTAGTCTCGCTGGTGCATTACAGTACCTAACTCTCGCTAGACCTGAACTCTCCTATGTCGTCCAACAAGCCTGTCTTTTTATGCATGATCCTCGTGTTCCCCACTATAATCATGTCAAACGCATTCTTCGATACCTCAAAGGTACTCTTGATCATGGTCTCTACATTAATAATTCTTCTCCAACCACTTTGACAGCATATTCCGATGCCGACTGGGCTGGTTGTCCAGACACTCGTCGGTCCACGTCCGGATACTGTGTTTTTCTAGGTAACAATTTGATTTTGTGGTCTTCTAAATGACAGATTACAGTCTCTCGCTCCTCTGCAGAAGCTGAGTATCGTGCAGTGGCTGAGACAGTTTGGCTTCGTCCACCACTTTGACGGCCTCTGTCTGAATACATAGATGGACAAAGTTCAGATTTAGGAATTAATAATGGCTGTGTCCCAACCACACGAAAAAGGAATAAGAGAGAACGATAATTAGTGGCAATCCTTAGTTGGTAGATAGAGATCATGTATGGATTGTACTCAAGACATGGTTATCTCATTTCTGGTATTGAAGCGATCCTCTCAAGTAGTGACCTACAGGTGGACATCCTAACAAGCAACACTAGAGTTGGTAGCAATGAGATAACCAAGTTTGTCTCCGAGTGTATCACTGAGGTATTTATGTGCGAAGTAATATGATTAAGTGTGCACTCTAGGTTATTCTTATTCCTGATAGCATTGCTGCACTTGTATCATATTGGTTTTTTCTTCAATCCTGCATCACTGACGAAAGAGAACATGAGTTTCCACAGAATTCAGTCCATACCCTATTCGGTTCCTTGATGTTGTGCTATATATTGTTTCACAGGGATGCACCAACATGTCATGAGCTTCGAGGTGGGCGGGGTACTGGAGGGGCCGTCACCGCCACAAGAACTGATGACGAGGACAATGTGATGAGCAGCCTCCTTAGGTTCGCAGGGATGCCAGCAGCAGCAGTGGCGGTAGGACAATATGTTCAGCAAGTTCTCGATCAGGTTCAGCAGTGAGGTATGACAATGTGTTATCAATGAGTGCAATAGTTTCCTTTCCTCACACAACACAGCCATGGTGAGAGAAGCAGTATGAAGTGAACCCTTCCGGGCTAGGGCTGAAACATGCATCAGTTGAGCTTTGTCTATTATTCAGTGTTAGATTCTTTTTAGGTTCCAGTATTTCTTCTCTTTGTTCCTGCATTGCATGCAGTACAGGGTTCTGTTATCAGCTCTAGTTTGTAAAATGTTATTGTTGACAGGTGTGATTCTGCTACAGGAGCTCAAAAACTTGCTTGCTTATCACAGATGAAAATTTCAGATATGCTTTTGCTTCAGAGTATCTTTCCAGAAGAAAGAAGAGCTCAAATGAGAGTTATCTCAATCACTAAACCATGCTTTTATCCCCTGCCCTCAATCAGGTGAAATAGTTTTAGTGCTTTTTCAAGATCCTCTAACTTGCAATGTATTTTATCGACCAAACAGTGAATAATTGCTTACTGTATCAGGTAAAGATATGAAGCGTAAAACAAAAGGAAACCCTGAGGTAAATAAGGAAAGTAATCACTCACCCAAATTTGCATGATCAGCGGGATTGCTTGCCAATATTTATCTCGGTCTGGAGCACCATGAGGTAACTAAGGAAACTAATCACCCATCTTTTACGGGTGCAGCTAATTCCATTTTTTACGGGAGCAGTTAATTCCATTCCTTCTTCAGTGACAAATTGACGGGAGCAGCAAATTCTATTTTTTTTACATGAGCAGTTAATTCCATTCCTTCTTCAGCGACGAATTGACGGGAGCGGTTGGAGCCTCCGCAGCAGTTGTCTTCCTCTTTGCCAACGCACTGGCCGGAGTTGGATAGGAGGAGCGGTTGGAGCGAACGCCCTCGCCTAGGTGCGGCGGAGGGGCAGAGCGGACGCCCTTGCTCAGCAGCGGCGCCCTCACCATGGAGCGGCACAGCAGCGGCGGACGGCGAGGAGGTGGACAGGGAGCGGCGGAGAAAACGCCCTCGCCCAGGAGCGTGTGATGTCCCTAGATGCAGCGAAGGAAATCACAGCGATACAAAGCAAGCAGGAGAGGAGAAATCAGATCAAGGTGAAAGGACAGCAAAGGATGAGTTCATGGACGATAGGTTGAGGAGGTTTCAGAATTCAACATCACAACATGCCGAAACACACGGGTCTCCTGACCACTTTAACCAACACGCTTACAAGGCAGCTGGCCCACACATGACCCACACACAGCTGGCTTCCTAAGTCTTCTCCGATGACAGGTGGTCCCTGCTCTCGCTGACCAGGTCTTGCGTAGGCGACTCGATGCACACCATGGCATCAGGAGATGCAGGTGTGACACTGTCCCCCTCTCGAGCATGAGCCTCTTCCCAGAGCGCAGCTTCAGGAGATCGTAGTCTTCCCAGGTTGCGTGTACCGCATCCAAACCTCTCCACTTGATCAGTATCTGAGTCGCCGCTGCATTGCCTGAACGCACCATGCGGCGCTCGAGAATAGCCTCTGGTTCGACTGTCGCGGCCGCCAGGTCTGGAATCGCCGGCAAGTCACTGAAGACAGGAGTATACTTTGGAATGAAAGGCTTCAACTGAGAAACATGAAAGACCGGGTGCACTTTTGCTGTAGTCGGAAGCTGCAATTTGTAGGCTACTGCACCAATACGCTCCAGAATACTGTATGGTCCGAAGAATTTATATGAGAGCTTTGGGTGTTGGCGATTGGCCACAGAAGCTTGAGCATAGGGCTGAAGTTTCAACAGCACTTGTTCACCTACCATGAACTGACGTTCGGAGCGTTGCTTACCTGCATAAGACTTCATCCGTCGCTGGGCCTGCAGTAGCTTGTCACGCAGAGAAGCAATGTGATGCTGGAAGTCAGTAGTAGCACCAGTACGCTCCAGTTAACACGCTCGCTTTGTCCATTAGTCTGTGGGTGGTAAGTAGTACTGTAATGCAGTTTTGTACCGACAGCTTTGAACAGTTCACGCCAGAAGGCACTGGTAAAGATCTTATCACGATCGGAGACAATCGACAGTGGGACACCATGGAGCTTTACAATGTTGTCTAGGTACGCCTTGGCCACAGTAACAGCAGTGTACGGATGCTTGAGAGGTAGAAAATGTGCGTACTTGGTCAGTCGATCAACAACCACCAATATCACATTAGCATTGTCTGACATAGGAAGCCCTTCTATAAAATCCATAGTAATTTCCTCCCAAGGATGTGCAGGTGGCGGCAGAGGTTGAAGGAGACCAGCAGGTCGAGTATTTGAATGTATGGCGTGCTGGCAAACTGAACATTGTCGAACATAGAGCTCCACCGCAAGCTTCATGCCGGGCCAGTAGTACAATTTCTTGGCCCTTTGATAAGTTGCCTGAATCCCCGAGTGTCCTCCCATTGGTGTATCATGTAGCTGAGCAATGAGCTTAGTCTGCAGTGCCAAGTTTGAACCAATAACCATGCGGCCTTGGTATCGGATGATGCCGTGAGCAAGAGAATATCCTTTCTCATCAGGAGAGTTTACAGTTAACTGTTGGAGCAGTTCAGTCATTTCAGTGTCAGTTGTATATGAATTTAGGACTTCTTGTAGCCACTCTGGTCGACAAGAAGAATCTTTCATCAGATGCCCAACCCTGGATAAGGAATCTGCTGCACAATTTTCAATGCCCTTTTTGTATTTGAACTGAAATTGAAGACCCACCAATTTACCAATAGCTTTGTGCTGCAAGTCTATGGTTAGTTGTTGTTCACTCAAACTGCACAAACTTTTGTGATCAGTTAGTATCACAAAGGGACCTCGTTGCAAATATTGGCGCCACTTATCAATGGCGAGCATAACAGTCAAAAACTCTTTCTCATATACTGAAAGTTTCATGTTCATCACCCCGAGAGCTTTGCTCATGTAAGCAATGGGGTGGCCCTGTTGCATCAACACAGCTCCCACACCCGTGTCACAGGCGTCAGTTTCAATGACAAAGGGTTGGGCAAAATCTGGCAGAGCCAACACTGGTGTGTGGACCATAGCTTCTTTGAGTAACTGAAATGCTGCAGCAGCTTGATCATTCCATTCAAAACCCTTTTTGCTCAATAGTTGTGTCAAGGGCTTGGAGATGATGCCATAGTTTTGAACGAATTTTCTATAATAACCGGTCAGACCTAGAAAACCCCGCAGTTCAGTCTGATTCATAGGCACAGGCCAGTGCCGCATGACCTCAGTTTTATCAGGGTCGGTAGAGACACCAGTATCAGAAATGATGTGGCCTAAGTAGTGAATACTTGTCTTGCCAAACTCACACTTGGACAATTTAGCAAACAGCTGTGCTTTCTAAAGAGTGGACAGCACTTGGCGGAGGTGATCCAGATGAGCGGAACAGGAATCACTGTAAACTAAAATGTCGTCCAAGAACACGATAACAAACTTACGGAGAAAAGGTGCAAACACCGAGTTCATCACGCACTGAAATGTGGCGGGAGCGTTGGAGAGACCAAAAGGCATTACCCGGAATTGGAAGTGGCCATGGTGTGTCTTGAAAGCTGTTTTATCTTCATCCTCAGGGCGCATACGAATTTGATGGTAACCCGCCCGCAGATCGAGTTTAGAGAAGAATTTTGTGCCAGCCAGCTCGTCAAGCAATTCGTCAACAATGGGCAGAGGAAACTTGTTCTTGATCGTGAAGGAATTGAGCTTACGGTAGTCCACACAGAACCTCCAGGACCCATCCTTCTTCTTCACTAACAGAACTGGAGACGCGAATGGGCTCATATTGGGTGTCACCACGCCAGAGCGAATCATCTCAGCAACTTGTCATTCGATCTCATCCTTTTGTAGTGGAGAGTAACGATACGGTCTAGAGTTGACCGGTTGTGCCATGTGCTCAAGTGTGATAGCATGATCCAATGCATGCCTGGGAGGTAAGGTAGCTGGGTCAGAAAATACTGCATCAAATTCAGACAACACCGCTTGCAAATCTGGAGCAATTGCAGTGGCTGTCAGTTCAGGAGTCTTATCCAGCACGGCCATGGCCCATACTTCATTGGTGGCTAGGAGCTCTTGCAACTGAATTACAGACACTTCAGTGAGCTGCTGTTGGTCTGGTATATCCATGCCCTTCATAATAATGTGTTCACCATTATGATCGAATTGCAAAATTTTCTGTGACCAATGACACAGCATGGATCCACACTTGTCGAGCCAATCTTTCCCAAGTATGGCGTCATAGGCTCCTATGTCCAGTATACGCATAGTATCAGAGAACATATGACCTGCATACCACCAGTTCAATTCAGCCACTTGAGAGTCTGAGAGCATGAGATGGCCATTTGCTACCTTGACAGAGACAGGGGCAGCTGGGGTGATTTGGCAGCCAGCTCTTTCAGCAAACATTCGGGTGACAAAGGAATTAGAACTGCCTGAAGCAATGAGCAGAATCATGACCTGATCACCCACCATTGCTCTGATTCGAATAGTGCTGACTGCTTCAGTTCCGGCTACTGCATCCACCGATAACTGACAGCAAATGCCAGTGAATGGTGATTCTTGTAGCAGCTCCAAGGCATACACCGCCTAGTCAGATAAGACTTCGCCAAACTCCCCTACTTCTATTGTCAGAAGCTGGCCAGAATGTTTACACTGATGTTCTTTGGAGAACTTATCACCACATTTGAAACAGAGGTTATTCGCACGACAAAAATCTCTTAACTGATGTTCTCTGTTAAAATCATCGTTGCCTTGCTTCTTTGTCCAGTCAATGCGAGGAACTGATGTTGTGGTGCTGGTGTTGGCAATTGGAGGATGCTTTGTTGGTGCCAATGGTTTTGCACGAGTTCTGTGGTGTTCAGCTTCTTCCTCTTGTATACGAGCAAGTGACGCAGCTCGAGCAATGCTAAGAGGTGCCTGCAGACGCACTGCTGCTCTTATATCATCACGCCGACCAAAAACAAATTGAGACACGAACCACCGAGTGCTTAGAGACTCATCAACTGCAAGCAAATGATACATACAATCTTCAAAAGCTTGACGGTACTCACTGACAGTCCCGGTCTGACGCAATTGCTGCAGCTTACTCATTTGACCATCCTATTCATCCTGGCCAAATTCCTCCAACACTGCCATCACAAATTTTTCCCAACTAGGTGTGCCATGCCGACGCTTGACAGACTGATACCATAACGCAGCGTTGCCTTCCAAATACAACGACGACATGCCAACCCACTGACCATGTGGTATTCTGAACATCTCAAAATAAGTAAGGCACTGATCTACCCACAGCAACGGTGTATCCCCATGAAATTTGGGAAAATCATGGCGTGGGGCACGCACGCGTACCTCCTCTTGATTGGTGGGCGAATTGGGTGCCGTGTGGAAACTCACCGCTGCACCGGCGGCGGCGCCGGCCGCGGAAGTTTGCGGAATCTCCAGGAGTGGCGCGCCGTTGTTGACGAGGGCTCCTCTGGGGTGGCGCACATCGAGATGGGGCAACACGGGAGGGCGATCGCCCTCAACCAGCTTACGCTTGATCCCATCGAGATCGGTGCCGTAGTCTTCGATCTGCTTGCGCATGTTCACCATCTCGTTCGTGACCGTGGTAACGCGACCCAGCAGATCCTGCAAGGTTTTGTTCACCTCCTCCATCTTCTCCAAGACGAACACAGTCTGCGCCGACGGAGCGGTAGCTCGAGATGGCGCCGTCGCGGCTCGCCCTGGATCGATCCCAACCCCGCGCAGGATTTTGCTCTGTCTCACCGAAGTGAATCAGCACCTTTTGCGGTGGGATTTTACAGGTCCGATCTCGGGATTGTGAGCGCGGCGGAGCAATATTTCTAGCTGCTGATACCAAATTGTGATGTCCCTAGATACAGCGGAGGAAATCACAGCGATACAAAGCAAGCAGGAGAGGAGAAATCAGATCAAGGTGAGAGGACAGCAAAGGGGATGAGTTCATGGACGATAGGTTGAGGAGGTTTCAGAATTCAACATCACAACATGCCGAAACACACGGGTCTCCTGACCACTTTAACCAACACGCTTACAAGGCAGCTGGCCCACACATGACCCACACACAGCTGGCTTCCTAAGTCTTCTCCGATGACAGGTGGTCCCTGCTCTCGCTGACCAGGTCTTGCGTAGGCGACTCGATGCACACCATGGCATCAGGAGATGCAGGTGAGACAGAGCGGCGGATCAGCGGAGGACGAGGAGGAAATGGTAGGGGTGGGTCGGACGCCCTCGCCGTGAAGCGGCGGCGCGCGGTCGCCGGACCGGAGTCAAGGAGCTCGCCGGTTGTTGGGCGGCGTCCTGACGCGAAGGAAGACGAAGACTTTAGAATTTGGAGCGGAGAACTATTTCGAAAAGGATTAAACAGAGGGAGGTCTTTTTTTGTAAAATGTAAAATGAATAGGCTCCTTGCAACGCCTCTTTGCACTGTAAGAGCATCTCCACTCACACGTCCGACGAGGCCCCCAACACCCGTTTTTTTTTTATCCGGACGGTGTAAATCGGCCTAGTCGCGCCCCCGGATCCTCGTTTTTGCCCGGATTTGGGCCTTCATCCATCCGGCGAGCCCAGGCCAACCCCGGCCTTCTGGGGCGCGCTCGAGGACTCCGGATGAAAGAAACGCGCGCGAAAAGGCGAGGAAAATTCCCGCGCGTCGTGTGGCCCTGACTTGTCGACGAGAGTGGGCGGTCATCGTCCTCATCGTCTCGTCTTCCGCGCATCGTCGTCTTCCCTGCACGCATCGTCTTTCGCGCGCTGTAAAGGCTGCCGCCGATGGACGGCCAGCCATGCGGCGAGGCGAGTTAATGCCAGCGCGCCTATATATCGCGGCCTACCACGTCTGGCCGGCCACATTCGCCAGCAGCCATCTCCCCCAATCGACCTGCCCACCTCCTCCACTCACCTCCTCGAGCTCGAGTCATGGCGGGCTACCCATCCAACGAGGACGGCGCGACGAACAACGGCTTCGGCCGCCGCTCCCTGCACCAGTGGGAGGGCCGGCTGCTGCACGCGGCCGGCTACATGGCACCACCAGACTTCCGGGCGCCCGGAGGATAGCGCCTGAGCGTCGGCAGCATCCCGATCCCGATGCCGCCGATGGGAGCCGCCCTCGACGCCGCCATCGACGAGGTCCTCGAGACCTTGTCGGACAAGCAGCGCGCGGATCCACGCTTCTACCCCAACAATCGGGAGGCGTGGACGGCGTTCTTCCGCCGTCGCTACGAGCGCGAGCTGGCGACGTACGACGGCCTGCCCCCTCCTCCGGCGCGCAACAACGCCGTCGGGCGCCGCTGCTCGTGGAGCGCGCCCGGCCGGACGCTCGAGTTCGTCCTCGAGCACATCGAGCGCGGCAACGACCCCGTCCTGGAGATGCCGCCGGCGCCGCGTCCGACGCTCTCCCGCCGCCGCGGGAGCTCCTGGATGCCACGGCGGATGGCATCCGGCTCCTCTGGCTCGGCGTCCTCCGGGTCGGCGACGAGGTCGGGATCACGGTCCTCGGCATCCACGCCGAGGACCGTCAAGCAGGAGCCGGCGACCGCCTCGCCGCAACAGCGGCGCCCTCGTCATCCGCGAGGGGGGGCGCGCACCGCGTCGCCGCCGCGCCGTCGCAAAGCAAAGAAGGACGGGGTCTCGGCGGGAGTGGGAGCGGGAGGAGCGGGAGCAGCGGCGGCGGCTGCTGGACCTGGCCGCCGCACAGCGTCGCACCGCCGCCGCCGCGCTACCTCGACGCGGCGTGCCGCCGGTCGTCAAGCTGGAGGAGTCCAGCGACGACGAGCTCTACCGCCCAACGCCGTCACGTTTCGGCGATGCTGGGCAGGGCTCCAGCCGCCAGGCGCCGCCGCCGCAGGACGACGACTCCTCCGACGACGACGACGGCGACTACACGCGTTTCTACCGCCATTTTGGCATGTAGAACGGATGTTTTAATTTAGGTTTCAGCCGAATTCGAATATATGACGAATTCGGCCTATTTATGTAAAATAACTCTATATTTCGCCTATATAATATAAATATCTCTAAATTTTGTCAAATTTTGTCTACTTTGTGCGGTTTTTGTCAACTTTCAATTTGAATTCGAATAGTGCCCTGGGCTCGCCGCTGGAAACATGGGCCTCCCCAGACCGAAATTTACATCCATCCGGCGCTATCATAAGTGGAGATCAGTTGCCGGGTTCTCTTGCTGTTGGCGGTGCTCATGCCGCTGACGGCCAACACGGTTACCGGTCATGTTTGACGCGCCGTGAGTGTGGAAGAACATACGAGGAGCGGCTTCCTAGAGCATCTCCAGCACTCGTGCATTATTTCGGCGCTGTAAACGCCGCTAGCCGCGCGCGTTGCGTCTAAAATTCCTCCACCCGAGTCTCTACTTCGCAGAACGCGCTACCCTTCAAAAACCGCCCGCAGCAGGCGCTCTATTTTACAGCGCCACAAACACGTTTTTGTAGTTGATAGATTGATTGGAAGATCTAGAAAATACACTGAAAATGCATTGAAAATAGATAGCGACTAGTTCTAGCGATAGAAACATATAGATAGCGACTGCTCGTCGGAGGTGGTCTCGGTCCAGAGATCGTTCCACATCAGAATGTCCGAGTCAAAGTTCTCCGGTGAAGTCGGGTTCTCGAGCTCTTGCTCGGTGAACTCCTGGCGATGATGGCGGTCTCCCCTCCTCTCCGCTCTCTTCGCGGCGTAGAAGGCCTCCTCATTTTGGACGTCGCTCGAGTGCTCTTCTCGCCATTGCTGCATCATGCGCTCGGCGATGGCGAGCCGACGCTGCTCCTGGCGGTGGCGGGCATGGTCGTCGCCGGTGAGGAGGTGCGGCGGCGGCGCGAGGAACTCCGCCTCCTCGAGAGACTCGATCTCCGGGAAATTCATGTCGCGCCGCGGGCGGCGGAAGCGCCACGCCGCCGCGTCATACGCACGCGCCACTAGTTCCACCGTGTTGTAGGTGCCGAGAGTGAGCCGGTAGCCGCCGACGCGAAGCTCAACGTAAAACATTGCGTTGGGGCGCGGCCGGATGCCTCGGAAACCGGATGAAGCAAAATCCGCCCCCATATCCACGAATCCACACCAATGCGCACAAACCTGCAGTGCATCAACCTCAATCCCTAAATGGGAGCGCAAAAACTACCACCATAGATCCACAATACACGCCAAGTAGCCCACATGGCTCCACGGCCAAACCTACCGACCACCCAGCCCATCGCTAGGAACACAGAAAAGAGGAAAAAATTGCATAGCAAGCAGTATAAGAAATGAACAACATCGTAGAAACAATATCACCGACGAAGACCAACAGACGGAGCGGCGCAATGTGCTAAAGCTGGCATTAAGAAAATAATATGCTAAATATATTCTTCACATAAATTTCTTGCAAATTGATGTTGTCCGGGTCAAGCGAAATTTCCCATTAATTACACAATGGGATCAATTTCTTGCAATTAGACCACGATGAAGTACACAAGAGAAGATAAATATTGGCGTGTCAATCTTGGCGGTAAAAAATAGTTCAACATCATAAATTTATATCAGAATCAAACCATGTTTATCACTCAGTAACAAGAACTAATAGCATATTCAGTACCAAATCACATATGAAAATGTTCACCGTGTATGAACTGAAACCACACAGCACAGAGCCAGCATGACCATCGTAAGAATCACCTAACCACACCACAATCCCAGGACCAAATTCCCCCTCTGACCGAAAACTGTACCAAGTATCCATAGCATCAACCATGAAGCAACCAATCACCACACTATACCTCAATACACCAAATGCTTGGCATTAACTATAGTGGTATACATACGTACAACCAACCAGCTTAACTGAATTTCATCAGCTAAGATGACTTCAGAAATTCAGAGCGCAATAGGGCATCATGCACCAGCTGCCTTCAGAAATTCTTAATTCAGATATGTTCTCGTGATTGAGCACACATGCACCATCTCCCGAGCCACACAAAATTGATTTGCTGGGCACACCACACTCTCTGCAGTCGATCAATGGATATATGGCTGGTCAGTCAAACAGGGGGAAGGTAGGTCAAGTGTCACACTCACCCGGCCATGCCCTCCTGCATGGTAAAGTCCACGACGCCTCACTCTCTGTCCAACTTGGGGAGACGTCCGTGGCGCCATGCTTTCCAGCCTCAGCGCCAACACACCGCAACATCAACCTTTGCGAGCTCGATTGGGCGGCGACCTACTCGATCGACAACGGGGCAGCGACCCATAGGAGCTCGAGCCAGCAGCCGCCGTGGATGCAGACTTCCAGGCCCTAAAGCGGGTGTAGCAGCTGTGGTGGTCACGAGTTTTGGAGGGTGACTGGCGGAGCTCGATTGGTGGTGACCAACCTAGTGGAAAATGGGGCTGCAACCTGTCAGAGCTCCAGCCTGCTCCCGTCGCAGACCAAGATGGCTAGGCAAAAGCTCGGTGACGAAGGAAGGGATGGGAGGGAGACAACATCCATCGGCAGGTGGGGCGCCGTGAACACCACAACGCAGGAAGCATCGGCCGACGGAGATCTAGGCCAGCTCCAGGCTGCCGCTTAGTCTGCGGGTACCGACGTAGGATCATCGTGGAAGTACAGCATGGAATGGAGGTCGGGGGAGTCGCCCGAGGCTGATTTTCTCCCGTAACCTTGAAGCCAACGGTGGAGATGAGGAAGAGAACAGAAATATGAAGCAGGTGTCTTTCGCTGCTCAATTGGATGTCGTGGATACTTTCTTCTCTCTACGAACCGACTGACTGTACAATGACTGTTTCCAGAAATGCTTCAACACATCGTGTGCAAGGAAATATTAAAACGTAGCGATCGATGATTCGATCAGGCTGAGGAGAAACCACAACACCTCAATTCTAGGGAGCTTAGAGTTCCTTAGGTATTATCCAGAGCCCCGATAGCAGCCCATCCGACCGCTATATATCCAGGTTGGAGGGCACGATCGGGGGTCAAACTCAAACCCCATAGCAGAGTCGTGCCCCTCCCCTCCCCTTCGGCAACCCATTTAGCCACCGATACCGCTTGTTCTTAACCATGTGGCCGGTGAACAACTCCCGGATGTTCCGGCAAGCATCGTCTACGGCCCTGCATGGACACGGTGGGGGGTAGATCGGTCGTGCCGTGTAGCTGCCCTCACGCCCCACCGCCGACAAGCTCGCGGGAGAAATGCGCTATAGATCAAGCATTGCGGTGGGAGCCACAAAGCTTCTAGCCAACCGGGCGGAGGGGAAGAGCTGTGGCATTGCGGCACCTTGCGTCCCCTCCATCATTCCCTACATCGTCGAGCACATGCATCCTCCTCCGACAAGGAGCCAATGGTCGAGCAGGAGGTGGCCGAGGTGGAGTGGCCAGCAGGCCCCGCAAGAGCCCTTGGAGGGGCCCGTTGTGACGACTGTTCTTTGCCCGATCGGCCCGCATGGTACAACACGAGGAGCTACACCGCCACCACGTCGTGGACTTCAACGCCGAATAGCTCGAGCACGACATCAACGCCTCCGAGCATCACCGGGCCAACCTCAAGGCCTGGCAAGTTGAGGCCATCATCCATACCTACTTGGCGGGGTCATCCACCACCGAGGAATCCTTCGACGAGGAGGAGTCCTCCGACGAGGAGCTCTTCTAAGCCCCGCCTCCATATCTGGGCACATAGTAAGCGCCACCGACTCCGCGTCCCAACGCATACTAGCGCCTCTACTGGTATTAGAGTGTCGCCTCCTTTCATTCATCGAGTGACGTGCCGCTGCTACTAATCTAGATGTAGGATATATGCTAAATCTAATGAATATCTATGAATTTTATGTTCATTTGCATCATGTGTTTGGCATGCAATAAACCCCCGCAAACTAGCTCCGGCGAACTATTATTATTTTACAAATTTGCAGTAAATTGTGTTTGTCCGGGACCTTTTTTTTTACTGTAAATCACGTTTCCAGCTCCTCCGATCCCAGATATCCGGTTTCTGTTTATCTAGGGTCTTCGAGAGATGCTCTAAGATGGTGGTCTACCACAAAGGGCGCCCAGGCAATAGCCCTGTATTTTCGAAATTCAAAAATGATAAAGTTACTATTTAAAAAACTTAGATATAGTCACTAGCTAACTTATTCTACGAAGCAAATCTTGATGCAAAATTTTTGTATTTTAGGATACATAAAATAAATTATAATAATTTTGCATATTTTAAAAGTTGCACCATTCATTACTTCAAATCTACAATTTTTTCATTTTGTACAGCCCAGAGTACAGGTTATTTCATTTTTGCACACTAGTAGAATTAATCATTCTCTTCATCTAGAACTTTTTTCATGTTTTTTGAACCTTTAAATTGTTGTTTTTGGATTTTCAAATAAAAACGGACACACGTATCCCGTCCTACATTTAACCGCACTCAGGTGGATTTATCAAGGGTCTTTATATTTGATCAAAATTATAAAAAAAAGTGTCAATGTCTATAGCGTCAAATATATGTAATAATAAAATGTATGTTTGGTGAATCTTATAAAACTAAATTTGTGTGGTAGTTATTGATGTATTTTTACAATCCTAGAAAATTTTAAGATAATAACTTAGAACAAACTTACAACTTCAGTTATTTTGAAACTAAGAGGTAATTGGCCTATATATCCAGTGAAACCGGCCTAAGACGCTCAAATGAATTGTGTTTAGCTGGTCAGTCACTAGCAACCATATGGGCGAATGATGGATGCGTCCGGCCGGTCGAGGAATCACGACCAAGGTCCAGCACACATACGTACATTCTTCGATCGCCATCTGATGATAATGAGATCTTCTTTTTCAAAAGAGGCTAGCTAGCTTGTACATGTCTTACAGATGATCTATGGATGTCCATTGAGATGGTCCATGGTCCAATAGTTCGAAAATATATATCAATGCATTGGTCCCAATTCAAAAAGGATGGATGCCAGGATAAAGATAGGGAAGTCATGCATAATGCAAACATTCATGAAGAGGAAGAGACCATGATGAGAGAGAGACTATATGTGGTGCCAGTACGGCACCGCACCTTCGTGCATGCTGCATGGATGCATCCCACACAAGCATAGGGTCTTGGTTTAGCAAACAATAACTCGAAAGGTAGAGATCACATAATGTAGGAAGCTACCGAGCAATTAAGATAATAGAATCGGAAGCTACCAAGCAACTAAGATTGGTGCATGGCTCATATAGTCATATGTTTGCATGTTCGTCATCATCATTATCAGAGATCTCTTCTTTTGAGCATGTTAATTTGTAACCAAAGAAGTTGATAGTAATTACAAATATATGTACTAGCAAGGGTTCCCCTGTTTGATTGCTTATTCCAGTTAGTTATTTTGATGGAAGTCCTAAAGGTTACCTTTTTCTTGGTAAAGGGCCGGTAGCAGTATATCAAAACCAAGATGATATCAAGTAATCGCTCTGCAACAACAGTGTCAAAAGCATCATGCTGAAGAGCTCAAGGTCAAGCTGAAGCGATCAATAACATGCAACATCCAAACATTAGCCACCATACCATAGTTGGCAAGACCCAACAATAACGAGAAATGTTCTCTAACAGTGATGGCTCTAGGAAGAGAACGGTGCACGGACACATTGACGGATCCAATTACTAAGGACGTACTAATCATGGTTTTTCAACCCACAGAGAGAAAGTCTGAGCAATCTTCATCTCCAGGCAATGTCTTTAGCAAGGAAAACCGGTTGTTGATGCATAAAAAGAGTGAAGATCGGGCCTAGAATTTTCACCATGGAATGCAAAACTCGAAAAGCACCACCAAATCGACGTCACCCACTATGTTGCCACCCCTCCGGCAAGAGGTTTTTAATAAAATGTGCAAATAGGGAAGTCAGGCACATCTGCGCCATGAACTCAAAATTTGGAATCTCCGCCCACTTTCCAGCAACAGGTCGTTATACTGTTATGTTCTTGGGCAAGAAAATGCCACTCGCCTAGGTTACGTAGGCTAGCTGGTTTGCATGAACTAATTGAAGTGTTCTAATAATCCAGAGATTGGTTAGTTGTCACCCTCAACACAATGTAACATCATTTTCAATCCTACCGCATAGTATTGTTTTCTCTTATCATTTTTATAGCTTTCTGCGTATTCATGGAAATCAAGGCATGCAACTCATTTGGTAGATCAGAATTACAAAAAAAAAAAGAACACAAAAAAAATCATATGGCACTAATTATTCCTTCTATCACCGATTTCATTTTTTTGAAATGGGGTTGCCTCAGCCTCTGCATCGAAGAGATACATACGGCCTTGCTTTATTTGAATTAATCAACAAAGACTGGAAAGAAGCATTACAACGATCTTACAAACTGAAGCCTCCAACTAAGGTGTCAAAGCACCACTTAACTAGTACGACACATAGAGGATTAGACCAGACCTTGTGCCTTGGTCACCGCCATCGTCGACTCCCCGGTAAAATTCAAAGAAAGCGTCTTGTGCACAAGCTCCAGAAGTCACCTCCACCTCTCTCTCTCTCTCTCTCTCTCTCTCTCTCTCTCTCTCTCTCTCTCCATGCACCCTTCTCTAGGATGTTCGACTGAAGTGCATCCACTCTCCAGGCTTGCCATCGACGCCACCACGGCGTCAGATGGCGCCACCACCCTGCGTGAGTCCATCAAGCCACATCCAACACTGAAACCCCGTTGCACCTCGACGCTGAGAGTCGACGTCTCTGATGACGAAGATGCACACCGCTCCGCCTCGGGATCCCTCCAACAAAAATGACGCCCACATGTGGGAGAGCGACTGCGCGTGCCACCATCGTCTGAACCGGGAGACTTGGTTCTAGGGTTTATCCAGAAGTTGCCCGGACTAGGGAACAAAGATCGATCGCCATAAGGAGACTCCTAGGGAATGCCTCCACGAAGTAAATGGCGCACAACGCCATCATCGACCGATCTGAGGATCTAGGGTTTCCCCTAGAGGCAACCTTGCGCGAGACCAACATTCTCCCTGCTAAGCCCAGCATCGCCCTAGACTCCACCTCCATCGAAGACTTGACGGCTTGGTCGAGGGAGGCGGCCATCTCAAAATGGGAGTTGATCTGCCACCACCAGGTCCAGGTCCGCCTCCCTATATTCCACCCTTCACCGGTGACCGGCGGAGGGGTCCCGTCCCTCATGCCGCAGAAGATCGGCGTGCCACCACGCGAAGATCCGCCATGTCGGGGTGCCCTGGCCTGGCACCATGCCCACGGGACGAGGGAGTCCCCGCCGCCGCTGGCAACGCCTAGGCTTGGCTGTGCCCCGTGGCAGTGGCGAGGGGAGCGTGGGTCCTGGCTAAGCGGCGGGATTAGGGTCCCCCCCTGGGTGGTGCCCGAGAGGAAAGGGGAAGGAGAAACTGCTTAAAGATTGGTGCAAAGACCTCACCGATTTCATAGCAAAGAAGAGCTAACATGACAAATTATGAAGTACTCCTTACTTGAGGAAATTAATCCATTGCACAAGTGGGATCCTTATTATGTGTTTAGTTTTTGTAAATTAACTAGGTCCAAATAGATCATGTGATCCGATGACACGCAATAAGCAACCACAATTCTGCAACTGATGTTACATCAATTGAATTTGCTTTGCCTTAATCAAGTAGTGCTTCCTCAATAATAACCCATCATCACAATCAAGACTTGTTGGTCCTACAGAGTATAGAGTAATTTGTTGGTTTTAATCCAAGAATGTCTAAAAGGGCAGATCTGATTCTGCACTAATCAAATACGATTTTCTCCTTTGCTTGTTAGTTAATGGACCTTAAAGGAAAACTAAGATTCCTTGTAGATTCCACCTAATGATATCTTGTGAACACACACTTGATAAAGCTAAGCATATATAGTTTTTGTCCCCACATTTTAGCTTTCTCTCACTTTTCCCTTTCCTCCTACATTAATACTTTAATTTATGTGTTACCTGTCTTGTCAACTTAAATGTATGCAGCTTACATAAACTTAGGAAATATAGTCTACGTGCATGCCACATGTCTCAAGATTTATTTCTGAAGTGATGATTTTATATGCTAAATTTTCGGACCCAGTCGACATGGTGTCACCCAAAATTTGGTGAAGAATTAATCTGATATCAACGATCCGTATTATTACTATTGTATCTCAGGTTTCTAGTACTATGAATGTGCTGTTCTGGTTCCTCCATTCCATTGATGTTGACCATGATTGCTCCAGGGGTGGGAGATAGTGCTCCACATTATTGTGCCGCACGTGTGACAACTAATTAGATGTGTTGCTGCTTTCTACTGATCTTCTTGTCGATCGTACGGCAGATATATGAAGGAGTAGACAAGAAAATCTGATCTGCTGATTAGTAACCAAATTATTAATTTACTATTTGTGCTCAGCAGAAAAATATGTTTTCCTGGATTAAGCTAGCTAGAGTACTCAGTTCATGTCTTACGTACACATATCTAACTTATATATCACGACCTATAAGAAATACTCCTACTATACCTTACGAACTCAAGCGGAAGTACACATTTCAAGTTGTGTGAAGAAAACCTTTTGTACACTAATCAGAAGCTAAGATCCAACCAATGATGGATTTGTACAAGGACGTGTCATGCGCCAACCTTTGCATGGGCCACTAAGCTCCAATCACATATGGCTCCCAAAGCAAAGATGAGAGTCCATGTTTAGAAATCGTGCCACTAGTACGTTTTGTATGGTACATTCGCCCATCTCTCTCCTCTAACTATACTATGATTCGCTGAACAGTCACTATATATTATGTGCTAGATCTCTCCTACATATCAGAGCGAGACTTTGAAAAGAAAAAGGTATAGTAGAAGAGAGAAAGATCACAAGTTTGCCAGCTGCCGGATGGGCCATGGCGCTCGTGCGCTGCCCCCATCGATCCATGCATGCGCCCATCACTAGCCACACCAACAACGTTTTTCTTTATCATTCATTCGATCTCGCCAGCTTGATCGACCCTAGCTCCCTATATAGTACTACAGCCTACACACCATATCAAGAGAGAAGGAGCCGCAAGAGAAGAGGATAGTGAGAGATCATCCGATCTGAATTGCGGAGATGGCGTCGGAGAAGGTGGAGACGGTGGTGGCGGGGAACTACGTGGAGATGGAGCGAGAAGGAGGCGACGGTGGCGAAAGAGGAGTCGGAGCAGCCGTGTCGTCGGGGGGCAGGAGCAAACTGGTCTCGAATCTCTTCTGGCACGGCGGCTCCGCCTACGACGCCTGGTTCAGCTGCTCGTCGAACCAGGTGGCGCAGGTGCTGCTGACGCTGCCCTACTCCTTCTCGCAGCTCGGAATGGCGAGCGGCATCGCCTTCCAGCTCTTCTACGGCCTCATGGGGAGCTGGACGGCTTACCTGATCAGCGTTCTGTACGTGGAGTACCGGACGAGGAAGGAGAGGGAGAAGGTGGACTTCCGGAACCATGTCATCCAGTGGTTCGAGGTCCTCCACGGCCTCCTCGGCAAGCACTGGCGGAATGTCGGCCTCTTCTTCAACTGCACCTTCCTCCTCTTCGGATCCGTCATCCAGCTCATCGCATGCGCCAGGTACTGATACTGTATTCCTAATTATAAGAAAACATTATCCTTCCTTTCGTTGAACTATTGAAGTCATCAAGACTGAGGAATGGTGTGTGTGTGTGATCTGAACAGTAACATCTACTACATCAACGACTCCATGGATAAGCGGACATGGACCTACATCTTCGGCGCCTGCTGCGCCACCACCGTCTTCATCCCCTCCTTCCACAACTACCGGATGTGGTCCTTCCTCGGCCTCCTCATGACCACCTACACGGCCTGGTACCTCACCGTCGCCGCCATCGTCCACGGCAAGGCGGAGGGGGTGACGCACTCGGCACCGACCAAGATGGTGCTCTACTTCACGGGGGCCACCAACATACTCTACACCTTTGGAGGCCACGCTGTCACCGTGTAATCATCCAACTATTTCTTATTCTTCCTTTCTGTTCAGAATTATACCATGTGTGTTGAGCTCCTGCTGATGGATCTTAATTTCATGCAATGCACAGTGAGATCATGCACGCGATGTGGAAGCCACAGAAGTTCAAGCTCATCTACCTCATGGCGACGTTCTACGTGATCACCCTCACGCTTCCGTCCGCGTCCGCCATGTACTGGGCCTTCGGCGACGCCCTCCTCGACCACTCCAACGCCTTCTCCCTCCTCCCCCGCACCCCGTTCCGTGACGCCGCCGTCGTCCTCATGCTCATCCACCAGTTCATCACATTCGGCTTCGCCTGCACCCCACTCTACTTCGTCTGGGAGAAGGCCATCGGCGTGCACTCCGACAAGACCACCGTGCTCCGGCGGGCGGCAGCACGGCTCCCCGTGGTGGCGCCCATCTGGTTCCTGGCCGTCGTCTTCCCCTTCTTCGGACCCATCAACTCCACCGTGGGTTCCCTCCTGGTCAGCTTCACCGTCTACATCATCCCGGCCGCTGCACACATGGCCGTCTTCGCATCGCCAGCGGCGAGGGAGGGCGCCGTGGAGCGGCCACCACGGTGGCTCGGAGGTTGGGCGGGGATGTACGCTTTGAACTGCTTCGTGGCTGTGTGGGTGCTCGTAGTCGGATTCGGCTTCGGCGGCTGGGCCAGCACTGTCAACTTCGTCCGCCAAGTCAACACCTTCGGCCTCTTCACCAAGTGCTACCAGTGCCCTCCTAGGCACTAAGCAATTAACCACCTAGCTTTAATACTCTTCCTATATAACTAAGTAGCAAAAAAATTATTATTGGGTGCACGGTTTCTTCTTGAGAGGAGAAGCTTTAGTTGATCTCACAAAAAAAATCAAACCAGAGGTTGTCTTGAATTTTGATCTTGTCTGTTGTGTTTTCGTGTGTCATGTTTGTAATTATCAGTTCACGAGAGTTGTATGTATGTATCTCATGATTATATATCAGTATCTGAATTACATTGGTATGTGCTTGCTCTTCTTCTCAGGTGTTAAATAGTACGTAGATATTAATTAATTCTTAGGTGTTTGTGTCAAGTTAAGATCTTCATATAATTCTCCTGATGGGTCCTACAATCCACTACCATAAGTACGAATTGATGATCCATGTCACTATCCCCTTCAGGCCTTGTTCGGTTAGCCCCACCCCTGCCGGGATTGCGGCCCAATCCCCGCCAACACCCGTGGATCGGCTCTGACGGGATTTAATCCCGGCCCGCCTGTAATTGTGTGTTCGGTTAAACCCGCGGTGGAAGTCACCCCGGCCCAACCCCGCCCGATCCCGGCCATTCCAAGGGGGAAATAAAAATCGTCTACCAACCCGTGGACAGAATCCCGAGCGAGCTGTCAGAGGACACGGAGATGAACTCGGCGGCAGCGGTGATGGCGCCTCCGCATCTCCCAGCCTCCCTCCCTCGCGAATCAGAGGCAACAACGGCGCCTCCGCATCTCCAGCCTCCCTCCCTCGCGAATCAGAGGCGATAGCGGGTGGCACCTCCGCATCTCCATCCTCCCTCCCTCGCGAATCAGAGGCGACAGCGGCGGCGCCGGTGCGACGACCCGTCCTGATCTGCATCTTAGGGCCGAGATCTTGGGGCTTTGCTACGGTTCGAGATCTCATTTCATGCGATTCTTAGTCCTGCCCCCTGTAGTTCTTGCTTTGTTCGTCACCTGCCCGATGCCAATGCTTCTCCGCCAGAAATTGAAAAAATATGTGAAGAGATTAGAGGCGTGAAAGGGGTTAGAGGAGTGGAAGGGATTTGGGTGATAGACCGGGGATCACCCAAAACCTGGGCGTGTTAGTTCCCCGCGGGGGTTGCTCCCGAGAGAACCGAACAAGGCCTCACAAAGCAGACATCCTGTGGTGATGATTATGATGCATCCATCCTGCTAACTGATGATGCCCACAGGACAACCAATACCACCTGTAGAAGAATCGCATGAAAAGGAGAGGAGGAAGAAAAACCTGCACATATGCACGCATGATCATGCATTGCACGGTTCCACCTTTAATTTGTCCTAGAAAATTTAAGTGCTACTGAGAGATCAGGAAGAAGGAAAGATCAGCTGCAACGAGAGGATTTTGTGGATCACATGCTGGAAAAAGGTGTGAGAGACCTGTCTCCCTGGTGGTGGTCCATGCATGCCTTTGTTGTGAAGAATTGTAGGACTAATTAGGCGACTAGGTAGCTTTTGAGACCATATGTGTGTGGGCATCTACACTTGCTACTCAAGCTAACCTGATCTAATACAGAAACGGTCACAGAGTGTTAGACGACAGAAATGTCCAATCTGATCTATTGAGTGAGGAAACCACGAGATGCATAGCCCCAGATTCGGACAAGAACAAACTGGACAGCAATATCAAGCAAAGATACATCTATAAATCCAAGAGCATGAATTATTCAGAGTCTGACATGTCCGCCATTCCATGTACACAAGACATCGATTAGATGATTAATATTGTTAAGCAGATGCTGCCAGGCAAGGCTATAGGCCAAGCAATGCTACAACGATAGCCTTGCAGACCAGAGACTGTAGGGTGCCCAGGCAACACCCTCTCACTCACGTCAAACATCAGATCTGGAGGAAGCTCGATCCATCAACGGCTCATTCGGTCCGGGTGTGCGTGTGGCAATAATTGAGGGAACCAGTATAACCTACACAGGCATGTTTGATAAAAAGAAAAGACAGTGATCCCAAGATTCCCCAGAGACCAAAGTGTCCAAGAACAAGAGAACCGACATGTGGGGTTGATGGAAATGAAGTCATGGCATTGTGCGTTTGGAAGTTTCAGGAAAACAGGAGAAATAAAAGATGGTGAAAGTTATGTCATGTCTTGATAAGAACTGTAGAGATGAGTAATTAAGTATTGCATCTGCTAGCTAAGGGAGGCAAAAAATCTGCATAGAAACACATAAAAATTAGCAATTTATGGGTTGAAGGTGGCTTTTTTTCCTGGAAATTTTGGCCATTGCCTGTCAGGTTTGTGATGTACTTGTATTGCTGACAGTATAGTGCAAAGGTACACTTCAGATTACTGGTTTGAAGGTGGGACAGGAATCTTATTATCTTACAAGCTCCTGATCAATGAGGGAAGTTATATGAGTTACAACACGGTGATTTTTCAGTTCTCTAAGCCGGTAAAATTTCTTCTTGGAGGGAAAATAAAATGTACAGATTGAGTTTACATGATTGCTGCTGTACCTTTAAGCAGCTCTTGGAAGCAAAAGAACCGAGGTCAGAGTCTAAGTAAAGCTGGATGAGCCCAGCATCAACTCAAACATGTCATCTGGGGAAAGAAGGGTTGTACCACCAAGAATAAGCTCCACATCGGGCCTGCTGCTCTCTGAGATTGCCTTCATGACTTCCCGGACCTTTCATAAAAAATATCACGTTTAATAAGACAATGCTGGTTTCTAATATTGAGAAAAATAGATTCTGGGTTATGCTTTTCCTTAGAGATCTTAGTTTTGGTGGACTGCGATCACTGGCTTTGAGATCTTTGATTAGACATAAGTTTCTCAAACCGCACAAATTAAAAATATGATGTTTGTGGAGATTGGTTATGTAGTCATACGGGATAATTTTGGTATAATGCATTGAACTGGACAGTTCCAGTAGATCAGATTAGAAGCTAGGTGTGTGTTCTTACTCTAGTCCTAAATCGAGATTGAATATTGACGGGATAGTACAAAGTGTGACATAAACAGCAAGCTTCATCATGACATGGTAAAATGGAGTCAAAGAGTATGGACCAGAACGTACCTCCAGAGTATTGATACCTCCCACAACAAAAACGATAAGAACACTTTGATCACCAAAGCTTGGTTTAGACTGCAGGCAAAACAACTGTGAGTACATAATTTAGACAGAGAGATGGTACAGCAAGTAAAAACACATTGACCAACGCACCTGTCCAAGCCCAAACCTGCCCAATCCACTTTTAAATAAACGGCCAACAGCTGATGAATGATACTCAAGGCCAGGTATGTCATATCTCGTCAAGACAGCTAATATCAACTTGTAAAGCAAGCCTTTTCTTGAGTAGCTATCAGTCTCAAATCTACTCAATGCTGCTAACCCTTCTCCAAGAACTTGATTCCTTAACCTCATACTGGACAAGATGTGAAAGAATTTAAAGAGTTGATCCACCCTATCCCGTACTTCCAACTTAAGTTGCATGTCCCCGTAAGCTTCCTCCTTTTGATTATCAGTATTATCATCATCATCATCCCAGTTATCCCATTGGTCATCAAAATCATCGGCAGTGCTGGATGCAGGCTCGCTAGAGTCCTT
Organism: Dactylis glomerata; assembly: GCA_007115705.1. Taxonomy (NCBI): domain Eukaryota; kingdom Viridiplantae; phylum Streptophyta; class Magnoliopsida; order Poales; family Poaceae; genus Dactylis; species Dactylis glomerata. Next base: position 1,788,963 of record QXEO01000647.1, read on the forward strand.
TTTTCTATCAGCCTCTTTAGATCTTGCTTTAGCTTCAAGTTCTTTCTCCAAGCCATCAAGGAACCTGAACTTCACAGATGATGGCCTCTCAAGGATAGAATCCACCACAACATCTTTCAGTGACCGCTCGTCTTCCCAGGAGAATGGACCACCAGCAATTGATGTAGGAAAGTTTTCACCCGCCAAGATATACCCAATAATTGTTAAAAGTAATATGTCCTGGAAAGTCAGAAGGCCTTGCGAAGACCCCATGGTATTACCTTGTTTGTGAGATTCCACCGAAGTGCTAGTGTTGATGAAATCACGAATCTCACTGGCAAGACTTTGTGTTGTCTCTGCTGATGTTACACTTAATATTCTCTCAGCACTTGTAAAGGCATCCCAGCGAGTACTTTGAGGTTCCTGGAGAGCCATCTCAGCAGCCAGTGCCAACTGAATAACCCCTCTGTTTCTTACCAAGGACAACTGGTGTTGACAGAGCATTTGCACCATAGAATGAAGCTCTGAGACAGAAGCTGATTGTCGACCCTTAGATGGAAAGGACAGCTTCTCGAGCTGTAAAGCCTCCATAAGCCATTTCTTAATCAGCATTAACCCATCTTTTGTTCCTCTGTCTAGCAATGCTTCTAAGTAGCGCACTCCAGCATAGTTGGATAAGAAAGAACCACTTATAGTGCCTACCTGGCCATCATGTGCTTTGTCAGCATAATCAGGTAACCAGGTAACTTCAGAGTCAACCTCTTCAGAGTTCCAGCCTGACACAAATGCCATCATATTTTCAGACAGCATACTGGTCCTACTCTTAGTTTCTTCCTTGCTAAAAGCTGTTTCGAAAGGGACCTTTATATCTAGTGGGGAACGTTTAATAGCAGCTTGAGTATGCTTGCTAGGAGTTTGAGGATATTTTGCCACATAATAGGATGAAGTCCTTTCCTTGCGTGGCAACGAAGACAGCATCCTATCAAGAAATGAGTCGCCATGGAAGCAAGGAGTTAGGAGATCAATTGTGCGATCTACAATCAGTAGACCAGCAGAACTCTTATTACGACCAACGTCATATAGACTTGACATATCCATCATCAGCTTCCCAATGACTTTTGATGTATCACCAAGTGAAAATATATCAAGCTTTAGGTCCATCTACACACATTTTGTAAAAGAGAGATCAACAAAAGGTGGTGTGCGTGAAAAATAGATGAGAACCTAACATGCAGCATGTTGCATATAATTAAAGTTGTTACCTTATTGGCCAAATGGTACAGGAATTGAGCGGTCAAGGTTACTCCAGGGGGCACCTCATCACCATCAAAAGCTTTACCAGTAGATATGGAGGGCAGACCAGGGCTAAGGGAATCCTCACGGTGATTTGACAAATATGATTCAGCAATTGTACCTTCCGAAGGCAAAACAAAAGTCCTTGAGGAAATAGGAGAGAAAATCATCGGAAAGTGACACACGGTTACAGAAAACTTCTTTCCTCTTGCTTCTACCTGGCCTAAGTCATCATCAGCGAAATCTTTTCTCCCTGGGCTAGATTCAGAAGGGCCATAGTGCACCCCAGAACCCCACTTATTATCACCATCTGTGGTAAAATCTCTCTCTGTGTTAGGAATTTCAGCTTTATTCATGTTCAACTTCCCACTCTTCTTCAGAAGCTCCTCATGGTCCTGAATGAGTAACGTCTCATACTCCCGGAAAGCATCTGGTCCAAGTGGGGAATCAATGTAGGCTGAGTGACCAATCTGCAATAGATTCACCAAAGGTTCCTTACAATATTTTAGGATAATTTGAAATAGATTTAAGAAGGTTCTAAAATAATGAAGTGAATAAGAGTAGCAAGATGTGCATTTATTCAACATTTTGGCTGAGCAATAAAAAAGTTACTGTGAATTGCAGAGGAAGCAATGTGAGTAAAGAAGTTCTTACCGATACCCTCATATATGGCTACTACATAAATAAGATAGTTCAGAACTCATGAGGACTTCAATTAAACCGGGCAAGTTTAAAAATAGATACACTCAACACAGGTATACTACATAAATCAGAAAGTACATGACTCATGGCGACCTTAAGTTGAATCAAAGAAGTTCTGAAACAGGGAACATGCAACTATCCAAAGTCACCAACAAACAGAGATCAAAAAGTGCAGATAGAGTAGATGGAATGCTACCAGCATGATCTGATGGTAACAAACATGTATTTTGATGCTATTTTCAAGAAAATGAACTTTTGTGCCAGTCGAAACATATAGAATGCTTTTGTCAATGAAGAGTCGTAATTTCATAAAAATAATAATAATAAGCAGGATGGTCAGGAACTTCAGAAGCAAACCAGGCATCACAAGTAACATATTATTGTAGGGGCGAAGCACCTCGGATATCGCCGTCAATACAGTACAATGTGAAACAGTTCCATGGTTGCTCAAGCAGCGTAGAATGTACCGATGTGCATCACTAAGAAGGCGTGATGTAATTACGACAATCTTCCTTGTTGGATGAGAAAAACTTGAATTCCACTCAGCGGCCTGCAAAGACACGATACGGCAGGGGGTCAGGTAAAGAACAGGCGAACAAAAACAGATCCATTCCGAGATACAAAAAAATGACAAATTTCCTTGTTTCTATAGGAAGACACAGAAAAGCTTGTTAACTATGTATAAAAGCACTGCAACTTTACTGTCATCAACGTAGGCGGCAACAGCCAGGCTAATATGGCAGCAGCTGCAAATGTCAAGCTAATGCACAAAATTCTGACAGACACAAGAGTCCAGCCACAGCAAACAAGACAAAAATGTATCTAAGAAAAATTATGCCATGCTGGGCGTCAGGATAGCTAAAGAAGCACTGTTGCATCAGATATGTTTGTTAGGTTCAAACTCATATATTCTATTTAAATGAAGAGGCGCAGCTATTATTAATTTATTATCAAGTAAATAGAAATAATTTGACCCTCTCTCTTCATAACCCTCTAATTCATCAATGGTCGATTTATACCGATTCTAGCATCTCATGTCTTCTGAAGCCATGTCACATGGCCCTCCTTTATACAGTATTTACCATTGACATACCAAGATTAGCATGCATTTTACTAGGATTGGCATTTCCTATCCATGATAAGAAAGCAGAAAAAAATGATAAATGTAAATTGTAGACTCAGTATGCTGCAAAACCAATAGGCAGTAATTTTAAAAATACCACTCTAAACTATCACAGAAGCCCAACTTTCACTCTGAACTATGAACGTCACAACTTGGGCAAACCACAATAGGGTGCTAGTTGAGGTGAAAAAACTAAAGAAATGTCCTTCGATTCTTTTCCCTACATTCCCCTTGATTGTTTTCTCCTACAACTTTTACAAATTATATAGGTGAAAAAGCTCCTGGATGGATGATTCTAGATTTGACCATGCAGATGGCAGGTGTGGGTGCAACCGCATACACAGACAGCCTGCCACACCATGCTGTTGCAACACTGGACGACACTGCCCTGTGTCATGTGCTCAGTATGTGCACGCTAACACTCTCATGACTGCAGAAGCCCAGGGAGATCCAGGTACACGCACAAACACACACCATTACCGTCTTGGCATCACTGATCGCTGTGCTGTCTACGACTGCAGGACTTGGATCTACCGGTCTATATGACTATGGTTAGCAAAGAAAGGGTGAGGTGATGTCAACAGTAGCAATAGTAGTTGACATGGATGGTGATGTGGCAAAACCACTTTAAACCTATCCTAGGGGTTCTCTGAGGGTGTTATGACATGATTGTGTAATGGGGGTAAAAACTGAACTACCTTTCATGTTAAAAGAAGGGAGGTAACATCTGTGTTGAGATTCATATAGCAATGAATGGCATTGACAAACCTAGTGTGTATATTTACTATTAAAGGAGAGTATGTGCCTGCCTGCCTGGTGATGTCACACTTGTAACTAATTACACACAAAAAAGGCACTGCACTTATCCCCCACCTCCCAAAGGAAGGTTACATAAAAAACGTAACTACCTTTTCTCCAACCTCTCTCATTTATGAGTTTTATGGGGAGGATACGGAGATCTGGCGATGAATGTCAATGGCCCGTGTTCAGATGTTAGGTTTCGATATGGGGCATTAAAGTGATGAAATGGATTGTTAAGGAGAAAAAATAGATGTATAAGTGAACAGCGAGTAATTTCCCGGTGTTAATTCGTGTGAAGACGGGCATAGAAGAGAGAAACTGGAGGCGGCGCGTTCAGCTGTTACCAGCGGCAGTGCTTGTCTCGTGTACCAGGACGACAAGGTGAGGTCGGCAAGCTAAACGGGCTTGGCAGGGGTGAATGTGCCTGAATGTAATAAGTTTGTGTGATTTAAAATGATGGCCTAACTCTTCACACCTGTTTTATCACTCAGGGTCTAGATATTTTTAGCGTTGCATACCAAATAGTGTACCAACTTTTTTTAGACAAATGCACAAAAGTTAGGATAAAAATACCAGAAAATGCTACTATTATATGATAGTGATGTTTTCTGGTGTAATTATCTGTGGCAAAACCTTAGTTAGCACCCAAGTTGCCACCAAAACCACCATGGAAACACATCAAATTTGGAGAAGGTGTAGATTTAAGTAGGTGCTTGCCATTTGATAGAAAGGGGGAGCAATGGAACCTTACAGCATCAAGAGGAGACGTGCTTTCCAAGCTGCAGACTGCACGTGCGCCAAGCTCAAGAAGCAGAGGGAACGCTCCTATGAACTGGAACGCCTCCAGAGTGCCTGCATCTAGGTACAGTAGCGCATCTGTAATCTCATCTCCAATCTGCAAAGCAGCAGCAACCCACAAAATAAATCAGTTTCAATAGTGAAAGCTGAGAAGATGACATCTCTACCGAGAATGATCATAGCACGAGCAGTTATTCTCAAGTTTCTTCGCAGATTGAGCCAACAAGTAAGGCAGCCCCATGTTTTACTACTCGTTGTAAAATTGATTAGCTCGGTTCGGAAGCTTCAATCAAATATTTAACAGGCAAACTGCTCTAGTACAGTCGTTGGATCATATTTTCGACACAGCTCGAATTGGCGTAGCTAGAAGTGGAACATTTACGGTAGCACTTATCAAAGGGCGACACGAAAACAATGAACAAGCGATGAAAAATATGGAACCAGCAAAGGGGAACTCGCGAACCTGGCGGATGGAGTCGAGGCAGGACGCGATCAGATCCACCGCGACCATGGTCTTCCACTCCCTACGACCTCCAAAGACTCAGGAACCGAGACTCGGATCGTGGGGCGAGAGGGAAGAAGCCGGAAAGGGACTGGCGAAGGAGACCGCGGCTAGAGAGGCCGGAGACCCCGCCGTCTCCCTCCGCAGGAGGAAGAGGAGGGCGGGAGGAGGAGAGATAGATGTCACCTACGGAGCTGCAGCTCGCCGGAGATGCGTTGCTGGCTGCTCCAGCCTCCAGGAGAGATCGGCGCGGAGGAGACGGTGGGGGCTCGCCGGCCGGATTACCTCCGATTTAGTTCAGTTTAGCTTCTTAGGCCCATGAGATTACGGCCCAGCTAGGAAAGCAACGTGGGGGAACTCACGCAAAAGTGGGCCCAGGGCCCAGGCAAACAGTCACGTCTCGCCTCCTGCCGGCGGCGGCTCCTCCTCCACATCCGCAAAATCTCCGGCGAAGGCACAAACCTCCTCCAGTCCATCCATCTCGCCCACAGCTACTCCTCGGCCGCAGTCTCCCCTGTACCCAGCTCTAAGCTCTGCCCAGCCACCGTCTCCTACCTCGTCTCGTGCGGCCTCTCCCCCACCGCCGCCGCCGCCACGGCCACCAGTCAAAAGATCCGCATCCTTTCGACGGAAAAGGCAGACGCTGTGTGTGCCCTCCTCAGAGACCATGGCTTCACCGACGCCGACATCGTCCGGACGGTGCGCAGCGCCCCGTCGATCCTCGTTGCCGACCCCGAACGGATCCTCCGCCCCAAGCTCGACTTCTTCGCCTCCCTCGGCTTCGAGCCCCGCAAGATCGCCACCGCGCCTTTCCTCCTCGTGCGCAGCCTCGACAAGCACATCGTCCCCTCCATCCAGTTCATCCGCGACATCGTCGGCAGCGACGACGAGCTCCGCCGCGGTTTCTCCCGCGTCCCCCGGGCCCTCATGGCGGACGTCGAGAAGAACATTCGCCCCGCCGTGGAAGCCCTCCGCCGCGGCGGCTTCACCGAGGCGGACATTTCGAAGATCCTTCGTCATACGGATGGGTGTGCTCATGACGTCGCCGGATCGCATCAGCGAAATCTTCGAGGAGCTGAAGGCGATCGGTATGTGCATCTCGGACCCGCGCTTCCTCTACTGCTTCCGCGCGATGTGCGGCGTCAAGAGGGGCACATGGTGGCGGAAGCTGGCATTGTTCCAGAGCTTCGGGCTGTCGGAGGGCCAGGTGCTCAAGGCCTTCAAGACGCAGCCCACGCTGTTTCTTTCCGCCGATGAGACCATTAAAAGGAAGGTCGGGTTCTTGCTGGACGAGCTGAAGCTTGGAATCAGCGATGTAATTGCGCAGCCTGTGATTCTATCTTATAGCTTGGAGAAGTGCATCCTGCCGAGGTGCGCCGTGCTGAGTGTATTGATGAAGGAGGGGAAGATCCAGAGAGATATCAACTTGCTTCGGGCATTGCTCGGTAATTCGAGTGATTTCTCGACCAGATATGTAGTGAGGCATGCTGATGATGTGCCAGATGTTGTGAAGGCGTATGAGGGTAAGATCAAATTTGAAGGATTCAGACATGACAGATGATTTATCCAATAGGAAGGTCTTCAGAACAGTATAATTCAGGATTAGGCTTATGTATCCAGTTCCTGGAATGTTAAAGATGAAGTCATTATCCATGGTTTTAACACTTCAGAGAACAGCAAATTGCACCATTGGTAGCCTATGGTACATGCTGTTATGTTCTGTATCATCTACTTTTGTAGCTTAGCTAGGTTGTTGGGGGTGCATGGTAGCCCAGGAGATTTCGGCGTGGGCTCTTAACCTCTAGGACACAGGATGGATTGGCTCCCTACGGCTGACACCGAGCTACTCCAATGGTGGACATCTCAACCCTGTTCTAAGGCGACACTGCGAGATTTGTGGACCTCCATCATTTTGCTCTTCTGGTGCATTTGGAGGCACCGCAACGACGTGGTGTTCAACGGAGCTCGGCCGGACGTCGAGGCCATCAGGGCGAGGGTTCGTGAGGAGTACAATAGTTGGCGTCTAGCTAGGTTGTTTCGTACTGACTCTTTTGGCTTTGCAGAGCCGGTGCTATGAATAGGCGGAGAGTAGTCCGTGTGGATCTTGGGGAGCTGCCACCCCTTGTTGGTAGCGGCTTGCCGGTCTTCGGCGTTGACTCTTCTATATGATTAATACACCTGCCAGGGTGTATTCTCAAAAACTTTTGTAGCTTAGAAGCTGCCATTAGCGTCATGTGGCCTATTGAACTGTAGAATCATGGTAGATGTTGTACTGTTCTCCAAGTTCCTTTATCTGCTATGTTGAACTGGTTCTGCTAATTAATGCTTTTTAGATCGATTATTCCAACACATTTTGAGGCTAAAAAATTTATAGGATAACGAACTCAATGTTGATGCTTATATCGTACTCTATCCACTACCCATCTGAAGTCTTTGTGGTTCTTCCCAGTATATAAACATGTCGATATGCCGAGAGTAGATACATGTACTTACTTCCTCTCCCTAGAGGTAATGCTTTTAACACAAATAATTAATCCGAGGGTTGGGCTTGTGTATCCAGTGCTAGGAATGTTAAAGATGAAGTCATGATCCATAGTTTTAACACTGCTTCTGAGAACAATTTTGCACCATTGGTAGCCCATTCTACATCCTGTACTGTTCTGTATCATCTACTATTGTAATTTACCATCTGCCATTGGCGTCCTGGGGCATATTGAACTGTAGAATTATGCTAGATGCTGTACTGTTCTCCAAGTTCTTTTATCTGGTATATTCAACTGCTTCTGCTAATTTATGATTGTTAGATCGATTATTCCATCACATGTTAAGTCAGTGTTTATGCTAACATCGTACTTTGTCCACTGCCCATCTGAAGTCTTTGCGGTTCTTTACAATATATAAAGTTGTTGTGTGGTCGAGAGTAGAAACTTCTCTGTGTGCATCCATTGACTGAAGTGCAAAACTTGTGTTTCCATGGACAAAATTGCTTATGTGACTGGAAATGTCTATGCATAGTTGTTATTTGGTTTGTTGATCTGTCCATGCATAGTGTTATACATATGGAAATGTCTATTCTAGAATGACAGTCCCTATATTTCAGCAGTGACCCTTCCAGCCTTGCTCCTTCAGGTTGCATTGCATCAACTGCACCGAAATTTCTATTGAAAATATAGAAAGGTAAGCTAGTAGAAAAACATGATTTGCTGCATACATTACCAGACACAACACTAAACTTCTCGTGCTTGCTCCTGATTGCTGAATGAGTGGATAGTTTCTGAAGTTTCAGGATGAAGACAGCAGCAGGCTGACTTAATAGAACCTTGTGCTGTATATTATTGTTGGACCTGATCAAGCGCAGGATTGAACGAGAAACGGCGAGTTCGAAGCTGCACTCTCAGCATACTGCTATTGACTGCAGCGACCGCGGCAGCACAGTCAGACTCCAGTGACGCCGGGTTCAGGTCGTGATCGACTGCAAGCTTCAGTCCTTCCCAGATCGCTAGAGCTTCCGCTTCTTCGGCATCAGCGCATCTGTCTCCAGTCTTGCTTGCCGCCAGGATGATGGAGCCCAAGTGATCACGAAAAATGTATGTGATTTGACTGTATGAAGTTTTGTTTGAATTACAGTGAATGAACTCAGATGTGACAACTAGCGCATTTAGTGTTCGGTCAAATAGAAATTAACTATGCATAGTTTTTTCATGAATATCTTGTTGTCAAAAATATTTTGTTTTCCAAAAGATTGTGCTACTTCTGTAGGATGGTCTGCACATGAATGTGGTTAGGTGGTTGCCTGAGACCTTCATTTATGGAAACAAGTTTCTAATTGGGTTTCTCGCTTATTTATAACACATTTAAAGCTTAAACCTAGTCGACAAACACCAGAGTACAACCACATACAAACTCCAGTAATACTCATAACTGTGACCTAGATATGTACTCTAATTTGAGCTAGCTTCTATGAAAATCAAATATTCACTTCACTAGTATCTAGAAATGAATGACCGCTAGAAATACCATTACCAACAATCAATACGTACCAATGCAATCACTATGACCTCCTATATATTGTATCCATTTCAACTCAACTAAACTCAACAAATTCTAGTTGCCAAAAAAACAGAGTGAAAGGGTAAACAACTACGGAGTAGTAGATACTTGGAATGTATGTGTAAGTAACGTTGGAATATGAGGCAAACGGAAAACATCCATCAGTGAGAGACAGCACAATCGCATCATTGTATTAGGTTCCTACCCGTGGTAAGAAACATGATGTTGGATTTCAAGGTCAACTTGTTTTGGTGCTCGTTTCACGGGATAGATTGTGGCAGGGCTCCCCGCCCAGTCTCTGTTAACATCTGATCCTTCGTAAAATTTCTTGAGATATGTTGAGAATTCTGGTCTACAACCTACATAAAATCTCAAAGTTATTTTTTGGTTGCATGGTATGCCTATGAGAGTTTAGCGCTATATTGCACTTTCTGAATTCCAGGTCCTCGGAAACAAAATATACCTTTCATGTTTATTTTTCCTTCGCCAAAAGCACTGTAGTTTCATTTAAACACGTAATATATATACAGGAAAATACAATCGCTACCAATTAAGCAGAATTCCCTGAGGATTTCTTAACTACTGATCTCCTTGATGAGGCGTGGGTTTGCTATCAAACTCAATCTCGAGAAGACGCTCAATAGGCTGCCTGCATATGGGGCATTTGTTGGTCTGGAACCTTACAAGTTGAGCACACTCCATGCACAGGCACTGCAAAAGAGCAGGAGACATAATTTTTCAGGTTGCGGAAGAGCAGAAGATATAATTTTTCACTGGTTTCTTGGAAAAAAATGAATCAACAAGTTCATGAACAAATATAAGATGGTATTTCTCCAGCATTATACATATTGAGGTACAAAGAAGAATAAATGGCCAGGAATACTAGGTCTACTGATTCAGTTTTCTTTGAACAGATTTACATGTTCAATTGCCAAAAGTGAGGAATGCTCAATAAACATCTAAAAAAGGTCTTACCCTTTTTCATTTACCCATAACATAAATGGTTGCACTTTTGAGAAATATATGAACCAACATTCAAGTATTATTAGTTGGATAGTATGACAAAAAGGGTATAAACTAGGGGCAGTTTACAGTTGATATGCTGTGCCGTGCTTCACTGCCATATTGCTCATATGGGTCATATTTTGAAAATATTACAGTGTTTCAAGTTACATACAAAACAGATAACTTTGTGCTATTCACAGTTTGTGATCCTGGTAGATAGTAGTGTATTTTTCTGTGGGTGATAGCAATCAGGATTTAATGTGCTCCAAAAAAATCGCTGTCCACTTTTGGGAAAGAATGGAAGCAAGGCCGAACTAGCAGGCGTTAAAGAAATTACGAAGAAGTAGGAATGGATATTACAAATAACTAGCTTAATAGAAAGACCGAGTAAAATTCTGTGATAAGAAACAATTCTCAGAGCATTGAACAGAAAGTGTGTGTACTTTATAATGTTAAATATGGAATAATGAAGGTGCATGGGGCCCACTAGTCATATTATTATGCTGAACTCCTCCCTTTCTACCAATTACACTGCTTTTTATCTCCTGTCCTAAAATGTCACCACCACTTTCCACTGTCCAGTTTAAAGAAAATCAATACATAAAACTCCACAAAAGAACAAAACAAAAATGTAATAAATAATACAGTAAGAACCAAGAGCTTTACAAAAATGATATTAACTCCGTTAAAATATAGATGATGTTTTAAATAGTGACACGACCTCCAGTAAATATCTTCGATCAACAAATTGCATAACATTATTTTCACAAACATTGCCGCTCCAACTTTTTGTATAGCTCTACCCAGAGTTATAACTTTCTGACAACACGCTTTCTAGCTTGTCATGTATTTATAGATGGAGGTAATATAACTTATCTTGCCTATTTCCATCATGATATATATTTAAGCATGGTTACCATTTTTACATCTAAAACAAGTTTGAACAACCATTAATCCATATATCTTAATCGATTCATCTAAAGAACATTTAGTTGGAAAGGGTAACCTACCATATGCCTGCATGGAAGAACAGTTGTATCTCTTGGTTCTGTAAGACAAACCACACATTCTTTCCCAGAATCATCCTCATCAACATTTTTGTTAGCTGTGTTCCTGTTCCCAATACCGTATATCTCCTGCAAGACATATCTAGTTCCATTTACCCACAGTATCTGCTGCACAACTTGAATCCCATATTCAGTGTTGTCTTTCTTCACAAATACAGCAAATTTAGCCAACGACTTCGAGTCTTCAGCGTTCTGTGACCTTTCTAATTCTTGGTTGGTTGACACATCGATTTCCACTTTGAATGCGACAGGAAATACACCATCCTCCCCAACCTTTGTGAGCTCAGATTCCTCAAACACTGAGAGGTCGATCCCTGTTCCACTTGGTTGCTTGAACTCCTGATCTTTACCTTCCTTGAAAGTTACCCTCACAGGTTGGAGAAAATTTTCCTTTGTAGCCTTTAGGACAGAGTCATCATCTTCTTGTGCAAAGAAGTAAACAGTTATGCTGTTTGCAAGGTCAGAAGTTAAGAATCAGTATTAGCTAAAAATAATGTGCCAATCTTGCCAACAAATTAAAAAGTAGTACATATTCTAGACAGGTGCAAAAGATGAGATACCATGCAACAAATTAAGGACATAAAATGGGATAGCCTGCCCTCATAAAAGGATAGAGCCAGACAGGCGGGGAATGTAATTAAGCATGACTTTGCATCTGCAATGGTAAAGTTACGAAATAAAGTACACACCCCAAGTTCACTAAAGCTCCATTGAGCCTCCTAACTTGGCCACCTAGATGAATATAATCCACGCCTGATTTGGCTACTTCCCAGAACATTCATTTTCCCAAACAACAGCAAGCCGTGCACACAATATACAGTACTGCAATATTAAGCAAAGATGTCCATGATGATTCAACCAAGACAAGCGCATAGGTGCACCCTAAATCCAGACAATTGACAAGGACTGTCCAGTTTTGTTCAAATGGACAATGAAACACATCACCAGAAGTATCATGGTCCAACAAAAACATGTCCATGGTGAGCTCCCCGGCAGGATTCAACATTAGCAAATTAATCTCTCGGGATAAAGAGCCCAATGATCGGCTACCAAGGGTCCACACTCCACAATGACATTTCAGACCTCCATCTGATCAGCAAAACAGAAATCCAAGAAGAGAAGAAGGGGGGAAACCTTCCGGGGGCGTCGGCGTCGAAGGAGAAGGCGAGTAGGCGGCGGCCGTCATCGTCGCGCTCCAGCCGCAGGGTATCCCCCTTGACGTTGACGCCGGCGTGCACTGACACGGCCCTTTGCCGCTCCACCTGCGCAGGAAAAGGCACCGGCGGCGGCGCGGCCGCACCCGGAGGCCATGGCGGGTACCGGTGGTAGTTCGGGTACGGCGGAGGCACCCCATGGCCCCGCTCGTGAAGATGAGGCCGCGGCGGTGGCGGATTGGAGCCGCCGCTGCTTCCGATGTTGCCCATTAGTTCGTCCTCGTCTTCGTGCTGCGATTTAGGTTTACTTGAGTTCGCCAAGTTTTGTTGGACTGCGACTTGCCTTGGCCGGTCCTACTGTCAGGAAAGCAAACTTTGTAAGGCAAAACGCACCACGTCACCGGTTTTTCATAAATCAAATTACTTCAAATCTGTTTGTATTTATAGGAAAACTTAAATGAAGCACAACACACTCATAGTTGCGCTATCTCAAAAGGCAAAGTGCTTTTCGGCGGGTTACACGGTTGGGTGACGTGGTGGTCACCGAGGGTACCCATATGGAGGGATGAGCCATGTGATTTAGCTATTGATTTGATATATTTTCTGAAAGCTAAAACTTAGAAACCGAATGTCGGAATAATAATTTTGTTTTGGTGAAAGATACTGCTGAAGTTTTTGCACATATGTTAGTGCAATATATTCTGAATTAGGTTGGCCATAATGTGTTATATTTGTTTGTTGATGAACCCATGGATGTCTCTTGCAAATAATAGATGGCTGTGGCCTTAGGTTATGTTGATAGTTCTAGAGATTCTAAAGAAAGTCTTGTTGGCCTTGTTCATGTGAAAGAAAAGACTTCTTGATACCTCAAGACTACAATTGATTCTCTGTTTGCTAAATATAGTCTGAGTTACAATCAAGTTATAGGAGAAGGATGCGATGGTGCTAGCAACACGCGAGGTCGGTTGAATGGCCTCAAATCACTGATAAAGAGAGAAAATAGCACAACTTACTATGTCAATTGCTTTTCTCACCAACTTCAGTTAATTGTTGTGGTTGTGGTAAGAAAGCATAAAGAGGTTAGTCTTTTACTTAGTATGATTACGACCTTTTGTTAAATATGGTGGGTGGATCCTCCAAACGAAGGGACATGATTAAATATATGAATATTGAAGAAATGAACAAAGCATCAAGGTGTGGGCAACTATCAATGGGTACATGACTAAATAAAGAGCAATGCCTTGGATAAACTCGTTGGGGTCATGCAAAAACTCTTAAGAGTTGGATTAACCTGTTCAGCAGTCATCAAAGTTTATGGGAGAAGAAGACACTGATAGAACAAATAGAGACTAAGCAAATGGTCTTCTACTTTTCCGGCTTTCGACTTTGTCTCATCTTATGTGGACAATTCATACAACTTAAACACATTATAATTAGCATTGCATCAAAAGGATCAAGATATTGTAAAATGCCATGAAATGTGTGAAGTCAGCTATAACTGATTTGAATGATCTTAGAGAACATGTATGGGAATCACTGCTAGTTAAAGTTCATGGTTATTGTGACAAACACAATATTGAAGAGTTGGACATGGAAGAAGCCTATGTTGATCAAAAAAGGAGAAGGCAAGTTACTAGAATTACCAACAAACATCATTATCAAGTTGATTCTTTCAATAATGTTACTGATTGGCTAGTTCAAGAGATCAATGGTCGGTTCAGTTCCTCCAAATTGCTGGTTTGGTTAGTGGCTTTGAGTCCAGGAGACTCACTTCATGATTTTAATTTGGAGAGTTTAATAAATTTGGCTAAACTATATTCTCAATATTTTGACTGGAGAAATGAGGGATCTTGATAAATTCTGCGCCTCTATATTGCTGATGTACACACCAATGATAACTTTTCAGCAGCATAGTGACAATCACTGAGCTTTCAAAAAATGGCAGAGACAGGGTGACATGTGTATCATTTGTTATTTCGATTTCTAAAACTTGTTGGTGTGTTGCCTATTGCCACTAATACAATTGATAGGTGCTCTTCAGCCATGAAACTTGTGAAAACATGTTTGTACAATCGCCTCTATGATGAATATTTGAGTCTTCATGTTAGTTGTTATATGGAGAAAGAAGAAATGAGTAAAGTCACCAATGATCAAGTGGTTAAGTATTTAATGTATTTGAAGAATCAAATTTACTAAGATAGTAAAAGGTAATGTGAAAACTTTAGCTACTTGAGGACTATAATTTTGGTCATTCCACTATGTTCCACTACAAAATTGAATCTACTTTTAATTTTACACGTTATTCAGACTTGGTGTTTGATGATGGAATTTCAAAAAAAAGTGTCATTTTGATTTGCTTTATTAATGGTTCTTTTCTATTTATACATTATCTTTGTTGCTTCAGTTATGCCATAGTAAAGTGGAGAGTTTCATAAATTTGGCTAAACTATATCCTCAATATTTTGACTTTGGGGGAATGAGGGATCTTGATAAGTTCTGCGCCTCTATATTGCTGATGTACACACCGATGATAGCTTTTCAACAGCATAGTGACAATCACTGAGCTTTAAAAAAATGGCAGAGACAGGGAGACATGTGTATCATTTGTTATTTTGGTTTCTAAAACTTGTTGGTGTGTTGCCTATTGCCACTAATACAATTGATAGGTGCTCTTCAACCATGAAACTTGTGAAAACATTTTTGTACAATCGCCTCTATGATGACAATTTGAGTGTTCATGTTAGTTGTTATATGGAGAAAGAAGAAATGAGTAAAGTCACCAATGATCAAGTGGTTAAGTATTTAATGTATTTGAAGAATCAAATTTACTAAGATAGTAAAAGGTAATGTGAAAACTTTAGCTACCTGAGGACTATAATTTTGGTCATTCTACTATGTTCCACTACAAAATTAAATCTACTTTTAATATTACATGTTATTCAGACTTGGTGTTTGATGTTGGAATTTCAAAAAAAAAGTGGCATTTTGATTTGTTTTATTAATGGTTCTTTTATATTTATACATTATCTTTGTTGCTTCAGCTATGCCATAGTAAAGTGGTGCATCAGGGTGACTCAAGCTCCAACTTCGCCCTTGTCAATACTTATGTCGCCATGCAAATAAGAGATACAATTGTATTTACGCCCAAGGTAGAAGAATTGCATAATGGTCGGCAATTTATGAAGCGGAAGATAGGATTGTTGTTTCCGCTCTTACCTATGGTACATTCACAATGAGTCAATTATTACAAAAAAAAGTTCAATGAGACGATGAAGAGTAATAATCAAATATCTAAAATTGTTTAGATTGATAGGTGGATATATCGTCCGGGGGTTGGCATTAGAATTGTTGCTGCTCCTTTGATACCATGCTTAACTGCACCGAGGAAAAAGCGATGACTTATCGAGATATCTCAGACCAGCGAGGACAAAGGCGAGCGTTAGTCCAACCGAATCAAAGAGATGGGGGTACAAAATGGAGAGAGTTAGGAAGATGAATCAATATAGATCTGTAGGGACGACCATCAGATGTTTGTTAACTATGAGGGAAATGGTCACTGCGCTTTTTTTCCTTGTGGTGAACCCATATTGTTATTTTTTAGGCTAATAGTGTTATTTTAATATGTATAATAGATTCCCATTTGTAAATTCATTCATGTTCTCACAAGGGCTCTACGGTGCTCATTCCACATATTTCTCCTCTATTTTTCTCTTCATAATTTCTTATGATTAAAACAAGTCCAGAAAAAGTTACTCCTACTTCACAAAGCTACTACACTCTTTATAATTATTGTTGCTAAATTTGGTAGCATATGCTTTTTACCCACTTTGAAGCGCGCCATTGATGCTCTTGGAGAGATAGATAAATATATAGTGAAAGTACCATGCATGTTTAAGAAGTACCAAACATCTCGTCACCTCTAGCATTGGGTCTTCCCATATAATATAATGCTCCCTTTCTAGTGCAGCACATTAAACCTTAGCGCCTAGCATTATAGACAAAAGAAACCGAAGAATGCAAAAAAAAAAGCCAGATTGTTTCTTCGGTTCAATGAGAATGGGAAGCAAAGGGAAATAATCTGTCAGCAATATAATGTGCTTCTGTCCAGTGATCATCTTTGCCGCACTCTGGACACAACACTTTCTTCTGCGAGTTTGAGATATGGTCATACAGTTAGCTAGGTCACCTGCGGCGAAGATGAATGGTACATCGGCGGCAAAATCATGTGGCCGTTGCACCAGCCTTGGGAGTTTTTCTCTCGTCTCGTTCTGGCGAAGATGAACCTGGGCTAGTTTTTCCATGTTTCGTTGGGTTTTCCATAGTGAGCAGCCTAGAAATGCTAACAAAAATGCCAATTTTAGGCATGAGAAGCTAGAGTCAGAATAAATGAGCGCATAGGTTTGCTGAAAACTCCCCCATATGCTGATGTACATCGCCATTCTAATAGAAGTAGCAATTCAAGGACCGATCCATGGAACTCAACATACTACATCAATCGACTTTTTTTCTTCTTCATATCATGCGTTGGTTTCTCGAATAATTACCCAGGTACGAGTATAATTATCCATTTAATGTAAGCATGCGCCTGCCCTCAAATGGCAACGTCAAGAGGCGAGAAACCGAGTCGCTGCCAGAGACGACGACGCAGTTCTAGACAGAGCCAACGTGATAATTCTTGTTTGGATCCAACGTGATAATCAGTAAGATCAATATTATTGGCGTATTCATCAGTGACTTTGCATATAAAAATATTGGGAGAAATTTTAAGATAACATTAATACATTTATCGTATGCCATTTAGTATTTATTAGCAGCGTTTTATATATACACATATGAATAGAAACGCTATTCAGCATGCATTATATTTTTGCGTTGTTTCATTCATAAATTTATGCTTTGTATACTAATAATTACATTCATAGTGACTCACAACAACCAAAATTGACATAAGAAACGCAATTTATGTGTCATTCCGGTGTAAAAATCGTAAAAATTTGTATTTTACATCGTGACTTTGTATGTCACATAAAAATATTTTTTATGGCATGTCTATTTTTTCTTATATTTTTCTCTACTTCGGAAGTAGGTTAAAATTTATATGACGTAAAAATCATATACAACTACAGAGATACATGATGGATGTAGATTAACTATTCTACTTGCTCTTGCTTAGAGGCAAATAGCGCGTCCCCACATATGAATTTCTATTTTAATGTGGAGACCACTATTTACTTTTGCCCTGGGCCTGGCCCTATTACTATGTTCGGCTTGATTTTTTATACAGATCAACGACAAATTCATCCTTTACAAATACTGTAGGCATTATATAGCGAATAGCCACCAATATTTCTAGTTAAACAAAGCTACATTCTAAGGGTAATGGTAAAGGATAACTCTTCTAGATAGTTCTTTTGTTTGGCATATGTAACTTATGAAATTATGGTATACTGTATTACCATATTTGTGTTACTATTAAACATGTACTCCCTCCGTTCACAAATATAAGATGTTTTAGACTTGTTGAAGTAAACTAGATATATCCTATAGTGAGTGAATCTACACACTAAAAATAGATTAGATATATATTAAAATAGATAAATCTACAAAAAGCTAAAACATCTTATATTAATAAACGGAGGGAGTATATGTAACACATTACTGTACTTACTTTTTCTACACATATTTCCTTCATATCTAACATCTATGAACTATCTTTTTTTGCGGGGACATTTCATTCATATCTAGCATCTATTCTTGAAGGTTTTTTGTCAGATATGTTCCACTCCCCTAAATTTAGTGCGCAAGGGTATTTGTCTTATCTAACCATGCAATATGGATTCGAATGCACCTGCCTCCAAAACCACTGACTTGAAGTCACCCTGGAGCTCGCAGCACACACGGGACAAAAATATTAGTCCAAATAAGTTACCTATGCGTAGACGCTTGGATCAATATAAGCTAGAGTTTAACTGTGCCATCACATATCTTATTAGAGTACATTATGTAGGATATTTTTAAACCAACTAATTAATTAAATGTGACCACATGTCCAAGAAACTTACACATTTTAAAGAAAATTTTTGTGCTAAAAATTAAAAGGTTGGTATGTTTTGAACCAAGCATCCACTTTATGATTTATTTGATCACTTGTGTCACCCATAAGGTATGGAGAGATATTCAAAACTACAATTTGGGCATTTACAACAAAGAAATTATGTACCATGTGTTGGAATTTGGTTGTGGGCTTGAGCCCATGGCCTAATACAAATTCTGAAATTCTCTTGGCTCATTCATGCCTAGCAAGGGATGGCACCAATATTTAGTCCCACCTTGCTAGTTTGAGGGGAGTTGCACCAATATATATAGTGGGGTGTTCTACTACCTCCTAAAGTGAGTGAAGAGGAGAGGCTTACACGCGCGCTCCTGATTGCTGTTTTGCTGGCGCGCAGTTGACACCAGAAAACTTGTTGGAAATCCCAAGAGAAGGTTATGATGAGCACATCAGCAAGTTTTCCCTCAGTTGTGAAACCAAGGTTAATCGAACCAGTAGAAGAAAGAACCAAACTTCCGAAGGTTGATGCCCGCTAGCTTTGCAACACTCCGGAAAATGGCGCCAGGATACTTATCGGCGTGTAGCTTTTCACCTGCATCAACGTGGAACCTGCACACAACACAACTAAGTACTTTGTCCCAACTCTCAGTGAGGTTGTCAATCTCACCGGTTTGCTGTTAACAAAGGATTAAGCGTATCGAGTGGTAAAAGGTAATAGTTTGCAAAAATATAAATAAAGCAAGTAAAAGTAAAATGGTAATAGCAATGTAAAGGAAACAGACCGGGGTCCGCAGTTCACTAGTGGTGTCTCTCCATAAGATAAATAACAACATGCTGTTTAAACAAATTACAGTTGGGCAATTGATAGAATAAAGCTAGCATACATATGTCATGAGGATCACTATGAGATTCACTCTGGACATTACGAAAAAATACATAGACCGTAATCCGACTGCATCTATGACTAATAATCCACTCTCGAGGTGTCGTCCGAGCACCCTTTGAGTATTAAGTTGCGAACAACAGATAATTGCATTAAGCAAAGTGCGTAATGTAAACAATGCAAATGTCCTTGAACACAAGAATGTTGTTTTCTCCCTAGTGGCAACAACACATCTACAACCTTAGAGGTTTCTGTCACTCCCCCAGATTACTAGAGGCATGAACCCACTATCGAGCATAAATACCCCCTCTTAGAATCACTAGCATCTACTCGGCCAAGATATCTACTAGCAATAGAGAGCATGCAAGATCATAAATAACATAGAGATAACATAAAGATAATAATTCAGCACATCAACTTGACATAGTACCAATATTGATCGGATCCCAACAAACACAACATGTAGAATTACACAAAGATGATCTTGATCATGATAGGCAGCTCACAAGATCTAAATATGAAGCACATGGTGGAGAAGACAACCATCTAGCTACTGCTAGCGGCAGAGAAAATCCACAGTGGCAGGTTAGGGTTTCCCCTAAGTGAAGAAGGGGCCCTTACTTATAAGCTACCTTTAATGGGCCTTTGCGAACTAAAGGTCCAAATAAATTACGGGCCTCAAAGGTTCAGTCAAGGAGAGAGGAAAAATAATATGGTGCAAAGTAAGAACGTAGAAAGGAAGATTTATTCAGTTTCAGAAGAAAAAGAAAGGATGTGTAAAAGGAGATGTTTGAGTCTATAAAAGGTTGCAAGCACCCCTTATAGCCTCGGGGGCTACTCCCATCGGGAGAGCTGGTCACGCACCCGATGAAATAAAAGCAAGCAGAAGAAGTTGAAAAAAAGCAATATCCTCGAGCCTATACTCGAAACAAACTTTCGACTATAGCCTCGGGGGCTACTCCCATCAGGAGCACTGGTTGTGCACCCGATGACGATGGGAAATATTAATTATTGATCAGGATAATCATCGACTTCATTGTCGACAATATCAAACAAGTGAATTCGCTTCTTCACTCCCATCGGGAGAGATTTGCGAATAGTTGAAGAAAAAACAACCCAAAGATTTTGGGTACTGAAATAGCCAAACAAGGCTCACGATAAACTCATGATTCTCAAGCCGCATCGTCACGATAAAAAGCTTGAATGCCGTGGTCGTAAATATCATGAACGTAAGATCTCAGGATCCGTCCTGCGTGGCCTAGTATACGCACATGAATGCGCTCTGCTAGTAAATTTCCGTATCCACGATGCGAAGGAAATCCCAGTGGACGCACTGGGTACCCTGAGAACTACTGGAATCCTGTCTTTGTAAGTCCTAAATGCAGCAAAATATTGGGTTACACCAGGTACCGGACTCAAGTCTAGAGGCTTGAGTTTGAAGTAGGTAACAAGTATCTATTCAGGCAGTTAGCTGGTCTCCTGATCCGTCAGAGATGTCAGGCTCGTAAACCAAAAATCCCCTTGAGAAATAAATAATGTGAATTATTTAAATGAATACAGGGAAAAAGAAGAAGTCGAAGATTGATCAAGTCAAAGATATAAAGATTTGAGATTCAACCCGAATCTGCAATTCTGGTAGAATCTCGGGGGCTGCTGACAAGGGTATAGCTAATAAGGCCCATTATCTTGGTACCCCTGGGACCCGTTAGGGAGGCCTAAGCATAGATTTAGTCAAAATACGAGTTGACATCGTATACAAACACTGTAATTTGTATTGAACCTGACCGGATCCTCGAGACCTGACCAACTATATAAAGGGGCTAGGAGAGGTCGGCCAGGGACAGATTGAGATTGAGCCTATTGACTACCACGCTTATTCTCGACACACACCGAAACTCGTCTTGTTTGGCTGATCTTTACCTTCAAGTTCATCTGACGCCCTCTTCCCCCGATCCTAAGTCCTTCAGCTAGGACATTTGCCGAGTTAACCCTCGTCAAGGAGGGTCTATGGAAGAAACCTCTTTGCAGAAACAAATAACATCGCTGTGGGGGTTGCGGGGAAGTATCTAGTGATCCCACACTTAAAATGCTTCTATGATACTATTTTTTAAAATTCAAAATTTTAAGTGCATAAAATC
This sequence comes from Dactylis glomerata, assembly GCA_007115705.1. Taxonomy (NCBI): domain Eukaryota; kingdom Viridiplantae; phylum Streptophyta; class Magnoliopsida; order Poales; family Poaceae; genus Dactylis; species Dactylis glomerata. The sequence continues at coordinate 1,810,510 of QXEO01000647.1, forward strand.
TTTAGAAAAAAAATATGTGAATGTTTACAAGACGTGTGTTTACCATCCCTAATTTTTCCAGAACCAAATTCAAAATGCACGTGGAGGAACAAAAAGACAAATTGATACATGAATAGTGCCATTTGTACTTTTGTCTTTTTGTGACACTATTTTTGTTAGATTTTTCTTTTTTGTTTCTCTATGTCTATTTCAAATTTGGTTCCCAAAATTTGAGGTATAGTAAACACACATCTTATAAATACTAACATATTTTTTATGATTTTTTTATGCATTTATAAATTTTAATTTTATAAACTGGTACCATGATAGCATTTCAATTGTGAGATCACTCGATATTTTCCCGAGGGTTGCAACGCTGATCTGAGAAGATATCTACATAGTTACTCGAGAAAGCTTTCTTGTGTCTCTTTTATTCTTGGCTTTTTCAGTCATTGTACCGGTTTTCCTTGTAAATAAAAATTCACTTTGTTAGTACTCCCTCCGATCGAAAATAAGTGTCAGCAATTTTGTACTAGCTTAGTATAAAATTTATATTATGTTTCTAACAGTTATTTCCAATCGGAGGGAGTAATTAGTACTGAATGAATGATAGAAATACTACAAGCTACGCATGTACCACTCTGCCATCAGTATGTCCTCCTAGGCTCCTATATAATGTTTCCATTTCATCTCAGCAAGTTGTAGTAGTCAACATCAAGTAGATCTTTGGAACTTGGATGTTTCCGTAAGTTTTTTTTTTGCGAATAAGATGTTTCCGTAAGTTACATGGGAATGTGAGGCAAAGGGGAAAAATCTATGAAGTGAACCTAGAGAGGTTGCATTATTGTATTCGATTTCTCTCTGCGATCCTAGAGTAAACTTTTCGATCCTTTCTCATGGACTCGGTGCTGGTTTGGTAACAGAGGAAATTGCAGTATCCCACCTGACAATTTGTAGTTTGCAGCCCTTGGCAATTCTCCCGATTTCTCAAAATCCAGGTCCTTCTCGGCTGGATCCCCTGATAGGAAAACTTAGGGCCTGATAGTATCTTTTTTAGTGGAAACGGCGAGAGCTTTGTTCTTCACACCTTCTTGAGTTTCTCCATACTGAATTAATAAGTAAAGCAGACCGACGATTTATCGCTTTCCTAAAATTGATCGATCGAGTCTGTTCGGAAGCTTCCTCGATTTTCTTTTTTTTTAGCTCTTCGATTTGCTTTTTGGTTCGTTGACGGTCGCGGGTGTCTGACCTCCCACGCTGCATACCGTGGTGGTCTCCGGCCCTGCATAAACTAAGTTTTCACTTCTCCTAACAAGCGCAAAATTTCCTCTCGGTGGCAATTTTCCCCATGTGATGAGTCTCGTGTATAGGCTTTTTTCAACAAAGCACACGTGTGTAGTTGCAAGCTGCATACAGGAGCGACTCCTCAGCTAAGACAATCGAGTGATTTGATCGCTGAACACCTGTAAATTCTTGTTCTGAATCATTGGACTTCTAAAGATAACATCGAAACAAAACTGAATATAGAAATTTATCCAAATTGCCTGACAGCCCGTGTGTGCTATCCATGCGTCTAGGTGCACGCGACACCGCAAGGCGTGCTTTGCAGGCGTCACAGCTAGCGAACTATTTTCCTTTTCGCCTAACAATGGAGTGGCTCGTGGTAACCTCATTTTTTTTCCAGTGATTAGTAAGTTGTAGCATCAGTTTTTTTATAACTTTACAAAGATTTGATAGATTTACTGGATTTAAAAATAAAGAAAAAGAATACTTTGAAGCAATTATATATCCGATTCAGTTTTCAAAAATAAAAATAAATTATATATCCAATTCACAATCTGCGAGAATTACATCATTCCTCCTCGTGACATCTTGAAACGATAATTGACGAGGGTTAACTTGACAAATGTCCTAAATGAAGGACTTAGGATCGGGGAGATAGGGCGTCGGATGAACTCGAAGGTAAAGTTAGTCGAAATTGGTGTGTGTTGAAAGTGAACTTTGGGTGTTAAACCAGGCTTGCTCTCAATCTGCCCTACACCGTCCCCGCCTGGCCCCTTTATATAGGTGGCCAGGTCTCGAGGATCGGGTAGGGTCCGATACATATTACAATATCGACATACGGTAGGAACTCGTATTCGACTATCATTACAATTGGGCCTAGCTATACGGGCTCCAGGGGTACTCAACTAACGGGCTCTATTAACTATACCCTTGTCAGTAGCCCCTGAGATTCTATCAGAATTGTAAATTCGGGTTGAATCTCTAATCTTCAAATCTTCGACTTCTTCTTATCTTCAAATCTTCGCTTGGTCTTTCGACTTATATTTCATGATAATTTGCTCGCAAGGGGTCTTGATGAGCAAGCCTGACAACTCTGACGGATCAAGAGGTCAGTTAACTGCCGGAACAGATACTTGTCACCTACTTCAAATTCAATCCCCTTGGATTTGAATTCGGGATACCGGTCAAACCCATTCTTTTGCCGCATTTAGGACTTACAAAGAATGAATCCCAGTGGTTCTCAGGGTACCCAGTGCGTCCACCAGGATTTTCTTCGCGTCGTAGACACGGATACATACCAGCAGAGCGCATCCATGTGCGTATACCAGGCCACACAGGACGGATCCCGGGGTCTTACCTTTGTGACAAGTCACGGCATTCGAGTTGCGTTGCGATAACGCAACTCGAGAATCTCATGTCGCAGTCAAATTTTGACTGAAAATATTCGGGTTTCTTCAACCGTAAAACTCGCTCCTGATGGGAGTAACACTCCTGCACTTCTCCAACTCTAATGCTTTACCAAGAAATATCGTCGGGTGCGCGCTCAGCGCTCCCGATGGGAGTAGCCCCCGAGGCTATAGTCGAAAAAGACTTTTTTCGAGTATAGGCTCAAAAATATAGCGTAGTCCATCATACTTCAACTCGAGATACTTCAACTTCGAGATACTTTAACTTCGAGATACTTTAACTTCGAGATACTTTTAAGAACATCTTGTCGTCGAATACTAATCCACCACTTCAGAGAGAAGTTGTATTTACCATTCTTGAAAATAGTAGCCCCCATGGCTATAATCGAAACTCCTTCGTATACAGTCTTGTGCACCTATTTTGCACTTGTCGGCGCCATCTTTTCCTCTTTCTTATATTATCTTCTTTATGACATCAATGAGTACGTCACTCTGTACCATTACGAACCGTTGCATGGGCATTACTGTAAACTTCTTGACTTTTGACCGTTAGTGGGCTTACCGTTTCCTATCTTTGCGCCACGTCTCAGCCCACGATCCTTCTCCCAGAAGATATATAAGGGGGATCGTGGGGAATCTTACTATTTACCAGCTCTTTCTCTCTGCCACCGCCGCCATTGCTGCTCTTGCTTCCTTCTCCTTTCGCGCATAGCCCCCAGGCACAGATCTGATAGATGCGCGTGAAGCACCTAGCGAGCAAGAACGCCATGGCCAAGGGAAAATCGAACGCTGCGACCAGCTGGGTGGCCTCTGCCATCACGGAGAAGGAGGTGGAGAAGGCCCGGACGGACGGCCTCATCTCCGCCCAAGATTCGATCAAGTTTCCAAGCACGGAGCGGATCCCGAAGCCCCCGAGTGGTTATCGGGTAATGTTCCTCGCTTTCCTCCTCCGTGGTCTTTCTCTTCCTGCCCACGAGTTCCTTCGTGGGCTTTTCTTTGTTTACGGTGTGCAGCTTCACCAGCTCACACCTAACTCTCTTCTGCACATTGCGTGTTTCGTGACTCTTTGCGAGTCATTCTTGGGCATTGAGCCTCATTTTCTTCTCTGGAGGTCAATCTTTCGGCTCCGCCCCAATGTTGCGTTGGCTAGAAAACCAGAACTGGGCGGAGCCGTCGTTTCTGTGCGCCCTGAAGCACAATACCTTGAATTTTCTATGGCCGCATCTGTCCAAGGGTGGAGGACCAAGTGGTTCTATATCAAGGACCGCAAATCCTCTCCTGAAGATGAATACGGCCTACCTCCTTTTGATGCTTCCCAGGAGGTAATGAAATTAGCGTCGTGGGATACGCTCCCCTCAGATGCGGAAGTCGAACAAATTCTTCCTCTTCTTTCTCGCATCAAAGCTTTAAAAGGAGGTCAAGGAGGCGCCTTATCGGGTATTCCACTCATGGCGTTTTTCATTCAACGTCGAGTTCAACCCCTACAACACCGCCTTACCAAACTTTGGAGTTACTCCGGCTTGGAAGATCCTACCCGCGTCTCTGAAGATCTGATATCGAAAGAAGATGTCGACAAGTGGGTCAGGAATCTCACCAAGCTCACCAAGGATCATGCAGTTGCTGATTTGACTGCTGATTTCTTTGACTCCGTACACCCTCTTCCTGGGGTATATATCTGCTTACTTCCTGACTTCTTGTTGTCGATTTTCGTGTTTCTCAAACTATGTTTTCTTTTTCTTTACTTACTCTAATAACGCCTTCGCGTGCAGGGACACCAACTTCTCCTCTCACGCCCCCCTCTTCCAGAGGCAGGGCCCCTTCCGGCTGATCTGGCCAGGTCTGTATCTGAAGCCCTCGAGGCTGATGATAATCAGGACGGGGATGATGCCGAAGAATCAGAAGAGGATACTAGTTCGTTGACATCGCTTCCTCCTGTGCGGCCTGAAGACACTGGCTTGGACAAGAAAAGGAAACGAGTCGACGAATTTGCTTCTTCGAGTTCCTCTTTGCAACAAGCAGTTGCGGAGAAATCTCCTGTCTTGACAGAAGATATGGATCTCTTCGACCTCCTGGCGTCGTAAGTGTTCTTACTCAAGTTCCTCAATTGCATCTTTTCTTGCCTTGTTTCTGTCATGTTACTCATAATTTTTTTTTGCTTCGTGCAGAGATGACGAAGAGCCGTCAAAAGCTGCCACATCTACTCCTTCAATTTCTCCTGCTGTTAACGATGATCCCCCGGCTCAAGAAGTTGCGCCTAGGGTTACCAGGGCCTCTGTAAAGAAGGTTCCTATGCCCCGAAACCCCAAGCGCGTGAAGAAGGCTAAAGAACCCGAAGTTTCTCTGGAAGCCCATGAATCCTCGGCTTCCCCCCATGATGTGAGTAATTTCTCCTGACCTATCTCCCTTGCATACGCTCGCACTTCTTTCCCACTCTTTTTCTTTTTCTTCTCAGGCTTTATTGAAGAGATTTTTCGCCTTGGGTACCGAATGCGCTGAGTACCTAAAGGTTGCGAAAGCTTCCGAAGGTATGTTCTACATTCATTCATGGTTTTTCCTCCTTGCATATCTTGTGCTATTTATCTGACTTCCTTTCTTCTTCCATTGTAGCTGCTCTAGCAACAGCCAATGCCCGGATTGCATCGCTGGAGGCGGAGCTCCGTGCTTCTCAGAAAGCTTACGATGCTACGGCCACTGCCAAGGCAACCGCTGAGAAGTCGCAGAAATCTGCGCTTGGTAAGGCGAAGAAAGCTGAAAAAGCTTTAGTTGATGCCAACAAAGATCATGCCCAGCGAGAGCAAGCTGTGGTGGAGCGTCTCCACACAATGTCCACTGCTGCTGAAAGTAAGTGTTTCACCTTGTCTCCTATTTTCGACTTCTGTTGCACTGTTGTACGTGCTGACATCTTCCTCCTTCTTTTCTTTTCTACCTTCTTTGTACCGTGCAGGATTTACTGGGGTATCTCCATCGGCCCTGCAACCGGACGATGACCCTCTGATGACTGCGGTTAACCTACTCGACGAAAACTGGATATCTATCCAGGAAACTTTCGAGTTAGTTAACCGCGTTCTTTCACGACTCTTTGTCGGGTTGTGGCCGAAGAAAAGGGCAGCAGTTCCGAAGGACGACCTGAGTAATCTTGCCAAGTCCTTCGATACAACTGAAGACCCCACCCTCCAGCTGAAAGGGCTTTCTATTAAGCGTGGCGCCGAGGGTGCTATCGCACTGTCCCTTGCGCATGGTACGGATTTCGACTGGGAGAGGGTGAGCACTCCCCATGGCCGTACCCGCGACGAGATGAAGACTTTTTTCGAGAAGGCGAAGAAGTTGGCACCTGCATTGGTGACACTTATTTCCCCTTCGGCATCCTCTGCGGCATCTGCTGCACCTCCTCCAGCGGTGGAAGATCCAGTGCCGCCATCGACTTCTGGCGAGGAATCTACCATGCCCTCTTCTGCCACGGAGCAAAATGCTGAGGTGGCGTAGACTCGGCTCTTTTGTATTTTCAAGTTTCTCCTTTTTGAATGTAAAGACTTTTAGTTGCGTGCAACCCGAGAACTTTAGTCATAGGGTTGTGATCTCATGTAAATATGTCTTCTTATGAAGTCCTGCGCTGCTTTTCTGAAATGTTTCTTCTTCCTCTTCTTTCGTTTTCAGTTGACGCATGTCGATGACCCTTTGATTTGCGGGCCTGCTCCTTTCTCTGTCAATACGTCCAATTCGAGGATTCCATCGCCTCCTAGTCGATGCGATCAATGCGCAGAATATTCTTCAAGGATTTCTGACCTTGAGGTTCGCTTGACTTCAGCCAAACGCCAGGCTCAGATGGCGTTTGATAAAGCTAGCAAAACTTCTGCCCTGACGAAGCAGGTATCGATTCTTGGTGATGAAGTGTCCAGCTTGACAGCAAAGATTTTGCATCACAAAGAATGCAATTCTTTTATTCTCGATATCGTCGAATCCGCCTGTGAGATGTTGCGATGTAAGTTTCCTCTCGACTTACTTTCTTTGCTTTTTACTCTACTGTTACTTTATGATATCCTTTGCCCTTATAGGCACTTGCTTGGATTTCGCTGCTGAAGATCGTTGGGTTACCGAGCGAAGTGCGGCTCTGGAAAAGATGTCCGCAGGTGTTGAAAATTTATGGTCGGATCCTCGACGCCAAAGCGCTATTGTATTGCTTCAGGACCGTGCCCAGCATATTGGCGAGGCAGTGGATGGCTGTAGGAGAGCTCTCGTTACTATGCACTCGGTCATGCTTCCTCGCAATCCTCTGCCTGCTACTTTCCCACTTCTCCTTGACACTTTCAGATCCAGCCAGAGAATTCATCGGTTGATAGAACTGAACCTAGTGGCAGGTGCCAATTTTGCTCTTGGGTGGATACGCAAGTGGCAGCCAAGACTCAATTATAGTTCTATGTCGCTGAGCTATCCTCCTAGTGGGGCAAGCCTTCGAGTACACTTAGAGAGTACCTTGCAGCCCGCCCGATGAATTATAGCCAGGTTGTTGCAAGAAGACTCCGCGTTTTTCCGCGAGTTTCACTACTTAGACCCTTTAGGTGTAGATGATTCTGACAACCCGATGTTGTAATATATTTTTGTATGTGTGTAACGCGAGAGTATTTTATTTTGCGACTTCATGACGAAAATTTGTTCTCAGAGCGTTATTGTATGACTCGTGCGTTTGCCGCATTTTCTCTTTGAAAGACTCGTAAACTCAAATATGAGGAACGTTTTGTCTTCATTATATTTGTAATGTAAGATACATGGGGTGACCCAAAAGATCCGGCCTATGGCCCGTGTTCTGGATCTAGAGGGCATTGCCCCTGGTATAACTCGTGGCTTTTACAGCCTTATTCTTCTACTCTATTGTGCTTTTGATGCTTATGCTGTCGTAGTTTTCTCCTCTTCTCCTGTATTTTTGTCCTCTCCTGATGCTCCTACTCGCGGTTTCTTCATCTCTGGCTCCGCAGCGTGTCCTTCGAGTGGTTTGACGCCTTCTATAGTCGTGCTTTTCGCCTTCTCTGCGTAGTTGGCTATCATGCCGAAGTTTTGCGCCATTTTGTGGAACTCCCTGTCGCAGAGATCTGAAACTTCAAAACTTCCTTTCACTGTAATTATTCCTCTTGGTCCTGGCATTTTAAGTACCAAATATGTATAGTGAGGTACTGCCATGAATCGCGAAAACGTGGGTCGTCCGAGGATCGCGTGATATTGAGATGGCCAGTCCATGACTTCAAAATCTAGCTTTTCTCTTCTGTAGTTTTGTCGATTGCCGAAGCAAACGTTGAGTGCTATTCGACCCAGTGGGTAATTGGCACTTCCTGGCACGATTCCATGGAAGGAACAATCTGTTGGCTTCAGAAACTCTAGTGATATATGCATTGCTCGGAGTGTTTTTGCGTATATCAGGTTAATTCCACTCCCTGCGTCCATGAATATTCTGTCGACATCGTACGCGCCGATTTGAGCTTTGAGTACCAAAGGCGCGTTTCCCGGCCGAGGTACTGTTATAGGGTGATCTTCTCTGTTGAACTCTATCGGTTGTTCTGACCAGTGCAGATACTCCGTTGTGGCTGGAGGTGAGATGACTGCTAGGTTGACTTGTCGAGTTATGCTCTTCTCTTCTTTGTTCGACTTGGATACAGGTTGTATCATTGCTGTTGAAAGAGCATGGAGCCCCCATGTGTGGTTTTGGTAATTAATGACAATCCCTATGGACTAATGGTTGCATTGAGTTATATTTGTAGGACTTGTCCATAGACAATGCTTGAACCATTTGTTGGTTTCAAGGTTGTATGAAGATGGAAATAAAGAAGGTTTTGTGATGACCAAGGTGTTATTCAAGGAGTGATCTAAAGTCGGTCATAAGAGAGTTGAGCCTATATCAAGTGTGTCTTGAAGAATAAGATTGAGTGAGCTCTCATGTGAATCTTCAAGACACCATCATTGTGGAGAAAGAAGAAGTGATTCGATAATTGATCAAGCCGAAGCGCAAGTTTAAGATGGAATCTAGAAGAGATCATATGCTTGAAGCTTGCCACATATATTGTGATCATGGATATGTGAAGATATGCTTAAAGAGAGTCTTTCCCATAGTGTGTATGGGGGAGCAATTCGCAAGACTTCACCAAGCAATCAAGATCAAGAAAGGTGTTCCAACTTGAGGAAGACAAGACGGTCATAATCTAGCTCAAGTGGAATGCGCAAGGAAAAGGTATGTTCTTGATAGGGTTTCTTTCTTACCGGTCTCATAGTGTTAGTTGTGAGACCGGGTTATAGGATTGGTAGCCGTACTATCAAGAGGGGCTCTCAAGTGAGTAACTTAGTCGTATCGTTCGGAGAGAGCTCAAACCTTTGCATTCTTGGCATCATCTTTCTTGGTTCTTATTTGGCTTTTATCCATGTGAGGTTCTAGAGCTTGTGGTTATTTCCATGACAAGCTCTAGCTCATCAAAAATGGATTTTGCATGAAACACTTATTGAGTTTTTGGTGTTTGGAGGTTTTACCGGTTCATCTTTGAAGAGAGGTCAAACCTCTCATCATTTGGTTTTATCCTCCCTTGTTGTACTATGATGTTTCTATGCATATACTTATAGAGATCGTTGTTGTGATTCCAACGAGCCCAAGATCATCAAAAAACGGAGTCCGGATGCTCAAGTTATGGTCGTTTTTGTGTTGGTGTTGCTGCCAATTTTTGGGTGGCCGGAGTCTCCGGCCCGAGACGCAAAGTCTCCGGCCCAACTCCGGCCTGGCACCTGATTTGTCTGTCCTGAGGCCCCCGAATGACCCCGGGGCACCGGAGACTCCGGCCCCCAAGGCCGGAGACTCCGGGGTAAGTGCCCAGCAACGGCTAGTTTTCGTGGGGGACCTATAAAAGGCCCCCTTCTTCCTCCTTGGGCTGGTTGGCTTCCTATTCTCTCTCTCCTCCATTGTTGACCTTGAAGCTTTGCTCTATCTCTCAATCCCTCCAATGATTCTTGCATCTTCTTGAGGGAAAAGAGAGAGGAGATCTAGATCTATCTTTCCACCAATCAAAATCTCCTCTAAGTGAGGGGAACCTATTGGATCTAGATCTTGGAGTTCATTTGTTGATTTCCTTCTTGTTCTTCCTCTCATATCTCTCCATAGCATTAGTTGCTTTGGTAGGATTTGAGTGAGAAGGATTTGAGCACTTTGTGTGCTCTTGCCATTGCATTTGGTGCATCGGTTTGAGTTCTCCTCGGAGATTCGGGTAAGTGGAAGTTGTGAGCTTATTACTCTTGGGTTCTTGGAACCCTAGACGGCTTAGTGGCCTTTGTGGCATATACTTGGGGCCTCCAATTAAGTTGTGGAGATTCTCCAACCTTTGTGGTGCCTTTGTGGCGATTCTTGGGAGCCTCCAATTAAGTTGTGGAGATTGCCCCAAGCTTGTACGGGTTCGGTGACCGCCCTCAAGTGTCCCATAGTGGATCGTGGCATCTTGCTTTGTGCGAGAGTGCGAGGAGAATAAGGTGAGCCTTTGTGGCGTTTGGTGTGTAGCGTGCCTCCGCATCTTGAGGTGAGCCTTTGTGGCATTTGGTGAGCATTGTGCTACCACATCTCAAGGTGAGGCCTTTGTGGCGTTCGGAGTGCATTAAGCCGCCACACCTCTCCAACGGAGACTAGCTTCCTTTGGAAGTGAACTTTGGGATACATCTTCATCTCCTTCGTGCCTCGGTAACTCTTATCCGAGCTCCACTACTTATGCACTTTACATTTGTGATAGCCATCGTGCTTGAAGTTATATATCTTGCTATCACCTTGCTACTTGTCTTGCTTAGCATAAGTTGTTGGTACACATAGGTGAGCCTAGTTTATTAGGTTTTGTAAGCTTGTCAAATTAAACATTAGTTTATTTCCGCATTTGTACAAGCCTTTCGTAAAAGTTTAAATCGCCTATTCACCCCCCCTCTAGGCAACATCTGTGTCCTTTCAATTGGTATCAGAGCTAGGTCTCTCATTTTAGGCTTCACCGCCTTGAGAGCAAAGATGTCGGCTAGGGGATTAGTGCACAATGACACTTTTATATTCGATGGCACAAATTATGATACTTGGAGAATTTGCATGCTTAATCATTTTCGGGTCATGGACCCAAATATAGAGCGAATTGTAGATATGGGTTTTTCTCCTCCTAAGGATCCCACAAATCTATCTTTAGAGGATGAGAAGAACTCTTATCTCAATGCTCAAGCTATTAATGTCTTATCCAATGTTGTGAGCATTGTAGTTGTGATGTCCATTATGCCTTTTCGGAATGCTCATGAGTTATGGACAAAGCTTCAAGAAAAATATGATGTGTCCAAGTTTATTGAGGATGAGTGTATTCCTTCCACTTTCGGCCGTGATGAACTTTCTTCCACTTCACCGATGTGTGGCAAGACACAAGGTAATGACATGGTGAGCTTAGTTTTGATGATCATTCATCTCTATCTCATGGCAATGTTCTATCTTTGGACTTCAACTCTTCTAGCACACCAAATGACTTACATGCTAATGTTGATATTCCTTGCATGTCTTGGAGTAGTGTCTATACTAGATATCATGATAAGAATGCTCCCATTTCCTCTAGTACTTTTGTGGCTAACAATGTAGAGGAATCCCAACTTTTGTTGGGACAAGACATGGACCTTAATGGAGCTTCAAGTAATTCATCATCACCAGCTCTCGGTTCCCACATATGTCTTATGGCTAGGGATTCAAAGGTAACTCCTTCTTTGGAACCCACTATATCTAGTGATCATGAAGAAGATGATGATTATGTTGCCTCTTTAAAAAAAGAAGGGAGAAATAGTCTTTCTTGCTATTGGTAAGAAGAACAAAATTGCTTGCTCTAACTTTGTTGATATTTTGGTTGCTGCTATTGAGAGCCAGAAAATTATTGATGAGCTTCAATCTCATGACGAAGAGCAAGAAGAAACTATTGAGAATCTTCATAGTCTTGCCAATGATTTTAAAAAGACTCTTTTAAAAGAACAAAGCACCAACGAAGCTCTTGAGGAGAATTTTGCTCTAGAATTGTCTAGAGTAAAGGAAACCCATGATAGAGCTCTTGAGGTGGCAAATGATTTAAAATTAAAAAAATGATAAGCTTGTTTTTGTTAATGCTAAACTTCTTGAGGATGTTGAGCACCTCAAAAATGGCTCTAGGGACATTGAGAGTGTGCTCACCAAACTCACCGAGTCACATGAGCAACTAAAAGCTTCTTATTTAAAAGAGTGTTCCAAGTTGCCTACTCCTCTTTCGGTTAATCATGATGCTTGTGCTACTAACTCTACTTCTTGCGAAGCATCTATCTTGAAGGAGAATGTTGAGCTAAGGGCTCAACTTGAGTTGCTAACTAGCAAGTATGGGATATTTGAAGAAAGTCATGAAAAGCTATCTAGCTCTAATGAGGATCTTCTAGTGTCCCATGCTCGCCTAAAGTTAGCTTATGAAGATATGTCTACAAAGGTAACATCTTGTGAACCTCATGTGGTCACTAGCACTACTTCCCAAAATGCTATATTGCCATGTGCTAGTCCTCGTAATTCATCCACTCATACTATTGCTACATCTTGTGATGAATTACTCTCCTTGCCTTGTTGCTCTAACAATATAGCTTCTACTTCCTCTAGTACTTGTGTTGTAACTAACCATGTAGAGGAAATTAAAGAGCTCGAGGCCCAAGTCACTTTGTTGAAGAAAGACTTGGTAAAAAGTCATGAAGGGAAGTCCAAACTTGACAAGATGTTGAGTGCGCAAAAATCCCCCAATGACAAGAGTGGACTTGGATTTATCTCCAACAACAAGAAGAAGTCCAAAATCTTCAACAAGAAGAAGGGCCAAGAGCAAGTCAAGGATCCGGCCAAGATTGTTTGCTTCAAGTGCAAAATTGAAGGGCATCATGTTAGGTCTTGCCCATTGAAGAAGAAGCATCTAAGTGAGAAGCAAAAAGGGAAGCGGCCTCAAGCTCAAACTCAAGTTCTTCCTCAAGATGAAGAAAAGCTACCTCCTAAGAAGAATCAACCCAATGCTCCCATTGTGGAGAAATCAAATGAGAAGAAAGGAAAGATAAGATCTTGCTACATATGCCGTGAGAAGGGTCACCTTTCTTCTACATGCTCTATTGGTAACTCATCCAACCCTATCATAATCGATGATTCTTATTCACTTTGTAAGGATAAGGTTGGAAATGTGTTTGCCAAATTTGTTGGTACTCAAAGTGGTGTCAAGAAAAGAACCATTTGGGTTGCCAAACCTATTGTGTCTAACCTCTTAGGACCCAACTTGGTTGGGGACCAACAAGCCAAAACTTGATCAATAGGTGTTCAATGGAGGGCTTTGGAGACTTGGCTATATCATGAAGAATTAAGGGATCTTCATTAATTATATTGTCTCAAGTCAAGTCAATTGGATTATCTTATTTCTATCATATATTCATTGTTCCTCCTTGCGGTAACATGTATTCAACTTATCTACATTGAAAGTTACTCGCCCCTTCGCATGTGTGTGGTTTTGTATCTTGCATGTGTTTGTATATGTTGTGCTCCCTAAATGCTTTATTTTGAGTAATCAAGTATGTGCATGTTGGTTTGCACACCATGTATAGTTGTTATCGTTGAGCCCATTGCATCTTGATCTATCTTACTTGGCTCTTGTGAGTGATTAATGGACCATCCCATTTTGGGGGAGTGATATGCTTTGGCCCTTCACAATCCTAAAAATGTGTGTACATGACGAATACCACTTAGTGTTGATATTTAAAGATTATCTAGTCTTTATGTGGTATGTCATTTTCATGAGAAATTCAAATTCTATAATGTCCATTAATCATCTTGTTGGATTCTATTTGCCTCTTGTTGGTAAAGTTTAATTTTCTAGGTTTGGAGATTCCATTGGTTCTACCCCGGAGACTCCGTTGGTTCTACCCCGGAGACTCCGGTGGTTCTACTCCGGAGACTCCGGTGGTTCAACCCCGGAGACTCCGGTCCCCCTCGAAATTTCCGGGCCCTATGGAAATTGACTTTAACAACTTATTTGAAAATTGGTTTTATCACATTATGGGGGAGTATTGTGCTTTGTGCATATTACAAATCCATGAAATGTGTATATTTGAGGTTGTGTCACATAGTGTTGATATTGTAAATTATCTTGCTTCTATGTGGCATGTTTTCTCGAACAAGTTCCAATTTGCCAAATTGTTTTATTGCTCTTGTTTTGGATCTTGTTTGTGAGATACTTTCTTGATAGGGTTTTCCTAAAATGTGGAATACTACATCAAAGTTGGAAAACCATTTGCTTCAAGTTATCCTAATCATTGGTTTGTATGATTGTTTAACTATTTGAGTCTATCAAGAATATCTTTGTTTGGCATGGTGCTTAATTCTTATCCTTTTCATATGCTTATTTGTTGTGAAGATGATCTTCGATTTATGTGTAAACTACCATCGGAAATAACTCCATATACCTCTTCTCCTTGGAAAATTGGTAATCTATCATGTGGTATTTTTATATTGATCATCTTCACTTTGGCTATTGCTTTTAATTGCCTTATCTCTCGCCAAGAAATGTATTTGCTTTAACTCCCATTGTCTTTCTTGACTCTTGTGATTCCATTTGATTTTGTTGAACTTATTTTGTGTTATTTCTATGTAGGTAGATGTGATGATCCCATTTGTGTGCATTTTGTATTCAAATGCAAAATCATAAATAATGCACTAATCTTGGGGAAGCTCTCCTATATTTGTTATAACACACTCTTGTGCTTATTTCAATTGGTTTTGATTATTGTTGGAAGACAAATCTTTTCTTTTTGGTACTTAGTGTGCCATCATAAAAAGTGTGGAGAGTTTGGTTTGTTGTTGGAACCTTGCTCTCTTTGGGAGTTGCTTATCTCATTACTTGTAATTTGTTTTTCACTCTTAAAATGAGATATGTCTTTGAGCATGTGTGTTTTAGTTATCCTTTATGCTCATTGGCTTTTGCTTAGTTCACTAGTTGAACTTTGGAGTCAATCTTGTGTTGATTTGATTCTTTGATATAATTTGGACAACCTTTTGTAGCTTCACAATTTCGTGTGCTCGCTTGTCCTTCTTGGTGTTTTGTCCAAATTGTATCTCCTTTGGCTCTTGAAAGTCTTGTGCATGCATATTTACTAAATGTATATTGTATGGCATGCTTTTGCTTTCTTTGATCTAATATATAGGATAAGCTCCATCAAATCCTAAATCGGCTAAGATGTGCATGAAATTCAATTTCATTTATATATGCACATATTTATGTGGAGTTTGTCCTATATGTTGTAGTTCCTAACTACTTTGGACCCAATGAGTTTGGGGACCATCTTGTACTTGAACTTTGTTTTAGGTACATGAAGATATATTGGTGCTTGTCTCAATAATAAGGATGAAGTGGTGACTAAATGATAATTTGAGGCAAGCTAGGATTATTGAAGAACTCCTATCTACTACATCCTACCTTTAATATCTCGGTAACAAGTATCTTATCATGCATACTTTTCTAGTATCCAACCTTGTGTAGGTTGTTTCATGGCATGGAAAATAATTATTTGCAAATGTTGTGCTTCTTGCAAAGGTCTTAATGAAACCTCTTTATTACAATTGTGAGTAATTTGAGATGAGTGCATATTATTGGGAACATATAAAATCATGCTCATGATTCTCCTATCCCATATATGTCAATTTAGCAATTTTATTGCATATCAATTCCTCAAGTTCTCACATGTGCAATATGGTTGAAAGTGTAAATTTATTACTTTCTTTTGGTATTCATCTTTGTGATACTTGTTGCTTTTCTCAAAGCATCCCAACTATCTTCTTTCCCTTGTTGATATTTGTGATGTCTTTGACTTGTTTGTGGTTGAAGTTCATCAATATACAATAAGAAAATTTGAGCCTTTGGCCGTGCTTTAAAAGCAAAAAATCTCATTGGTATATTGCATGACTTCATTTTGGATATCATGTTCTATTCTTAGTATCTATTTTGTGTGTACATGTTTCTTTGTGATAATTATCTTTGTGATGTTGTCTACTTAGAAACTTATACACATGAGAGATGATATCTCCTTATTTGATATCTTATTTGAACCTTATGTGTTGGGATGGAATGCTAAGCAATTTCATTCATTGAAGACTATGTGGATGCTCTATGCTTATCCTTGTATTAGTATTATAATATGCTTTGTCATTCATATCACACATTCGTTTGGTTGAGCCTTTTAATATGTTGTCCCTTGCTTGTTGCTCAACCATTTGTTTGATGCAAGTGTTAAGCTTAATTTCTTCTCTATGATCTCTTGCAAATGGTTGCATTTTAAATATTATTGAGGGAGTGAGGATTCCATGTTGTGCAAATTGTATTCAAATGCAAACATTCTATTTTTTGCACGTACCTTGGGGATCTTCCTCATTTCATTTAAAGCACCATTTTGCGGTTATCATAGTAATTGACTTCACTTGGTATCATTTTGTTTTGAATAATATTGAGGGAGTGATGATTCCATGTTTATGCACCTCATACTTTAATTCAAATAGAATATTTTGTGCACAAACCTTGGGGAGCTTCCTCATATTATTTAGAGCACCCTTTTGGTCTTATCATAATATCTTTATTCAATTTGTTCTTTGGATCGATTGATTGCTCTCTTCATTTGTTGAAGTTTATCCACCATGTGATCTTATTTTATTTGCAATCTTTGATCCTCAATATAGGTTGATTTCCTCCGAATTTTCATATTTGGATATGTGCATATATTTTCAATTATACTTTTGGTTTATGCACACATTATGGAGGAACTCTCACTATATTGGCCTTCTAAGTTTTTCCTCCCATTTCGGCAATTGGTGCCAATGGGGGAGAAGTTTCGAGGGTTTAAAGGGAATTGGGTTTTATGCTTTGGTTTTGTTCTTAAGCATTTGCCTTTCATGCTTTGCATGGTTGAGTATATAGAGGAAACTCCACCAACAACCTTGGTTGGCAATATATGCAATGAAATCAAGATCATTCACAAGTGCATAGATTGTGGGGGAGTTTGCTCTATATATGGTGGTTTTACTAACATCACATACTTTTGTAGTATTTGATGTTAGTGCAACCATTTTGGTTCCTTAAATTCATTATATAAACCCTCTCAAAGATATTGTCATCAATTACTAAAATGGGGGAGATTGAAAGAGCATGGAGCCCCCATGTGTGGTTTTGGTAATTAATGACAATCCCTATGGACTAATGGTTGCATTGAGTTATATTTGTAGGACTTGTCCATAGACAATGCTTGAACCATTTGTTGGTTTCAAGGTTGTATGAAGATGGAAATAAAGAAGGTTTTGTGATGACCAAGGTGTTATTCAAGGAGTGATCTAAAGTCGGTCATAAGAGAGTTGAGCCTATATCAAGTGTGTCTTGAAGAATAAGATTGAGTGAGCTCTCATGTGAATCTTCAAGACACCATCATTGTGGAGAAAGAAGAAGTGATTCGATAATTGATCAAGCCGAAGCGCAAGTTTAAGATGGAATCTAGTAGAGATCATATGCTTGAAGCTTGCCACATATATTGTGATCATGGATATGTGAAGATATGCTTAAAGAGAGTCTTTCCCATAGTGTGTATGGGGGAGCAATTCGCAAGACTTCACCAAGCAATCAAGATCAAGAAAGGTGTTCCAACTTGAGGAAGACAAGATGGTCATAATCTAGCTCAAGTGGAATGTGCAAGGAAAAGGTATGTTCTTGATAGGGTTTCTTTCTTACCGGTCTCATAGTGTTAGTTGTGAGACCGGGTTATAGGATTGGTAGCCGTACTATCAAGAGGGGCTCTCGAGTGAGTAACTTAGTCGTATCGTTCGGAGAGAGCTCAAACCTTTGCATTCTTGGCATCATCTTTCTTGGTTCTTATTTGGCTTTTATCCATGTGAGGTTCTAGAGCTTGTGGTTATTTCCATGACAAGCTCTAGCTCATCAAAAACGGATTTTGCATGAAACACTTATTGAGTTTTTGGTGTTTGGAGGTTTTACCGGTTCGTCTTTGAAGAGAGGTCAAACCTCTCATCATTTGGTTTTATCCTCCCTTGTTGTACTATGATGTTTCTATGCATATACTAATAGAGCTCGTTGTTGTGATTCCAACGAGCCCAAGATCATCAAAAACGGAGTCCGGATGCTCAAGTTATGGTCGTTTTTGTGTTGGTGTTGCTGCCAGTTTTTGGGTGGCCTGAGTCTCCGGCCGGAGACGCAAAGTCTCCGGCCCAACTCCGGCCTGGCACCTGATTTGTCCGTCCTGAGGCCCCCGAATGACCCCGGGGCACCGGAGACTCCGGCCCCCAAGGCCGGAGACTCCGGGGTAAGTGCCCAGCAACGGCTAGTTTTCGTGGGGGACCTATAAAAGGCCCCCTTCTTCCTCATTGGGCTGGTTGGCTTCCTATTCTCTCTCTCCTCCATTGTTGACCTTGAAGCTTTGCTCTATCTCTCAATCCCTCCAATGATTCTTGCATCTCCTTGAGGGAAAAGAGAGAGGAGATCTAGATCTATCTTTCCACCAATCAAAATCTCCTCTAAGTGAGGGGAACCTATTGGATCTAGATCTTGGAGTTCATTTGTTGATTTCCTTCTTGTTCTTCCTCTCATATCTCTCCATAGCATTAGTTGCTTTGGTAGGATTTGAGTGAGAAGGATTTGAGCACTTTGTGTGCTCTTGCCATTGCATTTGGTGCATCGGTTTGAGTTCTCCTTGGAGATTCGGGTAAGTGGAAGTTGTGAGCTTATTACTCTTGGGTTCTTGGAACCCTAGACGGCTTAGTGGCCTTTGTGGCATATACTTGGGGCCTCCAATTAAGTTGTGGAGATTCTCCAACCTTTGTGGTACCTTTGTGGCGATTCTTGGGAGCCTCCAATTAAGTTGTGGAGATTGCCCCAAGCTTGTACGGGTTCGGTGACCGCCCTCAAGTGTCCCATAGTGGATCGTGGCATCTTGCTTTGTGCGAGAGCGCGAGGAGAATAAGGTGAGCCTTTGTGGCGTTTGGTGTGTAGCGTGCCTCCGCATCTTGAGGTGAGCCTTTGTGGCATTTGGTGAGCATTGTGCTACCACATCTCAAGGTGAGGCCTTTGTGGCGTTCGGAGTGCATTAAGCCGCCACACCTCTCCAACGGAGACTAGCTTCCTTTGGAAGTGAACTTCGGGATACATCTTCATCTCCTTCGTGCCTCGGTAACTCTTATCCGAGCTATACTACTTATGCACTTTACATTTGTGATAGCCATCGTGCTTGAAGTTATATATCTTGCTATCACCTTGCTACTTGTCTTGCTTAGCATAAGTTGTTGGTACACATAGGTGAGCCTAGTTTATTAGGTTTTGTAAGCTTGTCAAATTAAACATTAGTTTATTTCCGCATTTGTACAAGCCTTTCTTAAAAGTTTAAATCGCCTATTCACCCCCCCTCTAGGCGACATCTGTGTCCTTTCAGCTATGATGTGTCCTTTTGATGGAACATACGCTTCGTCGTCGTCGCGTCCCTGGTTTTGCTGGTCTTGTCCTTGAGGAGCTCCATTGTTTCCTTGCTGCTTTGCCGGAGGGTTGTTGCTTCCTTCGAATCCTTGTCGCCTTGCTTCAATTTGCTTGTTTAGTGCTGCCTCTTGAAGTTTTAAAAATGTTGTGCAATCTTTCATTGCATGCCTTGATACTCGCTTCCCATCGACGAACGCTGAGTGTATATGACAAGGTCCGTTGAGCATGTCTTCTGGCGAGGGGTTGTATTCTCTGGATTCTCTTACGGGGAATTTTTTATAGTCCTCTTTTCCGTAGCTTCGATATCCTGAACTTCTTCGATCACTTCCTTGGTAGCTGTTGTCTTTGTATCCTGCGCGACTTGGCTATGAGGGCCATAGTTGTCATAATTTCTGGACCGTCTCCTTTGACTTCCATATCTATTTCTTCTATCGTCTTCTGGGGATCACGTCCGTTTGTTGTTGCATGCGTCTTCTCCATCTGCAAATCTGTTTGCTACATCCATGAGGTCTGACACTATTTTCGGCTTGATTCTGCCCATCTCTTCGACTAGGTCCCTTTGCCTTAATCCAATGATGAATGCATCTATTGCTCTTTCGTCTGAAACTTCGACTGCCGAATTTTTGATAAGGCTCCATCTTTGGATGTATGCCCGCAGTGTTTCGTCGCGTTGCTGCACGCACGCTTTGACTTCTTCTATTGATGCTGGCCGTTTGTATGTCGACCTAAAGTTGCCTGTGAATTGCTTTGTGAGGTCTTCCCAGCTTCCAATAGTTTCTTTCTCTAGTTTGCTCAAGCATGACCTTGCTGCTCCGGTGAGGTGTAGTTGCAAACTTTGCATTACTGTTTCTTTTGTTCCTCCTAGTATTTGCACTGCTTGTAGATAATCTGATAGCCACGATTGTGGTTCTTGTGACCCGTCGTACTTTTGCTGATCGTGAGGTAACTTGAACCCCTTGGGAACTGGAGTAGTGCGAACCCTTCGGGTAAAGCACGATGCCCCCATTTCTTTCTCGTCGTCTTCATAGTCGCGTTTTTCGTTTGGTGATCGCGATCTTCGAGTTCCACCGTGCTGTTTTGGTGATGGCGATCGAGATCGGTGCTTGCTGCTTCTGCGCCGAGGACTGTTGTGACGGCGAGGTGACCTTGCCTTGTGCACTTCCTTGTGGTGATATGCTTCTTCTCCTTTTGCTGATAGCTTGTGGCCCACCATGTTGAGTCCGTTCAATGCTGCTCTATGCATATGTTCCCTGGGATCTCCTGGACTTGGCCGAGTTGTAACCAAATATGCTTGCGCTGCTACTAATGCCGCTTCAGGGGTTTTTGGTAGGATATTCCCCTGCTCGTCGACTGATAAGAAGGACGAGTCGAGGTTTTTGGAGATACTTTGCCTGTCGGAATACTCTAGGTTATCGTACCTTGAGCCGTGTCGACGATTTTTCCTTGCGTTGCTATATGATGCGTCGCTTCGTGCTTTTCGAGCAGCTTCGCTAGCTGCAATGGCTGAATCTTTTCTTCTTTGTATCTCTATTTTCTCCTTTGCTAATTGCTTGGCCTGCTGCCTTAGGGCGTAGTGATACCCCAAAAGCATGTCTTTGCTAGAATTTGATGGTATTGGCGTGCCGTGTTCTACGGCTTCTCTTATTATCCTCCATTCGTCGACTGATAGTCGAATTTTTTCCCTGGTTGTGAGGGATTCTGGTGTTTGCCCTTCTGCTAGGTGATTTGCCCCTTTGTCGATATTTGCTGGGTTTAGCACTGGATTGTCGTTTTCGTCGAATTCTTCTGAGTTATCTCCTATAATGGCGAGCACCTGGCATTGTTTGCCGATGTTACCCTTGAAGCTTGAGAAGATCGAGTTACTATCCTCAGAAAGCTCTAATCCTGTCTTCCATGTATCTGTTGACTTGTCCGCAATATCGTCGAGGCAGATCATGAGATCTTCGAGTTGGACTCCTGCGTCAAAATTTTCCTTTTCTTCGTTGTCCTCTGCGATCTTTCCTTTTTGCACTTCCTCTGGGCTGACCGTGAGTTTACCTCGCTAGAAGAGCCTTCAGAATATTCCATCATTGCTGTTGTTTTGGGCTCACTTGCCGACGGATCTTGTGCCGTCGGATCTGAAAGGCGAGATGAACCCGACGGTCCGATGAGGATGTTTAAGCTTCCGATTGTCAACTCCATCTCTTGATTTTCGTCGACTTCTGTACTGCTGTTGGCTAAAAGCAAAAAAGCCATCGAATTCATGATTCCAACGCCCAAGGTCCCCACGGTCGGCGCCAATTGACGAGGGTTAACTCGACAAATGTCCTAAATGAAGGACTTAGGATCGGGGAGATAGGGCGTCGGATGAACTCGAAGGTAAAGTTAGTCGAAATTGGTGTGTGTCGAAAGTGAACTTTGGGTGTTAAACCATGCTTGCTCTCAATCTGCCCTACACCGTCCCCTCCTGGCCCCTTTATATAGGTGGCCAGGTCTCGAGGATCGGGTAGGGTCCGATACAGATTACAATATCGACATACGGTAGGAACTCGTATTCGACTATCATTACAATTGGGCCTAGCCATACGGGCCCCAGGGGTACTCAACTAACGGGCTCTATTAACTATACCCTTGTCAATAATAGATAGACCCAAACAAGTCCATACCAGATGGCCAAATTATCGGTTTGTAGCGGTAAACATGTTGGTATTACAAACTTTCATTTTGCACACTAAGTTACCTCTTTAAGTAGATGCAAAAAGCCGAATATTTAGTGGTACACATACAACTGTAGACCAGCAATTTTCTTTCCAGCAAATCATTTTATAACAGATGGACCGGCCGGGTAATTGAAGCATGTTGGCACTAAAAACTTGCCATTTTGCGAATTCCAGTACATGCCAAGAACACATAATAATGGTATGCAAGTTACTATATGATGGAAAATCATTTTTTTACTGGAAAAATATCACACAAAATGGAAGACTTCTAATTTGTAAGAAGAAAGCATTGTGGTACTACAAATCACCAAGTTGCTTTTTGATTCCCTGCAAGTTGCATGTTAATTACAAGCAAGAGACTATACACAAGAAACTTGCTTTTTGCCCAAACATTATTTGCACATGGTCAACTCATTGGTAGGTGAGGAAAGGTTTGCGTGTGCTAAAAAAATGCATGTCGTCATGCATTATTTCTTATGTAAGAAACGATATTATATTCCCTAAAAATTCCATTAAACGAAATGTAAAGATAAACAAGCATCAATATACTAAAAAAATTGGTGTTCACGCAAACAATTCATGATAGATGGTAAACTTACCGGCCTATGCGTGAAAATCATGTTTGTACTAACTTGGTTTTTGTGATGGATTAGCAATGTCACTATAATTTTATGATATGTGCACCTCTTCATGAGAAGTTTCCTTTTTTGAAAGGAATGTGGTAGCGGAAGCCACTACATCAATTTTCTTAATAATAGGAACCTAAATCTATATGTGTTTATGATGGCTTGAACCTGAACGGTTAGGTTGTACATCCACGACCTAACCAAGCGCGTAGGGGTGTAAATGGATAGGATAATTTTCGTACCAAATCCGTCACCTAATCCATTTTAAGGATCCATATCTGGTTTATAGGAATCCGACAGATAAGGATATCTGATTTTGAACTAAACACCCGGATACGGTGTGCAAAATAGCATCAAATGTGGATTAT
Source organism: Dactylis glomerata (assembly GCA_007115705.1). Taxonomy (NCBI): domain Eukaryota; kingdom Viridiplantae; phylum Streptophyta; class Magnoliopsida; order Poales; family Poaceae; genus Dactylis; species Dactylis glomerata. The sequence continues at coordinate 1,833,392 of QXEO01000647.1, forward strand.
CTGAAAATTAATTAGGATTTTGCAATGGGTTTTAACCAAATAATTGATTTTGTTAACTGAAAAGGTTAAGATAATATGTCAGAACTAGTAGTTAGTAAGTTGTCGAGTCGTTCAGTAATCATTCAACTCACTTACATAGTCATTGTATAGTACAAATTACAAGTTTATTTGGATACTAGGCTACTGAAACATGTGTGGATGGTACCTTAGGTCATGTGTGTACATTATTATTCATGTGATTATATTGTATTTACTCATTAATCGTGTTACAATTATTTATTTTATGCAGTTTTGAGTGTATAGTTATTCGAACTACTTATGCACGTACCTATCCGACTAGTTTTGTTTCTGCCCCGAGTCCATTTTATTTCTATTCTGAATCCGTGATTAGATATATTCGTTTCCGAATCCGTATTCGATCATTATCCGCTCTGCTCTGAATCCGACAAAAAAACATGGTAGAGGATATGGCAAATATAAAAACTGATTTGGTTCGTTTACATCCCTACAAGCGGAGTTGGACTCATCTCTTAAGATTATTTTCCTTGTTCATAAAATTTATGTTTTCTCTTAGTATTATTACATAATATTCTCTATTTTCAGATAAGCTATGCTTACAGAAATTATGTATTCCATGTGACATTTAGTCAATGAATATATTTGTTCATGTCCTTTCTCAACAGATGCATCATTTTGAATTCTTACACAAATGTCAAGATAATTGTTTTTTAGTCTTCCAATTTATTAACTGGTTGAATGCGCTTTTGCAGATGTATGGTCGTTGAAATGTTTCAAATGTATTCCTGAGAAATGTTGCAGTTGTAAACTGAGAAATGTTGTGATGTCCTATTGTACCCACCCATAGAGAAATAACTTGTGTGGCATTATTTGTTCAATTCAACATAAAATTTATTATCCTATGATTTTTTGTTGAGAAATGCTACAAAGACTAATTATTTCATAGACGTCATGTACTAAAGCATGTTTAGCACGACAACATTGTAACACACATGTTCATCTATGACTTCACCCGAAAGAGATCAAAGAGGATCTTGGGAATCATGAGCCATTAATGCTTGAGATACTCTCATGTATACTTCCTTTTGGAAGTTTCTTATCATCTATGGGACCAATCCTAGTCAAGGTACTTGTGTTTTGTACCAATATCTTCTCAATATTTGCATTTAGAGGATCTTCGCTACATTTTTAACATTATCAGAGAAGATGTAACATATAAGCTGAAGCTCACCCCCTCCCCACCCCCCGGCTCACTGTAATGCACAATAGTTTTTAAAGCTGTTTAAGATAATGTAGCTTCGTGAAGCTACAAAAATTTCTAATTATTGATGCTATAGTGTGGAGCAACAGAAATGTTGTTCCAAATAATGTGGAAAGGCAAAGACCATATTATTATATGGGATGTTGCATGGAGATGCAACACATCAAACCCTAGTAGAAAGCATACATGGAATGAGTACGGAGTTGGATGATTCATTGGTATCATGGAAATGGGAGGCAAAGGAAAAAAATCCCTCTAAGGGGAAGAGATTATTGGTGCCAAGATTTTGAAAGTATTGCATTAGGTTGTTCTCTGGTACAATTAGCTTGATTTTTGGATTTTGTTGAGTTGATTAACTCATGCATACAGAGTTATTGTTTAGAGGTACAAACCTTTATAGAAAATGTTATAGTTTCTACAGGAATGGAGAAAAAGCATGTATGCAAATCCAAAGCTAGCGGTCGTATTTGAAACATGATTACATTTTCATAGGTGAAGGAAAAACGTACTCACTAAATAGTTATATCTGTCCTATATGAAAACCTTCCTTTCAATCTTCAGCACGCAAGCAAAGTTCTCTTGTGTACTTTGTAATTTGTCAGTCAATCAAACGTTTATTAGAGAATAAATCAAATGTATGTAATTCAATTTCATAATAATTGGCATTCCTATATTTATTCCCATATCTTGGTTTTTATATTTTACGATTTGCACATCCTCTCGAGTTCTTCATTTGGATGTTCATTCATATTCATAATAGGATTTGAACTCAAGAAACTTAGAGTGTCTAAGTTGCCCAAGCCCAAATAGGGCATGTATCCGCTTTGCAAGAAAGTATAAGTGACGAGGTTCTAACCCGGCAATGCCCATGTTGAAGGGCTTTCGATCTAGGGAGCGTATTGGGGACCTGGCGAACTCGACGGCGATCAGACGAAAACAGAAGAACACGGGAGTTAACCCAGGTTCGGCCCCCTTGGTAGGGTAAAGGCCTACGTCCTGCTTGTCTGACTTTGTATTGATGAGGTGGCTCTGATGAAGGTGTTACAATGTTGGCGTAGATTGAATCTAGCCGAACCAGAGAGCTCTGAGTTATCGAGCACTCCGGCGTGTGGTGGGTGAAAAAGTGTCTAGCCTCTACTACGTTCTCCCTCCCAGCCTTTTATATGCGAAGGCTGGGTCTCGGGATTGTTCTCCAAGTTGATTACAGGTCAGATCAGTTAGAATAAACCCTAAACGAGTCCTATTCGACTAAGTCTCCCTCTTCGAGTCTCTATCTTGTGCGCCAAGTTATGTCCCTGGGCCGCGCCAGGCTGTCATCTTTATGGGCTTTAAGATCCCTTCGACGGTATCCCTCCTGGACCGAAAAGCCAGGTAGGCAAAAGTCGAGGGCCCATCTATCATTCCTTCGTTAGTAGCCCCCGAGTGCCTGGGATAGTCGAAGACTATGGCAGGGACTCTAACTCGAGCCTCCCTTTCATCGCCCGAGACTATTTTCGCCCTTCCTGAAAAAGCATAGCTACACAGCAAGTATGCAAATGATGTATCTGATAGATGCGATCAATTCGAGCAATGCTCATGCTGAGCCTCGAAAAAGTGTTTAGCTTGGTTTGCAGGGGGATGCGCATAACCGGCCTGAGTCTCACGCCGGGTCTCAGTTAATTGCATAGCCGCAAAGATATTCGGTTAGCTTACTCAGATTCGAGTCCCCCAACTCGAACCCGCGTGGGCTGGCGCTACCCCGACCTGAGCCGCGTTGGACTTACCAGGTCGAAGCCCAGTTCATTGTGAGGCACCCGATGCGTCCATCGGTGTAAACTTCATACCGTAGGTATGGAAAATTTCTCGGCAGAGCGTGCTTGATACGAATACCGGGCCATCTGGTGTTGCAAACCGTGGACTTACCTTCGTATTTGACATATGGCATCCGAACTGGTATGTTACCACCAAAATTCAGGTATTTTGAGTGTTGATAGCCTGAAATAGAGATTCGAGGGACAAGGGCCCAAACTTGAATAAAGCAGAAGCGCTGCTGGCTCGAAAGAGATGATTCGAGGGACTGAAGCCCAGGCTTGAATAACTTGAAGGCACTGCTGGCCCGAAGAAGACAATTCGAGGGACCAAAGCCCAGTCTCGAATAACTTGAAGGCACTGCTGGCCTGAAGAAGACAATTCGAGGGACCAAAGCCCAGTCTCGAATAACTTGAAGGCACTGCTGGCCCGAAGAAGACAATTCAAGGGACCAAAGCCCAGTCTCGAATAACTTGAAGGCACTGCTGGCCCGAAGAAGACAATTCGAGGGACCAAAGCCCAGTCTCAAATAACTTGAAGGCACTGCTGGCCCGAAGAAGACAATTCGAGGGACCGAAGCCCACTCAAAACATCAAGTGAAAAACAAAATTGTCCAGAGAACATTGCGCATGCTCGGGCAGTGCAAAGAGAGCATGAAAACTTCGAAGAAAACTCAACACCAAAAAGTGTTCTGGTCGCTAGACGCACATACCTCTGAAATTTGAAGGAACCCTCGCCAACCTCGCCCGTTGGGTCGAATACGATCAACTTTTCCTGAAAGCCACGTCAGTGCTGACGCCAGATTTCCTCGAGTTATCACGCCATCCTCTGCTGGGATGGCCTGACTCTGACAAGACTAGCGCGCGGTGGGCCCAGCGGCCGCACGTCCCGGCTGTTGACCGTGTTTGACCACATGTCCCGCGTGTGGGTGAAAAAAGTCCGCACGGTCTCCTTGATTATCGTGCATAGTGGAGGCCTTGGCTCCCGTGGTGTTGACGCGTGGATGGCCAGATCTGCTCCGCCGTTTCCACTTCATAGCGAACGGCCCAGATCAACTGTAATTTCCAGAATTAAGGATAAAACGGCAGCGGAGGGGTAACAGCTCACCCTACTCCGCCGCCACCGTCTTCCTCCTTGCGCTCTGCAGCAGTTGCTTCCTCCGTCTGCACCCATTTCCACAGCCTTTGCTGCGCGCTGAGCCCATAGGTAAAAGGGGTTCCTCCGCAACCGGCGCCGCAGCCGGCGCCGCCGCCAAGAAGGCCAAGACTGGAGACGCTGACGCCTCCGTCGTCGGCCGTTGGGTTCAGACCAAGGCCGGGGACAAGGAGCTGTCCCAGGCCGAGAAGATGGGCCTTCTGAAGAACACGCCGGTGGAATCGCTCGCCGCCGGCCCTGAGATCATTCCCCGGCCTCCTCCTGGATTCTGGGTACTTTTCATCGCCTTTCTGTTGCGGGGTTTGTCTCTTCCCCCACATCCTTTCCTCCGCGGCCTCCTTTTCGCTTACGGGATTCAGCTTCATGATCTGAATCCCAACACAATCCTTCACATTGCGTGCTTCATCACGCTCTGTGAATGCTTCCTGGGGATCGAGCCCCACTGGGCGCTGTGGCGCTGAATCTTCGTCATCCGGCGCCCTCTGCAATTCCAGACTGGCGGCTTCAGCTGCCAAGTGCGCCCGGATGTCCCTTACTTCTCCCTCTAGACGCCTGAGAACAACCCCGGCTGGAGGACGAAATGGTTCTATGCCAAGGACAAGTTCTCCGACGGCGAAACCTTCGGGCTTGAGGAATTCCAGAACACCACCATCCTTCGACCCCGTGTATCCTGGAAGCATGATCTTTCGGACGAGGAGATGAAGATCACGGAGCCGCTGATGAAGAAAATCGAACAGCTTCGAGCCACTCCGAAGAAGGAGCTTTCGAGCCTCCAACTTATTCGAACCTTCATCAAGCGTCGAATCCAGCCCCTCGCTGCTCGAGCCCACTGCATGTGGGATTACAGCGATCGCCGGGATTCGACCCGAATCTCCTCGGACGAGTTGCGCGAGGCCGAGGCCGAGATCGACGAGTGCGTGCGCGCCGTCACAAACATCAAGAAGAAGTCACCTGTGCCGAAAGCCTTCGGCGTGGTGGCCTTCAGCAAGGCCTTTCCCCGCACCGAGGTACGCTTTTTTATCTTGGTCGAACACTACTTTTGTTCCACAACTGTGTTGACCAGTATCGAATGCGATTGAAATCCTTGTATGGGTAATCGAGGTAGCTCGATGCTATCCGCCCCAGCCTGAAATGGGTGAGTATCCAGGGCGCGACTTTACCGAAGTGCCGGAGGGATCGACCTCTGCCGCTCCATCGCCACCGAGAGCCCCGAAGAAATAATTGATCACAGATGTCGTCGAGGACTCTAAAGATCTCGATGATGCCCATCTCACTTCAGGTGATGACGACAACAGCACGATCCCCGTAATGCCTTTGAGCAGCCGTCCTCCTCTTCGAGTAGGGAAAAGGGCCCTTCCGAAATTTGGAATCGACGCATCGTAAGTTTCCTTTGCATCATATAACTTTGCTTCAAAATGGCTGTGATGTATTGACTTTGATGCTTGCTTCAGATCATCCACCGAAGAGACCTCGGCTAGCCAAGGGGACTACGACCAATACCATATTCGGCCTCATGACGACACCCTCGAGCACATCGCGGATTCGCAGGAGAGGGCAGCTGGAGACGCCGCTCCTGAGGTCGACACCCCGAAGCCTCTGCCTCCTTCAAAGAAAAAGGTGGGCGAACCTGAATTCGTCCTGATTTCTTCCTCCGGCGAGCCTTCCAGCTCCAAAAGCCATGTAAGTCCGAAATTTCCAGCTTTTATGATTCGCATGTTTGCCGGTCAGTAGCCCCCGAGGGTGAGTCGAAGTGTTTACACTTGGGCTCGCCCTCCTAACAATAGTTCGGTGATTTATCTTTGCTTCTACTTGCCTAGCCCGTTGTTAGGGATTTGTCGAAGGTATGCAAGAACTTTCTTGCGCAGGAGGAGGAGAACAGATGACTAACCGGCCAGCTCGACGACGTTCGACGTGAGTACTGCTCTTTCTCATGTGGTATCTTGCTCTGATGGCTATTCTGCTTCATGCCCTTATTACATCCTTTAAATGATCAGGGATCGGAGCGCAGGCTGCCGCTGATAAGACGTCCCTGAAGACCCAACTTGACAATCTTGCAGTGGAGAACTCGGGCTTGAAGGCTCAAGCCGACGAGCTGGCCGACGAAGTCGCCCGATTAAAGGCCGAATCGTCTGAAGCCCAGGAGCGTGCAAAGAAGTGTCGCCTTGATGCTGAATCACGGGAGAAGGACTTACACCAGCGATTGCAGGCCTCGCTCGATGCTTTGCGCGGTGAGTCTTCGGTATCCCTTGATTAAGTTTTTTCATGCCGATTGATTGCCTCACTTAACTGAAGAGCTTATCCTTTCTTGCAGATGCCGCGGAGTTGGATGCCGGGGCTATGAAGGAGCCTGCTGGACTAGAGTCCAGTGTCGGTACCGCCAAGCGCCTAAGTCGGGAAGTCTGCAGCTTCCTGGCAAAGGTGCGGTCTACGCTTATCCATGTTTGGGACACATATATCCCTGAATCGGTCAGCGATACCATGGCTGGGATCCTCGAAGCCCTGGCGGTGAAGCCGGATGGCGAAGATCCGTTAGTTGCTACGGTGCACCGACAGGTAACTATCGGTTCCGAGTCTGTCTTCTCTCTGATGATGATGCACGAGGTAGAGTTCGACGCCGACAAGGTCACGAGCACATACCCGAAAGATGTTGATGGACGTGACAAGTTGGCCAAGAGCTATGTTGCTCGTGCTCGTGACTTGGCTGCTCGGTTGGCGAGCTTCCTGGCCAAAAGGAATGAGCAGCGAGCGGCGGCGCGGGCTCGAAAGCGCGGGACTTCCGGCGCCCAATCTAGCAAGGCCCCTGGTAGCTCAGCTTAGTGTCGTTGATGCCTCTATCGCGCATCTGTAATTAGCCTTGTGATGCTATGTCGAACAATGTTGTTTTAATGCGGGTACACCATCTGGGTGCTTTGAATGGATTATGTAGGCTGGGTAGCGAAGCTCTTGAGTGTATGTCTAAGGAGCGAAGCCCTCGAGCGTAGGGCGGAGCCCCCGAGCGCGGGTCAAGAGGGCGAAGCCCCCGAGCATAGGTCGAGAGGGCGAAGCCCCTGAGCGTAGGGCGAAGCCCCCGAGTATAGGTCGAGAGGGTGAAGCCTCCAAGCATAGGTCGAGAGGATGAAGCCCCCGAGCATAGGGCGAAGCCCCCGAGCGTAAGGCGAAGCCCCCGAGCGTGGGTCGAGAGGGCGAAGCCCCCGAGTATAGGTTGAGAGGGCAAAGCCTCCGAGCATAGGTCGAGAGGACGAAGCCCCAGAGCGTAGGGCGAAGCCCCGAGCGTGGGTCGAGAGGGCGAAGCCCCCGAGTATAGGTCGAGAGGGCGAAGCCTCCGAGCATAGGTCGAGAGGACGAAGCCCCCGAGTATAGGGCGAAGCCCCCGAGCGTGTGCCGAGAGGGCGAAGCCCCCGAGCGTAGGGCAAAGCCCCCGAGCGTAGGGCAAAGCCCCCGAGCATAAGGCGAAGCCCCCGAGCATAGGTCGAGAGGGCGAATCCCCCGAGCGTGGGTCGAGAGGGCGAAGCCCCCGAGTATAGGTCGAGAGGGCAAAGCCTCCGAGCATGGGTCGAGAGAACGAAGCCCCCGAGCATAGGCGAAGCCCCCGAGCGTAGGTCGAAGCCCCCGAGCGTGGGTCGAGAGGACGAAGCCCCCGAGTATAGGTTGAGAGGGCGAAGCCTCCGAGCATAGGTCGAGAGGACGAAGCCCCCGAGCATAGGGCGAAGCCCCCGAGCGTAGGGAGAAGCCCCCGAGTATAGGTCGAGAGTGTGAAGCCTCCGAGCATAGGTCGAGAGGACGAAGCCCCCGAGTATAGGGCGAAGCCCCCGAGCGTGTGCCGAGAGGGCGAAGCCCCCGAGCATAGGGCGAACAATGATGTGGGAGAATAAACTTTATTACTTGGTGCCGAAGGCCCAATAGTTGAGCGTGGTCTGCTGCCGACGCTTAGTTACATAGAGATGGGGGGAAGATGTGTTGGCTCTAAGGATAGAACCGACGCAGCTGCTGTGCGTTCCACGGATTGTCGATGTCTTTCCCCGTCTTGGGGTCGCGTAGCCGATACGCACCTCCTGGGATTGCTTCGTGGACGAGGTATGGGCCCTCCCATAGCGGTTCCAGCTTCAACGTGCTTGTTTGCTTGAGTCGAAGGACGAGGTTGCCAGGCTCGAAGGACCATCTGCGTACCCGTCTGCTGTGGTAATTGCAGAGGCTTTGCTGGTAAACTGCTGAGCGTACGAGGGCGGCATCCCGGGCCTCATCCAGCAGGTCTTGTGCGTCTGCCAGTGCCTTTTCTACGTCTTCTTCAACGTAGGCCACCACGCGGGGCACGCAATAGCGCACGTCCGTAGGTAGCACTGCTTCTGCCCCGAAGAGCAAGAAGAAAGGTGTGTAGCCAGTTGAAGAGTTTGGCATGGTTCGCAGGCTCCACAGAACTAAAGGCAGTTCTTCGACCCAAGCGCCTGCCGCGCGCTTGAGGGGTCGAAGGAGTCGCTTCTTCAGGCCCACGCAGACGAGCCCATTGGCTTTTTTGACTTGGCCGTTGGACTTGGGATGTGCGACCGAAGCGTACTTGACCTTGATGCCGAGGTTTTTGGCAAACTCCTGAAACTCGCCTGAGGTGAAGTTGGTGCCGTTGTCGGTGATGATGTTGTTCGGTACACCGTACCGGTAGACGATGGACTCGAAGAACTTGACTGCTATGGTTGCTTCTTGGTTGGTGACCGGGACAGCTTCGATCCATTTGGAGAATTTGTCCACCGCGACCAGCAGGTATGTGCGACCTCCTCGAAATGACTTGGGCAGAGGTCCCACCTGATCGAGGCCCCATTGTGTGAAGGGCCAGGCGATGGGTATAGTGTGTAGCTTGGACGCGGGCGCGTGAGGCTTGGTGGCGAAGTGTTGGCATGCCTCGCAGTGCTGGACGATGTTTCTGGCGTCGTAAAGGGCAGAAAGCCAGTAGAACCCTGACCGAAAAGCCTTAGCCACAAGGGTTCGACTGCTAGCATGTTGCCCGCAGGTTCCCTCATGGATTTCTCGGAGGAGGGCGATTCCATCTTCTTACGCTATGCACCGTTGGAGTGCCCCTGTGGTGCTACGCTTGTAGAGCTCCCCATTGATTATGGTGAAGGCTTTGGAGCGCCTCATGACTTGTCGCCGATGGATGGGGTCTTCTGGAAGCTCGCCCCGAATCAGGTAAGCCAAGTACGGCTTCGTCCAAACTGCTTCAACGAGCATAACTGCTGCTGCGTCCTTAGGGAGGTCTTCTGTTCCCGCTGCTGGGGTGGTGCTGCCTTGCTGAGCCCCCGAGCGTGTTGCTAACGCCGGGTCGGTCACTGGTTTGATCTTGAGAGAGCGCTCAAATATCTCCTCGAAGAAGACTCCGGGCGGTATTGGGAGGCACCTTGACCCGATGTTGGCCAGGTTGTCTGCCTCTTCGTCGCTTTCCCTGCCGATGTGCGTCACTTCGCAGCCCTCGAATTCGCCTTCGAGCTTGTCGTACATGGCGCGATATGCGATCATGTTTGCACAGGTTGCGTCGCACTCCTTCATGACCTGCTGGGCGATTAGGTTCGAATCTCCATGGATCTTAATGCGGGTGGCCCCGCAGGATTTCGCCATGTGCATGCCATGGAGAACGGCTTCGTACTCTGTCTCGTTGTTCGAGGGGTTTGAGAAGCGCATGCGGAGAACATAGCGCATCCTGTCCCCCTGTGGTGATACGAGAACCACTCCTGCTCCTGCCCCCGAAACCCGCTTGGACCCATCGATGAATATGGTCCAGCTATTCGACAGGTCTGGGAGTTCGGGCATCTGAGCTTCCGTCCATTCGATTATGAAATCCGATAGGACTTGGGACTTGATTGCGGACTGGTGCTAGTACGTGATCTCCTAGGGTCCCAACGTGATTCCCCATAGTGACACACGCCCTGTGGCGTCAGGGTTGTTGAGGATGCTGGAAACTGGATTCGAGGCCACTACTATGATGGAGTGGCATTCGAAGTAGTGCGGCAGTTTCTTCCCCGTCATGTAGATGGCATATGCTAGCTTCTGATAATGGGGGTATCTTTGCTTGATCGGAGATAAAACTTCGCTCAGGTAGTACACGGGCCTCTGTACTCCGTGCTCCTTGCCTTCCTCCGCGCGTTTGACCACAAGTACCGAGCTGACAACTTGATTTGTAGCCGCGATGTATAGCAACATCGGCTCTTTCTCTCAGGGTGTGATGAGAACTGGGGAGGTCGACAGACGACGCTTGAGGTTGTCGAACGCGGCTTGCGCCTCTTTGGTCCACGTGAAGTTGTCTGTCTTCCGAAGCAACCGATAAAAAGGGAGTGCTTTTTCGCCGAGCTTGCTGATGAAGCAGCTAAGCGCTGCGAGTCAACCTGTCAACTGTTGGACGTGTCGAAGCATCTTTGGAGGCTGCATATTGATGATGGCCTGTATCTTCTCTGGGTTGCCTTCGATCCCTCTCTCGGATATGAGGTAGCCCAACAGTTGGCCGGTGGGTACCCCGAAGGAGCACTTCTTCGGGTTAAGCTTGATGCTGTAGCGGTCAAGGTTCGCGAAGGTTTCCTGTAGATCGCCGAGTAAGCTGTCTGCCTTCGCCGTTTTGATGACGATATCGTCGACGTAGACCTCAATGTTGCGACCGATCTGTTCCTTCAAGCATGCCTGCATGCACCGTTGATAGGTGGCTCCGGCGTTCTTGAGCCCGAAGGGCATTGTCATGTAGCAGTACACCCCATGTGGGGTGATGAATGCTGTCTTGTCTTCATCTTCGACCTTCAACCTTATCTGATTGTATCCGGAGTAGGCATCGAGGAACGAAAGGCGCTCGCACCCTGCCGTAGAATCGATGATCTGGTCGATTCGGGGCAGTGGGAAGTAGTCCTTCGGGCAGTGTTTGTTTAGTGCCGTGAAGTCGATGCACATCCTATAGATCTTGGTGTCTTTCTTCTCCACCATGACTGGTGGCGAGAGCCACGTGGCTTCCTTGATCTCTCTGATGAACTTGGCCTTGAGTAGGCGATTGATTTCTTTGCCCATTGATTTGGCCTTTTCTGGGTTGTAGCGGCGCATGGACTGCTTGACTGGCTTCGCGTTTGGGAAGATTTTGAGCTCGTGCTCGGCGAGTTCCCTGGGGATGCCTGGCATATCTGCTGGACACTAGGCGAACATCCTCTAGTGCTCATGGAGGAACCCGACGAGCGCGCTTTCCTATGCGGGAGAAAGGGAATTCGACACCCGTGCCGTCTTGGTTGGATCCGTCGAGTGGATCTGGTGCTCTCGAGTGTCTTTGCTGGCATCGAATGAAAGTTCTGGGGCGTTCTGCCACGCCGGCGGATCGATGTCTATGTTGGTGGCCTCCCTGATGTGATGGAGCTCCTCGTGCACTCCGAAAGTCTGGGACATGCTGTTGAAGTCCTTGTCGCAGTTTTCGGAGCGGGCATAGGTACCGCTGATCGTTAGCGGTCCTCGATTGGCTGGCATCCGCAGTTTGAGGTAAGCGTAGTGTGGGACCGCCATGAATCGGGCGAACGCTGGTCGTCCGAGAATGGCGTGGTACTGCGAAGGCCAATCGATGACCTCGAACTCGATCTTTTCCTTCCGGAAGTTCGAAGGGGTGCCGAAGATGACATCCAAGTGTATTGCTCCTAGTGGGTATGTCGGCTTCCTAGGGACTATTCCATGGAAGGATGTCTCGGTTGGCAAAAGATTGTTCATCGGGATCTTGATTTTGCGCAGGGTGTCTGCATAGATCAGGTTCAGACTACTCCCTCCGTCCATGAACACTTTCTTCGAGGTGAACCCCCCGATCTGCGCCTCAAGGACCAAGGCGTGGTGTCCAGGGCGCGGGATCTTCGGTGGGTGATCTGACCGATCGAAACCGATTGGGTGTTCGGACCAGTTCAGATACTCAGGCGTGGCAGGTGGTGCGTGCTCGGCGTGGAACACCTCCCTTGCGCGCTTCCGCTGGACTTTGTTCATCGGGCGCCCTCTCTGAATCATGGGCACGAATCCTCGTGGTGGCGGGAACGCCTCGTCTTCGCCAGCTGGCTGCCGTGGCTCGCCATGCTGGATTGTAGAGGCTTGGTGACCATGTTGGACCACGTTCGCCGGCGGATTGGGCGGCGGCGGTGGAGCGTTGTAAGCTACCGCGCCGGCTACTGGTTGTTCTGTCTGCATCCTCTCTTGAAGCGCTCGACTGAGATGGAGGAATTCCCTGCACTCGATGAGGAGATGTGCAGGTCTTCGGATGCCGTCTTTATCGAGGTAAGTGTGCCTTGTGCACCCTCCATCGAGCATCTCTTCTGCTGACAGTTGTGGCTGGTCGCGTCGTCGACGCCACTCTGTTCTTGGCTTCGAGTCACGGCTAGTGCTTCTGCTACTACTGCCATAGTAATTGTTCCCTCGTCGCGGTAAGTCGCAATTGTCATCGCGGTCTTCGTGTATGTAGCCTGCTGCTACCATGTCTGTGTTTTCCGCGTCGTCGAAACGGTTCCGGCGGCCTTTCTTTCGGGAGCCAGAATGGAACTAGTTTTTTGCGTCGACGTCGCGCTCTGCTGATTGGCGATGGCTTCTGGGTGCTGCGATGGAGTCTTCGCCATCGGCCCATTCGTTTGCTAAGCTCATGAGGTGGTCGACGGTCTTTGGCTTGCAGCGCCCAAGTTCCTCCTTGAAGTCACGTCGGAGGAGACCGTCCCGAAAGGCGTCGATGGCCCTTTCAGGCGAAATATTTTCCGTTGTGTTGCGGAGGCTGATCCATCGCGAGATATATGACCTCAAGGTTTCTCCGGTCTTCTGCACGCACAAGCGCAACTCTTTGAACGACGTAGGTCGGCGTGAAGTGCCTCGAAAGTTAGCGATGAACGCTTGACGGAATTCCTCCCAAGAGCGGATACTATCTGGGGCAAGATTGTTCAGCCATGCCCTTGCATTGTCCTTCAAGTGCAGCGACAACAACTGGAGGGCGTTATCCCTGGATCCGCCGCTGATTTTGACGGCGGTTACGAAGTCGTCGAGCCAAATTCGGGGGTCCTGCTGCCCGTTGAACTTGACTACACCGTCGCTGAGCTTGATGCCCCTTGGCAACGGTGTGGAATGGATTAGGAGGCTAAAGCACTCTGCCCCGCAGAGTCCGTCGTTAGCGCCGCCGAACGTATCACGTTCTTCCTCGAAACAGCGTGCCTCGCGTCGTGCTCGCCCTTGGTCGACTCTGTTCTGAGCCAGACCATGCCGAAGCTCCCCGTTGATGGGTTCGACCGCTTGTGCTCCGGGCGCCACGACTGGCACCGCTGCTGGGTGCCTAGATTGCTCCGCTAGTGGGGCGGCTATCCTTGGTGTCGCATCGTGTCCTGAGCCGGGCGTACCTTGAAGTACCCTTACCCCTTCGAGTGCCAGGTTTCGCAGGTGCCTCATGTGCTCATCGCCGTTGGATGCGTTTGCGGCAATGTATGCTGCCGCGGCCATGATAGCAGCTTCCTTAGTCTTGGGCATCAACTCAGCCTCATTGAATTCTGCCTTCAGATTTTGGGTGATATTGTGCATATCGGCCCCAGGCTGAGTGCGTGACCTTGACCTATGCTGGACGCTTGATGAGTAATGGGACGATCTTTCGGCCCGTCTTCTGCTGGACGCATCAGCTTCTTCTCTTCGTCGTTCCAGTATTCGCCTGTCGGCGCTGATTTGGTCTTTTTGCTCCTGAACGATGAATCAGAGCGCAGCCATATCGCTTGGGCTTGGATTGGGACCGAAATTCGCCTCTCGTGCGTAAACCCTTCTTACGAGCCGAATCTGATCGTGTGTGACCACCTGGCGGCCGCAGTTCGTCCGGTTTCGGCCATCATTAGCCCTGTTCTCGTTTCCGTCGTCGTGTGACGCCATCATGCAGTGGCCTCCGGACCACGGGGTCGAATCATCGCTGATTTCGCCCAGCGCTGGAGGATAGATGTCGTCGTTTTCGACGTATGATCCGACCTCGATCATGAGTTCAGAATCGTAATCGACCGCATAGTCGTCGCTTGATGCTGCAGATTCGCTTGGTGAGCAGGAGCTTGCTGAATTGCCGATTTTCCCCTTAGCTTCGGGGTAGACGTCATCGTCGTCGTCTGAGTATGTGTAGTCCAAATATAACCCTTCGACGTAGTCGGGGTCATATGGCGCAGTACGGAGCGTGAGGGCGTTGAGAGCCCGCTCGCACTCGGATATTGTCGGGTAGACAGCTGCCGTGCCCCCCCGAGGATCTTCACAGCCGGCGATCTCATGAGATGAGAAATCTCCAGCACCCACGTAGTGGTATGCATCGCAGTCTTCGCAGTATGCGGTGGTTGGGGATGTAGGTGGATCTTCAAAGCCATTGGACCCTACCGACGGGGTCAACTCCTCTAGCCTTGGTTCCTCCTCCAGTGGCGCCGACGGCGCTAGCGGCGCGGTTGCCGAGGGATTGCCCCCGGTGACTGGTGGTGTGCCTAGGGTCATCGCAGGTGGCGCGGAATCGCCGACGGAGATTAATTCGACGACTCCGTTGCCGTTCACGTGGAAGCTGAACAGCCCGAAGGCCATATCGAAACCTCCAGTGATCGCCGAAACTGCTCCCGTCGTGCCCGAAATTGGGCCGACGATAGTCGCGTCCGGAACTAGTTGGGTGGCGCTTGACGGGGTGGCGTCGATGCTGATGTCGGCGTCGGCATCGGTGTAGATCGGCACAGCGATGCCGACGGCGGTGTCGATGGCGGGGTCGATGTTGATCTTGGTGTTGGTGTCAGCGCCGTTCGGCACAGCGATGCCGGCGGCGGTGTCGATGGCGGGGTCGATGTCGATCTTGGCGTTGGTGTTAGCGCCGTTCGGCACAGCGATGCCGGCGACGGTGTCGATGGCGGAGTCGATGTCGATCTCGGCGTTGGTGTCGGTGTAGATCGGCACAGCGATGCCGACGGCGGTGTCAATTGCGGGGTCGATGTCGATGTCGATCTTGGCGTTGGTTGGTGATGGAGCCGGCGAATCCGTAGATCCAGATCCCGTCGTCCCCACGGTCGGCGCCAATTGACGAGGTTCTAACCCGGCAATGCCCATGTTGAAGGGCTTTCGATCTAGGGAGCATATTGGGGACCTGGCGAACTCGACGGCGATCAGATGAAAACAGAAGAACACGGGAGTTTACCTAGGTTCGGCCCCCTTGGTAGGGTAAAGGCCTACGTCCTGCTTGTCTGACTTTGTATTGATGAGGTGGCTCTGATGAAGGTGTTACGATGTTGGCGTAGATTGAATCTAGCCGAACCAGAGAGCTCTGAGTTATCGAGCACTCCTGCGTGTGGTGGGTGGAAAAGTGTCTAGCCTCTACTATGTTCTCCCTCCCAGCATTTTATATGCGAAGGCTGGGTCTCGGGATTGTTCTCCAAGTTGATTATAGGTCGGATCAGTTAGAATAAACCCTAAACGAGTCCTATTCGACTAAGTCTCCCTCTTCGAGTCTCTATCTTGTGCGCCAAGTTATGTCCCTGGGCCGCGCCAGGCCGTCATCTTTATGGGCTTTAAGATCGCTTCGACGGTATCCCTCCTGGACCGAAAAGCCAGGTAGGCAAAAGTCGAGGGCCCATCTATCATTCCTTCGTCAATAAGGTTCAACCATCCCATCTTAATTTGTTGTTTTTTTGTGAAAATTCCGCTGATCAATTAATAATCATCAACAACAGTACAAAATAGGCCAAAAAGTAATAAAAATTACAAATAGATATTGGGACCACCTATAAGAGCATGTTGTAGTAGGCAGACGGGAAGTCATTGTGTTAAGGCTAAAAAAGAATAGCGCACCAAAGTAGCAACCATTGCCAATGATAACAACCGTAGATTGGAAGAGACCAACCTAAAACAACACTAGCATACACGAAACCTACTAGATACCATGCTAGACGTACCATTAGAGCAAGGATAGGGCGGGCAGGACCTTATGACTTTGAGATGTCGACGTTGCTGCACCATATCAAGGAAGACACTGGAAACACCCTAAACAAAGAACAAAATCTTTCCACTATAACGAGGGGTCGTGGTCTACCATGCCTTTAAAGTTTTGTTTGGATCTCCATGACATCCTCCCAAGAAAATGGTGCTGCACAAAATTTGGTCAAACATTGGAGGATAGGAGCCATTAAGTCAAAAAAGTGTTTGTTTCCTTGGTGATGCTTATATCATGGAAAATTCAGCGTGAGCACAATGGTAGGCTTTGCGACCATACTACTAAAAAAGTGCACATTGTTGCAACATGTTAATAAAGATACAAAAGTGCTAACTCTGATGCCGATTTTGGGGTGAAACAATTATTTTCTGAGATATTTCAAGATTGATTCCCATTCATTGCTTGATAGCAGGCTTGATCCATGAGACATGTATTTTAAAATAATTTAGAAATGGTGTTCAAATTATGACATTTAAATAAGAAATTAGATCACATCCACTTAGGTTGTATGAGTGTCACACCAAATTGTAAAAAAAGTCTACGAACAAATATGCAATCTACTTGAGAAAAGAGTATCTTTGCGCCCCAGTGCGCAGTCGCCATCACATGATCTGACAACATCATGACCACCATCCAAACACACGGGCCAAAAAAGGTTGACAACGAACTCACATAGTTGGGGAAGACCTAGGACACACAACTTCATAACCCATAGTTGTCGATGTACGAGGCATTCCGCTGAACAGATCCCATCTACCGCCTCCCGAGCGGCGGCGAAGGCCACCTCCCTCCCTAAGCCTAGAAGCCTTCCCTTGTCCCCTGCCCCTTAGGCCGCCACTGCTGCCGACGCCGATGGAGGGGGCGGTGCCCTTCCCATCAAAGGCGGGGGGCCGGAGAGGGCTCCGTGGCGGTGCATCATAGGAGGTAGTGGGGCGCTGGCTGGGGACACAGGGCGGTGTGGCCATGGTGGCCGAGTCCTGATGCACTCCGCCAGATGCGTGCACATGCGGCCGTCGTCTTCGGCGGCGGATCGGGGCCATGTCTGATCTGGACCGTGCCTTCGGCTACGCTAGAGACATGGTGCAATGTGTTGTTCTGCCTTTTCCACCACTGTTGTTCCGGCAGAACCGACTGTCAGCGCGGGGGCTGCTGGTCTTGGGAATAATGGAGGCGGTCCTAGGATTCTTCTCGCGCCAAGATGAAGATATGTCGAATGCCTGTCTTCATCAATCTGGTGGGAGTGTCGTGTTTCAGAAAGCTCCATCGGTGTACTCCACTTGGCGCTTTATGCCTGAAGATTGGCGGCTTAGATGGGATTCGGTCATGCACACCCATGTTTTTTATCTGACCGTTTGGTTTAAGAGGGAGCATTGCGAAGCTCTCCTAGTTTTTACCATCATGTGGCATGATTTCTCGGTCCCTAGTGAGGTCAGCTAGCGGAGAATGCCACAGAAAATTGGATCTAAATACATGCATTGGTGGTTTTAGTCTTTGTTTCCATATGGAATTTGCTTGGCGATTTGTGACTTGGAGCAGCAACAACGGAAGTGGGCGCGACATCACAAGAGAAGTTCACGGTCTTACATTGCAGGATGGAAATCTAAGGTGTGGCCTTAATTAGTTGTACCTAGCAATGACCTTGTTGAAGACATTGTTTTTGTGAGCAAGGACCTTCTTCAGACTAAAAATCTCAGATCTATGATCGGGCGACAATGTCGCTTATGCACTCTTTCCTTCTTGGAGGCGTCGCTTTTAGAGAAGCTGGACTTCGTGTGCTGTATTGGCGGTGTTAGTGTTGCTGTTACGAGAAACCGATCATTGTAGCATGACTTTTTTTTGTAATTCTTCTTCTTTTGTTGGCTGTGTGGATCCGTATTGCCACTAGAGCACTACGTTGTTGCAGAGGCTGGATATAATTGGTATCTTCTTGATATTAATATATGCTCCTTATAAAAAACACCATAGGTGTATTGTATACAACGATTTATCTCACACATTTGTAAATCACAGCAAATTAGGGTATGCCATTACATCAACAATTGTTTACAACACATTGTGTAAAGCAGGAAAGAAAACTGAAAGACCAGGCCCTAACTACTTCTTTGTGTATCCTTCCATTCTTGTGGATGCTTCCTCCTGATTCCGCCGCCTTCTTCCCTTCGCCTTGAGCTGTACAGGTGTGTCTTCTGTCGCTGCTCTCTAAGGGCATGTTCAACAGCTGAACCAAACAGATAGCGCATGTTTGAATGTGTCAGAACGAACAGAGGAGTCGGTCTAGCGGGGCGATACAAACAAAAAATGGTGTTCAAAGCTATCCGTGCACATCCATTTCGACCTTGGATTTGGGTCCAAAATGCGTTGTCCCGGAAAGTCCACGCGTCCGACCGCATGCCCCTCTTGTGTGCACCGGGCCTAGGCGAAAGTGGCACACTGCCTCACTTTGGCTCGCTCGACCCGCCTCTCCCGCCCAAATCCTAAGAAAACGAGATGGACGCCCCTGACGCCTCATTCGCCGCCTCTAGTGCCCTTGCAAGCACCATCACCCTAGGAAAGGTAGTCCAGGCCCATGGTGGTGGTGCTTGCAAGGGTGTCGGTGATAAGTTCCTGATTACGAGGCAGCGGTAAGTCTCTTTGTCTTCTTATTTTGGTGATAACAACATAGTATGGTTATGTAGAAATGATGTCACATTTGACAAGAAGAAATTACTAACTCCGGTGAATAAGGTACACTTGTATTCTAAGACGAACTTTGACCAAAAAATTTGAGCAACAAAAACTTGTTTATATTGTCCAAAATTAGTATTGGTATTGTTGGATTCGTATTGAAAAATACTTTCTAATAATGCTAATTTTATACCAACAATCTTTATAGTTTTATTTTTAGTAATTCTTGGTTAAAAAATACAAAAAACACGGACGGATGATCCATTGGAATGGAGAGAGTATTTGATTTGTGCAGGTGTTGTATACGGGCTTTTACAAATGTTTGTTGTCATGGGCTATCCTACAGCGATCACAAGAGGAGGACCAATGGATCTTGACAACAAGAAGTTAGAGTGGCTAAGCAGAGGCGTCATGTCCCGGTTTGGTCTGCGTGGGTCACATATGCCTCTTAGTGCTAAAACCTTTTTCATGTATCGCATGTCACACTTTATTAATTATGCTACATATATTTGGGTCTTGAAAACTATATATAATAAATTTATGGTTATATGCATCTATGACGTAGAGAGCGAGTGTAGTGAAAAGCTTTAATCTTCTAAGAAACATAGAATTGTAGATATTAATTTTTGTTTCAATAAACTTTGTAGAAGTTAATCATATTCAACTTTTGGCAATACTAATTGGCCTTGTATACAACTATACATGGAAGGAGGGAGTAGTAGCATATATATATGAACAGCTATAGCTATTGATTGTGACCTCGAAAAGCAAGGTACGAAACTTTATTCCCCACCATCACGTGCATGATATGGCCTAGCTCCTATATATTGCCCCCTTTTCATCGGAAAGTCATAGCAGCCAACTTATAGCTAGGTGAAGAACAGAATACAGTGAGTAAAGAAATGGGTGTTCGCTTGGTATCATGGGAATAGGAGGCAAACAGGAGAAATCCCTCGGGCGCATACCACATTTTGGTCGCATGGAGTCCAAATACAGTAGCATTAAATTGCTCTCTGCACACAATATCGCTTATGGTGTGATCGGTGACAACATAGAGAGAAGCTGTAGACAATGACTGCGTGGTCCAAGCAGAACCACCGTGATGACCTGTACGTCCTCGTCGCTACATTGATGTGCAGTAGTATGTGCGTTCGCTCCGCCACGTCATTGAGATCATATTAATTTGTATACGTGGGTGAGCTTGTTGGTTCCAATATCATATGTTTGCACGAGGTAGTTCTGGCTGGGTCCTCAATTTTCCCAATGAGTAATAGCTCTGTACAGTTAGCAAGATTAAATATAATCAACACATGTATAAGCCATAGATACAAACCACATTGTCATCTGGGCCTCCCTATACACCTCTCTATCCTAATTTGTTCCACCCTCTCTTCTGGAAACAAAACACGAGCAGGTGAATGGCACTGATCCCCTTTCTTTCTTCCTTATTTTCTTCAATATTTGGCAATCCGATAACAAAACCAAGAAGAAAAACCGAAATGAAGCAACATTTGTTAAATAAATTGCAACCAACACTACCTAAAAATTTGTGGCACGAACACATGGATAATTGAGAAGGATTAGGAGAGTGCCGTGCCAGTGTGCGGGCGGACACCGAACACCACGTTTTGGCAGCTAGTAACGTGAAGCACTCAAACGGATATCCCTAGCTCGCGTTGTGTCACTAGCGCGTTCGGATCTGCCTTAACGGGACATGACCTCTACAAGTCCTTATCAATTAGAAGAGGACACTATGTCAAAAAAAATAGAAGAGGAAACTTTGTAAGAAAGGCGATAAAACAACAAAAATTAGCGAGTTCTAGACCGATACTTCCCACTCTCAGCCGTGTCGTTGATGGATCCTCCATGAACCCTACCTTCAACGACGGGATAGGTAAATGACCCCTCCCTGCAGGATCAGGATCTAGGTGGTAGTGGGCTACCCGTGGCGCCTACTATCCAAGCCTACATAATATATTAAGTGAATATTCACGGGCAAGCACCAAAATTAAAAAGGATAAGTAGATTATCTCACTTCTCACATCATCCCATATATCTCCGTCTAGATCGCGATATGACGTGAACAGAACTGCGAAACGCCGCTGGCTATGTCCGCTATGACATTTGCTAAAATTACAATAACGTATTTGCGGTCATATGTGAAATAGTGTGCATCCGTGTAAGTTTAGTGGACTCCCAAGGAACATCCATTTAACATGTGCGGGACTATGTAGGCATAAGGGAACCTCCCGTGAGCAGTCCCACCTGCACCCTTACCGCCAGATTCGTCTTGCAACCAATTAGTCTATGTCAGCCATCGTCGTCATTTGTTTAAAAAATTGCAACCAACACTACCTAAAAATTTGTGGCACGAACACATGGATAAGGGCATCTCCAGCGGGCCGACGCATCCCACCGATACAAACGGTCCGTCCTGGTCCGTTTGCGTTGGCCCACGGACAGAAAATGGGTCACGGTCCGGTAGGCTTCGGCCGTGCGTCCACCGGGTCGACGCATATCGTCCGCGCCCGCGTACTGTCTAATGGCGATGTGACGTCGGCAATGACCACCGGTGGCTTCCCGCGCGGTGGAAAAACTCCCGCCAACGATAACTCATGTTTCCCGCGCGCGCAGCCAGACAATGTTTCCAAACCCCGCCCTTGACCGAAAATTATCCCGCCCCTGCCCTTGCCGGAAATTATCCCTCCCCCGCCCTTGGCCGGAAATTATTCCGCCCCCAGCGCCATTTCTGCGCGCATCGCCTACATAAGCAGGCGCTGCCGGCAGCGATGAGCACCCACCAAAACCATAGCCAAGGAGAAAGCACCACCCAAGATCCACCTCTAGCCATGCCTCGCCGCAAGATCGCCAACTGGACGACGGTCTGCAACATGTGCTGCCACCGCTTTGCCGCCCAAACGGCGGAGGAGTTGGAGATGCATGCCATGGAGCTTGCCTGGCAGCACGCTTAGGACGAGGTGGCCGCCTTCGAGCGCGAAGGTGAGGTGGCCCAGGTGGCCATGGTCAGGGTTCTGGAGGACGCGCTAGCGGTGGCCGCCGATATCGCTGTGGGCAAGATGCACGCCGCCGCTGCCAAGAAGGTGATCAAGACGGTGGCGATGGAGGCTGCCATGGTGGCCCTATGCGCGATGCGCAATGACCCGGCCATGGTCTCGCTGGAGGAGGTGGCCATGGAGGCTGCAAGGTCGCCGTGCGCGAGCTGCGCGATGGCGTCATCGCGCGCTAGGCCTCGGTCGAGGCGCAGATGTACGGCGACGATGCCGAGGATGAGGAGTCGCGCGTCGCCGCGACGGCCATGGTGGCCACCGGGACAATGGCGTGGCCGCTCATCAACAGCGACGAGACGGAGGTAGAGGACGACAACGATGAGGAGGAGGCGGAGGGGCGGCGGAGGCACAGCGCGACGACGAGCTGCATGCTACGGAGGTGCGCGTTAAGGCAGCGGCGGAGGTGGAGCGCGCCGCTGCGGTGTAGGCGGTGGAGCAGGCCGCACACTGGGCGGCCGAGATGGACAAGGCCCTCGCCTACCGGAGGGACGTCGAGCGGAACACCGCCGCTCGGCGGGATGCCGGCCGCCGCGCCAAGACTGAGCGGCAGGCCGGCCACCGCACTGACACTGAGCACCGCATTGATCGGCGCATGACCGTGCGTCTCCAGGAAGCCGCTATCCGTGCGGTGATGGCGGCTACCGAGGCTGCCGGTGGCGGCGGCAACGACGACGGAGGCGCCCTGTAGTAGGGAGATGGCGGCGATGGATACGTAGCGGCGGCGGTCCTGGCCACATAGCCATGCCTTCCTGTGCCGAGACGGCGGCGCCAGCGCTTGACACTGACCACTGGCCTGTAGGATATGTCTTTTTTGTTTTGTGGGCCCTTTTTGTGATGGGCGTATCAACTTATAATAAATTAATATTAATATTATGCCCTACTAATGTGTCAATTCCATGCGGGCCTGCGGTAAATTAGAGAGAACGCGCGCGCCGTTTGCCCACGTCCGCGCTGACGCAAACCTGACCCAAATTTGGGCCAGGAATGGGTCAGACCAGACGCGTCGGTCCGAATGCGTTGCACCGCTGGAGCATGCGAAACCGGCGCGCCGGTCCAATAAAAACCAATTCAAACACGCGTGGATGCGATACGTTGGCCCGCTAGAGATGCCCTAATTGAGAAGGATTAAGAGAGTGTCGTGCAAGTGTGCGGGCGGTCGGACACCGAACACCACGTTTTGGCAGCTAGTAACGTGAAGCACTCAACGGATATTCCTAGCTTGCGTTGTGTCAGTGTCACTAGCGCGTTTGGATCTGCCTTAACGGGATATACCTCTACAAAGCGTTAATGCATCTCCACTCAGGCCCCCCCAAAGCCCCTCAGACGCTATTTGGGGGTGCCGGGGCCAAATATCCTTCCCAGTCGGCCTCCTTAAATATGTTTTTGACGTCGGCGCTGTAAATTTTTTATTCGGCGCTCCCAGTGCAACCCCAGTCCACAGGGAAGCGAGCGGGGGTGTGGGCGCTCGCTTTTAGCTGAATTGCATGTGACTGTGACCCACCTGACATACTCTGTTTCTTACTTTCTCTCTCTCCCACGCGCTCTCTCTCTTCCTTTTTCCTTGATTCTCTCCCACCTACCGCTGCTCAACTCCAAGCAAGACCACACCAAGGGCCAAGGCCGCCCGGAGCTCTGGCCTCCTCGTGCCTGCTTCGGCCTCCCCACGACAAGGCAGCGAGACGGCCACCGCCACCTGCGCGCCCGCCCGGAGACGACCATGGCACCTGTGCGCCCGCCCGGAGCACGGCCACCCGCCCGGAGCACGGCCATGGCACCTATACCGTTGGATCCTTTCTGCATCAATAATCTTAGGTAATAAAATGTTATCACCAAAATTTAGGCGAAACAACTCAAGTTTTCCAGCATGCAAAAAACTGAACAACTCAAGGAGGTCAGATTTGATAACTTCCCAGAAGTTTTGACAAAATTCAGCTGGGAAGCCATCCAGACTTGGGGCTTTGTTATTCCATTTGGAAAACAACTTTCTTAACTTCTTCCTCTATGTAGAGTAAGTAAGTTGTTTTCCTCAACGGTAACCTGGGTATATCATCTGTTTTGGACTCATCCATACTAAAGTTACCTTCCTCCGGAGAATCGAACAGACCTTTATAATAGTTTGTAATATACGACTTTAGATTTTCATGTCCCTCAATAGTCCCCTCATCTTGAATGAGAGAGTGAATAAGTTTCTTCTATTTCCTGCCATTAGCGACACTATGAAAGTATCTTGTGTTCGCATCTCCTTCCAAAATAAATTGACTCTTGGAACGCTGGTACCATTTCATTTCCTCCTCGCGAAGAAGTCTAGCTATGTCCATATTGGATTGGTTTTTCAACTCAATCTCATCCGGTAATAAGGGTCGAACTTCTGCAATCTCCTCGAGGGTATCAATGATAGTCGAAACTCATACTTTTCTTTTTAAAGAATTCTTGCTTTATGTCTCGCCCAACCACCCAGGTGTTTTCGAACAGATCAATTTTTTTGTTCCACCTTTTGATTGGAGATTGACCAATAGCAGGACGCTCCCATACAGACTTAACCATATCATGAAAACCATCCCTATGAAGCCAACCAAGTTCAGCATAAAAATGCGATTTTTTTATAAAAGGAATATATTAATATCTTGAAGATACGAATTACACCCAGCCTCTGCACCAACACAGTGCCCTAGAAAAATAAGAATTACAAAAAGAAAAGTCCCGCTACAATGATCTAATCCTTGGAGCAGCAAACCAAACACCACCAAGACAGCACTGGAAATTCATCTTCTCCAAAATCGATGCCTTCAAGAAGGAAACAATGTACAAACACCATCATCGCCCTGATCATAGATCATGGGTTTTCTCCAAGGAAAAAGTCGGTGCTCACAAAGAAATGCCTTCAACAAGGCCGCTGCCAGGCACTCCCAATTAAGGCGAGACCTTGGGTTTTCACTCTGCAAGTTTAGACTATGAATTTATCATGTGTTGTCGCTCCCACAAGCGAATGCCACTGCTCCAAATAACAAATCACCAAGCCAAAACCTCATCACCACCATGACTCGAACCACCATCACAAGTCCTCAAATCTCAGCCTCCATGCCATTCTCCGCGACTGACTTTATCATGGCACTAAGGATCAGTCCCACGATGGTAACAGACTGTAGAGCTTCACATCGCTCCCTTTGAAACCAAACGGTCAGAAAAAACATGGTTGCACGTGACCGAATCCCATCCGATCCGGCAATCTCGAGACATGAATCGTCCATGGAGTTCAACGACAGAGCCTTTCGTAACTCGACATTCCAGCTAGATCAATGAAAACACTGCAGCAAGTAGATCAACATCATGGCATGAGAGGAATTCTAGGACTGCCACCTTTTATTCAGACCGAGCCAGTAGCCCCCACGCCACCAGCCGGCTGTGAAGAAGACGAAACATCGAATTGATGAATAGGAACAAGCAATAACCGAAGTATGCCGACATGGATGCATCGTACGTGCAAAGTGCCCGGAAACGGCCTCGTCGCACTCCCAGGCGTTGCAATGGCAGCGAGCATGGCCCACTGGGTCCAGATCGGCCCCGGATCTGGCCCACCCCGCCGACCGCGCCTGAGCGCCAGAACATAGTGCTGCCTGTGAGAGCCCTCGATGGAGCGCCACCGCCAGCGAGCGCCTGCCTCGCCTGCATCTCCTCTCTGCCTCGATGACTTCTCCGCGGACCACCAGGGCCGCCCGCCGCCATGCCTCTCCGCACCAAAGCATGGCCTGACGCGTCACCAGAGCCCTCTGCCTTCGGCCGGACGGGCGCCGCCATCCCCACCGGCGGCAGCAGCTGCCATGAGGGGGCGGCGTAGGGTGGCTGGGGCTAGGTTTTCGGGGGGGGGGGGGAGGGCTCCAGGATCGCCCAAGCGAGGGCGACCCGGGAGGCTATATATGTGATATAAATTGGAATAATTTGAAAGTATTTTTCAGCATGAATCTAACAATATCAATTATGTACTCTATAAGCGATAAATTCTTGCTCAATTATTTTGGTCTAATTTTGCATTGAAACACGTGTTCGCCTTATACATAGGAATAGTGGGTGAATCATTTTTGTCGAGCTAGAAAGTGTCACGACAACCCCGTTCTTAGGAAGTGCCCAATTTTATAAGGGCACCTCAAAAGTTCATTCTTGAGAGCTCCTCCACCGCATATTTTCTGCCAAACACGAGACACTTCCCGATGTGGTGTTCAAATATGATCATGTCTTGCATACCGGTTAGTGCATCAGGCTTCCAGCACAATGCGTGTGCCAGTCAGGCTCATGTAAAAACCCTAACACAGGCCCAATCCTACCATACCCAAATTGGATGTGCTTATGCATGTAAAAACCATAATAGCCCATGTCCACATCCGCGCAAAATAATATAGGGTTTCAATGTACCTATAGTACCCCGCCGTGCAGATATTGGGGTTGTTGACAAATGAAGCTCAGCTAGGTAGGTTATACAGAATGTATGAGACCTTATGGACTCTTAGATGCATTTCTAAGCAACTTCATAAATGAAACTCGGATAGGTACATCTCATAGTATGGACCCATAATAAGACAAATGGCCCCAAGAGTGACGCCCATACAAAATGTTGTGGGCCCAACCCTGACTTATGGGCCTGAGCTGGCATGAAGTGACTCCTGGTATGCCTAGTGCTAAAGTGGTGGGTTCAGGCTTAACACGTGGGGCTGAGGTAGGGCGTACTAATAGCATGGGCCCACTTACTTTGTCGTGGTTTCGTCAACAGATCTGCCATAGAGGTAGGGGTATGGCGGTTTGTGGAAGGGGGTGAACACGGAGGAGCGATCTAGGACGGTGGTAGCACGAGTTTACCCAGCTTCAGATCCCGCGACGGTGGCAAGATCCTACGTGCTGCTATAATTCACTATATGGCAACAAGTGCTCGATTACAATGATGAGGTTGGCTGTCTCGCTATGCGATTGGCCGTATGACTAGAACGTCTGCCTCAAGGGCTGCTCCACGCCGGGCTTATAAAGGCGCCTGGCGTGGACTACACGTTGGTACCGGAGCGGATACAACTTGGAGTCCTAGACTAAGTCCTATGCGTGTACGTCAAGGTAACTCGCCATGGGCCGTCTCCGGATCCGCCATGGGCCCGTCGTCAGTAATCCGCCATGGGCCTGTCTAAGGATCCGCCATAAGCGCCTGCATCCAGTACCGCCGTGGCAACTTCAGCAACTGGGCCGCCCGGTATGGCGAATACGCCATACCACCCCTGATGGGCCACCCTGGCTTACTGATTTAGGACTACGTCGCTGGTATACCTATTTGGTATATCCCCAACAGTAGCCCCCAGGAAACTTCAAGATTACCATCTACATCCGCCATGCATGTTCTTGGTGAAATACTTCCGCCATAGCTCTTCTTCCCTTCTGCGCTGGGATGGCGGTCATCTTGATGTTCCTTCTTCCATCTATTAATCCGCCGTAAATAACGGATCAAGCGACGTAGTTATCTTAGCGAGATTTTCGGGATCCATTGGATCATACCGTGGAAATCCGCCATAAATTCCGGTACGTAGTTCCTTCTAGGGCAAGATTTACAGTGCATGCACTGTTTTCGCCAAGTTACTTTTTTACCCCTGGACATGTGACACCGGATTAGGGTTTCTGTGATCGGGACGAGCGGTGGTGATGGCGGGCACGAATCTCGAGGCCCGGGGTCTATATATACCCCGGTCTCTCACCCCCGGCCGGTTTACCCTTCATTCGCCCCGTCGCTTTCTCTCTTTTCAGCGCCGCCACGAGAGCTCCATCATCTCCGATGAGCCGCCGCGGAAAATCCTCACCGCCGGCGATGCTTCCCGCCGAAATAGCTTGCTTAGGCACTCCGAGGATTTCATAGCGGAATCTTCTGCTCAGCACCATGAACCCCGGATCACCTTCCCATCACCATTCCGAGGCTGAGGAGGAAGATTCCCCCCTGCAGTAGTCAGTTCAGGGAGCAAATCCCGTAATGGCGTATTTAGATCTAGAGGACATCATGTCCGAAGCCGAAGAGGAGATAGCGGGAGCAAACGCAGATGATCCCGCAGACAAGGAAGCGGATGGCGAAGCCGAGGAGGAAGATGCCGAGGACGAAGAAGAGCAGATCCCCCAGAACCTCCATGGATATTGGCTAAAATCCCATGTTAAGGACTCTGACGTCCAAACCATGGAAGGCGAGGGCACTGTGGCTCCTCAGGCTGAATCTGGATGGCGGACTGACTTCAAGGCCCCGGTGCCTATTCCTAACCCCTCCGAGATCGTGATGCTCAAATTTCACGTGGAGAGGGGTCTCAGTATGCCTCCATCTCTTTTCTTTACTAATCTTCTGAAATTCTACGGATTGCAGCTCCACCACATATCACCAAACAGCTTGGTGTCTGTGGCGGGCTACGCAGCTTTGTGCGAGGGATACCTCGGGATCCGTCCCAGGGTAGACCTCTTCCAACTTTTCTTCTCCGTGCGGGCCAATTACGAAGATGACGGATCCCTTCGAACCTGCGGAACGGTTTGCTTTCTTCCACGAAGGTCGAAGGAATACCCTTTCATCATGCCTCTGGATTCCGCCATCGGATGGAGAGGGTCCTGGTTCTATATGGCGGATAAGCCCGCGCCATCTCAAGCCCGCGGCCTTCCTCCCTTTAAGAATGTTGCTGCTGAATCTCGCGACTCCTGGACAGCTGTCAACGACGAATCCGCCACCCCCTATGTCAAGCTCTTGGCTCGGCGGATTGCCAGGCTATCTGTGGATGGCTTGAAAGGGATCGACACCATCAACTGCTGGATATCCCGGCGGATTCAGCCGCTTCAACACCGCGACAGCCTGATGCACGAGTATACTGGTGCAAATGATGGCATGCGTTGTTCGGACCAAGAGCTGGATCCTAAAGTCGTCGAGAAGCGTATCCGTTCCCTGATGAAGTCTCCTAGGAAGAAACCTTTGAAGTTCGGCATGGCTATGTTTGAGAATGGCAGCTGCCCTTTGGTAAGTTCCCTTTCCGCCATAGTACCGCATGATACCTTTATATTTCATAAGACATAACATTTTTCTTCTTATCAGCTCAAATCGCTTGCTCCTGCTCACTTTGCCCATCCCCTTCGCCGTTCCAACCTCAAATCTACCGCTAAGGAGGAAGTTGTTCACTCTAGCGGAAACAAAGAGGAGATGGCGGGGAATGTGGATGATACAGCCCATACGACCCAGGAGAAGGCGGTTCCCAAGAAACGGGCTGGAAGTGGGAAAACTCGCGGTGGTGGCGGGAAATCTGTTGATTCCCGTCGTTTCGAAACTCAACGCAGGGCGGAGTTAGAAACGCCATCCGAGAATACCGCTACCATTAATCTGCCCAAGTCAAGGTAACCTTTGGACATCCTTCTTCATTGTTGCTGCTTTCCATCTCTAACCCTCCTTTCCTCAGAAGAAAGAAACCTACTGTCAAGGAGCCATCCTCCAAGCGAGCCAAACCCTCCCCTGCCGCTGTTCCGCTCACCCCTGACGTACCAACTCCCTCCTCCGCTCGTATCGATATCGATATGGAGGATGCTGGTGGTCAGTTTGACCCAATGCCAGAAGCCAACCCAACGACTGAAGCTGTGGCTAATGATGTCGTCCAAAGCGAAAAGGCTTCTGGCTCGTTTTAGGGTCAGGTGTCGGATGCTCCGACGGGGGGCAGTTTATTTTGGAGACAAAAGCAACTTGAGGTCGTCAATCTTATTTCCAGCTAGGAAGATGCCAGCAACCAGCTGT
Organism: Dactylis glomerata; assembly: GCA_007115705.1. NCBI lineage: Eukaryota > Viridiplantae > Streptophyta > Magnoliopsida > Poales > Poaceae > Dactylis > Dactylis glomerata. Next base: position 1,863,049 of record QXEO01000647.1, read on the forward strand.
CCAGCGGCATTGCCGCTTTTGTTGAGAAAACAGCCACTATGAAGAAGGTATGTACTCCCAGTAGCCCCCGAGCACCATGGCGGATTTCTAAATTCGGTCCGCTATGGAGCTTCAAGAGTGACCTCTGTAAGTTTTTGAATAGCATAGCCCTCGAGCGCTGGTAGTTCACAGTGCTCTATAGAGAACTTTTAAATTTCATACTGAGTAGCCCCCGAGCGTTATGGCGGATGACCATCCGGCATAAAGCTCTTAGGAAGACAAAAAAAATCAGCATAAGTAGCCCCCGAGCATCATGGCGGATTATATCCATCATGATGCTCTGAGAGTGACTAAAAAATCATCGTGAGTAGCCCCCGAGCGTTATGGCGGATACTTATCCGGCATAAGGCTCTAAGAGTGACTAACACTTCAAATTATTTTGCCAGAACTACAAGAAGGTGGTAGAGGACCTGGTCCAGGTTGTCAGCTCGCAAGAGAAGGAGCTGGCAACCAAAAGCGCTCTTGTAGCGGACTTGCAGCAACAGCTTGAGAATAGCGGTAATTTACTCAACAAGTTTTAATTCCCTTATGCTTATTCAATCAATGCTGTGCTGATACTTCCGCCATGCAGACGTTGCCAAGCTCAAGTCCACACTTGAGGGGGTGGAGAAGGGCCACGCCATTGCGATGGATGGGCTGCAGCAGTAGTTCCAGAAATCTCTGGCCGCAAACACCCTCCTCGAAGAGCAGCTGAAGGACCAGAAGCGCCAGAACCTCAAGAAGGACAAGGAGATAGAGGATCTCCGCAAAGCCGCTGCTGATTTTGAAAAGTGGCGTGAAGGCTTTAACGAGCTCCTCCATCACTTCCAGGACACCTTGCTAGGTACCATTTCTTCTTATAATGTAAAGTTTTTCAATTTCTGCTATGCCGTGCGTGACGCATCTTCTTTTTCCGCTATGCAGTCGCTTTGGGGCAGGGCGAGGCGGATACCGCCGAAGGCTTGCGCATGGCCACCGACGCAGCGAAGAAGGAGCTTGATGGCCTTCTCAACGCTGGTCACCAAGCGTGCGGGAGCCTGCAGATAGCGGGTTCTTCCAACCTCTCCGCCCTTGCGCTTACCCAGAAGCTGCTGCTGGTGCCAGGGCTCATGGCGGACTGGAAGCAGTCCTCTGCTCGGGGTGGTGCCAGGACTGCTCTGACCTTGGGGAAGGCCCACTATCCCGAGATGGACCTGGACCTGCTCACCTCCGGCATCCCGGAGAGCGGCGAGGACGGTGCGCCGGTGGACGAGGCCGCCATCCGGCAGAGCGTGCTTGGATACGATCAACTGTGTGCCCTTGGCACTCAGTTGAACGTATACTATGAAGCATACGAGTTGCCAGGGTCGCCAAGCCAGGCTTCGGCATCAGCCTCCGCAGCTACTGCCGGTGGTGATGGCGGTGACGAGGTGTCCTCCAAGGTTCCGCCGTCTTCTTAGGACGTGCCCTACAATACGGCAGAAAAAAATACTTTGCATCAATTCGGCCCCTGAGTGGGTCTGTAATTTAAACTTAAACTGCGTGTGAATGTTTCTGCACTGTGACTGATCTGCTTGTGGCGGATCAGTGGAATGCTTTTGAACTCTGGCAGATAGTTTTTTATGATGTGGTTTTATTGTGCGAAGGAACTGCCAGACTTAGTTTTATGCAACTTGCAGTTTTTGACATGCCCAAAAAACAACGCTTTGAAAAAAAAAATCACGCGTAGGATTATGCGATCCGCCATCCGGCTCACTGTGCTTGACTTTTTGTGAGATGGCGAAATCTTCGCACGAACAATCCGCTAGGGCGACGATACTTAATAGCAACCGTCCAAAACCCTGAGCAGATGGCGGCTTAGATCGTCAAAAAGTCACTACTCTGGAATCCACACAGAAAACATCGGATGAAGATCTAAACATAAAAAAGCTACGCGGACCGCTTATGGCGGATTTAAAAGAGACGCAAGTGCAAAGCACAATTGCGCAAAAAAGGTTCTATACGATCTAAATGAACAATAAAGGAGGTAAAAGACTCGGAAAAAATCAAGAGTGAACCAAATGCTTTATTTCATTGATCATATAGAGGTGCCTATTACATAGCTAGAGAAGTGCTAAGTGCAGAAAGGACGTAGCTGTGTGATGTTCCATGGACGATCTGTCTCGTCGTAGATATCGTCAGGGTCTCTTCATTTGCGCTTCTTACTTGGTCGCTTATCTAGCTCGCGAATATCAACGAGGTAGTAGGAACCATTCAGTAGAGCTTTGCTGATGACGAAGGGTCCTTCCTAAGGCGGGGATAGCTTGTGGGATTTCTGCTGCTTGAGGCGTAGCACCAGGTCACCTTCTTTAAACGAGCGTTGGCGAACTCGCCGGCTGTGATAGCGGCGGAGATTCTGCTGGTAGATGGCGGATCTCTGGGCTGCTAGGTCTCGTTCTTCTTCCAGCAGGTCCACAGATAGTTGTCTGGACGCTTCTGCATCTTCTTCCTTGTAGGCCTCGACTCTTGGAGAATCGTACTGAACATCACTTGGCAAGATTGCCTCTGCTCCTTAGACTAAGAAGAAAGGGGTAAGGCCAGTTGATCTGTTTGGCGTGGTCCGTAGACTCCACAACACAGATGGCAACTCCTCTGCCCAGGCTCCAACTGCTCTATGTAGCGGTGCTTCAAGGCGAGGTTTGATCCCTGACATGATTAGTCCGTTGGTCCGCTCAACTTGGCCATTAGACTGTGGATGCGCCACAGATGCTAGGTCAAGGCGGATTCCGTTGTGATGGCAGTATTCTTCAACTTCTCCCTGAGACAGATTAGTGCCATTATCGGTGATGATGCTATGTGGGATGCCGAATCTAACCACAATGTCCTTGACAAATTTGAGGGCAGTTTTGCCATCAAGTTTTTTGATGGGCTTAGCTTCCACCCACTTCATGAATTTGTCTACCGCTGCCAGGATGTGCGTAAATCCCGAAGGTGCTATTTTTAGCGGACCCACCATGTCCAGCCCCCAGACTGCAAAGGGCCAAGTTATAGGAATCGTATGCAGTGCTGTGGCGGGCATATGGGTTTGCTTGGAGTACATCTGGCAACCGTGGCAGAGCTCCACAATACGGTCTGCATCTGCCTTGGCTGTTGGCCAGTAGAATCCATGGCGGAATGCTTTAGCTACTAGGGATCTGGCGGTGGCGTGATGCCCACATTCGCCTTCGTGGATCTCTCTTAGTATTTCGATTCCATCCACTTGGGATATGCACTTCATGAAAACTCCCGAGGTGCTTCGTTTGTAGAGCTGGCCATCTATGATGGTGTACGCTTTGGCTCTATGCTCGATTTGTCTTTTTTGGACTTCGTCTTCGGGTAGCTTCTTGTTTGTCAGAAATTCTAGGTAGGGCTCTGCCCATGGCGGATTGCTGGGCAAAACCGCCATGACGGGGGAGCTTGCTAGTTCTGGGTTTTCTGGATCCACCATCTTTACCGATGGTACGCGCAGATGCTCGAGGAATACTCCTGGCGGAACTGCCTTACGGCTAGATCCTAGTTTTGACAAGGTATCGGCCGCCATGTTATCTTCTCGTCGTATGTGCTTTATGTCGTAGCCGAGGAAACTTTTGGCCATCTCATCCACTTCGTCTCTATATGCCGCCATAACTTCATTTCGAGCTTTGTATGTGCCAGCCACCTGCTGAGCCACAAGGTCAGAGTCTCCACAACACATGATGTGTTGTACGCCGATCTCCTTTGCGACACGTAGCCCGTGCAGTAAAGCTTCATATTCCGCAATGTTGTTGGTGGTGGGGAAGTGGATCTAGAGAACATAGCTTAGCTCATCTCCCTTGGGAGATTTGAGTGTCACTCCAGCCCCCGAGCCATGTAGCAACTTTGAGCCATCAAATTGCATCACCCAATGCTCTTGTTCTGGGACGGGCGTAGTTTCCTGCGCTTCCTTCCAATCCGCCATAAATTCTGCCAAAGCCTGAGACTTATGGCGGTGCGAGGCTTGTAGTCGATGTCGAAAGAGGCCAATTCAATGCCCCACTTTGCAACTCGTCCTGTTGCATCGATGTTGTTGATGATGTCCTTCAGTGGGGCTTTGCTCACCACTGTGATCTTATGGTCATAGAAGTAATGCCTCAACTTACGAGAAGCTAGGAAAACTACGTATGCCAATTTTTGGTAGTGAGGGTAGCGCTGCTTGGATTCCGTCAGGACCTCACTGACATAGTAGATTGGTCACTGTACGCCATACTCCTGCGCTTCTTCCTTACGCTCTACCACCATGACGATGCTGACCACCCTGTTAGTTGCCGCCATGTATAGTAACATGGGTTCCTGGTCTTCGGGAGCCGCTAGGACTGGTGCAGTGGATAATACTCTCTTCAGATCCTTAAGTGCAGCGTCTGCCTCGTCGGTCCAGACGAATTCGTCTGATTTCTTCATCAGCTTGTAGAGTGGCAAAGCCTTCTCGCCAAGACGGCTGATGAATCTGCTCACTGCTGCCACGCAGCCTGTGAGTCGCTGTACATCTTTTAGATCTATGGGCCGGGAGATGTCGAGGATTGCCTTGATCTTCTCTGGGTTAACCTCAATTCCGCGGTGGGAGACGATGAATCCTAGAAGTTGTCCAGCTGGCACCCCGAAGACACACTTCGTGGGGTTAAGCATCATGTTGTACTTCCTAAGATTATCGAAGGTCTCTTGCAAATCTGCTATAAGGCCATCTTGTTTCTTAGACATAACTGCGATGTCGTCCACGTATGCGTGGATGTTTCGTCCAATTTGATCCGCCAGGCACTTTTGCATAGTGCGCTGATACGTTGCTCCTGCGTTTTTCAGACCGAATGGCATTGTGACATAGCAATATGTGCCATAAGGTGTTACGAACGACGTAGCGAGCTGATCGGACTTTTTCATCTTGATCTGGTGGTATCCCGAGTAGGCATCTAAGAAACACAGCAGCTCCGATCCCGCCGTCGAGTCAATGACTTGGTCAATGCGAGGCAAGGGAAAAGGGTCTTTTGGACATGCTTTGTTCAGGCCAGTGTAATCTACACACATGCGCAGAACTTTTGTGTTTTTCTTAGGAACTAGCACCGGATTTGCCACCCACTTGGTATGGATCACTTCCTTGATGAAGCCTGCTTTCAACAGCTTGGAAATTTCCTTTGCTATGGCACGGCGTTTTTCATCTCCGAAGCGTCTCATGGCTTGTCTTACTGGCTTGGAGCCAGGAATTATCTGCAGAGCGTGCTCGGCGAGTTCCTTGGGTACACCCGCCATGTCTGATGGCTGCCATGCGAAGATGTCCCGGTTCTCACGGAGGAACTCGACGAGCGCGCTTTCCTATTTAGGGGACAAGTTTGTCCCAATGGAGGTGGTCTTGGCGGCATCGCCAGCGACAAGTTCCACCTGCTTTGTGTCGACCGTAGGCTTGAAGGTGGGCGGGGAGGCGGAAATCTCCTGCTTGGATGCCGGCATCTCCGCGGGGTCCGTAGCGGCATGAATTTCTTTGAACTCCTCACCGAAGAACACTGCTTCCGCGAAGGCGGCTTCTCCTTCCTCGCACTCCTTTGCCTTTCTGAAACTGCCATAAATGGTGATTATGCCATCCGGGCCTGGCATCTTCAGCTGATTGTAGATGTAGCATGGCCTGGCATGGAAGCTGTGGAAGGCAGGGCGACCGAAGATCACGTGGTATGTGCTTTTGAACGGGACTACCTCAAAGGTTATAGGCTCTTCACGGTAATTTTCCTCGCTACCGAAGGCAACCTTGAGTGTGATGGACCCGAGGGACTTGGCTTGGCGACCAGGAACCACCCCATAAAAGGTGACCGTGCTATGGCGGAGTTGGGTCTTGGTAAGGCCGAGCTTCGTCAAAGTTTCCACGTACATGATGTTCAGGCTGCTGCCGCCATCCATTAAGCATTTGGAGAACTCATAGCCATGGATTACGGGGCATACCACCATGGCGTAATATCCATCTGGGATGTGCTCTCGATGATCATCGCGGCTCCAGTGCACCGGTACTTCGGACCATCGGACGTACTGGCGGATTTTTGGCATGGTGGCATTGAGGGAGCGCATAGCAGCTCTCTGTGCCTTGGCCGTGGGGGGTCCAAGGAATGTATGAAAGGCACCTTTTTTGTCCTTGATTGGGTTGCCCTTGCCAGCGCCACCCTCTGCCTTTTCGGCGGGTTTGGGCGCAGGGTCTTCGTCCATGTCACTGCCATCCCTGGACTCCTTGTCTTTGTCCGCTTTCCCTTTGCCACGAGGCCGTTGTCGCCGGCTACGCTTGAAGCCAGCTTCTTGATCCGCCTTGAGGTCGTTGACAAACTTGCAGTTCCGGTTGGTGTGATTGCACTTTCCCGAGGCGTCGCGGTGGGCAAAACATGGCATATCGCGGTATTCGTCGTAAGACACGGGGGCGGATGGCGCCGAAGCGGGAGTTGCAGAACTCCGCGGCTGGCCACTGCTAGTACCGCGTCCTCTGCCGTGCTGGCCATTTTGCCCCTTGTCAGCGAAGGTTGTGGCCACCATGTCCGGAGCCTGCTGCTCTTCTGGCGGATTCTTTCGTTTGTTGCCGCTATTCCGCTTTCCAGTGTTCTGGATGGCGGAGGCCTTCAGAGATTCGCGGGCGTCGTCGGCGGCGGCCGCGTAGTTGCTTGCAATGGTGATCATGGAATTTAGGGTCAGTTTTCCTTCGTTCCTTTCCCGCAACAGGCGATGGCGGAGCAGCTGGCCTCTCTCCAAACTGTCAATAAACGCGAGGATGGCGGATTCGTCAGTAACCCCTTCACATGAGTTCTTCATATCTAGCCATCGCGCAAGGAAAGTTCGGAAGGTCTCATCGTCGGCCTGCCGGCACCGTTGGAGGTCACCAATATTATGGGGTCTCTTGTAAGTCCCCTCGAAATTTTCGGTGAACGCAGTTTGCATATCGAACCAAGTTTGGATGGAATTTTCTGTCAAGTCGTTGATCCACTGCCTCGCAGTGCCGGATAGCATCAGGGGCAAATAGCGGACAGCAACATTGGGTGATCCCCCGGCAAACTACACTGCGTTGAAGTAGTCTTGTAGCCAAGTTAAAGGCCTATCGACTCCATTGTACTGGCGGATATTTTTCTCGATCTTGAACCCATGCGGGATGGGCTCATCACGAATCCGTTGTCCAAAGCACTTTGGGCCGAGGAAGAAGGCTGTTTGAGACTTGGCAATCTCGTTTAGATGGGTACGAGCGTCGTAGGGCTTCTGGTCCGGCGGATCCTTGCGAGAGTTGCGTGACCTTGCTGGTCCGCCGCCACCACCGCCGCCGCCATGGGGGCTCCCTGGTGGGGATGGCGAAGGGTCACGCCGTCGTTTACTCTCGCCGTCCTGCGACTGATCTTTGCAGCTACGATGGCTTCCTTCTGTTCTTCGTGGAGATGGAGCATCGTCATGGCGGCGGGAGCCTTGCCCTTTGTCATCGTGGTGGCGAGTGGAGCGATGCTTGTCTTTGTCGCCGCCACGGTGCGCGCCGTCGTCATGGCGAGATCGGTCCCTTCTCTTGGATCCGCCGTCTCTGCTGGTTTCCCGTTGTGGCGGATCGTCTCTGCGTCCAGCATCACGGCTTCGTCCTCGCTTGCCATCATTGTCGCGTATGACGATCCCTCCCTTTGGGACTTCGAACGTCTTATACTTTGGTGGCGGCATGTTGGTCTTATGGCGAGGAGCAGCATTGTCTTGTTGGTATCCGTAAGCGGGGTAGTTCTTGCGGGGTGGCGATGGATTTCTCTGTGGGCCTTTGCCATTTGGTTTGTCATCGGAAGATATTGGGATGGCGTTCGCCCGGTTGCGAGCTTCTCTTCTTCGGATTTCTGAGGATCCGGTATGAGATTCGTTGTCAGGGCGCGTACCATGGTTGCCAGCCCCCCGAGCCTTAGAGGCAGTGCTGGACCTGCATAGCGCGGGATCAGATTCGAGCCGTCGTGACGACGTAGCCTTCTCCTGCTGCACTAATGCTTTGTTCATCAGCTTCACCGCCGTCTCTAGGGCTGCTGGGCTCTTATTATGCTCCAATAGCTCCTTTGCAGCCACGATATTTTCAATGGGCGTAGCCCTGACTTCATCGCGGTTTTTATCCACGTATGGCGGATTCTTGATGTACATCTTGGCCAGAGTTTCCGCTGTTGGTACGGTGAACTCAAGGTTTCGTACCAGCTGCGGGTCGCCTCCCTCGGCTATCTGGTTCTGGATGAGAGTAACATACTTCTCCTCCATGTTCCTTGCGCGCTTCAGTGTGTCTTGAGCTTTAGCAAATTCGCCATCAAGCTGCTGGCTCATCTTCTCGACTCGCTTTGCTTCCTTTAGGAGTGCTCGCCTCTTCTTCTCGAGATCGTTCACATCTCTGACATAGTCAGGGGTGATTGGATCTGCTAGAGTTCCGTAGACGACCTTATCCAGCGGGGTCGTGAAGTCTTCTGGGTGCTAATCCTCGGGGATGGCAGGTTGCAGAGGCCTAGGTCCGCCATGGATCTCAGGAAGTTGCTCCGTGGCGGGATCGGCGGCTGGTGGCGGATTACCCTGCTCTTTGCCGGCATCTCCGTCGTGGACTGCCTGAGATGGCGGATCACCAGTTGTTTGCCCAGCATCATCTCCTTTGTTGGTTACGAACACCTGCTTGGCCGCTGCTTGCTGTTCTTCAAGTGCCTGCTGCGCTAATTCCGCCTCGATTTTTCTCATGGCGGCGTCGTAATGGTCAGAATCATAGCCCTTGCTGTCCCAGTCATCTGATTCACCACTTTCGTCAAGTGCCTCAAGGATGGATTCACCTGGGCTATCTTCTCCTCCATTGGAGGTAGATCCCGAAGTGATGCCTGCGAACGCAACAAGGCAGTACCGTGGTGTCTCTAACGCCAGATTACTCATGGCGGATTCACAGCGGTCTTCCACCACTTCCTCTACCTCTAGGGCGGGCTGGGTGGGATTATTTTTCAGATCCGATCTGGGCAACTTGGAAAGTTCCAGGTCAGATGAGTCCTCCTCCGTCTCCGGCTCGAAAGCGGTCCGTTTAGGGATTTTAGCCATACCGATCCGCCGGAAATTGGTTTCCGTAGCGGGGGTAGGGTTTGTCTCTCCAATGAAGATATGGATATCTCCAATCGGAACGACGGTGAATTGAGCAGGGTCTTCTCTAGCCGGCACCCAGAGGTTATCCGCTGGGACGATGGGGAAGCTGGAATCGTAGAGGACGCGCCCGATGGCGATGGTGTCGCCGATGCCTGCAAAGGCGGATCCCGCCTGGATCCGCGCTCCAGACGCGCTATGCCCCACAGTGGGCGCCAACTGTCGTGGTTTCGTCAACAGATCTGCCATAGAGGTAGGGGTATGGCGGTTTGTGGAAGGGGGTGAACACGGAGGAGCGATCCAGGACGGTGGTAGCACGAGTTTACCCAGCTTCAGATCCCGCGACGGTGGCGAGATCCTACGTGCTGCTATAATTCACTATATGGCAACAAGTGCTCGATTACAATGATGAGGTTGGCTGTCTCGCTATGCGATTGGCCGTATGACTAGAACGTCTGCCTCAAGGGCTGCTCCACGCCGGGCTTATAAAGGCGCCTGGCGTGGACTACACGTTGGTACCGGAGCGGATACAACTTGGAGTCCTAGACTAAGTCCTATGCGTGTACGTCAAGGTAACTCACCATGGGCCGTCTCCGGATCCGCCATGGGCCTGTCGTCAGTAATCCGCCATGGGCCTGTCTAAGGATCCGACATAAGCGCCTGCATACAGTACCGCCGTGGCAACTTCAGCAACTGGGCCGCCCGGTATGGCGAATACGCCATACCACCCCTGATGGGCCATCCTGGCTTGCTGATTTAGGACTACGTCGCTGGTATACCTATTTGGTATATCCCCAACATACTTGCTCCCTCATAGCTGGTTCCAATGCAACCATACAAATAAGGGTGGATCTAGGGCTAATATGTGGTCTCGCGCACACACAAAATGACGGCTGATAGACACGTGGAAGTACACGTGCATTTTTTTATATAACATATGGAGCCAATATTAGCTGTACATACAATATGGGAACACTTTGCTTTTTGACAAATGGTCCCAACACTGGCACCATATATAGTGGATCTAGGCTTGATAGGCAGACCCGCATGCGAAAATTTATGTACGCATGTTCAAATTTTTGGTTGGCTTGACATTGTATGTGTATCCATTACGATAGGTCTAGGACCATGTGATAAATGTGTCGGTCCTAGTCTGACAACAAAATGCTAGACAACCATGTAAGTGAACACTTAATCAAAATGAGTGGGTCCATATGTGTTGGCTGGCATCAAGTACGTTCCCGTGAAAATTTTTGTATGGGGGTTGTTGTTTGGCCCGTCCGGTAATTTGTGACAATATGCCTTCGACCATCGGTGACAATTAGAGCTTGTCCTTCATCCAGTTTCATGATCTAACGGGCCTGACCTAGACCAATGAAGAAAATTTTCAAACCCTCACATATTGTTGCAAGCCGTGATGAACAAACCGTTGCAAGCAACCGTCATGTATCAGTACATCTTTTGCAGTGATTGCTAACCTTTATGCCTTTTAGATTTAGGGGGAAAGGGAAATAAATAGATGAACCGAATGACAATAATGTCAAAACACAAAATAATGGAATCTTTTGGACCAGTGAAGAGTTTACTCGAATTTGTAGCACTATTTTCTTAAAGCCATTGTACATTTCAACCACCTCAGTTCAAGTCCATGTTAATACAGACTCGGATCCTATATATAACATACAAAGTCTCCTACATGTAATATCTTAAAGCTGCATTATAGAATTGAATGTGTGTTTATCATAAGTTGTCTATCCCAACATGCAAGCTATCCACATCACCTATTATATTGGCCAACCAATTGTCCATGTCATCCCATTAACATTAATTAATTATAATATATCTTTGCATGCAACAAGTCCACTTCATCAATTCTTTAAGCCATACAATTGACCACATCACTATTTTTTGTTGGCAAATACACAACAATTTCATATTTATTATATTTAACCCAGTAAATATTGTGACCAATTGAATCTTGAGATTTTAATAGACAATTTCACATTTCATGTGTCTTATATGTAGTAAAGTTTTTAAAAATTCTCGCCACATCGCGCGAGGTATTCTTCTAGATCCTATACAAGCAAAGCTGCAAGGCCTCTCACTCTCTCTCCATTACACCCATAAAAAAGTTACTTCATGGTAGACATAAAGCGGGGGGGGGGGGGGGGGGTGAGAAATTGTGGACCTATTATGGCTTCAGCCGGAAATATAATTTGGCACATGGGAGCATATGCTCCTGCTGCCAAAAAAACATTTTAAATTACAAAACTCCAATGTTTTAACACGTACATATCGATATTTCTCTGTGCGTACAAAATATTTTGTGGAAAACCGAGTTTTTCTGTGTCTTGTGTATAAAGTACAAAACAATGTCTAGTGCACAATTTTTTTTAGCACTGAATTTATCATTTTTATGCACAACACAAAAAATATTGTTTTTTCATGAAATGACTTCCTGAGCACATAGAATGTCGAGATATATGCGCAATTTTTATTAGAGGAATTTCTACTTCTTTTCTATTGTGAAAGGAGTAATCGTGTAGTATAATTAGAAACCTTCCTATAAGATAACCCGACCGGCGAACGGTCCTTTTTACAAACCTGAACCCTTTCTTTGACCGGAGCAGAAATGGAGGAGGATATGTTGCATGTTTGGGATGGCCCTCCTCCACCTCTCAGGACCTTATTGTTTGCAGATGTAGCTGGTGTTGGGGTTCCCTTCCCCTTGAGATTTTGAGTTTAATTAAAACAAATTTCAAAAAATCGGGAGCATATGTTCCGGGTGCCAAAACCCCATCCCCGTCTTCAACTCTATCTTAAATATTTACTGTTGTTATATTTGGTACTCTCCTCTTCCTAGTATAAAGTCAAAATAATCATCTTTTAAGTCATACTTTCTATTTTGTATCATAGGTGTTCATATTCTGTTACAAACTTGATCAAATTTAAACATAACTTACTTAAGACAGCATCAATTTGCATTCTACCAACCGATCGAGGAATGACATATGTACCATATGTGCATAAATAAAGTCGTGGTCCAAGATGTGAAATGGTTGAGCAAAGGTACCAAACTTCATTCTACATCATCACCAACGTTGGCATGGCCTTGCTCCAATATATAGTCTCCTTTTCGGCATACCACAACAAGTATTAAGAGCGCACATATAGCTAGATGAAGAGAAGGGGAGACTGGATAAAGAGTTGCATGCCTCCGTAGTATCATGGGAATATGAGGCAAACGGGAGGAATCCGTGGGTTGAACACCGAACGCTGGCCCAAGGAGCTCTCTGCACACAATATCATCTACAAATTGATTTGTCAAAGAGCTGAGTGAGGAGGCGTACCGCAAAGTCCTCCTTCAAGTAGAAGCACTTCGATGGCTTCCATGTCTTTCCTGCCATATTGATGTACAATAGCGTGCTATGCGTGTTCCGCCGCTTGGGGTTACCAGCTTAGTACAGTTGCTAGGTCAGTTTGACCTACTTGGTTTCAATATGATGGATTTCCATCATGAATTTGAATCAGTTATTAGATTTCAAGTTTGATAATGTATATGGTCGCTTAGCGGTTAACGGTAATCCAACACATATCTAAGACAAAGATACCCATTTTCCATATGGCACTGGCACCTTCCTCATCAACACTCTAGTTCTCCTCCGGGATTCAGTCACATCCAAATAGGTAAACCAGATTCGTTGTTGGATCTAGGGATGCAAAGCAGTGTCCCGGCCGCGTCGTCCCACAAAACCATAATTAAAGCAGAGCTAAGTTAAACAACCATCCCGCATCCCACGATCGCTTGCATCTCTAGTTGGATCCAAGTGGCAAGACATGCTCGTGCGGGGCAGACACTACATTCAGATAGCCGATGATGTGAATCATTAAGGGCGCGTTTGGTAGCCTATGAGCAGTTGAACCAGGCTTTAAGGAGAAGATAGCGGCTCGTTTGGATGCCCAAAACACCCCTCGATGCAGGCCTGCGTGCGCGTTAAAGCACCCCTCGCGCAGGCCCGGTGGAAACGCCCGAATCGGCGGTTTCTCTAGGGCCAGGCTGGGCAGAGGCAAAAGACGCCTCGAAATCTCCCCTGGTCGCACGCGTGGAGAAATAGCGGGAGACGCGGCATAACTGCACTGACCGCTGTCTCAGTGTAGTCACCGCTCCTCTCACGTCCCATCAACCTCTCTCACCCATGGACGCATCGCCTGCGCCTGCGCCTCCTTCGCCTTCCTCTCCGGTTCCGCGGCCTCCGGCGAGGACCCTCATCATCATCGACTGCGACCCGGAAGACCTGGGCAGGGCGGCGGCCCCGATTGGACCGCCCGCAGAGCCGGCACTCAGACGGCCGTCGCCGTACGCGACGATACGCGCGCGCGTCCACGAGAGCATCGACGGCCACTGCTGCCGCTGACGGAGATCGAGCGGCGGATCTGCCGATGGACAGATTCGAGCCGTCACCTCTGAGATTTGATCCCCTCCTGCCCATTGATCCTCGCCGAATGGCGGAGATCAATGCGGGTGCCCTCGGCGGCAGCCGGGAGATGGCGACGGTGGTTCACTCTTCTCAAAGGAGGAGGGTTGAGCTATCCCGCTTCGCCCCGTACCCGCTTCTGTCGAGCGGGGTGCGGATCGAACTGATGACGCCGCCACCGCCAGCTGTCGCGCCTACACCGGCCCCATCGCCGGCGACCACAAGATCTCCGGCGTCGGCTACTCCCCCTCCAAGGCGCCAGCAAGATTGACTAAGGTTTTTTAGGCCGACTAGTACTAGATGACTTCCCATCGCCGTTTTACATCCCCATGGCTTCAATCCTGATCGACGAGTTCACATGCATGTCTAGCAGTACACATTTGGTAGGATCGACGATTTGACATGCGCTCCTAGCAGTAGACATTGGTAGGATTGCTACAAAGTAGACATTGGTGCAAATAAGGCATTGGTGTTAGCTTGGTAGACATTGGTGCAAATTAGGCATTGGTGTTAGCTTGGTATACATTGGTGTCAATTAGCCATTGGTGTTAGCTTGGTACACATTGGTGCAAATTAGTCATTGGTGTTAGCTTGGTAGACATTGGTGCAAATTAGCCATTGGTGTTAGCTTGGTACACATTGGTGCAAATTATCCATTAGTGTTAGCTTCGTACACATTGGTGCAAATTAGTCATTGGTGTTAGCTTGGTACATATTGCTGTAAGCTTGGTAGACATTGCTTGGTAGAAATTGCTGTTCGACATTGCTGTTGATGTGGGATCATTCTGCTCATCATGTACAGGAATGGGACGCCATCATCGACGGCTACGTGCACCGGGATCTGGAAGTGGAGGACGAGCTCCCCGTGAACGCTTACATCGACGCGCACCCAGAAGTTCCTGGGACGGTCGCCTATCTCAGGGAGCGGGAGGGCAGGTCGACGTCTGGCTGTAAACCTCGCCTGGGACATTACGAGGAAATCCCGGTGCCTCGTCGCTTCTACGTCGAGCTCAGGGAGTGCGACCTTGTCGTCCTTGTCGTCCCTCCTGCCATAGCCTGGGAGGTGTCCAGGGTGCTGAAGATCACGTCGCAGGCAGGTGCCACCATCCCGCTCTGCCACGTCGATTTCTACGAGTACCGCGTCCACATGGAGTGGTTCCAGGGCAAGCTGTTCTTCATGCGGGTGATGTCTACACACGCGTCTGTTCTTGTAGACAGTGTTGGGCCTCCAAGTGCAGAGGTTTGTAGAACAGCAGCAAGTTTCCCTTAAGTGGATCACCCAAGGTTTATCGAACTCAGGGAGGAAGAGATCAAAGCTATCCCTCTCAAACAACCCTGCAATTACGATACAGAAAGTCTCTTGTGTCCCCAACACACCCAATACACTTGTCAGATGTATAGGTGCACTAGTTCGGCGAAGAGACAGTGAAATACAAGCGGTAGTGATGATTATAAGTAGTAACTGTGATCTGGAATAAAAATGGCAGCAAGCAAACATGTAACAAAACAGGAAGTAAATGGTGTGCAATGCTTGGAAACAAGGCCTAGGGATCATACTTTCACTAGTGGACACACTCCCAACAAATATAACATGATTGAACAAATAGAAAACTTCTCTTCACTATGGTACTCTGAATTACTCTCCTATTGAACAACAATAATCACTGCGTAGGGCTACGAAGCACTCCTTAAAGTTCATCAAGTACTTGACAAACACCACTCATAGAGATATCCAAATCAGATCACAACTCAAGATAGATATTATTGCAACTTAGACCAAGTACTAACACGGTGCACACACTGTCAACATTACACCATGAAAGGAGGAATAGATCACTTCAATACTATCATAGCGATAATTATTCTCATAATCCATAAAAGATCATAATCGTAGCCTAGACCAAGTACCACCATGATGCACGCACTGTCACCATTACACCATGGCAGGAGGAATAGATTACTTTAATAATACCACTAAAGTACACATAATATCTGAATAATAACATCTACTTGTTCAACATGATACAAAGCTCACGATCACATAAAGATCACATCATGGGAAAGAGAGGTGAACCACATAGCTACCGGTAGAGCCCTTAGCCCCGGGGATGAACTACTCCCTCCTCATCATAGGAGACAGCAAGGTTGATGGAGATGGCGGTGAGGTCGATGGAGATGGCGGAAACGGCGATGGAGACCGATGGAGATGGCTCCGGGGGCACTTCCCCATCCCAGCAGGGTGCCGGAACAGAGACTTCTGTCCCCCGAAATTTGGCTTCGACGGCGGCGGCGCTGCGGAACTGTTCTGGAAATTTCGCCGACTCCTTTAGGGTTTTCCGTCCCGAGGCTTCTTATAGGCGAAGGGGCGTCGTCAGGAGTGGCCCCAGGCCTCCTCACACCTAGGTGGCGCGGGCCAGGGGCAGGCCACGCGAGCCTAGTGTGAGGGCGGCCTGTGGCCCCTCTCCTTTGCCTCTTCGGATCTCTGGAAGCTTCCGGGAAAAATAAGACTTCAGGAACTTGTTTCGTCCAATTCCGAGAATATTTCCTGTGTAGCTTTTCTGAAACACAAAAACAGCAGAAAACAGGGAACTGGCACTGTGGCATCTTGTCAATAGGTTAGTTCCGGAAATCGCATAAAAATGCCACAAAGTGTAACGAAACACAAGCCAAATGGTGTAAAAACAAGCATGGAGCATCAAAAATTATAGATACGTTTGAGACGTATCAAGCATCCCCAAGCTTAACTCCTGCTCGTCCTCGAGTAGGTAAGTGGTAACAAAAGAAATAATTTTTGAGGTGACATGCACCTACACAATCTTGATCATATATGTAAGCGTTGTGAGCTGGGATCATAAGAACTTAAAACATGGGCATGAAAGACATAATCTTGATAGAAGAAACTTAGCAACCATGCTATAACATGAAAAGAAACACAAACAAAAGATCATGAATAATGAAACAATGAAAGTCAAACGTGTGTTCAAATCATATGGAAAAACATAGTAAATGGTTTTCAGCTTGTCCTTCATGGAGAGCAAAACATAAATGCATAGGACACCTTCAAGTTTAAGAGGGCAACTAGATACAAATAATTTAAGAACAAGTGAAACCATAGTCATGAATCAATCAATGATAAACTTTGGGACAATGCATATTATACTCAGAATGACAACTATGCTCTCTTAGACGGTGCATAAAGGTAGAAGGTGGTGACTCAACATAAAAGTAAAAGAAAGGCCCTTCGCAGAGGGAAGCAGTGATTAAACATTTGCTAGAGCTTTTCATTTGTAAAACAGAGAGATAAAACTTGAGTTTTGAGAGGTGGTTGGTTTTGTCAACGACTGGCAATGGGGTTCTTACTTTCTTCCATACAAAAATGAAGCAAGTTTTTGAGAGAGAGATTGGCACTTTTGTGCTCTTTTATAAAGCTTGGCACTCCTCCCCACATTTTTTTCCTTTCTCAAACCATGGCTAACCGATTCCATCGGGTGCCCACCAACATTCACATTCCATGGAGGAGTGCCTTTTTTCTTTTTTTTTCTTTTTGGAATAAGCAATATGGAAGATAGCAAATCCGACCACTACGTCCCCATGAGCTGAAAACAGTGTCACAAAACGAGAAGTATTTTGAAGGTTTTTTTGAAAGGTAGCACATGAAAATTTACTTGGAATGACTTACAAATACCATGCATAGGAATTTATAGTGGACACAATGGCAAACTTGGTTTTTGGGAGTTGGATGCACGAGTAGAGCTCATACTCAATACAAAATAAGGGCTAGCAAAAGACTGGGAGCGACCAACTAAGAGAGCAATAATGGCCATAATCATGCAAAGCGACAAAGCGACATTAAAAGAAGCATAAGATGGCATCAAAAGTAAAAAACTAAATGATCATAGAGGCTATAGGCGACTTATTTTGTAGTCAACATGGTGTAAGCATGTGCCAAGTCAACCCAAATAAAGCATCAAAGGAGAAAACCAAATAAATGCTTCCATATAATAAAAACAACGCATGATTTTTTCAAAGGCTCATTAAGCAATCTTAGTTATTTGAGACAAGTCATGCTACAGCAAAACCACTAAGCATACTATCAAAAAGACATCACGCACGACATGCAAAAGCCTAGGCCGCAGTCTACACAAGCTCCTTCTTGTACCACTTTTTTTGCATAAAGCTTTTTCTCTTTTCCAACACCATTTGAAATTTTTTAAGACACCTCTTTTGATGAAAACCAATAAAGATCAGAGGCAAAAATATACCTTGATGAACAGATATGACAAGATCTGAACAAAAATCAAGGTGAAAAATGCAAGCTAAACGCAGTAGCAGAAAAAGAGAACACTCATTGAACGATAAGAGTGAAAACTAGAGTGTTCTTGGCAAATGAAAAGCGAGTTCATATCCTCCAAAATAAATATGATGTGATCTAACCACTTATTGCAGAAAACAAAACAAAAGAAAACTAAAAAAACAAAAACAACTGACGCTCCAAGGAAAACGCATAGTGCATGAAGCAATAAAAATATAGTGTCTTCAAAGGTAATCTGATTTTTGCCGATGAAGAAGGGGGGTGCCTCGGGGCATCCCCAAGCTTTGACGCTTGTACTTCTTGGATATTTCTTGGGGTGATGCATGGGCATCCCCAAGCTTGAGCTTTTGTCCATTCTTCATCTCATCTCATCATTCTCCAATCCCTATACTTGAAAACTTCCTTCATACAAAACTAAACACAAATCTATTAGCAACATTAGTGTAACATAACATATAATCAACCTCTTTTTGCTTCAGGTTTCAACTCAAAACCACCACATATATAGCAAATACTACTGTAGCAACCTCCCCAAAAGTTCCGTGATCAAAAGAACTCAAAAGAAAGCGATAAAGTGGCAAACACAAATATTGGCAGAAATCTGTCAAAACAGAACAGCTGATAAAGATCGAATTTTTTAGGGGTTTTATGTTGCTCAAATCAAAAAGTGTTCAACTAATGAAAGTTTGGATATAACCTGGGGCATATGCTCAAGAAATTGCAGGTCCAAAAGATATACAGAGAATTTTTACGAATTTTTACGGTGCAGCACCGAAAACAGTTTCAGGACAGCAACCTCCCCAAATCTTACCTCACTCAAATTAGAGGCTTCTCTTGGCACAACAACGAAAAAAAATGATAAAGAGCGGTTATTACAGTAGTAATAACTTCCAAGACTCAAATAAAAGAAAAAGTACTGAAAATAAAACAATGGGTTATCTCCCAAGAGTGCTTTTCTTTAACGCCTTTGAGCTAGGCGCAGTAATTTGCAAAGATGCTCATGTGGGCGCCATATAAGAGCTTGAGGCAAATGCGCCATATAGGAACTTAAAGCAATAGAGAGCATCAAAAAGCAAATGTGAAAGACATTTATATCTGAACCACTTCCTATGCATAGGAATCTTGTAAGAAAATAAATCAATGAGGCACATAGTAGCAAGCATGGATAGATAAAACAAGTGCCACTGCAAGATTTGCAACATAAAGAGGGGAAACTTAATATTGTTGAGATCAATCAAACCATGTTTCCCTCTCTCATAATAACTTTCAGTAGCATCATGAATAGAATTAACAATATAACTATCACATAAAGCTTCTCTATCATGAGCCACATGCATAAAAAAATTAATACTCACCACAGGAACAATAGTAGTAGGAGCAGATTCAACAGAATAATTATTCTCATCACCATAATCATCAAAAATAGGAGGCATATTGTAATCATAACTAATTTTATCCTCAATAATAGGTGAACTGAAAATATTATACGCATCATCATAGCCATCATAAACTAGAGGTCTAGTATCATCACAAGCTAAAGAACAGCTGTTTCGCAAAGCATATTTTTCAAACATATCATCATAAGAAGGAACATGGATAGCACTAATGGTACAACAATTATTAATCTTAGAATTTGTACCAAAAAGATTTCCAATATCAAAAGTAGAGTGCTTTTCCCAATCATGATCACTAACATAGGTAATAGGCATAGGAACATCACATAGGGGAGATAAAATATCATCAGAGCAAACTTTCTTCACTAAAGCTGGGGAACTAAAAATATCATGCTTAACAAAACCAACTTCCCCAAGCTTAGACTTTTCTATAGCATTAGCAACAACGGTGTTCAAAGCATTCATACTAACAACACTATTAGCATGCGAATAAAGATCCAAAGGTTTTTCAATTTTCTCTTCAAACACTTCATATCTAAACTCAGGAAAAAGACTAAAGAACTCATTGTTTTCCATTAAGCCTAACTAGTGAAAATAAAAACAAGAAACAAAAAGATGTAATTGCAGAATCTAAAGGAAATAACTCCGAGTACTCACACAGGCGGATGCGAGTACCTTTTACCTTACCTCCCCGGCAACGGCGCCAGAAAAGAGCTTGATGTCTACACACATGTATGTTCTTGTAGACAGTGTTGGGCCTCCAAGTGCAGAGGTTTGTAGAACAGCAGCAAGTTTCCCTTAAGTGGATCACCCAAGGTTTATCGAACTCAGGGAGGAAGAGATCAAAGCTATCCCTCTCAAACAACCCTGCAATTACGATACAGAAAGTCTCTTGTGTCCCCAACACACCCAATACACTTGTCAGATGTATAGGTGCACTAGTTCGGCGAAGAGACAGTGAAATACAAGCGGTAGTGATGATTATAAGTAGTAACTGTGATCTGGAATAAAAATGGCAGCAAGCAAACATGTAACAAAACAGGAAGTAAATGGCGTGCAATGCTTGGAAACAAGGCCTAGGGATCATACTTTCACTAGTGGACACACTCCCAACAAATATAACATGATTGAACAAATAGAAAACTTCTCTTCACTATGGTACTCTGAATTACTCTCCTATTGAACAACACTAATCACTGCGTAGGGCTACGAAGCACTCCTTAAAGTTCATCAAGTACTTGACAAACACCACTCATAGAGATATCCAAATCAGATCACAACTCAAGATAGATATTATTGCAACTTAGACCAAGTACTAACACGGTGCACACACTGTCAACATTACACCATGAAAGGAGGAATAGATCACTTCAATACTATCATAGCGATAATTATTCTCATAATCCATAAAAGATCATAATCGTAGCCTAGACCAAGTACCACCATGATGCACGCACTGTCACCATTACACCATGGCAGGAGGAATAGATTACTTTAATAATACCACTAGAGTACACATAATATCTGAATAATAACATCTACTTGTTCAACATGATACAAAGCTCACGATCACATAAAGATCACATCATGGGAAAGAGAGGTGAACCACATAGCTACCGGTAGAGCCTTTAGCCCCGGGGATGAACTACTCCCTCCTCATCATAGGAGACAGCAAGGTTGATGGAGATGGCGGTGAGGTCGATGGAGATGACGGAGACGGCGATGGAGACCGATGGAGATGGTTCCGGGGGCACTTCCCCATCCCGGCAGGGTGCCGGAACAGAGACTTCTGTCCCCCAAAATTTGGCTTCGACGGCGGCGGCGCTGCGGAACTGTTCTGGAAATTTCGCCGACTCCTTTAGGGTTTTCCGTCCCGAGGCTTCTTATAGGCGAAGGGGCGTCGTCAGGAGTGGCCCCAGGCCTCCTCACACCTAGGTGGCGCGGGCCAGGGGCAGGCCGCGCGAGCCTAGTGTGAGGGCGGCCTGTGGCCCCTCTCCTTCGCCTCTTCGGATCTCTGGAAGCTTCCGGGAAAAATAAGACTTCAGGAACTTGTTTCGTCCAATTCCGAGAATATTTCCTGTGTAGCTTTTCTGAAACACAAAAATAGCAGAAAACAGGGAACTGGCACTGTGGCATCTTGTCAATAGGTTAGTTACGGAAATCGCATAAAAACGCCACGAAGTGTAACGAAACACAAGGCAAATGGTGTAAAAACAAGCATGGAACATCAAAAATTATAGATACGTTTGAGACGTATCAGCGGGGTTGGGAGGCCATGGTGCAGAGGCTCACTCTGCGGAAGGACGACGTCCTCGTCTTCGAGCTCGACGTGAACTGCTTTCAGTTCACCCTGATCCGAGCCACCTCCTCCGTCCAGCCGGTGATGAAGTGCATGCGCCATGGCTTAACGGTGGCGAAGTGATCACGGCTCGCAGGTAATATATAGAATTGAAGTAGTGCAATGCTGACGGTGACGGGTGTTATTAGAAACCCTTATTTTGTGCCAGGGGAGTGTTCCCCTGGTGTAATAATGTCATGGTTGGTCCTATGTAAACCTATTTTGTGCCATTGGAATGTTCGCCTGATGTGCAGTCTGTTTAAACAGTCTAGTTAAGTATGATATGGTGTGTTATCAGCGTGTGCTTGCTTTGTTATGCAGTCATTTGTGCCTAATGTTGTGATCACTGTGTGTTGTAATGCTACCGTTTGAAGGTAAGCTCACCAATAATACCAACGCTGATTTTGACCCGTTTAATACGATCCAGACCCACCAACACCTGCGCCCAAGGAACCTAAAAAAAGTATAGACTACCAATCACGCCCTAACCTGTTAGTCCGGTCATTGCTTGCGTCGCCCTGCGATCCAGCCGTCTTCTAATCTTGCGCGACTGGACATGAACGATGGACGGCGAGATCGCCCCGTCTTCCTACTGGGATGTTTCCCTTAACTCCTGCACACGTGACACGAGAATACGTTCTCCCATGCCCTGGAGCCAAAAGGAATATCTAAACTACTAATAAAAGAGCAAACTTGAATTTGCCTAAAGCCACACCGTAAAACGTACATCGGACAACCAGAGCCCTCGGATGTAATCTATTTAGTCAAATCTAAGAGCTCATAATGATCCGGTGGGCTTCCAGCTGATCGAACGGCTCGGATTCGATGTTCTGCCGGGGCGGACAACTTTTCTCTCGCGCAGGTCCCGACAATCGCTGATAACTAGCGCTAAATTAGGAAAGTCTTGTCGAGGTCAAAGAAAAAATCTTCTTCCACCGTCGTATCGCTAGGTAGGTATGATGCATCCATGCCACTCGCTGCCGACGCGCGAGTCTGCCTGGCCGCACGGACGCCGCGAGCTTGCATGCCGCCGCCCGGCGCGCATGCCACCAGATTTCACTTCAACTTGTAATCGTTTGAGTTCTTTGTTGCCAGTCTGCTCACCGCATTCTAGCTTCGTGCTATAATTTGTTTGTCTGACATTAAAAATCAGACCAGTTCTCTGTGATCAAGATGAGCTTGCTTGGACTTATATTGCAATAATGGTAGTATATGGCTTGATTGTCTCATATGTGTGCTTGCACGCTATGTGTTTGAAGATTTTTCTAAAAAACAGATGTTGTATCATGCTATTTTCTTTCAACTCGTGATCTGGTGCAGATGACTACAAGTCTACAACGGCATGCTCTGTTTGAACAGCAAGCATGCTGAGCATGATAGAAAAATCCCACAATTTTGTATCTAATAAGTCCAATATCTTGTCCATATAGGATAATTTGAACATATATCACATATGATAACTTTTGTGTAATGCTTGCTTACCGTTTCTGTAGGACATTGTACATTATTTTGTACTGAAGGTCATCAGATTTGACTTCAACTTGTAATCATTCTTAGGATTTTTTTTTAACCAAGCGCATTTTTTGTCTAATCATACCAGTGTGAATATGATAATGAAATTATTGGTACCTGATCTGGTTTTGTGGGCGGTCTTCTTGCTTAAAAAATATGACATCAAACAACAAGTTGTTTACTATTCTTCTAGGAATAATACAAGCGCCATATTTGTGAACTGCATTTCCTAGGAAATATTTGAACTGCTGGAACTTATGATAGTGTTAAAGGCTGCTTCAATACTCACTTTTTTTCTTTAATGTTGCAATGCCTTGGCCCTGTTTGCCATGATAAATTTGTGCATCACTTTACTTAAGTGAAAAGTAACACCATATGAGTTACACATTTTTTTTCTTTGTACATGTAAAATTGCCATTATTCTACAATGATTTAAGGCAAGTTTGCACGAATCAAATTACTTTGAACATTCTCATCTCCAAATTTTGATCAAAATCCCTTGTCTTTTGTTTCTTGCCTTTTGTCAAAAGCTTACATCATAATATCAATACCAATTGTATGATTGCATCTCCACTAAGTGGACACGTCACAAGGTGTTTTTAAATTGTAATCAGGCATAATCTTCTTCTTCCACGGGATGGGTGAAACAACATTAACATTTCTTTGAGCAACATCACACAATAGTGTCCCGCTTTCAATTTCTATGTTTTTCTAAAATAAATGTACTAGCATGATTTTTAATTGGTCAACGCCTAAGACGTGCATTGCACGTGCACGTTTACTAGTCCTTAAAAGCAACGATCGCTGCCTTATTAATGAATAAGGCTTATATTTTATTTAAAAAAATGCTAATTAAACATTCACCAAATTTTTAAGAAATCCTATCAACACATATAATATTATATGGTTTTTTTTATTGTGTATCTAACAGTATTGATTTTATATTATGCATGTTTTATAACTCATTCTAAAACCTTGGTTAAACTTTATATTGTTTCACTTTTCAGACAAAACAGAGGTAGTTAATTTATAGCAAAGGTGCAAGGTCTCTCTCCGTTACACTCATAAAGAAGTCACTTAGGCTAGACATAAAGAGCGTGTTGAGCTATTAGGGAAGCCACAATGTGTACGCTGCCAAATTTGCCAACATATTTTTTTTTGGCATTGATGCCAAATTAGCTTGCATGCTTCAGGCTCCAGCATAGGTGGTTCACAATCCTTGCACAAGGGAACCCACTACAGATTATAGAATACGCGTGTTCTCTCTCATCACCTCATACACCCGGATGAATTCTCATGTTATGGATTTGTTATCGGAGCACGGATGTGCGACGGTTTACCGTTTTTTTAAAAATTTGGAACCACCTCTACAGTGTAGGGAGCTAGTTCTGAATATTATAGCCATTTAAAACTAGACTAGAGGCCTTAATCTTAACATTTAAAAATAGTATTTTTAAAGATTAAAAAAAATTGGAAAAATATTTACATATAGACAATAATGTACACTTTCAAGTCTGCAAAGTCTCGATCCAAAATACAATGTATTCTACTCTACTTAAAAAGATAAAAAGGATAAAAAGATGTACGAATAGTACACCTTCAAACCTTGTTAGATTTTATCATTTTTTATATAGCCCATAGTACAAAGTATTTTGTATTAAGATATTTCACACTTGAAGTATACACTACTATCTTTATGTACTTATTTTTTCCAAAAAAAAAACAAAACAAAAAATGTATTTTTAATTACTTTTTTAAATAATAGCTTCAGTAAGCTTGGGCTCCAAATCCATTTTTTATATTATATACTCCCTTCTTTGTGGTACACCGCTGCTTGCATCACTTGTAATTAACATATCTATACTTCTTATAAAGCAAAACCCCACTAAGAGGTCATTTAAGTTGTCTATCTCAACATGCAAGCTATCCACATCACTAGCTATATTAGCCAATCAATTGTCCATGTCATCCAACTAACAATAATTAATTATATTTGCATGCAACATATCCATCTCATCAATTCTTTTAAGCTATACAATTAACCACTTCACCATTTTTTGTTCACAAATAAAAAACAATTTCACTTTAATTAAATTTAGGGCTTGCAAATTGTGACCAATTGAATCTTCAGATTATAATAAACAATTTCATGTTCCATGCATCTTATACATAGTGAGATTTTATAGAGATTCCCGCTGCAACGCGCGGGGTACTCTTCTAGTCTTTATATATACTAGGAAACATGCTCGTGCCTTGCACCGGGATAGCAAAAAATTAACCTTTGAACAATGTTAGCACCATCTGAACTTTGCCCCAAAGTTAATGCACATAACCCTATTCTCAGTTTGCCTTTCATTCTAATCTTTAGTTTTTTATTATTTCATATTTTATCTACTTTATGTATTTATGAACTTGCTTTAGTTAATCTACTATTTTAGACTCTGTTCTTAGTTTGTTTCCAAATCTACATATCACAATCCTAAGAGAAATCTCTAAATTTTCACATCACAGCTCACCTCGAAATTCAATCTCCAAGTCAAATAATCACAATGGATCATTCTATGAGTGCATTCAGCAATCAGCACCCCGGTTGGAAGGCATAAGAGGCGTGTCCCTTTTTAGTTAACTAAAATTAGAAACATTAAGGAAAGCTAATCACTCAATTTTCCATTCTAATGCAAAGCAAATATCTATCCTAGAAAGAATCATACCATGAGTTTCTGCAACAATAAGCGAGGAATTCGACCCTCTAATATGTCCAATATGTTGGATATGGAGTAGCAATCTGACCTGTGTACAAATAAATTATTATGTTATCTGGCAATCAATTAAGATAATAAGCATCAGTCTCATGCAAGTACAAAGGTAGTGGCTGGAGTCTCACGCTAACATGGTTTGGTGGTGGCTCCACACCGTATTGTCACCCGGAGAAAGCGCATTGTAGATTATGATCATGTGTGACTGATATTAATCAGAGATTGATTAGAGCTGTGTATCTGCTGCTTTTCTCCAGCAGGTGCCCCATGATGATCATGTCCATTGTCTTACAGACTCAAAGATCTGTCGTCACTTATGCCGTTCGAGGTCAGCTATGATCAGTCAAACAATCGATCGTTCGGGGACCCATGCACACACCCGCCATTAATTAATCCTGCGGCGAGAGCGATCGTTCAATCAAAGATCACCGGCCGATCGATTGTACATCGTTCCTTGCATCCCGGGGAAAGGATCCTTGAAGATGCTGGTGATGATGCTTTGGTGCGTAATGACGATGAGGATGGCCCAACAGTGTCTTCCCCATGGTAAGATAAAAGCTCACAACAGGGGACCTCGTAGTGGCCGTCACGACCGCTCTTGCCTCAGTGTTCAGCGGCTCCGTCGATGCCTGGACGTGGGTGTGGGGGCAGCCGTCGTCAGCAGTGCATTGTCGGCCGTGGTTAATAAGGTGGAGCACGGAGGGCAGATGGGCATGTGGACGGCAGGGAACGATCTTATTGAGGATCGGGAACGATCTCACTAA
The DNA here is from genome assembly GCA_007115705.1 of Dactylis glomerata. Taxonomy (NCBI): domain Eukaryota; kingdom Viridiplantae; phylum Streptophyta; class Magnoliopsida; order Poales; family Poaceae; genus Dactylis; species Dactylis glomerata. The sequence goes on from QXEO01000647.1 coordinate 1,889,693, forward strand.
GGACCGGAGGTGAGGTTGCCAGCTTCGCGGACGTCGTGCTGGCGTCCGTCCTCTGTGGCCTCCGGCGCGAGCGGTTGTCCGGCTTCGCGGCGGCATTCTTCATTGCTTGTTTTTTGTTGGACAATGACTTATATGAGGAGTCAGCCTGCGCATATATGGCAAAACCTAGGTACCGTGTCTGATACAAATACAAATTCCCACACAAGCACATCTGCTGGACTCCAACACGGGTGGCTGATGGCGGAACTAGGAAGAAGAAAAACAAAGCGACACGTGGATAGAAGAAACAATACAATGGCAGTTGTATGTAATATGCGATTTGGTGGGAGGGTAAGTCGGTCTAGAAAAAATCATTGACGATGGAAACCTCACTGCTTTAATTATTAGGTATAGGTATAGGTATAGATTTATTTATTTATTTAGAGGTGTTTCCCATCCCAAATGAAGTGATGATATGTGACATCTTTTGTTCCATTTGGCTTAGAAGATGTTACAATATTGGGCTTAACACTAGTGGCACATATTAGATTTAAAAAATTACTGTAAATCTCAAAGCCCATGTGAGATGCAGTCTAAGTTTTTGGCTATACAAAGGCAAATTGTGTAACTTAAGTTTAATTCCACATGAAAAGTTAGGATGAATATAGACTATCATATAAGGTGGGTTGTTCCACCATTTGGTAAGTGTGTGAGAATAGGAATGGTACACGCGCGCTCCTCCTTCTCCTCCACCTCTGTGCTCATCTCGACTCGACTCGTCATGAGGCGACCCGACGTGATGCGCGTTTGTGTTGAGTGGATTGAGCCTCGAGCCTAGCTATCCTTTTGCTGCTTAGAAAAAACTAAGTCTTTGACGGACATGTCACAGCTAGTCGGTTCGGGTTACTTTCAGATCATCCGCAAGCAACTTTGGCGTGTCCCATTGTTGCTAGGGTTTTTCCTCAGTCGCGTCTATATAAACTCTTGCCCGGCTACTGTTGCGGTTTTACCTTCTCATTTCTTGCGCCGCCACCATAGTCTACTCCATTGTAAGCGCCGACATTCATGATTGAACGAGAGAGCACGTCTCCGCAACTACTCGTCTTTGCAATCCTGTACAGGAGAGGGCGATTAGATTTTTGGGAAGCTTTCTGCCCGACTGCTCCCGTTCTTCATCACGGGCCGTCTTCTAGCCAAGTTGGGTGGTGCTGCCTACCATCGTCTTCATTGTCGTCTGCTTCGATCTTCATTAACGTTGTCATCAATAATGTCACCGATGCGAATTCGTCTGCAAACAAACAGTATGTGCGATGTGCGGCTGTTTGTTTCTTGATCATGTTTTGTGAGTACATGTTTAGCTACTGCTTGTTTTCATTCATCATTTTGTTTAGTACTTCTAGTATATTCGAGTTACATATGTTAGTAGCTACTATTGTCATGTTTAATATTCTAAAATTAATCATGGAAATTTTTCCTAATTATACAACATAAGAGAGGGAAGAATCGTATACCACGCAGCCAGTTCCCTCTCCATTGTCACTTTGCTTCAGCCTAAATTTCTATATCAACCTATTACTACACCAAATAGTTCTGCACAAAAAGCACCAGTATATTACCAACAGACGGTCCAACAGAAGTGATCCAACTCAAGGCGCCGCCAGGGGGGACCCCAGATCCCGCCGCCGTCTAGCCCCCTCTCGATCCCCTCTCCTCCCCTCGCCGCCGCCACGGGGCGCGGCCTGGCAAAGCCGGGGCGTTGCCGGCGGCGGCGGGGACGCCTCCTCCCCGTGTGAGCCCCTGCGCTGTACGGGCGCGGTGCTGGGCCGGGCACCCCGGTGTCTCAGCTATCCTCGTGGCGGCGCGAGGAAATGCTGCGGTGCGATGGGCGGCGCCCCTTCATCATCCGCGGCGGAGGTCGGATCCCAGGGCGGCGGCCCTGGACATGGTGGCGGCGCGCCTCCTAGCGAGGCTGGTCGCCCTCCTCGACCACGTCGTCAAGCTCTTCGCAGGAGGTGAAGACATGGGCGGCGCTGGGCTTGGTGGATCGGATCCCGGTCTTGCGCAAAGATCAGCCTCCGGGGGAAACCCTAGATCTTCGGATCAATCGATGGTGACGTTCAGCGTCATTTCCTCCTTGGAGGCATCGGTTTGGAGCTTCTTTGTGGTGATCGATTCTTGTCTACTAGTCCGGGCAACTCTGGGGGAAACCCTAAATCTGGGCCTCCCGGATTGGATGACGGTGGCGTTCAGCGTCGCTCTCCCACTTGTGGGCGTCGTTTTTGGAGTTGATACTGGTTGGAGGATCCCTGAGGCGGTGCGGTGTTCTTCTACTTCATCAACAACAATGGGTCTCGGCAGCGTGGCACAGCGTGGTGTTGGTGTCGGACAAATGTTGATGGATTCGCGCAGGGCGGAGGCGTTGTCTGGCGTCATGGTGGCGTCGACGGGAGGTCTGTCAAGATCATTGCGGAGATCTATGCTTTGAAGAAGATGCGTGGAAGACAGTGGCGGCGACTCCTGTAGCGTGTACATAGGTGCACACTGTCTGTGATGCCGAATTGAATGATGTGCGTAGGTGTGCGGTTAGGGCATAGGTTCTAACCATGGCCATCCCCTTCATTTCTGTTGGTATTGCGATTTGTCGCAAAGTAGGTGGCTTCAGGCTGATCGATGTGTAATCTTGTAAGGCTCTTGCGATTTTTTTATTGAAATAAAAAGGATGTGTGCATCCTTTGGATGCAGAGGCCGGGATACCCCATTTCTATAAAAAAAAACTACTAAACTATTTATTTTTTAAATTCATGAGTAACATAAAATTAGTGGATCATTTTCAGGGTTGTACTTGACTTCAATGGATTTGGAGGCAAGACAATTTCTTGACAAATCCTATGAAGATGAAAATTTAAAAGGTCGACATGATGGAATTAGCCTTAACATACAAATAACTACTCCCTCCGACCACTATCACCTATCGCTAATATGGATGTATCTAGACATATTTTATTATTTAGATACATGTATACTCGAGACAGGTAGTAGTGGTCGGAGGGAGTACATTTATTTCAATATAAAAAAGTTTGTAATGCCTATTCTAATATATATATATATAACTCAATATCTCTAAGAAAACCATCTCTTGGGTTCCATCCTCTGGAAACAAAAAATGTGAAATTAGTATGCCCATGCCCTATCTCACCAAGTTTTGGCAAAGAGCACCAATCTATGTTAATTAAACCGGAGGATCTTGAATTCCATGGAGATGTTCTCAACAAAATCCAACACCCTTGTACAAACAGAAGGTAGCCTTGCATTCACCCTAGGCATTACAACTCACTGAAAGTAATGATCTTCTAGAGCTTGCTAATTTTGTACGCAAGACAAATACTCACCGGTGCTAAGTTGAACACAACATTTTATGGAAGAGTATGCCCTGAAAAAGTCGTACAGTTCTGTGCATATATGACTATCTAATGAGTCCTCATGTGACAGCTTTAGAGTCACCCTTTTAAGCATTGGCGTGGACTTGAACACCAATTTCAAGAAATAAACCTCATGATTCTCTCCTTTGAAACCATCAATTTCCATTTCTTCAAGAGCAATGAATGTGATAGTTTGATCTTTCCAGTTTGTGTGATGACAAACTGAATCTATTGTGCATCCTTCTTTGAACTAAAACCAGAACAAAACATTAATAACTGAACATTGTATCACCGAGATATGTATATTAAAAAGTAAAAAACATAGCATTATTACCTTTGATTCCCGTAGGATGACTTTAAGCCTCCGCATGGTAGTACGAATTTGATTCATCCCGATAAGATGGAACACGAATGCTCCGTAAACATGCCCACTCGTTGTGAGATGCAGCTCCAAAGCTGAGAGTTTCACAAACATGTGCTTCTCAATCTCCTGATTAAAGCTGGCCACTTGATCGGAATAAAATGATGGGCCCGAGGCCTGGAAAAATAATGTAGCAGGACAAAATATGATTCATACAGTTGAGAGTAGTCAATATCGTGGTAAGTTTTACCAAGAGAGGACACTCACGGTGTGGGCATGGATGTGCAGCGAAGTGAGTTTTCCTTGTTCCTCTGCCGTCTTTAGCATCACCTGCGCAAGTCTCCAGTGACCAAAAAGAATAGCCACCTCCACATAGTAATAAGAGCAGTCCCACGAGATCGTCTCCAGCATTGGTGCCATGATGGAGATGTTGATTGGCTTGTAAAGGCATCGTAGTGACATTGTTAATCGCCTAAGCACGGGGGTGATGATGTCGAATCTGCCAGCTGCGTGACCTATGGAGTCCATGGATAGCTCTTGCAGGGAGGTTGAGTTGACCGTGCGCAAGTCGTGCTTGCTGGACACATTGAGCCGGAGCACGCGGAGGCGCGGGCACCGGGAGATCACGTCGTCAAGGCCAATGATATAGCACGAGATGGAGAGTGTCTCGAGGGTGGCAAACTCGACATTGGCAGGCATGAGGAAAGGGATGGGCGTTCTTGATTCTAGCACGAGCGATGCGGCACGGCGGAAGCACGGGACGACGACGTCGTGGTCGCCTCTTATTTTGCTGTCGATGCCGAATACGAACTCCTCCGGCTCAAGCCGTGCGGCGGCGTGGAGCAACGAGGTGACACCGGCGGCATCGAGATGCACCTCAGAATCGGTCTCGCGGTCCCTCACCCATGGGACGCGGATCTCGAGAAGGGAGACCGTGGAGGGATCAAGGCGGGCTAGTGCCCGTTCGAGCGAGGAGTACTTGTTGACGTTGCGAAAGACGAGCGCGGGAAGGAGTGTCCATAGGTTGCGCCACCGGGAGGAGAGGACGCCGGTGCGTGCGGCGGTGAGGAAGCAGCGGAGGCGGCCGAGGATGAGGAGGAGCAGATCGTCGGGTAGGGCGCTGATATGGTCCGGTCCGAGGTCCGGGCTGTGTACCTGGTGGGTGGTGGAGCAGAGGCGGCGGCCCGATCTCAACTCCATGCCGGAGACGAACGAGGAACGAAGGCGGCGCCCCGATCTCAACTCCATGGTCGCTGAGGAAACGTATTCCAATGGATCGATGCAATGGTGCCTGAGAATTTGATGACGTAGGGTTCGACGCGGGCGCCTAGGCCTAGTTCGAGCGATCTCGAGGGGGTTTTGCTTGGATCGAGCGATCGATCGGGTGGACTGGACGATCGTGGATCGTCGTGTCGGGACCGGACTCCATAGTGGCAGGCCGGTCGTCGTGTCCAGACTGGAGACTGGACTCCATCTCTCGCCCGAGAGGCGTCATGGCATGGATGCTGAATACTGTACGTACGTACCCACGCAAGGTTAATGCTTTGATGCTCGCGGTCAGAGCATCCAAAGTTGCCATGCATGGTGACTACGTGCAGACTGGCGGAGGCAACAATTTTTTTAGGTATGGCCAACCCAAATAGCCATGTACACAAAACCATTAAAGTTAAAGCTTTTATGAGTGCTAACCCATACATAGGCTGAAGTTGGAAAATTTTAAGGTGTGGCGGAGGCCAAACCTTGCCATATTGCTGCCTCCGCCACTGTGCAGTGGTTTCGTGGTTAGTTGATAGTTCAGCTTGAACGTGTCGCACGTTCAATTTTATCAGGCGGGCTTCGTGAGGCTTGAGCCTACCCTCCGAGTTTGCAAAAGAAATTTGGCTACACGTTGTGTCTACCCTTATGGCTTCAACACTATCTTATATATTTATTACTGTCGTTATATTTACTACTCTCTTCTTCCTAGTAAAAAGTCAAAATAATCATCTTCCAAGTCATACTACCTAGTACTATATTTCATTGTACTATGAAAATCTAATCGACCCATTGAGTACTTTGTATCATAGATGTTCATACTTTTTTCTATAAATTTGATTAAATTCAAACACAATTTACTTAGGACAACATTAGTAACCCTTTAACCAACCAGCAGCGGGATATCATCTGTATCGCATGCGGATAAATTCGCGTCCCACATGCGAAATGGTTGAGTAAAGGTACCAAACTTAACTCTCCATCATCACCAACAATGATATGGCCTTTGCTCCTATATATATTGTCGCATTTTCGCCACAACACAACAAGTCTTAAGAGCCGCCATATTGCAGGATGAAGAGAAGCACAGTGGGTAAAGATATGCGTTTCTATGTATAGTATCATGGAATAGGAGGCAAACAGGAGGAATCCCTCAGGTTGAATCCGAAGTCTAGTCCAAGAAATTTCAGAAACTAAAGTTTGTAACTAGTTGCGCCCGCAACCCATTACGCATGCCGCAGTTTCAAATTTCCAAAAAATATGAAATAAATCATGCATATAGATTATGTTGAATCTTAGTTGTTGCATTTGATTGTTCTGTGCACACAGTGTCCTCTAGGAAGCGATTTGTGACATCCTATAGAGAAGAGACACGTTGGCAAATTCTCGTGCAAAAGTAGAAACACCTTGATGGCTTCCATATGTCCTCGCTGCCACACTGATGTAAGCTAGTGTGCTACGCGTGCTTTGCCGCTCGGTGTTACCAGTATAGGTGTGATTCCAACTTTTTCCTTTAAGCTTGGTTCAATATGATGGGTTTGCATGGGGGATTTAATGGACTGATTAGTATTCACATTTGGCATTGTTCTCCATTCGCCCTAGCGAGGTTAACTACAGTCCAACACATATATGAGCAAAATGTAGAAAACCCATTTTTCATATGAGCACCTTCCTCTTCCACTCGCTCCCGTTCTAATCCGAAAGCTAAAACAAGAGCAGGCCACCGCTCCCCTTTCATCCTTCCTACTTTCTTTCATGATTTGCCAACAAAAAAGGATGCTTTGCAATCTGACAAATCTAATCAAAATAGATAAACCAAAATGAAGCAACATATGCTGAATAATTGCAATCAATTGATAGGAAATCTTCCAATCTACCTTGAAATTCAAGTGGCCTGACCTACTCGTTTGTGGGGCAGACATTACATTCTAACAGAATCATTAAGTGGTTAGAACATCTCTAACAGCAGCCCCATTATGGGGCAGCAAAATCGGCTGATGGGGCAACTGTTTTGTCGAAATGGGGCCGCGGAACGGCTGCCACTTACCAGCAGTCCCATTTTGCAACAGCTTCCGCTCCAGCGGCTGGCCCATCTGTTCACAATGAATCACCTCACGGCCGAACACCGAGCCGTCGTGCTTCGGCCGCTTGTTCCTATGCATAATCAAAAGCATAGCAATGGCTTCGTCTTCCTCCATGTCGTACTCCTCATCATCGGAAGAATCATACGTGATTCTAGCCATCTACGAAAGTAAAAATTCAGCATCTACAATCTATAAACAACCTAGAAAGGTGAGGGAAAATTTAACATACCTTCGGTGGCAGATTCGTGGCTAGTGGCGGTGGGTCGGCTACTGCTCGCCGGTGCTGTCGTAGAGCCGTAGATCGATGGCCGAGGTGGCCGGAAGATGGCAAATTGATGGCCAAATTGGCAGCAGAACCGTGGTGGATCTGTGGTGGAATCAGGTGGCCGCCGGGGCCATGGAGCTGCAGGGGACGGCGATAGGGCTTGCGGGAGTGACTTCACGGCAGAGCGGAACCTCCCGGTGGTCGATTGACGGCTGGCAGCGATGGGAGAGGTAGGTGGCAGCGAGCGGGAGAGGAAATGGATTTCAGCGGGGCAGTTGGTGCATGCGCGACTGCGGAGAGGTCACCTAGCGAGGTGCGGCAGTAGCTGGCACACTACAAATATGCCGCAGCAGCCGGCACAGCCCCAAAAAATATGGGGCCGGGAGCACTGATGGGGCAGCTGTTGGAGGCCGTTGGTAGACATAAGTTTGGGAGGGAATGGATCAAAAGGACACAACAAGTTGATGCAGATGTATTTCAATGAAAATATGACATATCCCGAGAGCTACTTTTGTCGGTGTTTTTGGATGAGCATCGACTTGTTCAAACACATCACAAAGGAGGTGACGAAGTATGATAGGTTTTTTGGGCAACGGAGGAATGCCGCCGGAGAACTTGGGCATAGCACCTTTCAGAGGTGACCGCCGCCTTGCGTATGTTGGCAAACGGTATATCGGGGGATCTAGTTGATGACCACTTGGCCATGGATGAGATTACCGCTATCATGTGTGTCAAGAGCTTTACCATATATAACAATTGTGGTTCTGCTCCACATACCTTAGAGCCCCAATGCTGAAGACACGGTTAGACTTTTGGAGGTGAACAAGGCTTGGGGATTTGCAGGTATGCTTGGATCAATTGATTGCATACACCGGAGTTGGAAGAATTGCCCCGCGGCATGGCATGGAAAATTCCAAGCGCACAAAAAGGATTCCAATCTAAATCATTGAAGCGGTGGCCGATCACGAGACTTGGATTTGGCGTGCATTCTTTGAAATGCCCAGGTTGTGCAATGACATCAATGTTCTTCAACGTCACCACTTATGACAAGGATTGCATTGCGCCAAGGTCTAGAGGTGGAGATTGAAGCAAATGGCCACAAGTACAACTATGACTACTATCTTGCCGATGACATCTACCCAAGGTGGCAAACATTTGTGAAGCCGGTTCACCAATCTAAAGGTAAAAAACAAATCCAATTTCACAGTGCACAAGCGGCGGCTAGAAAAGATGCGGTGAGAGCATTTGAGATTTTTGCAAGCCTAATTTGCTATTGTGATAGGACCGGCTTGATTTTAGAACCAAGATTGTCTTTGGTATACTACGAATGCTTGTGTTATCATGCACATTTAGGAGTGGAGTGGTGAAAATGGAATGGACAACAATACTCGCTACCTTATTTATATATTTGTTGTATTTTTGGAAAACAATCTGTTGTATTGTTGATAAATAACTTTTGTTGTATTGTTGATGAATAACTTATTGTATTTGTTGGTGAACCATTTATAGTATTGTCCATGTACTATTTGTTGGTGTTATAATAATAACTAGACAATTTATTGTTGATTTATTTTAGTTTATTTGATCTTGTTGATTATATAAAAGTGTGTATGTTATTTGCGCTGGTGCTGCGCATTGTAATTTGCAGCGCCTGGTGGATGGCTGTTTTCGTCTGCTATGCGCGTGCTGCAAATTGAAACTTCCGTTGGAGATCATGCCGACGTCGCACGCTGCAAAGCGTATATATAGCGCCACCGTTAGAGATACTCTTAGGCCGTTCGCAGACTCGGACCAATGATGGCCGTTTTCAGCTAGCCTACAATAAAAATAAAAACATGAAACAAGTTAAAATTGACAAAACTTTTTTTTTAAGAAACTTAAGCACAAAATGAAGCGGATATGATTTTTTCATTCACAAAATGACCCATATTCAACGGCATCATGCTATTTTACACGGCTCTTTCAGGTATGTCGTAATGAAAATTAATTACTTAAAATATAATTCAGGTCCAATTTATTTTGTGTAAGTTTTCAAATAGGGCCACTTTACCAATTTTCACCCAAAACTGCTGCAAGAAAAGGCTCTCGGTAAAAGAATTGAAAAGAAGAGGAGTTCTTTTCCTTGCAGCAGAATTTTTGCGCTGCTTCAACCCTGAACCCCTCGCCACCAACGCCGTCTCACCCCTGACCTCGAGCAACAGCATCGCGACGGTGGGGGTAGGCCAGTCCCTACGAGTCCTGCACATGGCGCGGGATTCGGACAGGTAACTAAACAGCCCCCCGCCCCGCCCCTCCGCATGACATAGCCGCCGGATTCGTCTCCCGCCATCCATCTCTGACCGACGCATTAAATACACAAAATAATTGAAAGTCCAAAACACACAATAGGTTCCGTTCTGCAGCATTAAATAATTTTGCAACAACGGTTTGGAAACAAGACCCCCATAAATCATCTAAAAGAGAACAAATAACTCAAGATCAATCCAAATATCAAGAAAATCTCAAACTAAAAAATCCAAATACGATATGAATTACACGTAGTAGGGACATGAGCAAGGTAAACATATTTTCGTTAGCCATCGGCAAATGATAGGCATACCCGTCATCATGGATGGCTTGATCAGAATGGTACTCCAGTGCATGGTTTTGGGAGTACCAAGGTACTGTAAAACTACATAAAAATAAACGTGAGAAGCAAAGCTGTTCGATGGAGGCTAGATGGTTGGCTTCCTTCGGTTCGACGATCTGTTTTCTACCGGAGTATCGGACTAGATGTGTAGTCTTTACCCATATTTTTCTATAAACTTGATCATATGTAAACAAGGTTTACTTAAGATAACACTTATTGCATGTGTACGAACCAAAAGAGGAATAGCATATGTATCATATGTGGATAACTGAAATCGTGGCCCTGTGATGTGAAATGGTTGAGAAAAGGTAGTACCAAACTTTATTCTCCATTAATACCATCATTGACATGGAATTGCTCCTATATATTATCTCCTTTTTGTTACAACACAACAAGTCTTAAGAGCCAAAATATAGCAAGATGAAGAGAAGCAGAGCGGGTAAAGAGATGCTTGTCTCCGTAGTCCATAGTATCATGGCTCATGGGAATAGGAGGCAAACAGGAGGAATCGCTTAGTATGGCTTTGAAGTCTGGTCCAAGAAAATCCAGTTGTTGCATTAGGTTGTTCTTTGCGCACAATAACCTCTGGGAAGTGATATGTGACAGCGTACATGGAAGAGGCAAGTTGTCAAATGCTGGTTCAACACCTTGATGGCTTCCATGTCCTCGCCGTCAGTGCTGTGCGTGCTCTGACACATTTACCAGTATAGGTGTGCGTTCAGTCTTTTCTTTTCTTCTTGATTCTAATATAATGGGATTTGGCTATGTTTTTCCATTCGCTTAGAGAGGTTAACTACAGTCTAACACATTTTTCATGAGGGCACCTTCAAGATAAAGCAAGAGCAGGCCAGCAATCCTTTTTTTTCTTACTTTCTTTCATCATTTGCAATGCTTTGCCCAGAAAAAAGGATGCTTTGCAATACGACAACAAATTCTAAGCAGTTAAAGGAGAAGGAACCAAACATATGCCAAATTATTGCAATCAACTGATAGGCAATCATCCAATCTGAAAAGAAAAAATTCACAAAACTGGCTTTTTTTAGAAAGTTAAGCAAAAATAAACCAGATCTGACTTTTTGTTTCCAAAAAATGACCCATGTTCATGACGCCCCGCCCTAGGTCATGCTATTTTGCACAGCCTCTAGGCCTGGCGTCATTCTATTTCGCACGGCTTCTCAAGGTCGGCGTCATAAAAAAAAACTAGTTTTTGAAGAAAAAAAAATCCAGATCCAGTTTATTTTGTGTGAGTTTTCAAAAAGAGGCACCAATTTTTACACGAAACTGCTGCAAGAAAGAAAGGCGCTCGGTAAAAGAATTGAAAAGAAGAGGAGTTCTTTCTTCTTTCCTTGCAGCAGAATTTTTGCGCTGCTTCAACCCTGAACCCCTCGCCGCCAACGCCGCCTCGCCCCTGACCTCGAGCAGCAGCATCGCGACGGCGGGTGTAGGCCGGTCCCTAGGAATCCTGGACATGGCGCAGGTGTGGGCGGCGCTCGGGCCGTTGGTGAAGTACTCGGTCGGCGGCGCCCTCCTCGGCCTCGCCATCTCCGACCGGTACTTCTTCTTCGCCGCCGTCAACGGCTCCTCCATGCACCCCACCTTCGAGGACAGGACAGGTAACTGAACAGCCCCTCGCCCTCTCCCCTCCGCGTGATTCGTCCCTCGCGTCCCATCTCTGACCGCCGCCGCCTTCGCCAGGTGAATACGCGCTCGTGGAGCGGTCCGCCCTCGCCCGCTACGACTTCTCCCGCGGCGACGTCGTCACCTTCAAGTAAGCCTGCCTGCTCTCCGCAGCCACCGCCGAGTCCCCGGCTGGCTGACCATGGGGGCGTTTTCTGAATTCTGATCGATGTTGTCGGTGGGCTGGATCTTGATTCCTGATTATGATGTCGCCTGTGTGTATGCAGGTCGCCGGTGGACCACCGGAGCACGCAGATCAAGAGGCTGATCGGGATGCCTGGGGACTGGATCAGTATCCCGGAGACCACGGAGGTTCGGAAGATACCGGAGGGCCACTGCTGGGTCGAAGGGGACAACGGCACCGTCAGCTGGGACTCCAGACACTATGGCCCTGTAAGATCTCTGTCATCTTGCTAGGCACGACTGGGATAGTGCACTACAATAGACTGCAGAACTACATATGTTGGTGAATGGTGTCCATGCTTCTTAAGGCGATGTCAATTCGTGGCTACCAATTAGAATTACCCCCCGCAAAAAAAGTACCAATGCTACTGCTAGCATTCCTAAGTTATCCGATTTGTACTTGTGGCTGGTGCTGAGTCAGAAAATATAATTGGTAGCTTAAGGTTGCAAAATTTGGTGCTAAAAAGAGCATTTTTTTTAATCGATGCCAGCTGAAACTACGGCTCAGATTTGTTGAAAGATAAAACCGTCCTATCTAAATACTTGGCGCATCAAGCCACAACCCTACTTTATTCATTCAGGTTTAAATATAAAACAGCCAACATGAAGTCCCTGCTTTTTTCTGAGCCTTTGTTATTATTTTCATCGGAAGTGCACATTTATCTTGCATGAGCATCTAACTTCAGCTGGTGTGTTTGATTTGTATGCGCATGATCCTCTGTTCTGATTACACATATTGCATTAGCTCCTTTTGAACAAGCGCCTAGTGTAGTATGGCAATGCTAAGCAGAGTTGGAGTTTGCGGTTGGTTTTGATTTAATTTTTTGATAGCTTTGGCTGCAAAACAATTATGGTAAAATTGAGAGAGAAAAAACCTGTCTCTGTAATTGATACTATCTGGTGCATATCAGCACTATAGCTTGTCTCTTCACCATGATCTGTTACAAGATGAACAGTCCCACCTACTTGTCGCTTAATCACTTGGTATGCTTAACACCAGATATGAACAAGTCAAATCCCTCAGCCCTTTTATTCGAATGAAGCCTAAATATCATTACAGTTCACGATTAAACAGAAAACCCAGCCAATATGGAACTGCTCCTTTGTTCTGAGTTGGTGTTTTATCTCAAAGTACATTTTTATCTTGCATTGCCATCTTAAATTTTTATGCATCCTTGGATTCCTGTTCTTACATTTTTATCTTGCATTGCCATCTTAACAAGCGCCTAATCGAGATAAGCATAGTGGCAGCTCGTACTTGTCTTCGTGCTATTTTTATACTCGATATCATGTCGAGTTGACTTGGTAGTGTCATCACTGATGAATTGCAGTCATTCTGCAGTCTGTAGTTAGTTAACATCCAGAACAGTGATATCTCTTTCTGTGTTTTTGGTTGAAAAGGCACCAGTATGCTATGGCAATAGAAGTGCTCCATTGTATGTGACATGTGAACATTCCGTAATCCATATAACTGCTCCTCTTTTGTATTGACGTTGCAATTAAGTTCTAAATTGTGAGTGACGATTTGAACATTCCGTAATCCAAATAATGCTCATCTTTTGTATCGACGTTTTTCTGTCCGTTATATGAGACCTAGCTAGAATATGGAGATGCATCAAATCGGTATAACAGTGCCTCCTGACTGTTCGTTATCTAATCATATACCAACTATGATATCCTCTTAACAGATTTTACCCAAACTATCTGGCGATGCCTACCATGTTTAAGCACGCGTGACTTGTCTCCACGCTATAGCGAAATGGATTTCTATGCAATCGATAGTATTTCTAATGAACATCTTTTCTGTTACCTGCAGGTTCCTCTTGGTCTAGTGCAAGGGAGGGTCACACATGTGGTGTGGCCGCCTCACAAAATTGGCCAAGTTGAGAAGAGGATGCCAGAAGGAAGGGTCATGCCACTGCGACATTTTTAGTCTCTCTTACTTGGTCGGTTGTTCTGCAATTTGGTTTTCTCCATTGTAGTGCATGTACCATGAATGGCAGAAGCCTCTCAACTGATGAAGGTAGTAAAGTAGAGGGCACGACATCGTCGAGAATTTCTTCTCGAATTGTGCTTACTCATGCCTGTTACGTTGGTGCTGTAAGGAGAAATTTGTTTACTGTAAGATTTTGCAGTCTAAAATTTTACAATATTGAATATTGTCAAGGAAGGAAGACCACAAATGTAGTAGGTGATATGTGAAAAGAAGGATTTTCCTTCTGCTGCTGAAACGTGCGCTGATTTTTCCGGAACAGTGGATCCGGAGGGAGCAGCGGCGGCGGAAGGGCAGGTGCGCCTACCTCTTCCGCGGAGGCGTCGTCCGGGCATCGGCCCCAGGCTCTTCTGTCACAGCAGCCTTCCTGGCGTTCAGGCGGGAGCGCGTCGCTGCTGTACTCGAAGCGGTGGTGTCTCCCCAGGAGGCCTCCCCCGGCCATAACCTCTGCGGCGGCCTTTATCTCCCCACACCTGTGTGGCATCAGGTGAGGTCTCGTGCAGAACCACTTCCTCTCCTCTCGGTGTTGCTACCATGTGGTGATTCAAGCCCTCAGTTTCTACCAAATTTTGTCGGTGGAGTAGGTGTCTTTGTTCGGTTCCTCGGGCTGATCAATAGTAGTCAGTAGTTAATTTTGACGGTGCCTGTTAGTAGTTGCTTCTGATGAATCCCCTCGTGCTGATACAATGTGTGGATGAAACAGTTGGGATTCATAAAGCCAATTAATTTATCTGGTTGCGGTCGCGCTAATTTGTGTGCTGCAGACTAGTTCAAATTCTCACAAAATTATCTGATGTTGAATAACCAATCCTTTTACGATCTTGGTATCTCTGGTTTTTTCACATGCTCTGAAACATGAGTGGCTGTAGCCCAGGGTCTTTTGGGTAACTTATCTGCATGTGACTTGCTCGCGCTAACTTGTCTTTTGTTAGGTTACTAAGAAAAGAAATGTATGCATGTTGTAACTTCACTAATTCTGGCCTCTCTATTTTTTTTTTTAATTGGTGGCCATGGATTTGGCTCGCATGACGATTCGTCAAAGAGGATGCCTTCATTTCCTCCCACTTTAGTGTCTCTTGCATAGAAGGATCCCAGTAGCAACTGGCAATGGTATCAAACATCACTAGCCAGTGCTGGAACCCCTCTTGTAGAGAGTAGATGTAATCTGAAACCCCATTACTGCATCTGATAGATTTCACATCATACATTTTGCATGAACTCCATGAACAATTATTTTGTTCACTTCTTTTTATCTCACAACGAGCATGTAAACTGGACTACCATCATTAAGCAGTTGTGTTGTCATGGTGTATTTTGTTTGGTGTGCTTGGCTGATAGTATTTTTAACAGGTCAGGTTAATGAGGATGCTGAGCGCATATTTCAGCAGTTGGCAATTTTTTTTTTTTGAAACGGGGAGCAGTTGGCAATTTCAGTACATAAGGTGGGTGATGACACTGGACTCGCCCCTTTATGGCGTAATGAAATTGTTATATGATACCTCAAGTAAACGCAAGTCGTTGGCTAGTTTGGATCCGAACGATACATGTTAATATAATGAACAGCTGTTGTAATACTACTCACAGTTCAAGGCCAATGTAACTGAGTTCTGGTTCTGAAAGAAAGCACACTAAAAAATTTACTGGAAACATCCTTGAAGCCGCAGCTGTAACTTACACACGTGCTTGTACAGTACGCTGAAAAGTTGTATGGCGTAATGTTTAGTTTGTGATCCTGGCTTCGTAACTGTGTTTGCAAAATGCAGGAACCAGTCAGAATAATCACCGCCTCAGAGGATGAGTGAAGGGCGCACTTCCTGGGTGATTATGAACACAGTACCTGGTACAGTTCACCCTTTTTTGCGCATCTTTCTTATGCCGATTCTGGTTTCTCGCATGGAGATGGGTATTCTGACTGGTAATCATTCAGAACAGGGGAAAGTCGTGGCAATTAGCCCTTGGTAGTTACTATTACTAGTTTAAATCGACGCATGCTTGTTATTACCAAAGAATCTAGAAACCATCATTTGCAGCACAACAGAAGTTGGAAATGAGAAGAAACTAATTACACTCAGGACCAAATCAATGACATACTATCACTTGACCTCTGACACAATAGAGGGCATCTTGAGGCTTGCGTAATTCTCCACAATCTGCTGGTTGTGGCGTAGCGTAGCCCTCGGCTCGTGGACCCAATGCCAGTGCCGAGGCTACAGCGGCCTGGTTCATCGGGCCATAAGGCCTATGGTGTGGGGCTTGAAGCTGTTTGCGGCAGGGAAGAGGTGGCTGCCAGCATTGCTGCTGCGTGGCAGTGCAGTAGCCGGTAGTATGTGTAGCGGCCGTGATCTGGCCGTGATCTACTCGCTGCAACGTCAGCCGATGGCGGCGCAGGAGTTTGGTGTTAGGGGAGACAGCTCTGGTTTTTCGATGTTGGCGGGCATTGTGGTCATGTGGATGACGCGGTGGCCAGATCTTCGATTTGTGATGGTCTTAATAACCGTGTTTTCATAGAGCATCTCAATAACCGTGTTGTGCAGAGTTTTTCGGCCGGCAGCTGTATGGTACGCCCCCTCCACTTCGGGATCGGGTTCGACCGGACTCAGTAGGTGCTATGCATGATGTATTCGGCGGAGATGTCAAATCATGCCTCTCGGCAGTGGTTATGCATGCCTTCTCATGAGGAGGCGTCAATTCATGCCTATCCTAGCGGGTGCTAAGCACTCTTTCGGCGGCATCAAGTCATTCCTAAATTTCCGCTGCTTAGTTCTTAGGAGAAAGGAAAACAAAAGGGCAGGACGATTGGAATCTAAAACACAGAACGTTGGAATCTCCTGGTGCAATTGAAGTGTACCAAAAAAATGGCTTCATTTTTATATGAAGATAAAGGGAGCATAGTTGTTTGATGGTTATAGCAGAGGATCCACAATTCAACCACCTAAGTTGAAGTCTATGTGAACATGAATTTGGTTCATGTGTATAATGTAGGGACTTCATTCATAGCTTCATAAAGATGCAATATCTCATTAGTTAGAAATGATATTTTTTTCTTATGTCCAATAATAGTTGTGAAGTGAGATCGTAAAACCTAGTGTATAGTTACATCCAGGCCCGTCGATGAGCATGTTCAAGGTGCTCGACGGAACAGGGCCCCCAAATCGCAGTTATGTGTTAAGCAGAGAAAAAATTCAGCATACAACCGCACCTGTTGGACTCCGATCTGTTTATCTCCTCCAATCTCTTATCGTGATTTTGAGACCAGTTCAGCTCATGACGTCCGATGATACAGTACGGGCGCCCGCAAGGACCATCTACAGCCTACAGCTATGCATGTATGCGCTTCGGCTCCGTCCGTGTGTCCGTGAATTTTCGTTCTGCTATGAATTCTGCAATTACGGTATTCCTTCCCTAATTGTCTTCACTCCAATCTGTTAATCGGTAACTGCTGCTCATGTGTCCTTTCCTTGGAAATTCGAGTCAAATAAATCGACCTATTCACCAATGACTAATTGATGAAACCCATTACCGCTGTAGCTTGTTAAGGTGTTGGAATTGTGTTGTCCCGCTCTTGTCAGTCCAACAATCCAGGACTAAAATTTGCAAGATATTCCAAGATTATGATGTGCTGCTGTAAATTACTTTTATTTTTAAGATCTCACTACAACAGCACATAAGTGTATATTAGGTACGGTTTTCTTCTATGTTTTCTTATAAACGTATGATTCATTGTTCTTGTAGTGTTTGAATTCATTCAGATTACTTTTGTCTGTTTTATAAAACAAGAGTACATATAATCACAGAGCTCTCAAAATTAATAAGATGTGATTCGAGATTTCTGTTTAGAAGAGTGATACTTTTTAATAGAAAACATGAGGTCAGTTTATTAATCCAACTTCAAAACTGTATTTACTCTTTTTAGCATCAAATATTTTGAATACTTTTTATAAATATTGTACAAAATAACACATATTGAACTTTTATAATGTAGTAAAGTATACTTTATTTACATATGTATGCATAAGTTTTAAGCCTCATTTTGCATTTCGCACCGAGGCCCCCAATTTCTGGAGACGGCCCTGGTTACATCTAACACCATTTTGTAGTAGCACGATAGGTTCTGTAAGTCTATAAGGTCTCTCTCCATTATGCCGATAAACAAGTTACATCTTAAAACAAGGTATCACATCTGACATATTTATTGATGCTTTATTTACTAGCATATATTTTTTATGTGGATAACTAGAGCCGTTGGTCCGAAATGCAAATGTTGAGAATTTGAGAAGCACTTATGAAAGTTCAGTTCTTCGGCATCACCAGCATTAATATGGCCTAGCTCCTATATATTGTCTTCTTATCAGCAAATCGTAACAAGTGCTACCAGCTAACATGTAGCTAGATGAAGAGATGTAGAGAATGAGTAAAGAGTTGAGTATCTAGAAGGCATCATGGGAATATGAGGCAAATGGGATGAGTTCACCAGTCGTACATGACAATAATGCAGTCCTGCGCTTTCTCACTCCTTTTGGCTTCCTGCACCGCTCGTCGGACGGTGATTCGACCTCATTGTTATGCGCTGCTGCCATGTGCACCGTTGATCTTCTATCGGACGCTCCAGGATGCTCGATACAGCTTCGCACCATCTCGCGTAACTACAGTCGTTGATCTAGCATCCAATGGTACATGTGCTTTGTCATGTCGCCACTGCATGGATGCTCTGTGCCTGCGTCGCAGCGTCGTGTTGTAGCAGCTGCTGCCCGATTCAGTTTGTCAATTGGAGAATGGCAGTTGAGTTAGCTTTTTTGCGAGAATCTAGGTGAGCCTTGTGCACTAGCTAAGTTAGTCATACATGTCACCCATAAGGGGTACAGACAGAAGACGTGGCCGACTAGGTGATGACGGTTGCGATCAATAGTAGTCAGTGGTTAATTTTGACAGTGCCTGTTAATAGAGAATCATCTTGTTCTGATCCAATGTGTGGATGAAACAGTTGGGATTCGTAAAGCCAATTAATTTATTTGGTTGCATTCACGCTAATTTGTGTGCTGCAGACTAGTTCAAATTCTCACGAAATTATCTGGTGATGCAATCTTCATCCTTTGAGTAACCAATCTTTGTACCATCTTAGTATGTCTGTTTGTTTCACATGTTCTGAAACATGTGTGGCTGAGGCCCAGGGTCTTTTGGGTAAGTTATCTGCATGCGACTTGCTCTGCTGAATGTTTCAAACAGACCACCTGTCTTTTGTTAGGTTACTAAGAAAGATATGTATGCATGTTGTATCTTCACTAATTCTGACTAGTTTTTTTTTTCTAAATGGTGGCATGAGATTTGGCTCGCATGACAAGTTGTCAAAGCGGATGTCTTCATGTCCTCCCACTTCACTGTCTCGTGCAGAAAAGGATCCCAGGAGCAACTGGCAATGGTATCTAACATCACTAGCCACTGTAGAGAGTAGATGTAAACTCTCAAGCCCCAGTAGTGCATCTGATAGATTTCACACCATACATTTTGCATGAACTTCAGGAACAATTTTTTGTTCATTTATTGTTATCTCATGGAGAGCATGTAAACTTGACCAGCATGTCCTTCTATGATAGAAATTCCATCGGAAGCCGTTCTGTATCTAGACCCTACCATCATCAAGCAGTTGCGTTGTCATGGTATATTTTGTTTGGTGTGCTTGACTGGTAGTATTTTTAATAGGTCAGGTAATGAGGATGCTGAGGGTACATAAGGTAGGGGGTGGCACTCGACTCGCCCCTTTATAGCATAGTTAAATTATTATATCGGCATGGCCCTACTGATTTGTTTTCGATCGGAGCATCAAGCAGCGCAGCCTGGCTCTACTTTTTTTTTGAACACGGTTCTACTTGAGTAATGCCCGTGCACGTCCAAGGAGGGAGTTTTCCTTAAATATATTTTTCATGCTTAGATTTTGGGAGAAACAAAAAAATTTTATTTGGATGATTGGAATGTCAAAATTGAAACCTTTGGTGCTATTGAACAATACCTAGGTTTTTTTTGGCATGATTTATCTTTTTTTGAAAAGGGAAATAAGCCCGCATCTTCGCATCAATCGATACAGCCATGATGGCATGGATTTTCTAAAGATGGTGAAGAGTGAGCCTATCTCTTCCTTTGTTGGGAGAGTGGGTGTACAATTCAACCACTTGATATCAGGTTCTTGTTGACGCGGATTTGGTTCCTATATATAATATCAATTGTCATTTGTAGTCTCCCTTTATACAAGGTTTCATGATATGATTAGTTTTTTCACACGTCTAATGCAGATTCATAGTGATTTCATTGACTCCAATTTAAAGTTACATCACACACGATTCTCCTTAGTGGCATCAAAATGTTTAAAGGTGCATACAGAGCTCTAGGGCCTTTTGCTCCATTGGACTCGTAAAGAAGCAAGATATCACATCTTCTATATTTATTGGTGTTATATTTACTTTCATATGGTTTCAATGTCATATAGAGGTTGTTCGGATACCACACACAATGGAAGGGAGAATGGTTACTCTTTCACTTAGAACAAGCTAAAGAGAAATGGATAAATACCAAGGTAAGAAACTAAATTCTCGAGCATCACCAGCATTTATATGGCCTAGGTCTTATATAATGTCTCCCAATTGGGCGTAGCGCAACAAGTATTGGCAGCCAGCAAATATCTAGATGAACAAGAGAGAAGGAAAAGTAAAGAGTTCGGGTGTATTCATGGTATCATGAGTATGAGGCAGACGGGAAGAACCCATCAAGCCAAGTCGGGTGTAAACCATTTATGCAGAGGTCGGGGTCATACTCCCCATTTCGCATAAAAATAAAGCCAAGCCTGGTGTACACCATTTTTCCGGCCGAAGCATGTATGAAATTGTCAATTTCCTTTTTGGACGATATCCATCGTGACATGGTCTCTCCGTGATATTGGAGGACGTCTGGTTTCCTTGCGGAGGAAGTCCGCGCTAGCTGATTGTGACGAGGCAGAAGATGAGGCGCTCGTATCTGCCTTTTTCCGCTCCCTGCTCGGCTTTCTTCTCTGAACCTAATCTATCTTGGGAAAATCTAGGCAAAGACGCCGTATATCCTCCCCTTTTATGCGGCGGCTAATTTTTTGCACTTTTCCCCTATAGGAGGGATGACATGCATGTATGAAGGAATCTCACACCTCATGCTAGTTGCATTAATTGCTAAATCCGAAAATTCAAAATAATTTATCTCCTAAACTGTTAATCCGATTACTGATCCGTTTTCACTGCCGAGTTCGTCTCGGCGAGGGCTTCAAAACTAGATCCCATATTGTCATGTTTCGACCAAATTTTTTTCGCCGCGTCAGCTACCAGATTACTTACCAGAGTTGCCTGATTAGTAATAAAGAATTGCCATTATAATTGTGAAGACTTACAGATGACGGTATATTTCTTTTTAGACATCCAAATCTAGACAACTAAGTTATTTTTTTATCTGGCAACTAAGTAGTGATAATCTGGCAAGTATGCAATAGTAACTTGGTAACTGATGATAAAAAAGTTCTCGAAACATACCAACATAGGATTTAGTTCTAAAGATCTCGTCGCGGGTAAGCTAGTGGTGAAAACGGATCATCAATCGGATCAACGGTTTAAGAGATAATTTTTTTAAAAAAAATTGAATTTAAAGAAATCTTTGATGACATCACCATTTTGCATGCGCCTCAAAGAGGAGTGAGAAGCTTGATGAAGACTAATTAGTTGCATGTGAACTAATTAATTACATGCATGTATGTGAGTGTGAGAACTAATTAAGTGCATGCATGTGACTTTGAAAACTAATTAATACATGCATGTAAGGATGGAACCGCCACACGGATTAGCAAATATGCGGCGCCGTCGGATAGCATAGTCCATCTATCTTTGGTCGTGTGCCATTTGTCTGTGTTGTTTTCCCATCAGTTTCAGTTCGTCGTCTGCTGGGACAAACTTTGGTCTATCCTCTACTGGAACATCTGAGGCATGACTGCTGAGAATCGGTGCCTTCCGTTGCGCATTAAAACTAAAGAGTGCATGTGGGGTGTTTTATTTTGAGAAAACCTCAGAGACCTATTTTGATCATTCCATCAGGAAGTGTTGCCCTCGGATGTTTCGACATGTTCAAACTCTTCCCATCTGATGGAGCTTGGGTAGACTCTTGATAGTTGTTTAATTGCTTTGGTTGATAGAACGTGTTTGTGTTTAATCCAAGTAGAACATGGCTTTGGTACTTTCAGTACTTGTGAGCGTACCACATATATAATAACTATAGGTCCAAAATCATTTCAGCTAACCGGAGTATAGGCCTTAGAATAGATCAATGCCGGCATATACCATGGATACTGACAATCCAAGAAAATGATGCACATTTTGGGGGAATTATTATGGTCTCCCACCCAAAAGCATTTGCTGGAAAGTACAGACTGAAGGCGCTCAAATACACGCGGTAATTTGCACTGAAGTCTGCAAAAGGTACTCGGTAAACATGATATATGGAAGAGCGGCGATGAACAATGGTGAATTAGAAGGACCTCCCATGATTGTGGAATTGATGCAACACAGAGATATCGAGGTACACACAAAAAGGCAGAGAAATAAAAGGAAAATAAAAAATCCATCCTCTTTTTTGAAAAGGAGGTGGGAACCCCTGGCCTCTACATAACAACAATCATCTAAGCATATGCTACGATAATCAGCGGATTGACAATATTTCCAGTGTAACAAGAACCCTGCCATCACAGAGGAAACTATATAAGATTCCTCCATCTGGAGCTGGGCTTGCGGTAGAACGGATTGTGCATTCATCGACTGGAGCACAAAGGACGAGATGAATTTCCACATAAAAAAGATGCATATTGTTAATATGAGTATCTTACCCATCCTATTAATTAAACCATGAGCCAGGATGTCACAATGACAGAGTGAAATGAAGGTGTGTTATGAAACGGACTGGAAGATAAAACTTTCTTTTAAATATAGGAAAAAATAATTAGAAAAGAAGAATTACAATGGTGTGAAACAGTCGGTTGAATGCAGAGTAATTTAATTACTTTATGATGGATCTGTAGAACCCAAACAAAAGAAACTATAACTCTAATGTGTAGTGGCTGCATAAGCAAGTCCACATTATGTCACAGGGATTAAATTGTCAGAACATATGTAGGAAATATTAGTTCCGCTACGCCAAACTAAAAGATCACAGTTTGGAAAAAACACAACATACAATGTCCACAATCTCTATAAAAATCACATTCAGTCAAAATGCACAATGTTGTTAAGAGGTCCAAATTATATTATCTAATAGTGTGTTCAATTTTTCAAATGAGGAAACATATTTGACAAAGTCATATTCAGATATAACACCAATGGTGTTCCTACAATTTCAGTAGCTTATCTTATGGGAGAGAGGAAATAAAATGATGGACTGAAAGATTGGAATGTGAAACACTGGAATCTTTAAGTGCTATTAAATTGTACTATAATATTTTTGGTGATATTTTGTGAAAAGGAAGGAATAGAGCCTTCTTGTGACTTGAATTCAATATCATTATTTCAAGTCCATATGAACATGATCTTTTATATATATATATATAATTTGGGGAGTTCATTTATAGCTTCTATTTGTAATGAATATCATAAGGGTGCAAATCAATGGTTTGACAGTTAGCTTTTGCATATGTCTAATTTTAGCTATGAATAAGTGAGATCACGAAATCTAGTGTAGACTTAGGTATAACCCATTACATAGTAGTATGAAATATTCAAAATGCATCTAGCAAAGCTACAAGATCTCTCTCTATAACACTCAAAAACAAGTTTCATCGGGCTAGACATAAATATGCCCTTTCAGCTATTATATTTACAAACATAAGTTTGAATCAGGACAACTAAAAGCCGTTGTTCACAGTGAGAAATGGTTTAGAAGCACGGTACCAAAATTAAATTCTCTAGTATCACCAACATTGATATGTCTAACTCCTATATATTATCTCATTTTCAGTGCAGCACAAAAAAATGTTAGCAGCAAACCTATAGCTAGATGAAGAAGAGAAGATAATGAGAGATAGATACCTCCACGGTATCATGGGGATAGGAGGCAAACGGGAGGAATTTATGGGGCAAACAACCCAGTTAGGTACCAGCCAATTAAGCAATTGCATTGGGGTACTCTGTACACACGTTATCCTTGACAACATGATCTGTGGAAACGCGGCAGGGCGAGGCACGATCCTCTTGGAAAGTAGGATCAGGTTCATGCGACGGATTTCAGTGAGCACTAGGAGCGGTTTAACTCTCTAGTTGACCGGCTATGTGCCTCATGTTTTCCGCCTCCTGATGTCTTGTATGTTTTGTGGTGCTTTAGGTGTGCCTTTTTGCGTTCTTCAAAGTTTTCCCGATTTCTATCTAACAAACCGAGCAGTGCGCGTTTCTTACCGTCTTCTTTCTAATCAATGAATTTAGCAGTTGTCCTGCCAACACATAAGCAAACTAGAAGATGAGAGTTTAGGAAAAACAAATAATGTTCACAATATCTAAGAAATCACATTCAGTCAAAATGCACTAACAATGCTGCTAAGAGATTGTGGCTTCTAATATAATATATTTGTGAGTTAATTATTTTAATAAGGAGACATATTCATTAAATTAATCATGTTCAACTGAATTACACCAAATATGTTCCTAGAGTTCTCGCTGCTTATCTTACGGGAGAAAGGAAAATAAGCTAATGGACTGAACGACAGGGATGTGAAAACACAAAACACTAGAACCTTTTAGAGCTATTATAGTGTACTACAATTCTTTGGTGATTTCTTTTTTTAAGTGAAGGAAGAGAGCCTGGTCGTCACTTGAATTCATACAACCTGAGTTCAAGTCCATATGAATATAGATTTACTTCATATATAATTTTGGCAGTTCATATAGCTTGTCTTCATATGGGTGCAACATTTTAGTGGTTCGACATTAACTTTTGTATATTTCTAATAGTAGTTATGAAGTGAGATCATAAAATCTAATGTATAGTTACATCTAACCCCACTATATAGTAGCATGAAAGGTTCAAAATGTAGTAGCTAATCTATATATAAATTCTCTATATTACACTCATAAACAAGTTACATCGGGCTAGACATAAATACACACTTGCAACTTTTATTGCTACACTTACAAGCATATAGTTTAAAAAACCCGGACCGGTGAGTGAATCAGTGAGGTGACAGGCTCACTGGTTCACTAGTCCAACCGGTGGCTCAGCTGGTTCAGTAGCGATAAAAAACCATCAAATTTAATAAATAATGAAGTTAATTTTGGAAAAAAATTAGCATCGAATCATATATTTTATGTTTGCTTTCATGGTAGATCACAAACTAAGTGTAGTAAAGGTGGTATTAGGCCCTATAAGGGGTATTTGGAGTAAGGTTCTAGGTTTTAGGATTATATCCTTGTGAAAACACATTATTTTTATGCACTTTTTCTAGCTATTTATTAGTTGGACCAGTGACTCTTAAAAAACTGGTGAGGGCTTCGGTTCAGGTTTTTTCTGGTTGAACCATCAAACCGGTTTGGTTTTAAAAACTATGCTTACAAGCATAAATTTTGAATATGGACACCTAGTGCCATTATTCACAATGAGATATTGTTCAAAAGCAAGGTACCAAAATTAAATTCTCTAGCATCAGTAGCATTGATATAGTTGGATGAGGTGTCTCCTATATATTGTCTCATTTTTAGTGCGGTCCAGAAAATGTTAGCAGCAAACCTATAGCTAGATGAAGAACAACATATAATGAGAGATACGTATTTCCATGGTATCATGGGAATAGGAGGCGATCGGGAGGATTTCATGAGGCATACAGCTCAATTAGGTACCAGATACATATTTGGATGAAGTCACAATTCAACACCTGGTCTGGACCAAAATTAGGACCGGTTCTTCTTTAGATTGAGATCAGAAATAGGTCCAACTGTGTTTGTTGCTCTCTGCTCCGCCCGAGGTGCTCCAGTGCCAACAAGCATGCTCCATGAAGATGCGCTGCGGATGGACGTGCATGCATGCATGTCTGGGATGGTTGTAAGTTCTTTGCATACAACAGTAGCTAGCGCTGCAACTTCTATAGTTACATACGCAGCTACAAGCTACACGACTCCAAGCCATGAAGCTAAAGCTAAGATTGGTTCTACATCGACACATCCGCGTCTCCGCATGACCGCCAACCAACATCATGAGGCCAAGAGACAGCCATGACAACATGCACCCGGCTTCGACCACGGGAGAACGACCTCCTGCATTTGACATCGACACGATCAGCACCCCATGCAACAAAGAGAAAATCCAAATAACACTGTATCATGAAGCTGGATATCATTAAGCCAAACATTGAATTATGACATCGAGCATTTGACATGTGTACGACTATATCAGGCAACGAGTCAAAATCTTCGTCGAGCATACACAAAGAAGCCATATCAACATATTTCACACGTGAAATGGTGTGGAACATGACTTCTTCAATTTCTCACGTGCATCACAGCATCGATGCAATCATCACCGCAAGGGATGCCTTCCAGTGGTGTATCACAGACGACACACCTGCTGCTCCGATGTTGCCGACACCTCATCGCCAAGGTCTAATCACAACGATCTTCATGAACATCCTCATAAACTATCCACCGACACCGATACATCACCGCCTACAAGGGATGGACATATGTCCTCTTACACTACTAATATAAGACGCAACACGACACCGAGGATGACACTGTAATAGCAAAACAAGTAGCATAATGGTAAGAATAATGATTTTTAAACTTTCAGTGATATTGATATGTACTGAGTTGTTTTTTGTATGATTTTTTTTTCAAAAATAAATGAAGTGCCACTAGTTGTTACTTGGTTGGGAGTGGGCCACCTAAGATCAAGTTCATGTTGACAAGACTTTGGTTGCTATATATAGTATTGTTCATAGTTTTCCTTTGCAAAATGTTACATGATTTGAAATTAAAATATTCACATTTCTAGTTATAGCTTCATCGTGAGATCATAGACCCTCGTGCAAAGTTACGTTTAACACAATTTAGTACAACCAATTGATTAAAAAGTGCATAGCAAAGCTCCAGGGATTCTCTCCATTAGACTTGTAAAGAAGTTAATTCAGGATGACTATACACAAGGTAGCTTGCTAGTTGTTCATATAGCTTCCGCGGATGGCACCTTTTATATAGATAGTGCGGCTATGTTTACTACAATATGGTTCCGACATTGTTAGCTAGAGCAGTTGGCCACGGTGACAAATGGTTAAATACCACGATACGAATATTTGATTGTCCACCATCACGAGCATTGAAATGGTCTAGGTCCTTTATAAGGGCTCCTTTCGAATGCAGCCCAAGCATTAGCAGCCAACTAATAGCTATGTGAGGAAGACTCGGAAAACGAGTGAAAAGTAAGAATGTTAATTCTCACAGTATCATGGGAATATATGAGGCAAACGGGAAGAGCACCTCGGGCCAAGTCGGGTGTACACAAGATCTCTAAGGTTGATAATGGCTGATGTGGGTGACTGCTGAATCCCACCCGGTGTCCATTCACAATAATATACTCTCAATAACTCATTTTATTTGATGCTCCGTGTTCTAAGCATCAGCAATCTTGGCGAACACCACCCGAAGTTTCACGAAGAAAATAACTCATGTAGCAGTTGTAAACTCTTAGCATCCCTTTTCTGGGTAGTAGACATGGGAACAATCAACATACCCTTTTTTGTGCCGTTGTTTTCTACGTTTGGTAGATAAATCAAGCCAAACACTCAAACACAAGCATTAATCGAAGTAACTTTGTCTGATATCCCCATCTTTTGAACGTAGCTCTTCCTTCCTAGCTAGCTAGCTAGTCAAAAATTGGATTGGTCCACTAGCAAGCATGTATAGTGTATGCGAATAATCACGTAGGTGCTCCGACCAATATCTCACATGCCCACATTTTGCGTTACTACACTATGCACTACGTAATAGCAAGTGATGCTTCAAATTTATGTACTCCCTATAAAAACTGTATGTATCTTTGAGCATGCACCTACTTCCCTTCCAAACGAAATTCTAGATTTTTCCTAAGTCAAACTTATATAAGTTTGACCGAATATATGAAAAATATATGTCAATATTTACAATGTCAGATGTATATAGTATGAAAACATTATTTTCACAATAAAGGTGCTCTATTAAACTTATATATTAGTATCGCACTGATGCAGTACAAAAGAGGTTAAACTTGGCCTCTCATAGATGAGATGCACGGAACCACAAAAAGCAACTTAAAAAAAACATAAAACTATGTGTTGAATAAAAAGATATAACTCAGATCCTCATATATGGTGATGGAGGGTCAATCCGTAGACTACGTCGCCATTTATTTGGGATAAAATTATCCCTGGCCACTATCGCGTCAGCAGTCGTTACGATAGCTCTCTATAGGATCTCTACATTAGCCCCACAAATCAACCATCCTCAAATTTCTCTGGGCCAAACACACTGAACCACAGAATTCTTTAGAGATGCGCTTCCGAAAAAGAAGATGTAGCTTGTTGACATGATTATTCTATCAATCTTACTGATCAATGGGCCATAGTTTGTAAATCCAAACAAGAGCATATAAATATAATATATAGTGCCATCGTATGCAAGTTCAAATAATATCATAGTAAATAAATTTTCAGAATATTTGTATGAAACATAAGTTCCACTACCCCGAACTGAAAGATCACAGTTTAGGAAAAACACAACATACAATCTCTAGAATATCTAAAAAACGCATTCAGTCAACATGCATTTGATAAAGTCACATTCAACCATAATTACGCCGAAGGTGTTCCTACAGGTCTAGCTGCTTATCTTATGGGAGAAAGAAAACTAAACTAATGGACTAAACGAATAAAATGTGATAACACAAAATAATATAATTTGTATCCCTCTGACACATAATACTCTTCACTAATGTAGATGTATCTAGACAAATTTTAGTGCTAGATACATCCGTATCAGCGAAGAGTAATATGGGTCAGAGGGAGTAAGTTGTTTAAAAAGGGAGACATAATCAGCATCTGCATCAAAAAGATGCATATGGCCCCTTTTACTGATTTTATTGCATTGCCGGTACAGATTTATTACAACTCTAGGATCACAGAGGCTTGATACGTGGATCAACCAATAGAAACTCAAAAACACGTAGTTCAGGGGCACATCATAAAGAGATCATAGTATGACGCTGCCAATTTACTAGTTGAATAAATCTTGTGCTAGTGTCTCGAAATGGTTGCACCTAGAATTCGCATGACCCTAGATCTACTGGTTGAAGAAGGAACGCGTACGGATCTAATGTGTAGCTATTGAGATAATCTACGAAAAAAGGGGAGCTCATCTTGTTAAAAAAAAATCCATTATGTATGTTCCATAAAGCCCATAGAATATCACATAATCTGACACGAAGTTTTTTAAAATTTTGTTATTCTATGCCTCGAAGGCAATTTCCAAATAGATTGGTAATGTTTGCGGCCAGAGATAAGACAAACAACATATGTACTTTTTACCACACACGATTATTTCTAGAGGTCACTCAACAAATAAACGTTGAACTCGTTCAACTTTATCGCAAAACCAACATTTTAGATTTCCTTATAAGTAAGTGCTATTAAAGTGTACTAATGTTTTTTGTGTTTTTTCTAAAAATGAAGGAAGGGATTGTGACATCCTGGCTCAGGGCTTAATAGGATTGATAGGATACTCATATCAACAAGGTATACCTTCTTTTCTGGAAGCTCATCTGAAAAGAACTCCAGGTTAAGCGTGCTTGGCCTGGAGCAATCTGAGGATGGGTGACCGACCGGGAAGTGCTCCCGGGTGTGCACGAGTGGGGAGAAAGTGCGCAGAAAAGACTAGTGTTGGTTTGTGGGGCCAGTCTAGAGATCCTAGAGAGCTGCCAGGGGTAACAGGTTAGGCCATGGGGTGGCTGGGGTGTTACATTTGGTATCAGAGCCGACCCTTGTTGAAGGAAATATGCCCTAGAGGCAATAATAATATTGTTATTATCATATTTCTTGTTCATGATAATGTTTATACTCCATGCTATAATTGTATTAAGCGGAAACATTAATACTTGTGTGGTTTATGAACAACACCGTGTCCCTAGTACGCCTCTACTAGACTAGCTCATTGATTAATGATGGTTAAGGTTTCCTAACCATAGACATGAGTTGTCAATTAATAATGAGATCATATCATTAGGAGAATGATGTGATGGACAGACCCAAATAAAGCAGAGCAATTAGATCGTGTCATCGTGTTCATCTTTGCGAAGCTTTTCTTATGTCATGTATTGTATTCCTTAGACCATGAGATAATACAACTCCCTAGTATCGGAAGAAAGCTTTGAGGTCATCAAACGTCATCCTATGTGAGGGTGATAATAAAGGTGTCTCTCAGGTGATCGGAAAGTATTTGTTGGGTTGTATGTATCGAGATGGAATTTGTCCCTCCCAAGTCGGAGAGATATACTTCGGGCCCACTCGGTAATCGATATCAACACCGCTTGCAAGCATGTGGTTAAGGAGTTAATCACGAAGTGATATCGGATTACGGAATGAGTAAAGTACTTGTTGTGAACAAGATTGAACTAGGTATGGCGATACCGACGATCAAATCTCGGGCGAGTAAAATATCGTGTGACGAAGGGAATACATATACGGGATTAATTGAATCCTGACATCGTGGTTCATCCGATATGATCATCGATGAATATGTGGGAGTCAATATGGGTTTCCAGATCCCGCTATTGATTATTGATAGAAGATCATGTCTGCATATTCTCGAACCCGTAGGGTCACACACTTAACGTGCATCGACGCTAGGATAGAATGGATAATTGGTTTATGAGTTTTAGTTCGGAGTCTCGGATGAGATCCAGGACGTCACGAGAGGTTCCGGAATGGTCCGGAGAATAAGATTCATATAAAGGAAAGTAGTTTTTGGATTCCGGAAAGGTTTCGGAGTTTATCGGTATTGTACCGGAAGGTTCTAGAAGGTTCCGGAGTGGGACCAACGTGGGCCCACTTGACGGAGGCCTGTGTGGGCCTAAGGGGAAGTGCCCTGGCCGCCTTGGGCCAGGTGCACAAGGCCCCTAAGGCCCAGCCGGCCAAGCCCAAGGGTAACCCTAAAGGAAACTTCAAATAAGGAAAGGGGGGGAAACTTGCCCCCCACTCCTCCTTATCCAAGTCGGCTAGGGATTGGAGGAGGGGGCTATGCTGGCCGCCCAGCCCTCCATATAAGGGGGGGCAGGGGGCGCAGCCCTAGCTCACCTTAAGACCCAAACCCTAGCCGCCCCTGCTGCCCTCCCTCTCTCTCTCTCGCGACTGCGCGTAGGCGAAGCCCTGCTGCAGAAACTCTCCACCATAAGCACCACGCCGTCGTGCTGCTGATCCAATCTATCTCTCCACCATACTTGCTGGACCAAGGAAGGTGGAGACGTCGCTGCACCGCACGTGTGCAACTCTCGGAGGCGCCGCCACTTGCGGCGTAGGATCGGATCGGATCGCGAGGAGGAGACGGCGAGTACGACTACGTCAACCACGTTCTCTTGAACGTTACCGCTGTGCGATATCTTCAAGGGTATGAAGATCTCATCTACCTCTCTCGTTGATTACATCTCCTAGATTAGATCTTGGCTTTCTTGTTCGTATCTGTAGGAAAATTTTTGATTTACTGCTGCGAAACCCTTCAGTGGTATCAGAGCTAGATCTATGCGTAGATGTGTTTCACGAGTAGAACGCAACATGCTTGTTGCGGGCGTTGATGTTTTCTGTTGCAAACCTCTTGTTGTGTATCTCTTATGGCGCGGTATAGTGAGATCGAAGCGGTCCAGGCCAACTTTACGCGACCGCGTTCGCGAGACCGGCTCCGCACTTGACGTGTGGCTTGTTCCACACATGCGGCTGGTGGATGCCAGTTTCTCTCACTATAGTAGTCATGGGACTTACATCGGATGTTAGCAACCATAATATCACCGTTGTGGCTTTTCGTAGGTAAGAATCGTTCTTAGCTTGCTACTCCCATAAGCCACGTAAAACATGCAACAACAAAGTAGAGGCGTCTAACTTGTTTTTGCAGGGAGTGTTTTGTGATATGGTATGGCCACAAGATGTGATGTGATATATGTGATGTATGCGATGATCATGTTTTGTAATCTTTCACGACTTGCATGTCGATGAGTTCACAACCGGCAGGAGCCATATGGTTGTCTTTATAATTGTGTATGACCTGCGTGTCAACTTCTTATACGCCATGTAATAGCTTTACTTTATCGCTAAGTAGTTAGCAATAGTTGTAGTTGCTATTCGTGGTGGAGGCAATCATGGTGGAGTGATGGAGATCATGCCGGTGCGCACAAGATGGAGATCATGGCGCGGAGATTGGCTATACCATGTCACATAAAATTATATGCATGTGATGTTTATCCTTTTATGTATCTTATTTTGCTTAGATCGCGACGGTAGCATTATAAGATGATTCCTCACTTAAAGATCAAGATAAAATTGTGTTCTCCCCTCGTATGCGCCGTTGCGAAAGTTCGTCGTGTTCAAGCATCTCGTGATGATCGGGTGCTATAAACTCTACGTTCACATACAACGGGTGCAAGCCAGTATTTGCACATGCGGAGATACTTGGGTTTGACTTGACGAGCCTAGCATGTACAGACATGGCCTCGGAACACACGGACCGAAAGGTCAAGCATGAGTCATATGGATGATATGATCAACATGTTGATGTTCACCATTAAAGCTACATCATTCACGTGATGATCGGTCTCGGTGTAGTGAATTTGGATCATGCTTCACTAAACAACTTTGAGGGATGTTGAATTTAGTGGGAGTTCATTAGTAATTTGATTAACTTGAACTAATTATCTTGAACTAAATCTTGTTGTATTTGCATAAGTCGTTGTAGTCTTTGGCACCGTTTCCCACCGACACTTAGCTTAAATTGAGTTAAAAGAAACTATAGAATTCTGGATAATCTTTTTGGTCTAGTGCCGTTTAGTTAGAATGTCAAGACTAAAGATTAAGTCCTATTGCAAACTTTAGCAAATCTTGCTTGCTTCATACGATTTAATAAATTGTATTAATCTAAGAGCAACGATTCAAGTTTAGTATCTAAAGATCATATGTTTGCCTTCATGATAAATTGATCTTCAAAATTGTTTGAGAATCAAAGTGATCATCGAGCTGAAAGAATTGTTTCAGAAACAAATAAGAAGTGAAAGATATTTGATATCTAAGACTTTGATTGTTTGCAAAATGATGAAGTATAATTTAGTAAAAGAACATATGCTCATATTGTATGACTATATGCGAAGATTGAAGATGCTAGGCATCCTGATCACCCAAAAGTTTGGGAACTAATATTATACTTGCATTCATCCTTATAAGCTATAGTAGTTTCATCATGAAAGATGTCATGATAGGATGAATGAAAAGGTATCGGCTAAATTGTTTTGCTATACCAAAGGAATACTAAAGAATGGAATCTAGAAGAATATCAATCATATGATGATGGCGATCTACTTCAAAGTGCAAAATCCAAGGCTATTAGTATTTGACTAAAAATACTTTGGACTATGTGTCAAATGATTGACGCCACTAATGATGTCGATAGATTCTTCTAAAAGGAGAGGAAATGCTAAATAGGATCTGTAAAATTATTTGGTAGAAAAAGGAAAAGACTGGAATTGTCCAGCTCAGGTATATAAATGATATACATGTTATAGATGAATTCTTTTGCTCGTTAACAATGTAATTCTTGGGTATTCGATACTGATTTGTTGGTATGAAATGTCATACAAAGCAACACAATACAAGAAGTACAATGGCCTGAGTAACTAGTAAAAGAATATGGTAATGATGCATGTCGAGATACAAATAAAGTGTTATTGTGCTTCTCATCGACATCAAAGCTAGCCTTCAAGATATTTCATGAACTTAATAATTGTTATTTTGTTCTGGTATTATGAGAGCAATGGTTGTTCAAATTATTACCGTCTTCCATAATCGATGGATAGATTATTATCTTGTTGGTGAAATAGACATTTATAACACTGATGCTAAAAGTCGCAAGACAAAATGAATTTCACTTATATATGACACCGCCGTTTAAGTCATATTGGAAACAAAACATGAAAGAAATTCTATATTGATAGATTTTCGAGTCATTTGATTTTGAATTGATTGACGCTTGTGAGACTTTTCTTAAAGATGATTAAACTTCGTTCATGGGCCATGGACAGATCAAGTGACTAACTAAATGGAGATCATACATGTTGATGTATGTAGTCCATGGTGTGAAGTCGATTCTGGTGTATTTTCTATTTCATCGATAGATATATTGTATATCTACTTGATAAGATAGAAGTATGAAATAATTGAAATTGTTCAATTTATGAAGTGGAAATTGTTGTAACAAGAATATTCAAGTTGTATGATTAGATCATAAAGAAGAATATTTGAGTTACAAGTTTAGCAAGCATCTAAGAGTTAGAGGAATTGTTCCACAAACTTGCATCATGATAGACACCATATGAGTATGGAGTTTTTGATGGATATAATCAAACCTTGTTTGACATGGTTAGATCAATGATGAAATAAACTACCAATATAATTTGTGGATTATGCTTTAAAGACTACCGCTTTTCACTAAATAGAGCACCATCATAATCCGCTGAAATGACACCATACAAGTTATAGTTGTCTTTTCTTGAATTTTGGTATGCAAGACATATGTGTAAAATGTTTACAACCAAAATTGGATTAGTAAGTCTTTGTAGGTTATCCCAAAGAAAGTCGATGGGTATTCCTTCTACTATGAACCCAAACACATAGTGATTGTCACTAAAAGAAGTGAATTTCTTATGAAGGAGTTTTTTGCGAAAGGTTTAAGTGGGAGGAAGATAGAACTTGATGAGGTTATTGAATCTGAGCAAGATAATCAGAGTAGCGCAGCACCAGAAAAATGTTCTGGAAGCGGCAACTACATTCATAGCTCACGCGTCTACAATATGTTGTAGTCACGACATCGAAGTTCCTATTTAACCAAGTTGGTCGTAATCAAATAGCAAGATTTGAGGATGAGATATTATTAGATAATAGTAACCAACAATATACAAAGAAGCGATGATGGGCCCTGACTTCGTCATATGAATTATTCTAGCAACAATTACATATTGAGATATGATAGTTGAATAAACGAAACAACGTTCCTCTACCGGAATGCACACCAAGGACGTGTACCTGACACGACCTAATGGGTTTTGTTGATTCAAAGGTTGCTAGATATGTATGCAAACTTCTATGGTAGAAGAAAGCATAGCGAAGTTGGAATCTTCAATGATGAAAATGTTAAAGTGTTAATTTCATCAAGATATTTGAAGATGCTTGTATTACAAGAAAGTAAGTGGGAGCGCTAAGACATATTTCTAATGCTTTATGTAGATGACATATCGTTCATTAGAAATTATGTGTTTTTTCTTGATATTGTTAAGTTTTCATTAAAATTAGTTTTTGATGAAAGACTTAGGTAAAACCAGAATATTAAGCATCAATTTCTATACAGATAGATTGAGGCGTTAATATAGTTTTGCCAGAGTACATAGATGAAATATTGAATTTGTTCAATATGGAAACAATAAGAATGGTTCTTGTTGCATGGAAGAGGTTGGAGCAAGAATCAATTGTTTTGACACTTGATGAGTGAAACCACAAGAATGATTTTATCAATCTTGTATACCATGATATGTAGATCCAGATGTGTCCAATGCTCTAAAGGTTATAGCATTCATATGATGATCGTTGGACAATAGTAAAGATATTCTTATGCACTTTTGAAGAAGTAAGAATATGTTCTGTATGCAGAAGTGACAAATGGTTCATTGCAATGAGTTACATTGGCTTTGTCACACATACAAGTAAAATTTTATCTCAATTTTAAGCTATTTGTTTTGAGTTAGAAGGTGGCATAATAAGATGGAAGAAAGTTCCATGATAACTTGGATGAGTTCCAATGTTAATATTGTGGCGGACACTGCAACGAGGGCTAAGTATATAATCGCTTTAGAAGTGGCATAAAAGATGCAAAGTAGATAGTGATAAACCAACCTTTTATGGCACTGTCGTCTAGGTCATATTGGCGTTAAACGCATGAAGAAACTCCATTATGATGGATTTTTGGAGTCTCTTGATTTTGAATCATTTGACACGTGCAAGCCATGCCTCATGGGCAAGATGATCAAAAACCCGTTCTCCAGAATAATGGAGCGAGCAACGGACTTATTGGAAATCATACATACCGATGTGTACAGACCAATGAGTATTTCGACGCACGGTGGATATCGCTATTTTTCTAAGTGTGCTAGTACTATGTAGTTCTATTGTATGACAATAGTGACAACATAGTCTCGGCTAAGATACAAAAGTCTCACCAGAAGACTAAGTTTATACGATGCCATCTCATAGAAGATGAGAAATGCGTGCTGACGCAAAATAATATGCAAATACAAACGGACCTGAAAGTGTCAGACCCGTAGATAAGGTTTACCACGTGCAAGGCGTATGAATAACACCGGAATGCCATAGGTGTTAAAGGCGCAAGTATGACTAGATTATTGACTCTAGTGCAAGTGGGAGACTGAAGGAAATATGCCCTAGAGGCAATAATAATATTGTTATTATCATATTTCTTGTTCATGATAATGTTTATACTCCATGCTATAATTGTATTAAGCGGAAACATTAATACTTGTGTGGTTTATGAACAACACCGTGTCCCTAGTACGCCTCTACTAGACTAGCTCATTGATTAATGATGGTTAAGGTTTCCTAACCATAGACATGAGTTGTCAATTAATAATGAGATCATATCATTAGGAGAATGATGTGATGGACAGACCCAAATAAAGCAGAGCAATTAGATCGTGTCATCGTGTTCATCTTTGCGAAGCTTTTCTTATGTCATGTATTGTATTCCTTAGACCATGAGATAATACAACTCCCTAGTATCGGAAGAAAGCTTTGAGGTCATCAAACGTCATCCTATGTGAGGGTGATAATAAAGGTGTCTCTCAGGTGATCGGAAAGTATTTGTTGGGTTGTATGTATCGAGATGGAATTTGTCCCTCCCAAGTCGGAGAGATATACTTCGGGCCCACTCGGTAATCGATATCAACACCGCTTGCAAGCATGTGGTTAAGGAGTTAATCACGAAGTGATATCGGATTACGGAACGAGTAAAGTACTTGTTGTGAACAAGATTGAACTAGGTATGGCGATACCGACGATCAAATCTCGGGCGAGTAAAATATCGTGTGACGAAGGGAATACATATACGGGATTAATTGAATCCTGACATCGTGGTTCATCCGATATGATCATCGATGAATATGTGGGAGTCAATATGGGTTTCCAGATCCCGCTATTGATTATTGATAGAAGATCATGTCTGCATATTCTCGAACCCGTAGGGTCACACACTTAACGTGCATCGACGCTAGGATAGAATGGATAATTGGTTTATGAGTTTTAGTTCGGAGTCTCGGATGAGATCCAGGACGTCACGAGAGGTTCCGGAATGGTCCGGAGAATAAGATTCATATAAAGGAAAGTAGTTTTTGGATTCCGGAAAGGTTTCGGAGTTTATCGGTATTGTACCGGAAGGTTCTAGAAGGTTCCGGAGTGGGACCAACGTGGGCCCACTTGACGGAGGCCTGCGTGGGCCTAAGGGGAAGTGCCCTGGCCGCCTTGGGCCAGGTGCACAAGGCCCCTAAGGCCCAGCCGGCCAAGCCCAAGGGTAACCCTAAAGGAAACTTCAAATAAGGAAAGGGGGGGAAACTTGCCCCCCACTCCTCCTTATCCAAGTCGGCTAGGGATTGGAGGAGGGGGCTATGCTGGCCGCCCAGCCCTCCATATAAGGGGGGGCAGGGGGCGCAGCCCTAGCTCACCTTAAGACCCAAACCCTAGCCGCCCCTGCTGCCCTCCCTCTCTCTCTCTCGCGACTGCGCGTAGGCGAAGCCCTGCCGCAGAAACTCTCCACCATAAGCACCACGCCGTCGTGCTGCTGATCCAATCTATCTCTCCACCATACTTGCTGGACCAAGGAAGGTGGAGACGTCGCTGCACCGCACGTGTGCAACTCTCGGAGGCGCCGCCACTTGCGGCGTAGGATCGGATCGGATCGCGAGGAGGAGACGGCGAGTACGACTACGTCAACCACGTTCTCTTGAACGTTACCGCTGTGCGATATCTTCAAGGGTATGAAGATCTCATCTACCTCTCTCGTTGATTACATCTCCTAGATTAGATCTTGGCTTTCTTGTTCGCATCCGTAGGAAAATTTTTGATTTACTGCTGCGAAACCCTTCACTTGCGGTAACACGGGCTTGTGCGGGTCAGGTGTGCGGACATGTGGCCCATCGTGGCACATGGGTCGGCACTGGACGCATGGACATGTCCAATAGGGGAAGTTCCTGGACTGGGGTTGACCGACGAGGACGTCGGTCTTCTAAGGGAGTGAGTGTGTGACATCCTGGCTCAGGGCTTAATAGGATTGATAGGATACTCATATCAACAAGGTATACCTTCTTTTCCGGAAGCTCATCTGAAAAGAACTCCAGGTTAAGCGTGCTTGGCCTGGAGCGATCTGAGGATGGGTGACCGACCAGAAAGTGCTCCCGGGTGCGCACGAGTGAGGAGAAAGTGCGCAGAAAAGACTAGTGTTGGTTTGTGGGGCCAGTCTAGAGATCCGAGAGAGCTGCCAGGGGGTTATGAGAAAATTGGTTAGTAAAGCTCTCACGAACTTGACAACACATTTTACTTTTTTGCACTTAATAAACTTGACCATTATGATTCTCTTATGAAGTTTATATGCTTGCAAATGGTAAGTTGAGAATTAGCACAACCATGCTTTCATGGGGCACGTTTTCAACATTGCAATTATTCCTATTTAGTTGATATCATGATCTTTTGTTTATGGATGCCTAGCAATGTGAAATAAGTTGGAAACTTGTGAGCTCATGGAGTTTGTATATGTGTCAGAGAAACGCCTGGGCCGCTAATCTAAACCATAGATCATTCATGGTGGAAATTTATAGCATAACCATAGTGGACATTCGATGACGCATCTCAAAATAAAAAGCTATACCCAATGATAAATAAAAGAGATGTCGAGGTGTTCATTGTCTGTTTGTCCTGTCATTTTGATATGGGAAAGCTTCCATATCATCGGGCAGGAGGTACCCCGTTGGCGTTCTTGATGATACATGTATGCTTACAATGACAAGAACTTGCTTGAGACCTAAGTCGAGTAGCATGCGGTTTAGGTACTCGTATCCATGGGACATGTGATTTTCAACTTATGGTTTGTCAAGCATATAGCTCATACTTGTTCTCACATTAACCTTAACCACTCAAGATGCCAATGATAGGGGCAATGAGAGCTCAAAGCTAATAAGTACCATAATTTTTGGAAGCTTTATAAAACTTGCAATCACTACTTCCCTCTGCGAAGGGCCTTTCTTTTTTACTTTTATGTTGAGTGTTCATCTTCTATCTTTATGCACCAATTAAGAGTGCATAGTTGTCATTCTGAGTATAATGTGCATAGTCCCAAAATTTATTATTGATTGATTCATGATTATGGTATTGTTTGTTCTCAAATTATTTGTATCTAGGCATCCTTTGAACTTCAAAGGTGTCCTATGCATTTATGTTTTGCTATTCCATGAAGGACAAGCTAAATACCACTTTGCTATGTTTTCTCTATGCTCCAAAGAAACAAATAACTTTCAATGCATTATTACTCATAATCTTTTGTTTGTGTTACTTTTCATGTTGTAACATGGTTGCTAAGTTCTATGGTTAGAATTATATCTCTTATGCCCATGTTTCGAGTACTTTGATCTCAACTTGCAATGCTTTACATTGATTTGATCAAGATTGTGTTGGCTGCATGTCACCTCAAAAATTATTTTTGTTATCACTTACATACTCGAGGACGAGCAGGAGTTAAGCTTGGGGATGCTTGATACGTTGCAAACGTATCTATAATTTTTTTATGATCCATGCTTGTTTTACACCAATTGCTTTATGTTTTGTTTACATTTCGTGGCATTTTTATGCATTTTCCGGAAATAACCTATTAACAAGATGCCACAGTGCCAGTTCCTGTTTTCTGCTGTTTTTGTATTTCAGGAAAGTTATACATGAAACATTCTCGGAATCGGAGGAAACAAAAGTCAAACCTCCTATTTTTCTCGACACGAAAACAGAGTCCAAAGCAGAGACGGAGGAGGGCACCGAGGCAGCCACACCATAGGGTGCCCCCCCTTGGCCCCGCCATCATGTGGTGTGGGCCCCTCAGGTGCCCTCTGACATTGCCCTTCCGCCTATAAAATGCCTCCGACGTGAAAACCCTAACTCAATCGGCATCCATCCACGAAAAGTTCCACAGCGCCGCCGCCATCGAAGACCAATTTTGGGGGACAGAGGTCTCTGTTCCGGCACCCTGTCGGGACGGGGAATTGCCCATGGAGCCATCTCCATCGACTCCACCGCCATTTTCATCACCGTTGCTGTCTCCCATGATGAGGAGGGAGTAGTTCTCCCCCGAGGCTGAGGGCTCTACCGATAGCTATGTGTTCATCTCTCTCCCATAGTGTGATCTTTATGTGATCATGAGCTTTATAATCTAGTTGAATTGGTAGATGTTACTCTTCATCTATTATGCTACTCAAGTGCTTTTATTAATTTAATCTCCGGAGACAGCTTGTCCCATGATGTGAAGGTGATAGTGTGCGCATCATGTGTGTCTCTTAGGCTAAAGTTTACAGTAATACTTATCATGAGTTATGATTTGAGTTGGATGTCTCTATGAATTGTGGTGTTTGTCTAGAACCGTCTAGTGCACTCAAGGTGACAGTGTGGGGTAATCTAGATTGGGGAATGCGAACTTTAAGGAGAGCTTTCATAGCCCTACGCATCCAACCAGAGAGTAGTTCAGGGTAGCATAGTGAAGAAAGATATTTATGTGTTCAATTATGTTATCATTGTTGACAGTGTCCACTAGTGAAAGTATGATCCCTAGGCCTTGTTTCTAAGCATTGAAACACCGTTTACAACAAGTTCTATTACATGTTTGCTCGCAATGATTTTTATTTCAGATTGCAATTACCACTTATAATCATCCATACTACTTGTATTTCACTATCGCTTTGCCGAACTAATGCACCTATACACCTGACAAGTGTATTGGGTGTGTTGGGGACACAAGAGACTTCTTATATCTTAATTTCAGGGTTGCTTGAGAGAGATACCTTTGACCTCTTACTCTCTAAGTTCGATAAACCTTAGGTAATCCACTTAAGGGAAACTTGCTACTATTCTACAAACCTCTGCACTTGGAGGCCCAAAACAAGAATAGAAGCATTCGTAGACATCAGCCATCAAGTTTGTGAGAGCTTTACTAACTAATTTTCTCATAACAAAAAATTTAATTTGGAAGATAGATAAAAGCATGATGAATATACTTGGAATAGAAAAAATGCTAATAGGTAGATATGGTGGACACATTGGCAACTTTGGTTTTTGGGAGTTGGATGCACGAGTAGAGCTCATACTGAGTATAGGTGAAGGCTAGCAAAAGACTGGGAGCGACCAACTAAGAGAGCAATAACGGCCATAATCATGTATAGTAACAAAACATTATCAATCAAAGCATAAAGTGATATTACAAGTCAAAAACTAAATGATCATAGAGGCTTGAGGTGACTGGTTTATAGTCATAACATGGTGTAAGCATGCGCCAAGTCAACCCAAATAAAGTATCAAAGGAGAATACCATAATATTATGCTTCTATATGATAAAAACAACGCATGATTCATTCAATGACACATTAAGCACTCTCAGTTATTTGAGACAAGTCATGCTACAATAATAACCACTAAGCATATAATCAAAATAATATCTAGCATGATATGCTAAAGTCTAAGCCATAGTCTAAACAAGCTTCCTTTTGCACCACTATAAGCATGAAATATTTTACTCTTTTCCAACACCAATCAACTTATTTGAAACAACTCTCAAAGATAAAAATCAACAAAGACCAGAGTTCTAAACACACCTAACTACAAAGAACTAACAAGTTATGAACAAAAATAAAGATGAAAAACAAAAGCTAAATGCAGTACTAGCAAAAGAGAACACTCGCAGAACGAGAAGAATAAAAACTAGAGTGTTCTAGACAATGAAAATAGAGCGTGTCTTCTCCAAAAGAAATATGATGGGGTCCAACCATTTATTACAGCAAACAAAACAAAACAA
Organism: Dactylis glomerata; assembly: GCA_007115705.1. Taxonomy (NCBI): domain Eukaryota; kingdom Viridiplantae; phylum Streptophyta; class Magnoliopsida; order Poales; family Poaceae; genus Dactylis; species Dactylis glomerata. Next base: position 1,931,946 of record QXEO01000647.1, read on the forward strand.
AACTGAAAACAAAAATAAGGATGCTCCAAGAAAAACACATAGCATATGAAGCAATAAAAATATAGTGTCTTGAAAGATGACCTGATATTTTTATTGATGAAGAAGGGGGTGCCTTGGGCATCCCCAACCTTTGACGCATGTACTTCTTGGATATTTCTTGGAGTGACATGGGCATCCCCAATCTTGAGCTTTTGTCCATCCTTCATCTCATCATATCATTCTCCTTTCCCTACACTTGAAAACTTCCTTCATACAAAACTTCACACAATTCTCATTAGCAACATTAGTGTATGCAAGATAGTAGATCCGCTTTTGGTTCAGTTTAACTCAAGTACAACATTAAAACATTAGCTAATGTAGCAACTTCTTCTAAAAGCTCTTCCGATCAAAAGAACTCAAAAAGAAAGAGATCAAGAGGCAAATGCAAATAGTGGCAGAAATCTGTCAAAAGAGAACATCAGGTAAAGATCAATTTTTTCGAAAATCTTATGTTGCTCAAATCGAAAAGTACAAAACTAAATAAAGTTAGATAATAACCTGGGGCATGTGCGCAAAAAATTGCAGATCAATACGATGTTCTGGGATTTTTCATGAATTTTTACAGAGAGGCGTAGAAATCTGTTTCTCGACTGCAACTTCCCCAAAATCTTACCTTCTTCCTATTAGAGGCTATTCTTGGCACAAAAACGAAATAAAAAGGATAAGGAGAGGTCATTACAGTAGTAACAACTTTCAAGACTCAACAAAAGAAAAAATTACTAAAAGAAAACATGGGTTATCTCCCAAGAGTGCTTTTCTTTAACGCCTTTCAGCTAGGCGCAGAAAGTAAGAATCAAGTATTTTCAAGTGAAGAAGCATCAAGATCAATGCCTTCCTCTAAAACACAACTTGTCACAATAGGCTCTTTAGATACCCCTGAAGATGATTCAACATGTAGATCACTCTTAGTTGCACTAAAAGTTTTACCAATTTTAAGCACATTCTGTGGTTTTGGTATAGACACCTTGGGAACATATATAATTTTTTTCTCTTTTCCCACAAAAGCTTTCTCCTTCATAAACTTAAGAGAAGAGAAAATTGAACTTAAAGTTTCCATAGACTCCTCTAATTTACGAATCCTAAGGTTTTGATTATCAGGGATAGTGCTAGCCTCTAGAACAGTGATTCTTTTATCGATACTGCCTATTGATTCATTAACCTGGCTAGCGTTATCAAGGAGATTTGGCAAACTTTTCTCCGGAGAGCTCATTTTTTTATAACTTCTTCCAAAGTGATCTCAGTTTTAACAACATTAATAGGTGGTACTCCTATTAAACATTCAATCAAATTGCATGCTTCCAAAGCAGGAGCACCTAGAACCCCCTGTGAGAGTATCAAGAACATATCTATTCCAACTAGATATACCAACATAAAAATTCCTAAGAAGGATCATGGTAGAATATTTTTTTGTACATCTATGATGGGCATTACTTATTCTATACCAAGCATCTTTCAAACTTTCTCCACCTTGTTGCTTAAAGGAATGAACCTCAACTTCTGGAATACTCATTTTAGCAAGATTAAAACAGACCAATAAAAATAACAACTGTGTTAGGAACTAATTTTTTTGTATTTTTGATATAAGGAAGCAAACAAAATAAATTAAAGAAACTAAGAAAAACAATAACAAAGTAAAAAGATTGGAAGTGAGAGACTCCTCTTGCAGAAATCCTCTTTCTCCCTGGCAACGGCGCCAGAAAACAGTCTTGATGTCTCACAGGACCCATTGGAAAACCCCAAGAGGAAGGTATGATGAGCATAGCAGTAAGTTTTCCCTCAGTATAAAACCAAAGTTTAATCGACCAGTAGGAGAAAGAAACCACTTTTGAAGGTTGTTGCTAGCTGACTTTGACAGGACGCCAGAAGACAGTTGATGGCGCGTAGTTGGCGCCAGCAACAACGTGGAACCTGCACACAACACAACCAAACTACTTTTCCCCAACTTACAGTGAGGTTATTAATCTCACTGGTTTGCTAAAAATAAAGGATTAAATGTACAGTGTGGAAAGAGATGTTTGTTTGCAGTGAAGTAAAATAATACTTGTGGAAAGTAAACAGTGCTTGCAGTAGATGATAATATAAATGTAAAAGAATGGACCGGAGTCCACAGTTCACTAGAGGTGTCTCTCCATAAAGATAAATAACATGCTGGGTGAACAAATTACAGTTGGGCAATTGACAAAATAGAGAATGCGTAACAATGCATGTACATGTCATGAAGATCACTATGAGATTCATTTGGGCATTACAACATAATACATAGACCATAATCCAACTACATCTATGACTAATAATCCACCCTCGGGATATCATTCGAACAACCTTTGGGTATTAAGTTGCAAGCAACAGATTATCGCCTTAAGCAAAGTGTGTAATATAAAGAATACAATTATCCTTGAACAAAAGATTTTTGGTTTTCTTCCTAGTAGCAACAGCACATCTACAACCTTAGAAGTTATTGTCACTCTCCCAGATTACTAGAGGCATGAACCCACTATCGAGCATAAATACTCCCTCTTGGAGTTACAAGCATCTACTTGGCCAAAGTATCTACTAGCAACGGAGATCATGCAAGATCATAAATAACATAGACATGATAAATCAATAATCAACTTGGCATAGTACTCAATATTCATCGGATCCCAACAAACACAACATGTAGAATTACATAAAGATGATCTTGATCATGTAGGCAGCTCACAAGATCTAAGCATGGAGGCGCAAATTGGAGAAGACAACCATCTACCTACTGCTATGGACCCATAGTCCAAAGGTGAACTACTCACGCATCACTACGGAGGTAGGCATGGCGATGAAGAAGCAGGGTGATGATTCCCCTCTCCGGCAGGGTGTCGGGAAGAGCTTATGGACCCTCCCGAACTAAGGTCGATGATGGCGGCAACTTACAGTACTTTTCATGGATTGATGTTCAGGCCCTTAGGGTTTTCTTGATGAAGTGAATTTATAGGCGGAAGGGCAATGTCAGAGGGTGCCTGGGGGGCCCAAACCAGGGCCTGGTGCGGCCAGGGGTGGGGCCGCGCCATCCTATGGTATGGCCGCCTCCTGGCTCGGCTCCGTCTCTCCTTTGGACTCCGTCTTTGTGTCAGATAAATAGGAACTTCGGCTTTTGTTTTGTCCAATTTCAAGAATATTTCCTGTATAACTTTTTTGAAATACAAAAATAGCAAAAAACAGGAACTGACACTATGGCATCTTGTTAATAGGTTAGTTCTGGAAAATGCATAAAAAGGCCACGAAGTGTAAACAAAACATAAAGCAATTGGTGTAAAACATGCATGGAGCATCGAAAATTATAGATACATTTGCAACATATTAGTTGCCAAGCACAAACATGCACACAACACTTTTAAACAATATCCAGGGTTTGATCTGCCTAAACTATGAGGGGGATGATGTCAAATCTGGAGGTAGAGATGTTGGGGATCATGAAGATGCTCCCCCCGACAACAAGGAGGAGTCGGTGGCGATGATGGCAGCGATTTCCCACCAATTGCACGAGCAGGTCAGCCCTTCCGGAGGTGGAAGAAGGGTTCCACCTCTGCCACTGCCTCAGAAAAATTTGGGGAAAACAGGGCATCCCTTTTTCTTTGAAACAAAGGCATCCACAAAAACATGGAGACGAGACGATGCTCGAGGGCCAAACGAGCCCTAGTGGCATGGCCTGGCCAATGGGTCATGCCACTCATGCTCATTTGGGCCTCGTGGCTCCTCTCGTTTGCTAACACCTCTCCAGCTGCTTCTCATGATAAAATAGTTATACTGTAAAAAACCCTGACCTTTTTGAGCTCCAGAAGGTCCTTGGAATAGCAAAATACAGAAACAGGAGATTTTTTATCCCGAAAATTAAATACCAAGGGGGAGACTTTGTAAGAAAGTCTTGTAAATCATCTAAAAGGGGTGGAAGAAGGCATGATCAATGCAAATCACTCTTGTATCATGCCAATATGATTATGCAAAATGCACATAGCAACTCCCCAGAGCTTAAACCTTTGCTCATCCTCGAGCAAATAAGCTAATAGAAAATATCATGCATCAATGAGCTTATGGTTGATAAAAGAAATACGAGCATTGCAGCATCAACTTATGCATGTTTTCATGAGGTGATAAGATTCATAAATTATAGCCAAGCAAATGATGACAACATAAGAGGAGACTCTACCAATCACCGTCTACCATTTGAACCAAAACAACCATTGCATGTTGGACAACTGAATCATATTTTGTTTATGCCACAACTTTTGGTTGTACCATCTTGGTATCTTTTCTCTTTCAAACTTGAAAACTTTGTTGCTCTGCAAAAGAGATAATTATCATAGTATAACTAACTAAAAGAAGGGAATAGCGGGAACAAGATAGGCATGAATTTTAGTCATAGGCTCACTTTATTAGTTGAGAAGCTAAAAACTTTCACTAAAGAACATGGTATCAGTTAACGGTCTCATTTATTAGACCCCCCCAGCACCAACCTTTTATTCATGAGTCATTTGATCAAGGCACATGATCTCCCACCTTTTCAATTCTCAAGCCATGGCTAACTGATTCCATTGGGTGCCTTCCTTTCATTCATTTTTTCCATAAGAGCGTGTGTATCAAATAAATCATAAACACATAAATTGATTCTTTGGTTTCTAATCATAACGAGAGTATCTCATGCCCCCTTGTTAGGATCCCTTCCTAGTTCTTTATCATAGAATAACAATCACTCCCACAAAGTTCAACTTTCTACAAGGAAACAAATGCGATCACTTTGATCTTTCTTTATTTAGTTTTCCTATTTCATATATTAAGTTGTATAGATTCTATGCTTGTACAACATGCTCAAGTTAATTTACTCCAAGGCAAAGTGTGATTGAAACTTCCTATTATTATGTGACCAATTTCATGAGTGTTATCTGATGACCCACAAGTATAGGGGATCGCAACCGTCTTCGAGGGAAGTAAAACCTAAATTTATTGATTCGACACAAGGGGAGCCAAAGGATATTTATAAGCCTTAACAGATGAGTTGTCAATTCAGCTACACCTGGAAACAAACTTGCTCGCAGCGGTTTATCAGTAGCAACAGTTTTATAGTGGTGATAGTAGCAAAATAGTAGCAACAGTAATAAAGTAAAGACGGTAATAGTGGCAATAGTAAACAGTAGGATGAAATACTGTAGGCATAGGGATGGATAAATGGGCGTTGCATGGATAAGATAATTCATGAAATCAGTAAGACATGGGCAATTGCAGATAAATAATGACAACGCATCCTAGTACTAAACAACCATAGGCATGTGTTCCGTAAATAGTCGTGCGTGCTCGCAATGAGAAACTTGCACGACATCTTCTGTCCTACTAGACTGTTTGCAGCAGGGCCTCAAGGGAATCTACTGGTAATTAAGGTACTTCTTTTACTAGAGTACCGGAGCAAAGCATTAACACTCGGTGAACACATGTGATCCTCACATCATAGCGATCCCCTCCGGTTATCCCAATTGTTGTCACTTTGGGCCTCGCGTTCCGGACAACGATATGTGTAAACAACTTGCAGGTAAGATCATAAACAACAAGTATCATCATATAACAATAACAAGGTCAGATCTGAAATCATGGCACTCGGGCCCAAAGTGACAAGCATTAAGCACAATAAGTTGCAACAATGTCATAAGCACTAATAGTAGATACTAGGCACCATGCCCTAACAATATCATAGCAAATTACATGAATGATCTCATCCAATCCCTAACATCCCCTTCGCCTACAGCGGGAATTACTCACAAATGGATGGGGGAGTCATGGATGGTTGATGGAGAGACGTCGGTGATGATGGTGATGAAGATCTCCTCCAAATCCTCGTCCCGGCAGGGTGCTAATGTTACTTCATAGTCAGGCAAGCTATGAAAGAGTGCCAATATACTAATAGCAAGCAACATGAACATAAGAAGCTACAAGATTGTAACATTCATAAAATGGTATGGAAAAGTGGTATCCCGCTTGCCTTTATTTGTGGAGCAAAACATAAATGTTGAGGCACCTCTGAATTCCAAGGGAAGACTAGAAGTAAAAATATCAAAGATACAAGCATCAAAGTTATACCACAATTAACCACGTTCTGGGACAAGCACATTACACTAAGAATAACAGCTATGCTCTCAAGAACGTGCTTAAAGTTAGAAGATGAAGACTCAACATAAAAGTAAAAGAAAGGCCATTCGCAAAGGGAAGCCGTGATTTAACATGTGCTAGAGCTTTTCATTTGTAAAACAGAGATAAAAATTTATTTTGAGATGTGGTTGTTTCATGTCAACGACTGGCAATGGGGACTTGCTATCTTTCATACTAAACTAGTGAGAGCGGTTCCGAGTTCTTTGAAAATTTGGCACATTGGTGCTTTTTTATAAAGCTTTGGCACTCCTCCCCACCTTTTTTCCTTTCTCAAACCATGGCTAGCCGATTCCATCAGGTGCCCACCAACTTTCACATACCATGGAGGAGTGCCTTTTTTCTTTTCTCTTTTTTTATTTAGATTACAATGGTCTGACCACCTCCCTTGCAAAATTAATGATGAGCAGATGAAGCTGCCTAGTCGAGGGGTACTAAATTTAATATGGAAGATACTAATTCTGACCACTACGTCCCCATGAGCTAAAAACAGTGGCACAAAATGAGAAACATTTGAAAGTTTTGAAAGGGTAGCACATGAAAATTTACTTGGAATGGCTTTGAAATACCATGCATAGGAATTTATAGTGGACTCTTTGGAGTTACTTGGTTTTCAGGGGTTGGATGCACGAGAAGTATTCCCTCTTAGTACAAGTGAAAGCTAGCAAAAGACTAGGAAGCGACAATCGAGAGAGCAATAACTATTATAATCATGCTTGCGACAAAACAAAATTAATATAGGCATAAAAACGATAGAAGAACTCTGAGGCAAAGTAAATCATCAAGGCTTAATTGACTTTTTGTTCAGTCATATGCATGCTTGAGCATGTGCCAAGTCGATTCAAATGAAACTTTCAGAGGAGGATACCACAATGTCATACCATACTATGAATAAAACAATGCAAGCAAGCATCTACATGACATGCTACAAACTATTAGTAAATCGGAACTAATTATATGAGAGCAAAAACTACAAAGCATCCATTAGATAATATATACCTTACATAAACAGGCTAAGCATGTCCACAAAGATGAGTATATGTACAAAAATGAAAACAAATAGAGTTCATACCAGCCTCTTACCACATCTCGAGTCGCATATGTCATCATTATTGCGTTTCACTTGTGTGGCTTGAATAATATGAAGTGAATACCAAGCTCCATTGGAGTCATAGGAGACTGAACTCTGCAACAAACTTTACAAAACCGAAGAAGAACAAGAAATATTTTTGGGGTTTTCGAATTTTGCAACAAGGACAGAAGGAAAAAGCAAACAAAGTAAAATATTTTTTGATTTTTCAAATACCAAACCAAAAATAAGAAACAGAGCAAACCAAAGCTAGAAAACTAAAAAGACAAACAACGGAAATATTTTTGGTCTTTTCGTGTTTTGGAAAGTAGAAATAATAACAAGAACAATCAAGAAAAGAAAGCGAAACATGGATATACAAAGTACCAACAAAATATGATATGTAGATGAGTGAATCATCGGCGTACCTCCCCCCAAGCTTAGGCTTTTGGCCTAAGTGGAGATCAATCCCAGCGCGGCCATGAAGTGGCGTCCCTAAAATATGACGAAGAAGCACCTTTGTCCTGATATGAGCTCGAGGACGCCCCGGCGTGGTACATGGTGTAATGGTCAGCTGGCGCCTCCTCTTCCTCCTGGTCCACAGCGCCATGCTATACACGGAAGCCGAGTAACCTGAGCTGCTTGTCCAACTCCTCCTTCGAGCACGACCATGCCCCCCTGCAAACACTGAACAAACTGGGCTGCGGCAAGGGAACTTCCCTTTCATCTCTATTAGTGAATAACATTCTATAAACTAATTTCCCTGCACATGAGTTAGCAGTAACAAAGTGATGGAGATTCATGGCAGCATGATCGAGCCTCTGTGGGGCCAACAATATATCATTAGGAGCAATAGAAAGTCCTAGAGCAGCAACAATGCGCGTAGCAATAATGCCTCCATAAATAGGTCCCCTAGCGGCTAGGCGATGAGCAATAAGAGCACCGAGGTTATACTTTTTGCTAACGTCAAGCGCAATAGCTAGAAAAGCTAAATGATAATTGGAGATATTGCTAGTGTTTCCCCTACCAAGAATACTAGTGGCAAGATAGTAAGTAAAATATCTAATAGCTGGAAGTTGAATGTTTCTTATCTTGCCACGCTGTGCTATGCGGTCATCATCATTTGTTACTCCTCGGTAGAGCTCCAACAAATCAGCGGGTTGGTGCAGAATCTTCTTGGACGTCCCAAATATTGGAATACCTAGAATACCACAAAACTTCTCCAAAGACATGGTGATAGACTTATCATAAATTTTAAATGCAATGGAAGGCTTGAAATGAGAGTTAGTGAATTTAAAACTTTCAACAAAAATCTTTGTGAGTGATACGTCTCCAACGTATCTATAATTTTTGATGCTCCATGCTTGTTTTTACACCATTTGCCCAATGTTTCATTACACTTCGTGGCACTTTTATGCATTTTCTGGAACTAACCTATTAACAAGTTGCCACAGTGCCAGTTCCCTGTTTTCTGCTGTTTTTGTGTTTCAGAAGTGATACATAGGAAATATTCTCAGAATTGGACGAAACAAGTTCCTGAAGTCTTATTTTGTCCGGGAGCTTCCAGAGATCCGAAGAGGAGTAGGAGAGGGGCCACAGGCCGCCCTCACACCAGGCTGGCGTGGCCCAGGCCCTGGCCGTGCCGCCATGGTGTGAGGAGGCCTGGGGCCACTCCTGACGACGCCCCTTCGCCTATAAAGACCCCCCGACGGGAAAAACCTAAGTACCCGATCAATTTTCCAGAAACACATCGCTATTCACCGCCGTCATCGACCCAAGATCGGGAGGGTCCAGAAGCTCTTCCCGGCACCCTGCCGGAGAGGACAATCGCCACCGGAGGTCTTCTTCATCGCCATGCTTGCCTCCGGAGCGATGAGTGAGTAGTCTACCTTAGACTATGGGTCCATAGCAGTAGCTAGATGGTTGTCTTCTCCACCATGTGCTTCATGTTTAGATCTCATGAGCTGCCCTACATGATTGAGATCACCGTTATGTAATTCTACATGTTTGGTTTGTTGGGATCCGATGAATATTGGTGTTATGTAATTAGAATCCTTGGTAGTTGTTTTACTTGTCTACTTTTAGTTTTGTTGAAATGGCCAATCCTAAAAACACCAAGTTGTGTGACTTTACTAGCAGGAACAATAGTGATTTTATCTGCACTCTTATTGCACCACCTACTCCTGCTGCAAACTTTTATGAGATTAAGCCTGCTTTGTTGAACCTTGTTATGAAAGAGCAATTTTCTGGTGCTAGTACTGAAGATGCTGCAGCTCATCTCAACAATTTTGTTGAGCTATGTGAGATGCAGAAATATAAGGATGTAGAAAGTGATATTATTAAGCTCAAGTTGTTTCCTTTTTCTTTGAGAGGAAAAGCTAAAGATTAGTTGCTGTCTTTGACTAAGAATAGTATTGATTCTTAGGCTAAGTGTAAGGATGCTTTTATTGGTATATACTATCCTCCTGCTAAGATTATATCTCTACATAGCAATATTATGAAGTTTACTCAATTTGATAATAAACATGTTGCTCAAGCTTGGGAAAGAATGAAATCTATGATAAAGAATTGCCCCACTCATGGACTGACTACTTGGATGATTGTCCAAACTTTTTATGCAGGATTGAATTTTTCTTCGAGGAACCTACTTGATTCAGCTGTTGGAGGCACTTTTATGTCCCTTACCTTGGGCGCCGCAACAAAGCTACTTGACAACATGATGGTGAATTATTCCGAATGGCACACCGAGAGAGCTCCACAAGGTAAGAAGGTAAATTCTGTTGAGGAAACCTCTCCCTTGAGTGATAAGATTGATACCATTATGGCTATGCTTGCTAATGATAGGACTCATGCTGATCCTAACAATGTTCCTTTAGCCTCTTTGGTTGCTCAAGAAGAGCATGTTGATGTGAATTTCATTAGAAACAATAATTTTAACAACAATGCTTATAGGAACAATTTTGCTAGTAACAATTATAGGCCGTATCCTTCTACCAATTATAATGGTTATGGTAATTCCTACAACAACACTAGGGCCACGCCCTCTGAACTTGAAGTCGTGCTCAAAGACTTCATGGTAAAACAAACTGCTTTTAATAAGTCTGTTGAGGAAAAGTTAGGCAAAATTGATATTCTTGCTTCTAAAGTTGATAGCCTTGCTCATGATGTTAAACTTCTAAAATTAAAAGTGTTGCCTAATGATGTGAAAGAGAACAATGTTTTTGCTACTGCTAATGCTATTCAAGTTGGAATTGATGAAAATATTAGATTGTTAGCAGAATTGCATGCTAGATGGGAAAGAGAGGATGAGATTGCTAGGAATATGAAAGTTTGTACTATTACTACCTCTAATGATGTTGTTCCTAATGCTAGCAATCCTCTTACTTTGATTGGTGTAGATAAAACTCCCACTCCTTGTGTTAAAAAGCCTAAAATTGCCAAAACTTTTTCTCAAAAGAGTGCTGAAATTTTTCGGAGTGTGGGAGATGATAGCTCTATTTCCTTTAATGACTTTGATATTGATGGCTGCAATATATCTGAAGTTATTTTGTTCTTGCAAAAGCTTGCTTTGACTCCCAATGCTAGTTCTTTAAATATTGCTTTTACTAAGCATATTACCAATCCTCTCATAAAAATTAGGGATTAAAAGTTGAAGCAAAAAGCCTCTGTTCCGAAGAAGTTAGAAGATGGTTGGGAACCCATCATTGATATGCATGTTAATGGTTTTGATTGCCATGCTTTATGTGATCTAGGTGCTAGTATTTCTATCATGCCTAGAAAAATTTATGATATGCTTGATCTACCACCGCTTGAAAAGTGTTATTATGATGTTTCTATTGCTGATGTTGCTAAGAAGAAACCTTTGGGAAGGATAAATGATGTTATTATTGTGGTTAATAATAACCTTGTTCCTGTTGATTTTCTTGTTATGGACATTGAATGCCATGCTTCATGTCCTATTATTTTGGGAAGACCCTTTCTTCGAACTATAGGTGCTATCATTGATATGAGAGAAGGCACCATCAAATATCAATTCCCACTGAAGAAAGGTATGCAACACTTCCCTAGGAAAAGGAAGAAATTAATTTTTGACTCTATTCTTAGAGCAAATTATGATCTTGATGCTTCATCTCTTGATATTACTTGATTCGCAATTTTCTGCGCCTAGCTCAATGGCATTAAAGAAAAGCACTCTTGGGAGATAACCCAATGTTTTATTTTTAGTACTTTTTCTTTTATTTGAGTCTTGGAAGTCATTACTACTGTAATGACCGCTCCTTATCTTTTTATTTTGTTTTTGTGCCAAGAGAAGCCTCTAATTCGAGTGAGGTAAAGATTTCGGGATGTTGCTATCCTAAAACTATTTTCGGTGCTGCACCGTAAAAATTTGTATAAATTCTCTGAATATCTTTTGGACCTGCGATTTCTTGTGCATATGCCCCATGTTATATCCAAACTTTCGTAGTTGAACACTTTTTGATTTGAGCAACAGAAAACCCCTCAAAAATTCGGCCTTTGTCAGTTGTTCTGTTTTGACAGATTTCTGCCAATATTTGTTTTTGCCACTTTATCGCTTTCTTTGCGAGTTCTTTTGATCATGGAACTCTTGGGGAAGTTGCTACAGTATTATATGCTATATATGTGGTAGTTTTGGGTTGAAACCTGAAGCAAAAAGAGGTTGATTATATGTTATGCTACACTAATATTGCTAATAGATTTGTGTTTAGTTTTGTATGAAGGAAGTTTTCAAGTGTAGGGATTGGAGAATGATGAGATGAGTTGAAGAATGGACAAAAGCTCAAGCTTGGGGATGCCCATGCATCACCCCAAGAAATATCCAAGAAGTACAAGCATCAAAGCTTGGGGATGCCCCCGAGGCACCCCTTCTTCATCGGCAAAAATCAGGTCACCTTTCAAAACACTATATTTTTATTGCTTCATGCACTATGTGTTTTTCTTGGAGCGTCAGTTGTTTTAGTTTTCTTAGTTAGTTTGTTCTGTTTGCTGTAATAAATGGTTGGACCCCAACAAATTTCTTTTGGAGGAGATGTACTCGTTTTCATTTGCCAAGAACGCTCTAGTTTTCACCCTTATTAAAAATTGAGTGTTCTTTTTTTTCCGCTACTGCTTTTGGTTTTCGTTTTCACCTTGATTTGCATTTAGACCTTGTCATATCTTTTCATCAAGGTGTATTTTTGCCTCTGATCTTTATTGGTATTCATCAAAAGAGGTGTTTATAAAAATTTCAAATGGTGTTGGAAAAGAGAAAAAGCTTTATGCAAAAAAGTGGTACAAGAAGGAGCTTGTGTAGACTGCGGCTTAGGCTTTTTCATGTCATGCTTGATGTCTTTTTGATGGTATGCTTAGTGGTTTTGCTGTAGCATGACTTGTCTCAAATAACTGAGATTGCTTAATGAGCCTTTGAAAAAATCATGCGTTGTTTTTAATTATTTGGAAGTATTATTTTGGTTTTCTCCTTGATGCTTTATTTGGGTTGACTTGGCGCATGCTCACACATGTTAGACTCTTACAAAGTCGCCAATAGCCTTCATGATCATTTAGTTTTTGACTTTTGATGCCATCTTATGCTTCTTTTAATGTCGCTTTGTCGCTTTGCATGATTATGGCCATTATTGCTCTCTTAGTTGGTCGCTCCCAGTCTTTTGCTAGCCCTCGCCTTGTACTGAGTATGAGCTCTACTCGTGCATCCAAATCCTAAAAACCAAGTTTCCAAAGTGTCCACCATACATACCTACTAGCAATTTCCTATTCCAAGTAAATTTGACTTCCAAGGATATTATTTCCAAGTAAATTTGTAGGCTAATCCATTACTTGAAAAACTAGATTGGGTTTTCACCTCTGCTGATTGGACCTTTGAATTCCCCAATACTCTGTCCTATCCTCTGGCCAAGCTGGGATCTGATCATACCCCTATTCATGTCAGTATTGGAAATAATATCCCAAAATCATGTATTTTCAGGTTTGAGAATTATTGGATGGAGTTTGAGGCTTTATGGATATTACTAGTAATAGATGGAATAATGCCCCTCTTTTTATGGACAGTGCCAAAAACATCATGAGCAAATTCAAAGCCACTAGATATGGGCTCAAAAAATGGAGTAAAAAACTTTCAAACCTCAATATTATTATAAAAAATTGCCATTACACTCTGGCTCTCCTTGATGGTCTTGAAGATCAAAGAAATCTTAGTCTAGTGGAAAGCAACTTCAGGAAAATCTTGGAGTCTCACACCAGAAAAATTATGGAAGCTAAGAGAATCTATTGAAAAAATAGAGCCAAAATCAGATGGGCTACACTTGGAGATGAAAACACAAAATTCTTCCACACTGTTGCCACACAAAGCTATAGAAGGAATTTGATCACTTCAATCAAAGCATCTGATGGTACTGAAATTTTCAACCATGACAACAAGGCTGCAATTATTTGGAATTCTTTCAAGGACAGACTTGGGGTTTCTTCTGACCCCATTCCAATCCAAAATCTGAACAATATTGTCCAATCTCATGACTTGTCACAATTAGACTCTCCTTTTACACTAGAGGAAATTGAAGATGTTGTGAAAGATATGCCTGCTGATAGATCACCAGGGCCTGATGGTTTCAATGGAGCTTTTCTGAAAAAATACTGGCATCTGGTCAAGGAGGAATTTATTAAGCTTATACAGGACTTCTATGAGGAAAATCTGAACCTGGAATGCATAAATACTGCTCATATTACTCTGATCCCCAAAAATAGTGACCCCCAAGACATGAATGACTACAGACCTATCTCCCTGGTGAGCCTTGCTGGCTGGTGCTGGTGCTAAGTTGACGCGGGAGGTTTTCTTCAATCTTTGGAAGTATTCTCTTTTAGTTCCCCGGCAACGGCGCCAGAAAATTAGCTGATGGTGATTGATGGCGAGGGAGATTATTCTTCTTCGTCCCCCAACAGCAGTCCTTGTGCGTGGTGAATGACCAGCCCGTTGGGAACCGCAAGAGGAAGGTATGATGAGTATAGCAGCTAGTTTTCCCTCAGTTAAGAAACCAAGGTTTAATATCGATCAGGAGAGGAGAGGCAATGACGACTGAAGGTGATGCTTGCTAGTTTGCGATAGCTGTGGACAGTTTATATATGGCGCCTTATCCAAGCTTTGCTTGCTAGCTGCAACGTGGAACCTGCACACACACAAACAAATACTTTGCTCCCAACTTGTGATGAGGTTGTCAATCTCACCGGTTTGCTTGAAACAAAGGTTATGAGTGTATCGAGTGGAAAACAGTAATAGTATGCGAGTAAAGTAAACAGTACGAGAAAGTAAACAGGTGATAGCAATATGATGGAAATAGGACCGGGGTCCACAGTTCACTAGTGGTGTCTCTCCATAGATAAATAACACATGCTGGGTAAAAGAATTACAGTTGGGCAATTGATAGAATAAAGATAAACGTGATATGTCAAGAAGATCACTATGAGATTTACTCTGGGCATTACAACAAAATACATAGACCGCCATCCAACTGCATCTATGACTAATAATCCACCCTCGGGGATATCAATCCGAACACCCCAAAAGTAATAAGTTGCGAACAACAGATAATTGCATTAAGCAAAGTGTGTAATGTAAACAAAGCATATGCCCTTGAGCATATGAATATTGTTTTCTCCCTAGTAGCAACAGCACATCTACCACCTTAGAGGTTTTTTTCACTCCCCCAGGTGAAATAGAGGCATGAACCCACTATCGAGCATAAATACCCCCTCTTGGAGTCACTAGCAACTACTCGGCCAAGATAGCTACTAACAACGGAGAGCATGCAAGATCATAAACAACATAGAGATAACAAAACATAATATTCAGTACAGCAACTTAATCATAAACACCAATATTCATCGGATCCCAACAAACCAACATCATAGAATTACATAACGGTGATCTCAATCATGTAGGGCAGCTCATGAGATCTAAACATGAAGCACATGGTGCAGAAGACAACCATCTAGCTACTGCTATGGACCCATAGTCCAAGGTAGACTACTCACTCATCGCTCCGGAGGCAAGCATGGCGATGAAGAAGACCTCCGGTGGCGATTCCCCTCTCCGGCAGGGTGCCGAGAAGAGCTTCTGGACCGTCCCGATCTTCGGGTCGACGGCGGCGGCGGATCGCGATGTGTTCTGGAAAAATGATCGGGTACTTAGGTTTTTTCCGTCGGGGGGTCTTTATAGGCGAAGGGGCGATGTCAGAGGAGGGGCTAGGTGCCCTCACACGGGGCTCACATGGCCTGGGCCCTGGCCGTGCCACCCCTGTGTGTGGGGCCCTGGTGGCCCTACTCCTTCTCTCCTCCGGATCTCTGGAAGCTTCCGGGTAAAATAAGACTTCAGGAACTTGTTTCGTCCAATTCCGAGAATATTTCCTGTGTATCACTTCTGAAACACAAAAATAGCAGAAAACGGGAAACTGGCACTGTGGCAACTTGTTAATAGGTTAGTTCCGGAAAATGCATAAAAGTGTCACGAAGTGTAACAAAACAATAGGCAAATGGTGTAAAAACAAGTGTGGAGCATCAAAAATTATAGATACGTTGGAGACATATCAAGCATCCCCAAGCTTAACTCCTGCTCGTCCTTGAGTAGGTAAGTGATAACAAAGAATAATTTTTGAGGTGACATGCACCTACACAATCTTGATCATCTATGTAAGCATTTGTGAGCTGGGATCATAAGAACTTAAAACATGGGCATGAAGATATAATCATGACAATAAGAACTTAGCAACCATGTTGTAAACATGAAAATGAACACAAACAAAAGATCATGAAAATGAAACAATGAAAGTCAAACGTGTGTTCCAATCGTAAGGAAAAACATACAAATGGTTTTCAGCTTGTCCTTCAAAGAGAGCAAAACATAAATGCATAGGACACCTTCAAGTTTAAGAGGGCGACTAGATACAAATAATTTAAGAACAAGTGAAACCAACAATATGAATCACTCAATGAACTTTGGGACAATGCATATCACACTAAGAATGACAACTATGCTCTCTTAATGGTGCATAAAGAAAGAAGGTGGTGACTCAACATAAAAGTAAAAGAAAGGCCCTTCGCAGAGGGAAGCAGTGATTAAACATGTGCTAGAGCTTTTCATTTGTAAAACAGAGAGATAAAAATTGGTTTTTGAGAGGTGGTTGTCTTTGTCAACGATTGGCAATGGGGTTCTTACTATCTTCCATACAAAAATGAAGCAAGTTTTTGAGAGAGAGATTGGCACTTTTGTGCTCTTTTATAAAGCTTGGCACTCCTCCCCACCTTTTTTTCCTTTCTCAAACCATGACTAACCGATTCCATCGGGTGCCCACCAACATTCACATTCCTTGGAGGAGTGCCTTTTTTTCTTTCTTTTTTTCTTTTTTTTCTTTTTGGAATAAGCAATATGGAAGATAGCAAATCCGACCGCTACGTCCCCATGAGCTGAAAATAGTGTCACAAAACAAGAAGTATTTTGAAGGTTTTGAAAGGTAGCACATGGAAATTTTACTTTGGAATGGCTTACAAATACCATGTATAGGAGTTTATAGTGGACACAATGGACTTTGGCTTTTAGGAGCTGGATGCACAAGTAGAGCTCATACTCAGTACAAGGCGAGGGCTAGCAAAAGACTGGGAGCGACCAACTAAGAGAGCAATAATGGCCATAATCATGCAAAGCGACAAAGCGATATTAAAAGAAGCATAAGATGGCATCAAAAGTCAAAAACTAAATGATCATGAAGGCTATTGGCGACTTTGTAAGAGTCTAACATGTGTGAGCATGCGCCAAGTCAACCCAAATAAAGCATCAAGGAGAAAACCAAAATAATGCTTCCATACAATAAAAACAACGAATGATTTTTTTCAAAGGCTCATTAAGCAATCTCAGTTATTTGAGACAAGTCATGCTACAGCAAAACCACTAAGCATACTATCAAAAAGACATCAAGCATGACATGAAAAAGCCTAAGCCGCAGTCTACACAAGCTCCTTCTTGTACCACTATTTTGCACAAAGCTTTTTCTCTTTTCCAACACCATTTGAAATTTTTATAAACACCTCTTTTGATGAAAACCAATAAAGATCAGAGGCAAAAATACACCTTGATGAAAAGATATGACAAGGTCTGAACGCAAATCAAGGTGAAAACGAAAACCAAAAGCAGTAGCAGAAAAAGAAGAACGCTCGATTTTTAATAAGAGTGAAAACTAGAGCGTTCTTTGCAAATGAAAATGAGTACATCTCCTCCAAAGGAAATTTGTTGGGGTCCAACCATTTATTGCAGCAAACAAACAAACTAAACCAACTAAGAAAACTAAAACAACTGACGCTCCAAGAAAACACATAGTGCATGAAGCAATAAAAATATAGTGTTTTGAAAGGTGACCTGATTTTTGCCGATGAAGAAGTGGTGCCTCGGGGGCATCCCCAAGCTTTGACGCTTGTACTTCTTGGATATTTCTTGGGGTGATGCATGGGCATCCCCAAGCTTGAGCTTTTGTCCATTCTTCAACTCATCTCATCATTCTCCAATCCCTACACTTGAAAACTTCCTTCATACAAAACTAAACACAATTCTATTAGCAACATTAGTGTAGGCATAAAATATAATCAACCTCTTTTTGCTTTAGGTTTCAACTCAAAACCACCACATATATAGCAAATACTACTGTAGCAACCTCCCCAAAAGTTCCGTGATCAAAAGAACTCAAAAGAAAGCGATAAAGTGGCAAACACAAATATTGGCAGAAATCTGTCAAAACTGAACAACTGACAAAGGTCGAATTTTTGAAAGGTTTTCTGTTGCTCAAATCAAAAAGTGTTCAACTAACAAAAGTTTGGAAATAACCTGGGGCATATGCACAAGAAATCGCAGGTCCAAAAGATAAACAGAGAATTTATACGAATTTTTACGGTGCAGCACCGAAAACAGTTTCAGGATAGCAACATCCCCAAATCTTTACCTCGCTCAAATTTGAGGCTTCTCTTGGCACAAAAACGAAACAAAAAGGATAAGGAGCGGTCATTACAGTGGTAATGACTTCCAAGACTCAAATAAAAGAAAAAGTACTGAAAAGAAAACATTAGGTTATCTCCCAAGAGTGCTTTTCTTTAACGCCTTTGAGCTAGGCGTAGAAAATTGTGAATCAAGTAACATCAAGTGATGAAGCACTAGTTACCTCAGTAGGCTCTTTGAAGGTTCCCGAAGATGATTCAACCTGCAAGTTACTCTTAGTGGAACTAAGAGTCATACCAATTTTAAGAACATGTTGAGATTTAAGCGCAGAAACCTTGGGAACATACATAAATTTTTGCTCTTTTCCAACAAACACTTTCTCCTTCTTAAATTTAAGAGAAGAGAAGATTAAGCTAAGAGTTTCCATAGACTCCTATAGTTTACCTATCCTCAAGTTTTGATTGTCATGAGTAGTGCTAGCCTCTAAAACGGTAATTCTCTTACCAATATTTTCTACTAATTCACTAACGCAGCTAGCATTTTCTAGGATACTTGGCAAACTTTTCTCTAAAGAGCTGAGCCTTTCTACAACCTCCTCTAAGGTGGTCTCAGTTCTAGCAACATGAATAGGTGGTATTCCCACTAAACTTTCAATTATAGTGCATGTTTCTCCAGCGGGAGTACCCAGAAAATTACCTCCTGTAAGAGTATCCAGAACATACCTATTCCAGCTAGATATACCAACATAAAAATTTCTAAGGAGGATCGTGGTAGAGTGCTTTTTGGTACACCTATGATGAGCATTGTTAATACGATACCAAGCATCTTTTAAACTTTCTCCTCCTTGTTGCTTGAAACTACGAACTTCTACTTCAGGATTACTCATTGTAACAAAACTAAAAGCAGATAAGTAAAAACAACTACCAAAGATTCTAATTTTTTTTGGGTTTTTGATATAAAATGATGCAGGTAAAATAAATAAAGTAAAGCAAAACAATAAAACAAAGTAAAGAATGTGTGTGCGAAAACTCCCCTCGCAGAAGTCTTCTTTCCTCCCCGGCAACGGCACCAGAAAATTAGCTGCTGGCTGGTGCTGGCGCTAAGTTGACGCGGGAGGTTTTCTTCAATCTTTGGAAGTATTCTCTTTTAGTTCCCTGGCAACGGCGCCAGAAAATTAGCTGATGGTGATTGATGGCGAGGGAGATTATTCTTCTTCGTCCCCCAATAGCAGTCCTTGTGCGTGGTGAATGACCAGCCCGTTGGGAACCCCAAGAGGAAGGTATGATGAGTATAGAAGCTAGTTTTCCCTCAGTTAAGAAACCAAGGTTTAATATCGATCAGGAGAGGAGAGACAATGACGACTGAAGGTGATGCTTGCTAGTTTGCGACAGCTGCGGACAATTTATATATGGCGCCTCGTCCAAGCTTTGCTTGCTAGCTGCAACATGGAACCTGCATACACACAAACAAATACTTTGCTCCCAACTTGCGATGAGGTTGTCAATCTCACCGGTTTGCTTGAAACAAAGGTTATGAGTGTATCGAGTGGAAAACAGTAATAGTATGCGAGTAAAGTAAACAGTACGAGAAAGTAAACAGGTGATAGCAATATGATGGAAATAGGACCGGGGTCCACAGTTCACTAGTGGTGTCTCTCCATAGATAAATAACACATGCTGGGTAAACGAATTATAGTTGGGCAATTGATAGAATAAAGATAAACGTGATATGTCAAGAAGATCACTATGAGATTTACTCTGGGCATTACAACAAAATACATAGACCGCCATCCAACTGCATCTATGACTAATAATCCACCCTCGGGGATATCAATCCGAACACCCCAAAAGTAATAAGTTGCGAACAACAGATAATTGCATTAAGCAAAGTGTGTAATGTAAACAAAGCATATGCCCTTGAGCATATGAATATTGTTTTCTCCCTAGTAGCAATAGCACATCTACCACCTTAGAGGTTTCTGTCACTCCCCCGGGTGAAATAGAGGCATGAACCCACTATCGAGCATAAATACCCCCTCTTGGAGTCACTAGCAACTACTCGGCCAAGATAGCTACTAACAACGGAGAGCATGCAAGATCATAAACAACATAGAGATAACAAAAGATAATATTCAGTACAGCAACTTAATCATAAACACCAATATTCATCGGATCCCAACAAACCAACATCATAGAATTACATAACGGTGATCTCAATCATGTAGGGCAGCTCATGAGATCTAAACATGAAGCACATGGTGGAGAAGACAACCATCTAGCTACTGCTATGGACCCATAGTCCAAGGTAGACTACTCACTCATCGCTCCGGAGGCAAGCATGGCGATGAAGAAGACCTCCGGTGGCGATTCCCCTCTCCGGCAGGGTGCCGGGAAGAGCTTCTGGACCCTCCCGATCTTCGGGTCGACGGCGGCGGCGGATCGCGATGTGTTCTGGAAAACTGATCGGGTACTTAGGTTTTTACCGTCGGGGGGTCTTTATAGGCGAAGGGGCAATGTCAGAGGAGGGGCCAGGTGCCCTCACACGGGGCTCACGCGGCCAGGGCCCTGGCCGCGCCACCCCTGTGTGTGGAGCCCTGGTGGCCCTACTCCTTCTCTCCTCCGGATCTCTGGAAGCTTCCGGGTAAAATAAGACTTCAGGAACTTGTTTCGCCCAATTCCGAGAATATTTCCTGTGTATCACTTCTGAAACACAAAAACAACAGAAAACAGGAAACTGGCACTGTGGCAACTTGTTAATAGGTTAGTTCCGGAAAATGCATAAAAGTGCCACGAAGTGTAACGAAACAATAGGCAAATGGTGTAAAAACAAGCATGGAGCATCAAAAATTATAGATACGTTGGAGACGTATCAAGCTTTCCATTGAAATTCATTACTAAGATCATGGCCAATAGACTCCAAAAGGTGATTATCCCTACCCTTCATCAGAACCAGTATGGATTCATCAAGGGTAAGAATATACAGGATTGTCTTGCTTGGACATTTGAATATCTCCACATCTGCCATGCTTCCAAAAAGCCTATTATTATCCTGAAGATAGATTTTGAAAAGGCATTTGATAAAGTGGAGTATAATGCAATTCTTGCAATGTTGCAAGCCAAGGGTTTTGGTAGCAAATGGATATCACTCATCAAATCCATTCTTTACTCTGCTTCCACATCAGTCCTTCTAAATGGGGTCCCTGGGAAGAAAATTATATGTAAAAGAGGAGTCAGATAGGGTGACCCCTTGTCCCCTCTCCTATTTGTCAACACCTCTGAACTTCTTCAAGCAATTATTAATGATGCTTGGGCCACTGGGGTGCTATCCCTCCCTATTGATGAGGACTTTGGTCAGAAATTTCCAATCATCCAATATGCAGATGACACTCTTATGATCATGCCAGCTGATCTGCACCAAATCATGGCACTCAAGGAAATGCTACACACTTTTAGTGCCTCCACTGGCCTAAATGTGAATTATCATAATACTACTCTGGTGCCTATCAATACTGATAGCTGCTATGCTTATCTCCCTGCTAATGCTTTTGGTTGCAAGGTTGAAAGTCTACCCTTCACATATCTTGGCCTTCCACTGGGTACATCTAAGCCTACTGTTGCTGATCTTATGCCTCTGGTCTCAAGGCTTGATAAAAGACTATCTGGGATTTCATCATTGATGACTTATACTGGGAGACTCACTCTCCTAAATTTAGTGATTAACTCTCTCCCTATGTATGCTATGTGCTCTCTTAAAGTTCCAATTACTATCTTTATCCACTTTGAGAAAAGTGGCAGACAATTTCTGTGGGCAAACAAAGAAGATAAAATCCAAGGGAAATTCCTTGTGAGTTGGGAAATGATTTGCAGGCCTAAAGATCAAGGTGGACTGGGTGTTCTTGACCTGCGAACTCAGAACAAAGCACTCCTTCTAAAAAACCTGCATAAATTCTATAACTATCAGGACATCCCCTGGGTAAACCTAATCTGGCAGGCATATTACAGTAATGGCCAGCTTCCCAGCAAAAATTCAAACAAAGGGTCTTTCTGGTGGAAGGACTGCCTCTCCCTGGATCATTTATACAAAGAGCACACCACTGTGGATATTAATTGTGGAAAAACATGTTACCTTTGGGCAGACAACTGGTTGTCTTCAAACAGAGAACTTGATTTCCCCCACCTTTACTCCTTCGCCAAAAATAAAAGCATCAGCTGCAAAGAAGCCTGAGCAATTTGTCATGTCAATGCTTATGACATGTTCAATCTCCCTCTATCTTCCACTACACACGATCAGTTCCATGAATTGCATGAGGAAATTCAGAGTTTGAATCCTGATGAGAACAATGATATTTGGAACTTCCCATGGGGTAATACTTTCTCTACTAAGAAAGTCTATAATCTTCTGAAAGGAGAAACAAACACCCCTTCATCAATTCTGGACATATGGAAGACATGTATTATCCCTAGACAAAAATTCTTCTGCTAGCTTCTTCTTCAAGGGAGACTCAACACTAAAGATATGATGGCAAAAAAAAACTTCTATGTGGAATTCAATGACTGCATCTTATGCAATGACTGCCCACAGGAGACCATCATGCATATGTTCTTTGAATGCAATTTCAGCCAGGGATTTTGGTGGGCAATTGGTATCGAATGGAATGTTGATATGGATATTCATCAAATGATTGCTGATGCAAAAACCAAATACTCCATGAGTTTCATTATGGACATCATTATCACTGGATGCTGGAGTTTATGGGATCAGAGAAACAATGCTATATTCAATGGAATTGATCCTAATCTTCATAGATGTATAGTCAAATTTAAAAGTTACTTCTGCCTCAATATGCATAGGGCTAAACCTAGCTTGAAAGAGGGCATGCAATCCTGGCTAGACACTCTATGAGCTCTCCATGTAACTTCACTCCATTTGTACAATTTCACCCCATTTTTTTAATAAAAAATTGGCACAGTAGGGAGCCTTTCCCTACTGTATTTGTGTCAAAAAAATTGACTTGCTTTTATTTTCTCTTAAAATTAAACTCTTACCAGTGTTATGCGAAATTCGGTCAGTAAAGCTCTCACGAACCGGAAGGCACACTTTACTTTTTCCTGTTCTTAAAAATTTGACATTGTGGTCTCTTATGTTGAGTTGTTATGCTTGCAAGTTGTAAGTTGGAGACTAGCCCAGCCATGCAGTCATGGGCAAGCTTTCAACATTGCACTTCTTATTTGAGTTGATATCGTGATCTTTTATTTATGGATACTCGCGGTGTGAAATGAATTGGGAATCTTGTGGGGATCATGGAGTTTGTATATGTGTTAGGAAAACACCGGGCCACTAATCTAAGCCATGCATAATTCATGGTGGAAATTTGCGGCATACCCATGGTGAACATTCGACGACGCATCTCACAATAAAAAGCTAAACAAATGGTAAATAAAAGAGATGTCGAGGTGTTCATTGTCTGCTTGTCCTGTCATTTTGATGTGGTCTTGTTCCATATCATCGGGCATGGAGGTACCCCATTGGCGGTTCTCAATGATACGTGTATACTTACAATGACAAAAGCCTTGCTTGGGACTCTAAGTAAAGTAGCATGAGGTTTGGGTACTCGTATTCACGGGACACGAGGTTTTCAACTTATGATTTGTCAAGCATATGCATCATAATTATTCTCGCATTAACTTTAACCATTCAAGATGCTTATGATGGGGGCAATGAGAGCTCAAAGCCGATAAGTAACATAATTTTTGAAGGTTATAAAACTTGCAATCACTGCTTCCCTGCGCGAAGGGCCTTTCTTCTACTTTTATGTTGAGTCACCACCTTCTATCTTTATACACCATTAAGAGAGCATAGTTGTCATTCTGAGTATAATGTGCATTGTCCCAAAGTTTTCATTGATTGATTCATATTGTTGGTTTCACTTGTTCTCAAATTATTTGTATCTAGTTGCCCTCTTAAACTTGAAGGTGTCCTATGCATTTATGTTTTGCTCTCTATGAAGGACAAGCTGAAAACCATTTGTATGTTTTTCCTTATGATTTGAAAACACATTTGACTTCCATTGTTTCATTTTCATGATCTTTTGTTTGTGTTCATTTGCATGTTTACAACATGGTTGCTAAGTTCTTATTGTCAAGATTATATCTTCATGCCCATGTTTTAAGTTCTTTTGATCCCACCTCACAAATGCTTACATATATGATCAAGATTGTGTAGGTGCATGTCACCTCAAAAATTATTCGTTTGTTATCACTTACCTACGCGAGGACGAGCAGGAGTTAAGCTTGGGAATGCTTGATACGTCTCCAACGTATCTATAATTTTTGATGCTCCATGCTTGTTTTTACACCATTTGCCCAATGTTTCGTTACACTTTGTGGCACTTTTATGCATTTTCTGGAACTAACCTATTAACAAGTTGCCACAGTGCCAGTTCCATGTTTTCTGCTGTTTTTGTGTTTCAGAAGTGATACACAGGAAATATTCTCAGAATTGGACGAAACAAGTTCCTAAAGTCTTATTTTGTCCGGGAGCTTCCAAAGATCCGAAGAGGAGTAGGAGAGGGGCCACAGGCCGCCCTCACACCAGGTTGGCATGGCCCAGGCCTGGGGCCACTCCTGACGATGCCCCTTCGCCTATAAAGACCCCCCCCCCCCCCGACGGTAAAAACCTAAGTACCCGATCAATTTTCCAGAAACATATCGTGATCCGCCGCCATCATCGACCAGAGATCGGGAGGGTCCAGAAGCTCTTCTCGGCACCCTGCCGGAGAGGGGAATCACCACCGGAGGTCTTCTTCATCACCATGCTTGCCTCCGGAGCGATGAGTGAGTAGTCTACCTTAGACTATGGGTCCATAGCAGTAGCTAGATGGTTGTCTTCTCCACCATGTGCTTCATGTTTAGATCTCATGAGCTGCCCTACATGATTGAGATCACCGTTATGTAATTCTACATGTTTGGTTTGTTGGGATCCGATGAATATTGGTGTTATGATTGAGTTGCTATACTGAAATATATCTTATGTTATCTCTATGTTGTTTATGATCTTGCATGCTCTCCGTTGTTAGTAGCTATCTTGGCCGAGTAGTTGCTAGTGACTCCAAGAGGGGGTATTTATGCTCGATAGTGGGTTCATGCCTCTATTTAATCTCGGGGAGTGACAGAAACCCTTAAGGTTGTAGATGTGTTGTTGCTACTAGGGAGAAAACAACATTCATATGCTCAAGGGCATATGCTTTGTTTACATTACACACTTTGCTTAATGCAATTATCTGTTGTTCGCAACTTAATACTCATAGGGTGTTCGGACGATATCCCCGTGAGTGGATTATTAGTCATAGATGCAGTTGGATGGCGGTCTATGTATTTTATTGTAATGCCCAGAGTAAATCTCATAGTGATCTTCTTGATATATCACATTTATCTTTATTCTATCAATTGCCCAACTATAATTTGTTTACCCAACATGTGTTATTTATCTTTTGGAGAGACACCACTAGTGAACTGTGGACCCAGGTCCTATTTCCATCATATTGCTATCACCTGTTTACTTTACTCGCACTGTTTACTTTACTCACATACTATTATCATTTTCCACTCAATACGCTCATACCCTTTGTTTCAAGCAAACCGGTGATATTGACAACCTCATCGCAAGTTGGGAACAAAGTATTTGGTTGTGTTGTGTGCAGGTTCTGCGTTGCAGTTAGCAAGCAAAGCTTGGACGAGGCGCCATATATAAATTGTCCGAAGCTGTCGCAAACTAGTCCGCATCACCTTCAGCCGTATTGTCTGCTTTTCTCCTGATCGATAAAACCTTGGTTTCTTAGCTGAGGGAAAACTAGCTGCTATACTCATCATACCTTCCTCTTGGGGTTCCCAACTGGCTGGTCATTCACCACGCACAAGGAATCTTCTGGTGCTGTTGACAAGGACTTGAAGAATAAGAAGCTCCTACATCAATTACATTCTCCCATGTCAACCACGCGCCAGCAGTGAGCAAAGCATATTGATTACTCTCATCCGTCATGTATGTAGTCAATCCAACCCTGTTAACAAGGAGTAAGAAATCCTCAAGAATCCCTGCATCACTTAAAAATTTAGCACAAGGGAAGGTGGATGGATGCGCATCTCCATCATCCCCCTCATCACCAATGTTCGGTGACATAAGATCTTCATTGTAGGACGTCCTATATTGAGCTGTGGATCTTGAAGGCCTTGATGCCCTTGATGCTTCTCTTTCAAAGACTTCTCCATAGGTGTAGTTGTCCATTTCCCTTTTCTGAAATTTTTAACAAACCACATAAAAAATGATTTTGAGACAAACAAATGTATGAAACTACTATAGGGAGTTGCAAGATGGCTAACATGCATCAAAATAACATTTCTAAACAATAGAACAAGCATGCAAACTCATTTCACCTGTCACCTATAGAGCTAAAATAATCAATAAATACTCCACTAAATAAAATTCTAATTGGACAATCGAAGGAGTCACATACTGGAGAACAAATGATCCAAATCTTAGCAGCAAAGATGGGCTGAGCAAGGAGATCGAAAAATTGCAAGGAAGAACAGCAAGAACATGGGTTTGAGCTGAAGGGTGGAGATATTTTGGGAGAGAGAAGGAAGCGAGGGTGGAGAGGTAAGTGGAGGGCCAGGGGGGCCCCCTCACCATGCCACGGCGTGGCCAGGCTTGGGCCACACCCCCTAGTGGTGAGGTGGCATGGTGGGTCCCCCTGGTGTCTCCCAGGTGCCTCTCTGCCCCATTTTTTACACAAAAATTTAAAAGGAATTTTACAGAATTTTTCGAGAAACTTTATTTTTGAGGATTTTTCAGAAATTGATAAGAGAATAAAACTTGGGAAAACGAAGATGGAACGATAGAAAGTGAATTCAAAACCAAGCTTACAGCAGCTCTAAAATATTCTAATATGAAACTAAACAACGGAAACAAAAATGAACAAGGTAGAAACAAAAGTAAATGCGGTGAAGACATAGTTTTGTCCATTCAAAAACTGCTTTGTTAACAAGGTTGATCAAGTCTTGTTACCAAACCACTTTTCTATGAAGCAAAACTTTTCATTTCACTTAATGATTATGTTACCTCGACCTTGATAGGCATTGTCCCAATCATAACAATTTGATATTCTTCTTTGGGCTTTGGCTCTGAACAAATAATTTGACCAACTCTGATGGTCTCAACATTCTTGATTGAATTTAGAGCATTTTCTATCAATCTTCTTGGGAAAATAAACCATGTGCTCTTTATCATTAACATTAAAGGTGAATTTCCCTTGGTTGCAATCAATAACATCACCTGCAGTGTTTAGAAAGGTCTCCCAAGAATAATAGACATATTGTCATCTTCAGGCATTTCCAACACAACAAAGTCAGTCAATATTAAACAATTATTAGCAACCTGAACAGGAACATTCTCACATATACCAATAGGAATAGTGACTTATCAGCCATTTGCAAAGATATATCAGTCGATATCGATTTTTCTAGATCAAGTCTCTTATAGAGAGAAAAAGGAATCACACTAACTCCAGCTCCCAAATCACATAAAGCAGTTCTAACATAGTCATTTTTAATAGAGCAAGGAATAGTCGGTATACCTGGATCTCCAAGCTTTTCTGGAACTTTACCATCAAAAGAGTAATTAGCAAGTAAAGTGGAAATTTCCTCACTAGGAATCTTCCTTTTGTTAGCAACAATATCTTTCATATACTTTGAATAAGGAGGCATTTTAATAGCATCAGTCAAAGGAATTTGCAAAAATAAAGCATCCATTCACAAAACCTGTTGTAGTGTTCTTCTTCCTTTGATTTGTGTTTCTTACTAGGAAAAGGCATTGGTTTCTGCACCCAAGGTTCTCTCTCATTACCATGCTTGTTGGCAATGAAGTCTTCCTTAGTGTACTTTGCATTCTTAGCAAACTTTTCTGGTTCCTCTTCAACTTCTTCTTTATCGGAAGCATTACCACTTTCTGTTTCAGCATTAGAAATAGAAACACTATTAGGATCTTTACCTGTTTCAGAAGATTCTGCAACTGCTTTGTGCTTCTTCTTCTTCTTCTTGGAAGGAATATCATCACTTGAAGTGCGTTGAGAATCTTGCTCGATCCTCTTAGGATGTCCTTCGGGATATAAGGGATCTTGAGTAGTAGCACCTTCTCTAGTGCGTATTTCACACGCTTTTTTTTCTCTTGAAGCATTAACTAGAAAATCTTTTTGCACCTTGGTAAGCTGATCTATTTGAGTCTGAACCATTTGAAAATGTTTAACAAGCATCTTCACATCATTGGAGGTTCTCTCCACAATATCCTGCAACTTGTTAATAGCTCTAGAATTTTCCAACAAATGATTCTGCACTCTATTGTTTAAATTATCTTGCTTAACAATGAAATTATCAAATTCATCTAAGCATTGATCAGGAGGTTTAGAGTAAGGAATATCTCTATTATCAAAGCATTGGAGAGAGTGTACCTCAATAGTAGATGAGCGAGGGATTGGCTTACATAATTCTTCTATAGGTGGTAAATTCTTCACATCTTCAGATTTAATACCCTTCTCCTTAAGAGATTTCTTGGCTTCTTTCATTACTTCATCATTTAATTCAATCATTCCTCTCTTCTTGGGTGTTTGCGCTGGCATTGGTGCTGGTGTTGGCTCAGCCATAGTCCAATCATCATAATTCCGGCTTATTTTATCCATTAATTCTTCAGCTTCAGCTGGAGTCATTTTTCCTGAAAATACCACCAGCACAACTATCCAAGTATGTCTTAGATTCAATAGTTAGTCCATTATAAAATATATCAAGGAGTTCATTTTTATGTAATGGCTCTCCTGGCAATACTCTAATTAAAGAGCAAAACCTTCCCCATGATTCCGGTAGTTTCTCTCCTTTTACCTGCTCAAAGTCAAAGATTCTCTGCAAAGCAGCATGTTGAGCACTAGCAGGAAAATATTTCTGAAAAAAAGTGTTAACCAAAGCAATAGGACTATCAATAGATCCAGGAGACAAATTATTAAACCAAGCTTTAGCTGCACCTTTCAATGAAAAAGGGAAAATCTTAGCAACAAAGTACATACGCAGCTTAGTATCATAAGAAAACAAATTACTCAAAGAAGAAAGCTCATTCATGTGCTCCATAGCACTCTTACTTTCAGTACCACAAAAAGGTTCTTTCTCAACAATAGATATGTAAGATAAATCCAAAGAGAAATCATAGTCCTTATCACTAATATTTATGGGAGAAGTAGCAAACTTAGCATTAGGAGATAACTTGTATCTAACAACACGTCTTGCTAGAAGATCTCTAATAGCACTAGCATCACTAGTAGCTTGACATTCATCAATAAAAGCATCATCTAGCTCAATATAAGCATCATCAAAATCATCACTAGGGTGTTCACTAGAATCAGGTGAACTAGCAGGTGTAACAGTAGCGTTCCCTATTTGCTTAGCCCTAGCAATGGTAGCATCTAAAAAAGAACCTAGCAAACCACTCTCATCAAGCACAGTAGAAGCATCATCTAAACTATCAGTAGCATTTTCAAACTCAGCAGAAGAATTAGCATGTGCATGTGGTGGTGTAAGCAACTTACTCATAACAGATGGTGAATCAAGAGCAACAGAGGTGTTCAAAGTTGTACCTCTTCTTGTAGTGGATGGCAATATAGGAACTTTTCCATCATGAGGTTTACCCATGATGAATGGATTGCAGCGAACAATATGAAACCCAAGTGAACTTACAAATAAAGCTATGCTCCCCGGCAACGGCGCCAGAAAATAGTCTTGATGACCCACAAGTATAGGGGATCGCAACAGTCTTTGAGGGAAGTAAAACCCAAATTTAGTGATTCAATACAAGGGGAGCCAAAGGATATTTATAAGCCTTAACAGATGAGTTGTCAATTCAGCTGCACCTAGAAACAGACTTGCTCGCAGCGGTTTATCAGTAGCCATAGTTTTATAGTGGTGATAGTAGCAAAATAGTAGCAACATTAATAAAGTAAAGACGGTAATAGTGGCAATAGTAAACAATAGGATGAAATAGTGTAGGCATAGGGATGGATAAATGGGCGTTGCATGGATAAGATAATTCATGAAATCAGTAAGACATGGGCAATTGCAGATAAATAATGATAAATCATCCTAGTACTAAACAACCATAGGCATTTGTTCTGTAAATAGTCGTGCGTGCTCGCAATGAGAAACTTGCAGGACATCTTCTGTCCTACCAGCCTGTTTGCAGCAGGGCCTCAAGGGAATCTACTGGTAATTAAGGTACTCCTTTTATTAGAGTACCGGAGCAAAGCATTAACACTCGGTGAATACATGTGATCCTCACATCATAGCCATCCCCTCTGGTTATCCCAATTGTTGTCACTTTGGGGCCTCGGGTTCCGGACAACGATATGTGTAAACAACTTGCAGATAAGATCATAAACAACAAGTATCATCATATAACAATAACAAGTTCAGATCTGAAATCATGGCACTCGGGCCCAAAGTGACAAGCATTAAGCACAACAAGTTGCAACAATGTCATAAGCACTAATAATAGATACTAGGCACCATGCCCTAACAATCTCATAGCAAATTACATGAATGATCTCATCCAATCCCTACCATTCCCTTCGCCTACAGCGGGAATTACTCACACATGGATGGGGAAGTCATGGATGGTTGATGGAGGGACGTCGGTGATGATGGTGATGAAGATCTCCTCCAAATCCCCGTCCCGGCAGAGTGCCAGAACGGAGTTTCTGGTTCCGAATCGCGGTTTTTGATGGTGGCGGCGCAGCGGAACTCTATCTGGGAAAAACGCCGAACCCCCGATAGTTACAGGTCGAAGGGTATATGTAGGCGAAAGGGGGGGTCGAGGAGGCGGCTGGGGTGGCCTCACCACCACCCGGCGCGGCCAGGCCTGGGCCGCGCCCCCTGGTGGTGAGCCTGGCTCTCAGCCCCTCTCCGTCTCGTCTTCTGGCTCCGTGGGTCTTCTGGTAAAATAGGAATTTTGCAGTATTTTCTGAGATTTTTCCTGAAAGTTTGATTTCTGCACAAAAACAAGACACCAGAGCAATTCTGCTGAAAACAGCGTTAGTCTGTGTTAGTTGTATTCAAAACACACAAATTAGAGAAGAAACAATAGCAAAAGTGTTCGGGAGAGTAGATACGTTTTGGACGTATCATTATCCATAAATCTTTGAACAATGGAAACCATGGATGACACCATACTTATATTCTCATTAAAAGCCACTCAACCCAAAGATACATGATAATGCTCTAAGAGCCTGCATAAAATAAGCACTCGAATATAAAAGCACTCCCATACTACTAAAGAAAACTAGATGCTAAACTAAAAAGCATAAGACTAGGTAAATGCACCAAGCTTAGTTTGTTATCGAAGGTTGTTCCTCAGCTTCCGGCCTTCTCAATCTCTTTATGAGTGTTCTCTCTTATTTCCTTGAGGGCCTCTGACAGTTTGGTGTTGATCTTGTATTGCTTTCCCAAATCTACTTTAGAAAGCTTGATTTATTTTTCCAGCGCAGCAATAGTATCCACACAGCTTGCCATGCATACCGACACGTTCTACATGTTCTAAACGCCGATAGCCTTCCTATATTCCTGCAATAATTTTTTATGAAGAAGGGAGCCACATAAACGTGCTTTTTTGGCGTCAAGATGTCTGCCAAGTAGCTTGACTCATGCTTCAATATCTGAAAGGATTTGCCTCTGAGGTTCCGGTCTTTCAAGGGCTCGCATCTCTCTTGATCCTTCTTCAAACTTGATTCTCCAATACTCGTGCTTCTTGATCTCTTCTTCTCTGGGTGTGTTCGGACTGCACGGAGAATCCTAGTATGACACCGGAGTTTCCGCACAGGGGAACCCACCCAAAGGAGTACTACAACATGAGGACATAGCTTGATTTAGGTCAAGAAAGCTGAAACAGAAACAAGAGAAAACAATATTCGCCTCGAAAAGATTTGATGCAGGCTTAGATCGGCAGAGAGGGACATTGACGATTTTCAGGGTAAAACGAATAGTTTGAGAAAAAACATGGACGAAACGGAGTTCGGAGGCACAAACGGGTATGTGTGGCGCGGCCAGCCAATGGGACCGCTCCACCTGTACTCGTTTGCCCCTCGGGACTCCTTTTTGTCGCTTCTTCTTTCTAAACTGATAGTTATTCAAAACAAATAAGAGTCCTAAAGTCTCACGAGAATCCGAGGTGGTTACGGGCCTGAAAGTTACCTTTTACTGATTTCGGAGTTCTGGCAGATGAGTTTTTGAGAAAGCCGCTAGAACTAAGAACATTAATCCTGGCTCCAAACGCGGCTGAGACTAAATCTCCGGATGGAAGCCACATTTTCTACTAGTGTTTCCCCGCAAGGGAAGTTTCTTTAGGAATCCTGAAAAATTGACCTCACCAAACAAGCAATTCAGCAATCGTTCCTTGCCAAACATGACTTCAATATCATCCAACTATGTCTTTAATTCTTTAAGCATGTAAACTTGTATAGTAAAGTCTTGTTCAACTAGATTAAACAAAAGGCATTCCTGAAATTTATTCATCGTGCTTAGTTTTGGGAAAAATAATAGCAAAAAAATAGCATCTGACAAAAAGAATGTAATAAATTTGAAACTTTTGGTGCTATTGATGCGTACTAAGTTTTTGGCATGAGTTTTGGAAATACGAAGAAAGTGGCCCTTGTTGTTAAACTTGGTTGGGGGAGTAGACGTATAGTTCAACCACCTTGATCAAGTCCATAGTGAGATCATAGAACCTGGTGCAAAGTTATATTTAACCCAATTTAGTAGAACCCGTAGGTTATAAAGTACTTAGCAAAGCTGTAAGGATTCTCCCCATTAGATTTGTAAAGAAGTTACTCCAGGCTAGATATATGCAAGGTAGGTTGATTGTTGCTCGGAAATTCATTTTGGCTCATGGATGTAGATGCATCTACTGATAAAAAATATATTTTAAAATGTAAAAATATTTGGGAAAATATCTTGGTGTGCATCTAGACATTTCATTTTCACTCACAACATTTCACGAGAAAAAGACATCTTTTATGGCAAGTGTAAAACAGGAAAATTTGGATGCTCTAAAGCTGCTATTTATGGGATATTTTTTAAATTATTTTCTCCGCAAAATTTTGTGAGTAAGCATAGAATATTTATATGTACACCCAAAAAAATTTATTTAAATATTTTAACAATATAAAATGCATTTTTAAATAGGTGCATTAAAATGAGTGAAAGCGTCATATCCGATAGTTGCTACTATAGCTTCCGCTAATAGCACTTTTTATATATTTAGTGTGGATATATTTACTACAGTATGTTTGGCTCCGAGTCCCTCTGTCCCTAGCTATTTACCCTGTATTCTGGTTAGTCAAAGTCAAATAAAATAAAATTTGACCAAACATATTGATAAACATGTAAAATTCTATAATATCAAATATATGTAATGTAAATATACTCTTTATGATGATTCTAACAATATCTCTTTTATATAGTTAATGTTTATATATTTTTTGTACATGTAGTTAAAGTTTACAAAATTTAACTTTGATTGATCTTAAAATACACTGTAATTTATGACGGAGAGAGTACGTTGTTAGCTAGAGCAGCTGGCCAGCGTTAAAAAAGAGGTAAAAATCATGATACCGAACTTCAATACTCCGCCATCACGATATAAGAGATCCTTTCGAATGCAACTACAGTATTAGCAGCCAACTACTAGGTAGGCGAGGAAGACTAAAAAACGACTAAAGAGTTAGAATGTTTTCAAGGTATCATGGGAATAGGAAGCAAACGGGATGACCACCTCGGACCAAGTCGGGTGTACACAATGCTTCTTTCAAAAACTCGTACACGTCTCTTGAGTTCATCCGCTGATAGTGGCGGCGACCTAGAAATTTTTTCAGAGATTGGACAAAAAAGGTCAAAAGTGCGCTTAATAGGTTTAGGAGCATGCTCATAATGATGTACTATGACATGACTCCAGTAACAAAGTAGGATTAGCTTAGGTATAAGAGTTAGCCTGAGACTTATACTACCATAGTAATTCAAATACCACATAATTCTAGTTATGAACTTTTTTGTTAAGGCCCAATCATAAGCAATTATCAAACAAAATCATTCATAACAAGTCAAACAATTCAATTTGGTTTAAGGATGTGTAATTTATGATTTAAAGTGTGTTTGGATTTGTTGGGTTTTGGTTGTGAGTATAAACTCATAGTATTGTCTTTAGAGAATAGTGGTATCACATTTAGGTTTAAGAAATTTATTTTAGGGTTTAAAGAATTTCCTAAAGTGATATTTTTTTGGATTTATTTGACTTATTGGAGTTAAGGAAGATATAAATTTAAGGATTTTCATTTGAGATTTTTATTTCTTATTAATATTTTCTTGAGATTTTTAATGTGTTTTAATTTTGGATTGCAATCTTTAAGATTTTAATATAGTTGTTAGTTAATTTAGCATGGTTAATATTATTTTTAATCATAACTTTGTCATATTATTTTAGAAATTATTATCAAATTCTATTTGTTACAAACTATTTTTATTAGATTTTTGGAGTGATTCAAATTTGGGCTAGTTTAAAGTTATGAACCTAGTGGGCTGACCTGACTCGGTCTAGCCGGACCAGGTCAAGACCCCCAGCCCGACAGCGAATCCTACGCTTCGACCAGGTCAGCGTTTGCAACGAGCCGCACACCCCCGCGCGTGGTGTGGGCCGGCCCATTAGCGCCGACCTAGTCGGGTCTCTTTTTTGTTCTTTTTATTTTTTTATTTCTCTGTTTTCTTTTTCTTTTTCAGTTCAGTATTTTTCTTTCAACATTTTAAAAAATGTCCAGATTTGAAATTTCAGTTCAAATTTTTGAGTTCATTCAAATTATGAAATTCATTCAAAATGTGAAACTTCATTCAAATTTTGAAATTTGTTTAAATTACAAAGTTCGTTGAAAATTTTAAATTCGCTCAAATTTTGATTTTTGTTCAAATTCGATTTTTGTTCAAATTTTGAAAGTCATTCAAAATTTAATTTTTTTTCAAATCTGATTTTTGTTCAAATTTTAGTTTAGAATATGAAATTCATTCATATTTAATAATGCTCAAATTTTGAAAACAAGCATAGAACAGAAAATAGAAAAAAGGAACTGGCCAGGGCCATACACCACGCCTGGTGTGTGGCGGCTGTTCCGCACCGACCGAGGTGGTGTATAGGCGCCCCCGACTACCCCTCTCCCTCTCGATCGCACTCTCCCTCACTCATTCCTCTCTCTCTAACACGCACGCACGCGCACATGCGCCTCTAGCAATGTGCCGCCTTCGACTGGCCTGGCCATCACCAGCCAGGCCCACTGCCGCCGCCTGCCGGTGAAGCTGCGGCTCAACCTCCTCCCCGGTTTCCCCCATGAGCACCTCCCTATTCGCCCTTGTACGAGTGCCCTGCGAAACCCTTGCTCGACCTAGGGTTCGGACGCCACCATGATTATGAGTTGTCGTCGGCCTCGCCATCTACAACTCCCCCACCGCTCCTACGTGTCTACCTTGTCCTCTACAACCTCTGCCACTACCTCCCGAACCCCTGAAGATGTGTTGCCGGCCTGGCTAGCCATGACCTTCCGCACTGTGGTGTGGTGGTAGGCTCGGCTGGCCCTCCTCTGCCCCTACTACGGCTTCGACTACGATGACCACGCTACAAAGGTAACTATTGGTTCTCTCCTAGTCTCCCTTTCTTTACTCTGATGTTTGTGCATGGTAATATTTTTAGGATGAACTATGGTGTGATTGTTTCTATGATTTAGCTTGCGTGCGATTCTCAGGACATGTACTAGGGTTACTTTTTATGGGTGTACTTAGTTTCCTGGACATGTGATATGGTAGTGTGATGGTTCTATCATCTAATTGCCATTGATGGTTATTGGATTAACGATAAATTGATTGGACTATATCTACTGTTATATAAATTAGATGCCATGCTAGGATAGGGTTGTTCTAGGTATGTGTGTGTACTCACTAATTAATATGTTATTACTATTTTATTGATTTGGATTAATTCCTGTGCTTGGTAATGGGTAGAGCTTGCGGGAATAGGTGTTTATAATTTGTTTAACCATATGGTAAAACAATTCCCATGTGTTTTTTGGTAGTTTAGAAATTGGGTCTAACTATTCCTAGATGTTCTGGTAGTTTATATGCTTAAAAATAATTAGTACAAATGCTACTGCACACAAGAATCACTCAAACAATGTGTAGGTGGGGTGTTGTAGTGTATGCATACAAGATATAGTTGGCCATTGATATATTGGTGTATTACTTGTTGCCCTAATTATTATTGGTACTACTTGGGCATGTTCTTATTAATTATTGATGTTTGAAGATAATTTTCCTTGTGATTTAATTCTTGATTGTTTTATTTGATGTTCTTATCTGTCCATAGTGTGTTCTTGTTGTTCTTAGCTTGTTCTTATTGTTCTTGTGTGTTCTTGATGATCAATAGATCATCTAGTTGCATAGCATGGTTTTTAGATTAAATATATATCCCCTAGGAAATAAATTTGGGCAATAGTGCTAGGTGTAGATCATAGAAAGTTGTATTTCTGGACAGAATGTGTTGTTGTCTAGATTTGTTTGCGCAAATCACTCTCCTCACCCCTCACTAAAGCTTCTAGCTACCTCACCACTACAACTACTTTCTATCCTAGGATTTAGCTAACAACTTTTTAGCGAGCTATTCCTGCCTTCTAAAGATCTTCTTGCTATACAATGTTACATAATGCAATCCATGGTGCCACGGCGAAGCTGGGGGACTGCCTGCCCAGGAGAGATGCCAGATTCCATCTTGTCCGTGGACAAGGGCCTTTGCAGCATATGATGTGAACTTTGGGACAAAGATAACCATTCAACCTGTAAGACTTCTGAGGAATGAGTAATCCTAGCACTTGCTTTATATGGCCCTCGATCTTCTTTTTCACTGTGACCGTGCACCCTCATCTCCACCGCTCACTTTGGCCTCAATGTTGAGTCCTTTGCCCAGTCTTGTATCTTATGCCCCTGTAAAGCTATGTAATACATGTATATAATACCGGTATAGAGTAGTACTCTATCAGGTATTATACCTCTCTTTTATACACCTCGTTTAGGGTTTTTCTACACTATATAACATGTAACTCGACCCGCGAATCAGGCATCGATTCTCATCGCTTGACATGGTATCAGAGCATCTTCCTCCTTGATATCCCGTTCAATCACCATCCAAATCTCGTAGGCGAACTTCGTTGTGCAAACACCCCAAAAACACAAACCAATAAATCTCGGCTGCTGCTACCACCGCCTAAAATCCTGGTCGTGAACTTCGATCTACCGCCACAAAACCAAAACCCTAAATCGACAAGCCCGACCACCACAATCACCTGATCGTTCGCTGCACCAAAATTCTTGGTCGTGATTTTCTGATCTACAGCCGTCCCCCCCCCCTCTCCCAACAACCAAAAACCCAACAATACAACAACCCGATGACCTCTTCATCGTTGGCTATGGTGGCACTTGAATCTTCTAAAGAAGTTCTCGTGACAACCACCTTTTTTGGAAGACCCCAAGTGCTTCATGCACTCCGCGGCACGCGGGTCATAGGACTGCTTGACGGTTGTGACCCCACCCCTCCAAAAACCCTAGTGGCTGAGGATGAAAACAACAAGAAGATAAGAACTCCAAACACGGACTATGTAAACTTGTATAGTAAGTTTTTGTTCAACTAGATTAGGCCAAATGCATTCCTGAAATATATTTCTTGTGCTTTGTTTTTGGAAGAAATAATAGCAGCAAATAGCAAAATGATAAGAATGTAATAAATCTAAAACTTTTGGTGGCTATTGATGTGTACTAATTTTTTTTTGCATGATTTTTTTAAATACGAATTAAGTGACCCTACTTGTTACTTGGTTAAGGAGTGAATGTATAACCACCTAAGATCAAGTTCATGTTGACTTGAATTTAGTTTTCTATATATAATATGGGGTATTTTTCATATTTTTCCTTTATAAAATGTTCAACTATATGAAATTAAAATACTCACATTCCTAATAGCTTCATAGTGAGATCATAGACCCTAGTGCAAAGTTACATTTAACCCAATCTAGTAGAACCAATAGGTTAAAAAATGCATAGCAAAGCTTAACCTCTCTCCATTAGACTTGCGAAAAATTTACTTCAGGCTATATATACACTGCCAGGTAGCTTGCTAGTTGCTACTATACCTTTCCGTGACTAGCAACTTTTATATATTTATTGCAGCTATATTTACTACAAAATGGTTCCTAATTGTCAGCTAGAGCAATTGGCCACGGCAAGAAATGGTTAAATATCACGATACCAAACTTTGATTCTCCACCATCACGAGCATTGAAACACTCTAGGTCCTATATAAAGGCTCAATTCGAATGCAGCCCAAGTATAAGCAGCCAACTAATAGCTAGGTGAGGAAGACAAAAAACAAGTAAAGAGTTAGAA
Organism: Dactylis glomerata; assembly: GCA_007115705.1. Lineage (NCBI taxonomy): Eukaryota > Viridiplantae > Streptophyta > Magnoliopsida > Poales > Poaceae > Dactylis > Dactylis glomerata. The sequence goes on from QXEO01000647.1 coordinate 1,970,749, forward strand.
TGTTTTCACATGGGAATACTAACTTACTAAGCTTTCTACGCTTCGCCACGCCACAACTTCGGCAAATTTAGCTTCATGTTTGTCTTGCAGTCACACTTGTGGGCTTGTGGCAAAGGTTTGTTTCATGCAAACCGGCGCCACATATAACATTAGAAAAGCGTGGCAAGATTCAGTTAACATTATGCATGTGGCAAAAAAAAGTGTGGCACCATTGGCAAACTTGACGTATAAACCAAACATGCCCTTAGTTTGGTCCCGGCCTCAGTTCAGACCCCAACCCAGCTCAGCTGCTACTGACCAAATTGCAGAATAGGGAAATTTTGAACATTCAGTTCTAATTGCTGACGTTGAATTCAGACCTCAGATACTCATAAAGCTTGAAACACGATAATCCAAGAGATTTCACCATCGGAAGCAGTGGCATCTCCAGAAGCGTATACCAGTTATACGTCATTATCACTGAAGCAGTAGAAGAGAATAATCACGAAAGTAATGAAGAGGTCGACATGCAAGTCGACAAACCAAGGAATAACAGCAAGAAGGAAAAGGAGAAATTCACGTCTCAACCGGAGAGTGGAGAATCATCATGTCAGCCATCAATCACGGCACGAAAGTACCCGCAGATTTAAAGAGAGAAGTTCTGATGGGATATCAATACGCACTGCACTAGCGCAGAAAGAAGTTGAGGGAGGAAAGAGACATGATTATGAGAAGCCGAGATAACAACAGCACAACAAGTGGAGGATATTGGGATGAGTACAGCGATGCATCGGAGTCCAGCATGGAAAGGCACAGAGACCCGAAGCACAGCAGGAGGACAACGGCACGGATAAGAGAAGAAAATTATACGAAAAGTCTAAGAGCGCACCCACTAGATGAGGAAGAGGACTTTGTGCAAGAAACACCAGAAGCAGCATTGATAGCAGCACAGGCATACCTGCTAACCACACAACCAAAACCTGGAGATCCGCGGGAGCACATGCATCAAGCCGCAATACGAAGCCTCGGGTTGATAGAAGACAAGCTAATGGGAAATCTTCCAGAGAAAAAGGCAACACATCGTAAGGAAAGGTGAAAGAAAGAGTTCAACCGCAAACCCTCCTGAAACGAAACCAACGAGTCATCAGGTGACGAAAAGCGACAAAAACAAAAAGAGCACGCAAGGAATATAATAGCACAAGCAAGAGTAAACAACTCACGCTATGCGTGGAGAGAAGAAAATTACAAAGACGATGAAAAAGAGATGGGCGCGTCATGCTTTACCCGCAGGGTTCGCAAAACGCGGGTACCTAAAGGATTCAAGTTGCCATATGATCAACAAAAGTATGATGGGTCGCAAGAACCCACTCTATGGTTATCATACTACCTGCAAGCAGTACAAATACTCGGAGGAACAAGAGCAACGGCCATGCAAAGTTTGCAGTTACACCTCACCGGCGCAGCGCGGTCCTGGTTGAACACCCTACCCAACGATTCCATCGGGAGTTAGGGAGAATTAGAGAGCCAATTGGCAAGAAATTTTTGCTCAACGTATAAGCGCCCAACGTCGCTGGAAGAAATCAAGTCGTGCGTGCAGAAGAGAGATGAAACCCTACGCTCTTATATACAACGCTGGAGTGTAATCAAAAATTTAGCAGAAGATGTCTCCGATGAGAGAGCAATAGATGCTTTTTCGACTGGCCTTCGTCGTTCGGACCTCATGGAAGAGATAGGGAGAGCGAAGCCAAGGACAGTGTCTGAATTAATGGAAGTAGCCAACAGATTCGCCGATGAAGAGGACGCATATAACAATAAAAGGGGACGTTCACCAGAAGTCGACAGAGCAACCAGGCAAAGGCGAAGATACCGCAATGGAGACAGCCACGCAAGGCGAAATCAGATAGCCGCAGGATATGAAAAGAGGGACGAGGAAGGCTGTGAAAACAGGGAGTTTCAGGCAAGAGGTAATCATGGAGCAGAAAAACCAAAGTACTCTGGCCCATCGGCGGAGGACATGCTCTATGGACCTTGTCGCATCCATTACGCGTACCTAGATGGGAAAAGAGTTTCCAACCACCAGATGAAGGATTGCAGAACCTTCCTAAGATTGCAAAGTGCCATGGACTCGAACCAAGGAGCACGGCAGGAAAGGAAAAGTATGAGTCAGGGATACCAAGTACAGGGTCTAGCGAAACATCTGGAGTCAAAAGTGTATATATCTGCAATGATTCAACCAGTGCCAAAATCCAAGAAAGAGCAGAAGAGCATATCCAGACAAGTCAACCTAGCAATATCATCACCACCAGCTACTACAGACTACTTAAGATGGTCCGATCAACCAGTCAGGTTCAGCAGAGCAGACCACCCGAGGAAAGTGCCCAGGCCAGGGCACACGCCAATGGTGCTAAAGGCGCAAATGGGGGGATACGATGTCGGCTGAGTATTCATGGACGCAGGAAGCGGCATAAACTTAATATACGCAAGAACCCTGAAGGCAATGTGCATCTCACTGGAAAGTCTAAAGACACCAGACTGTTCTTTCCATGGAATAGTACTAGGAAGTTCAAATTATCCCCTCGGAAGAATAGAACTCGATGTTTGCTTTGGCAGTAGCAGCAATATCGTAGAGAAAAGTTAGAGTTTGAAGTCATGGACTGGCCTTCACAGTATCATGCAATCCTGGGGCATCCAGCATTTGCAAAATTTATGGCAGTACCTCACTACGCATATCTCATGCTCAAAATCCCAGGACCCAAAGGAACAATCACGGTACAAGGCAGCTTCGAAGTATCCAACACTTGTGACAAAGAATTCAACAGGTTGGCGCAAACTTTCGGCATGACAGCAGAATACGCAAGGCTGAAAGGCGAAACTGACCACAACGTGCTACCCAACATCGAGTGATCCCTGCCAGATCAGGCTTTCGATGCAACTCAAGACTCGAAGAAAATCCAGGTCCACCCCACGGACCCAAACAAGACCACCTCCATAGCGGTAAACTTGGATCTCGCATAGAAAAGCGCACTCATCAAGTTCCTCTGTGAGCACTGGGAAATCTTTGCCTGCTATCCTTCAGACATGCCAGGGGTTCCCAGGGAACTCATCGAGCATGCACTAAATATGGATCCTAAAGCAAAGCCAGTCAAGCAACCACTACGATGATTTGACGAACCCAAAAAGAAAGCCATAGCATTCGAGCTACATAGGCTAGAAAATGCCAGATTCATCTGAGAAATCAAGTCATCGACTTGGGTATCTAATCCAGTCATTGTACCTAAGAAAAACACAGACGTACAAAGAGTGTGTGTCGACTACACATCTCTCAACAAGCACTGTCCAAAGGATCCCTTCCCTCTACCTCGCATTGATCAGATAATAGACTCAACAGCAGGGTGCACAAGGCTTTTCTTCCTAGGTGCATATTCTGGTTATAACCAGATCAAACTGAAAAAATAAGATGAGGAAAAGATAGCTTTTATCACACCATACGGCGTGTTCTGTTATCAAGTCATGCCTTTCAGCTTAAAAAACGCAGGAGCAACTTACCAGCGGATGATGCAAAACTGCCTCGGAAGCCAAATATAATGCAACATTCAAGTCTACATCGACGACATGGTCATCACCACAAGAAAAGAAGAATCCTTGATCAGTGATTTGGCAGAAACTTTAGACAATCTAAATAGGTACAAGCTCAAGCTTAACCCGACAAAATATTCTTTCAGCGTATCAGCGGGACAACTTCTGGGGTTCCTGGTATTGGCAAGAGGAATAGAAGCAAACCCAGAAAAGATCCAAGCAATCCTAATAATGGGGAAACCAACAAAACTGCATAACGTATAGAAACTCGCAGGACGCGTTGCGGCACTAAGTCGATTTGTTGCCCGATTGGGAGAAAAAGCACTCTCTTTCTATGCACTCATGAAAAAATCAGACAACAAATTCGAGAGGACAGAAGAGCCAGACGTAGCTTTTGCACAGTTGAAAAAAGTGCTCTCCACACCATCGGTGTTGGTCGCACCAAGCGAAAAAGAGCCACTACTATTGTACATCACAGCAACACATCAAATGGTGAGTACAGTATTGGTATTCGAAAGAAGCGAAGAGGGAAAAACTCACGGTGTCCAAAGGCCAGTATATTTCGTCAGCGAAGTACTATCTCCAACAAAACAGAGGTACCCGCACTATCAAAAGCTTGCATACAGTGTATTCACAATAGCATGAAAGCTACGGCAATATTTCGCGGTGCACCTAATTATAGTGGTTAACGAAGCACCACTGTCCAACATATTGAACAACCCTTCCGCAACAGGAAGTGTCTCCTTATGGGGAATTGAATTATCACCCCTGGACATCACGTATGAAAAGCGAAAGGCGATCAAATTGCAAGTTTTGGCAGATTTCACAGCAGAGTGGCAAGAGTTGCAAAACACAGGACCGCCGGATCTGTCAATCGTATGGACAATGTACTTCGACGGATCAAAAATAGTCCAAGGCGCAGGAGCAGGAGTGGTCTTGATACCACCACAAGGCGACAAGTTGAAATATGTGTTAAGGATGAGTTTTCCTCAAGCTTCTAATAATGAAGCCGAATATGAAGCTCTGCTCCACGGAATGAAAATGGCCAAAGCATGCGGAGCGACTTGACTAAAAATATTCGGAGACTCGAATCTCGTCATCCAACAAGTGATGAATAGGTGTGACACCGTCATTGACAATATGACAGCGTACAGAAACCAATACTACTATCTAAAGGGAACATTCGATGGATGCAAAGTCTCGCACGTCAGCAGGGCCAGCAATGAGGAAGCCGACAATCTAGCAAATATCGGGTCCCAGTGCTTACCCATACCGCAAGGAGTCTTTTGGGAAGAAATCATAGAAAGATCAATAAAGAACAACAAAACTTTGATTACAGAAGAACAAGGCCAGCAACAAGCAACAGGCTTGGGGGCTGGCAAGCTTAGACAAGGAAGCGCATCAGAAACAAAAGAAGTTATGGTGATCGAAGAAACCTGGATGCAGCCATACCTGGCACACATGATAAACAAGACACTACCCGAAGATACAGTAGAAGCAAGGAGGATAATACGACAATCCAAGGCTTTCATTGTATTACAAGGGAAACTATACAAGAAAAGTATAACGGGTGTCCTGCAATGATGCGTCACCCCTCAAGAAGGACAGGAAATATTAAAGGACATCCATGCAGGAGTATGTGGACATCACGCTAGTAGCAGAGCCATTGCAGCTAAAGCTTTTCGTGCAGGATTTTACTGGCTAACAGCCATCAAAGACGCGAAAGATATAGTAAGAAAATGTGAGGCTTCTCAACGTTTCACATCTAGACCACACGCACCAGCAGCAGAATTGCAAACAATACCACTATCTTGGGCCTTCGTGCAATGGGGTCTCGACATGGTAGGAAAATTGCACAAATCTTGGCCAGGAGGGCATGTTTACATGTTGGTGGCAGTCGACAAATTTACCAAGTGGGTAGAAGCAGCCCCCGTAACAACCCAAGATTCTACAGCCGCAATCAACTTCATCAAGTCTATAGTTTTCCGCTTCAGAGTACCACACAGCAACATCATAGACAATGGGACAAACTTCACATCAAAGGAGTTCAAGAGCTACTGTGAAAATATGGGAATCAAGTTGAAATTCGCATCGGTATCGCATCCAAAAACAAATGGACAAGTCGAAAAAGCCAATGGCTTAATATGCAACGGGATAAAAAAGAGGTTGTTAGCACCTCTCGAGAAAGCCAAACACGCTTGGGTAGATGAGCTGCCCTCCATGCTTTGGAGTCTACGAACTACACCTAATGCAGCTACTCAAGAAACTCCTTTCTTTCTGGTCCACGGTGCGGAGGCAGTGCTTCCAGTCGAGATCACACATGAAGCCCCAAGAATTGCGGCTTACGATGAGACAACTTCCACAGAAGCACTTCAGGATGATGTCGATGCACTCGATAAAGCAAGAGACAAGGCACTTGCCAGAGCCATGCAATATCAGCAAAATCTACAAAACTACGACAGTAGTCGAGTTCGTCCATGATCTTTCGTGGTGGGAGATTTAGTCTTACAACTCAAGCAGGATGGTCACGGCAAATTAGAGTCCCCATGACTGGGACCTTACATCGTGACAGAGGTAATACCAGGAGGAGCTTATCGACTATAAGACAAGAAAATGAGGAAAGACAAGAGCAACCCGTGGAATGCAGAGCAACTACGGCGGTTCTACGCATAGAATAAATATGGCGACAACAAACTTTCAAGTTATGACCCTCTGAACCCAGAACATGAGGCCACAGGTCGGGTCCTTTGGGTCAACTTGACAATATGTATGAATATTTCTCTTTCCACTCGCGGGCTCAAACCCTCGAGTCGTATGAAATAAACAAGTTATTGAGATTCGTGATTATTTGAGACATACTACTAGGTTGTTTGCAACCCGATATTTGACAAAAATATGCACGGTTCAAGGGGACACGATAATACATCAAAAAGCATACCTTGGAACAACGATTCGTTCCCATGGACTATTAATTAAGTTGGTACAAGATATAGTTCATCACGATTACTTATTACAGGTAACACGCAAAAGGATAACCAGGAAAAGAGATTACATAAACAAAGTATCTAATGAAAATGCACTCCAGCCTCGTACTCCTTCTGGCACTGAGTACAGTTGTAGATCTTCACATCAAACTTTGACGTACCGACATGGTAATTGAAGATCATGAAGAAACCTTGGTGGAGGTCATGGTCTTATGCAAACTGAGACCAGCCGCCCTTGAAGTACTGATGGCGCGGTGATGAATAGTGACAGAGAACTTGTTGGTGTGTAATTAATGAAGTAAATGACCAGCCAGTTGGAAACCTCAAGAGCAAGGTGTGATGAATATAGCAGCAAGTTTTTCCCTCAGTAAGAAACCAAGGTTATCAATCCAGTAGGAGGACGAAATACGACTGAAGGTGATGCCCGCTAGCTTTGCGACAGCTTCGGACAATTTATATGGCGCCTCGTCCAAGCTTTGCTTTATGAGCGGCAATGTGGAACCTGCACACAACACAACCAAATACTTTGTTCCCAACTTACGATGAGGTTGTCAATCTCACCGGTTTGCTTGAAACAAAGGGTATGAGCGTATCGAGTGGAAAACAATAGTAATATGCGAGTAAAGTAAACAGTGTGAGTAAAGTAAATAGGTGATAGCAATATAAAGGAAATAGGACCGGGGTCCACAGTTCACTAGTGGTGTCTCTCCATAAGATAAAATAACACATGCTGGGTAAACAAATTACAGTTGGGCAATTGATAGAATAAAGACAACATGCAAATGATGAGAGGATCACTATGAGATTTACTCTGGGAATTACAACAAGATACATAGACCGCCATCCAACTGCATCTATGACTAATAATCCACTTGTGGCGAATCAATCCGAGAACTCCACAAGTATTAAGTTGCGAACAACAGATAATTGCATTAAGCAAAGTGTGTAATATAAACAAAGTATATGCCCTCGAGCATATGAATTTTGTTTTCCCCCTAGTAGCAACAGCACATCTACAACCTTAGAGGTTTCTGTCACTCCCCCAGATTAAATAGAGGCATGAACCCACTATCGAGCATAAATACCCCCTCTTGGAGTCACTAGTAACTACTCAGCCAAGATAGCTACTAACAACGGAAAGCATGCAAGATCATAAACAACATAGATATAACATAAGATAATATTCAGTAAATCAACTCAATCATAACACCAATATTCATCGGATCCCAACAAACACAACATGTAGAATTACATAACGTTGATCTCAATCATGTAAGGCAGCTCATGAGATCTAAACATGAAGCACATGGTGGAGAAGACAACCATCTAGCTACTGCTATGGACCCATAGTCCAAGGTAGACTACTCACTCATCGCGCCGGAGGCAAGCATGGTGATGAAAAAGACCTCTAGTGGCGATTCCCCTCTCCGTCAGGGTGCCAGGAAGAGCTTCTGGACCCTCCCGATCTTTGGGTCGATGGCGGTGGCAGATCGCGATGTGTTCTGGAAAAGTGATCGGGTTCTTAGGTTTTTCCCATCGAGGGGTCTTTATAGGCGAAGGGGCGGCATCAGGAGTGGGCCGAGGTGCCGTCACACATAGGGGGCGTGGCCAGGGGCCAGGCCGCGCCGCCCTGTTGTGTGGGGCCCTCATGGCCCCACTCCGTCTCCTCTTCGGTTCTTTGGAAGCTTCGGTGAATTTCTAGACGTTCGGCTTTTGTTTCATCCAATTCCAAGAATATTTCCTGTGTAACTTTTTTGAAACACAAAAATAGCAGAAAACAGGGAACTGGCACTGTGGCGACTTGTTAATAGGTTAGTTCCAAAAAATGCATAAAAGTGCCACAAAGTGTAACAAAACACTAAGCAAATGGTGTAAAAAACAAGCATGGAGCACCAAAAATTATAGATACGTTTTGGACGTATCAAGCATCCCCAAGCTTAACTCCTGCTCGTCCTCGAGCAGGTAAGTGATAACAAAAGAAATAATTTTTGAGGTGACATGCACCTACACAATCTTGATCATCTATGTAAGCGTTGTGCGCTGGGATCAAAAGAACTTAAAACATGGGCATGAAAGACATAGTCTTGATAGAAGAAACTTAGCAACCATGTTATAACATGAAAATGAACACAAACAAAAGATCATGAAAAATAAAACAATGAAAGTCAAACGTGTGTTCAAATAATAAGGAAAAACATACAAATGGTTTTCAGCTTATCCTTCATGGAGAGCAAAACATAAATGCATAGGACACCTTCAAGTTTAAGAGGGCGACTAGATACAAGTAATTTAAGAACAAGTGAAACCAACAATATGAATCAATCAATAAAAACTTTGGGACAATACACATTATACTCAGAATGACAACTATGCTTTCTTAATGGTGCATAAAGGTAGAAGGTGGTGACTCAACATAAAAGTAAAACAAAGGCCCTTCGCAGAGGGAAGCAGTGATTGCAAGTTTTATAAACCTTTAAAAATTATGGTACTTACCGGCTTTGAGCTCTCATTGCCCCCATCATAAGCATCTTGAATGGTTAAAGTTAATGCGAGTACACTTATGCTGCATATGCTTGACAAATCATAAGTTGAAAACCTCGTGTCCCGTGAATACGAATACCCAAACCTCATGCTACTCGACTTAGAGTCCCAAGCAAGCTCTTTTCATTGTAAATATATGTGTATCATCGAGAATCGCCAACGGGGTACCTCCGTGCCCGATGACATGGAACAAGCCCACATCAAAATGACAGGACAAACAGACAATGAACACCTTGGCATCTCTTTTATTTACCATTGGTATAGCTTTTTCTTGCGAGATGCGTCATCGAATGTTCACTATGGGAATGTTGTAAATTTCCATCATGAATTATGCATGACTTAGATTAGCGGCCCAGGCGTTTCCCTAACACATATAAAAACTCCATGATCCCACAAGATTCCCAACTTATTTTACATCGCGAGCATCCATAAACAAAAGATCACGATATCAACTCAAATGAATGATAGTGCAATTCTGAAAGCTTGCCCCATGACAGCATGGATGGGCTAATTTCGAACTTACAACTTGCAAGCGTAACAACTCAATATAAGAGAGCCACAATGTCAAATTTTTAAGAACGAGAAAAATAAAGTGTGCCACCAGGTTCGTGAGAGCTTTACTGACTAATTTTCGCATAACACTGGTAAGAGTTTAATTTGAAGAGTAGATAAAAGCATGTCAAATGTACTTTGGAATAGCAAATTGCTAATAGGTATGTATGGTGGACACGTTGGAACAACTTGGTTTTTAGGAGTTGGATGCACGAGTAGAGCTCATACTCAGTATAAAACGAGGGCTAGCAAAAGACTGGGAGCGACCAACTAAGAGAGCAATAACGGCCATAATCATGCAAAGCGACAAAGCAACATTAAAAGAAGCATAAGATGGCATCAAAAGTCAAAAACTAAATGATCATAGAGGCAGTGGCGACTTTGTAGGAGTCTAACATGTGTGAGCATGCGCCAAGTCAACCCAAATAAAGCATCAAGGAGAAAACCAAAATAATGCTTCCAAACGATAAAAACAACGCATGATTTTTTCAAAGGCTCATTAAGCAATCTCAGTTATTTGAGACAAGTCATGCTACAGCAAAACCACTAAGCATGCTATCAAAAATACATCAAGCACGACATGCACAAGCCTAGGCCGCAGTCTACACAAGCTCTTTCTTGTACCACTTTTTTGCATAAAGCTTTTTTCTCTTTTCCAACACCATTCAAACTTTTTATAAACACCTCTTTTGATGAAAACCAATATAGACCAGAGGCAAAAATACACCTTGATGAAAAGATATAACAAGATCTGAACACAAATCAAGGCAAAAATTGAAAGCTAAATGCAGTTCTAGAAAAAGAGAACACTCGTGGAAACTATAAGAATGAAAAACAGAGTGTTCTTGGCAAATGAAAAGCAAGGCAACTTCTCAAAAGAAATTTATTGGGGTCCAACCATTTATTGCAGCAAACAAAACTAAACAAAACTGAAAACTAAAAACAACTGACGCTCCAAGAAAAATGCATAGTGCATGAAGCAATAAAAATATAGCATCTTGAAAGGTGACCTGATTTTTGCCGAGGAAGAAGGGGTGCCTCGGGGCATCCCCAAGCTTTGATGCTTGTACTTCTTGGATATTTCTTGGGGTGATGCATGGGCATCCCCAAGCTTGAGCTTTTATCCATTCTTCAACTCATCTCATCATTCTCCGATCCCTACACTTGAAAACTTCCTTCATACAAAACTAAACACAAATCTATTAGCAACATTAGTTTAAGCATAACATAGAATCAACCCTTTTTGCTTCAGGTTTCAACCCAAAACCACCACATATAAAGTATATACTACTGTAGCAACTTCCCCAAAAGTTCCGTGATCAAAAGAACTTAAAAAGAAAATGATAAAGCGGCAAACACAAATATTGGCAGAAATCTATCAAAACAGAACAGCTGAAAAAGGTCTAATTTTTAGAGGGTTTTCTGTTGCTCAAATCAAAAATTGTTCAACTAATGAAAGTTTGGATATAACCTGGGGCATATGCACAAGAAATCGCAGATCCAAAAGATATACAGAGAATTTTCATGAATTTTTACGGTGCAGCACCAAAAACTGTTTCAGGACAGCAACATCCCCAAATCTTACCTCGCTCAAATTAGAGGCTTCTCTTGGCACAAAAATGAAATAAAAAATGATAAGGAGAGGTTATTACAGTAGTAATAACTTCCAAGACTCAAATAAAAGAAAAGTAATTGAAAGTAAAAAACATTGGGTTATCTCCCAAGAGTGCTTTTCTTTAACGCCTTTGAGCTAGGCGCAGAAAGTGCGAATCAAGTAATATCAAGTGATGAAGCATCAAGCTCATAATTTACTCTAAGAATAGAGTCAAAAAGTAATTTCTTTCTTTTCCTAGGGAAGTGTTCCATACCTTTCTTGAGTGGGAATTGATATTTGATGGTGCCTTCCCTCATATCAATGATGGCACCTACAGTTCGAAGAAAGGGTCTTTCCAAAATAATAGGACATGAAGCATTGCATTCAACATCCATGACAAAAAAATCAACGGGAACAAGGTTATTGTTAACCACAATATGAACATGATTAATTCTTCCCAAAGGTTTCTTCTTAGCAACATCAGCAATAGGAACATCATAATAACACTTTTCAAGTGGTGGTAAATCAAACATATCATAAATTTTTCTAGGCATGATAGAAATACTAGCTCCTAGATCACATAAAGCATGGCAATCAAAACCATTAACATGCATATCAATGATGGGTTCCCAACCATCTTCTATCTTCTTGGGAACAGAAGCTTTTTGCTTCAACTTTTCATCCCTAATTTTCATGAGAGCATTGGTAATATGCTTAGTAAAAGCAACATTTAAAGAACTAGCATTGGGAGTCAAAGCAAGCTTTTGCAAGAACAAAATAACTTCAGATATATTGCAGCCATCAACATCAAAATCATTAAAGTAAATAGAGCTATCATCTCCTACACTCCGAAAAATTTCAGCACTCTTTTGAGAAAAAGTTTTAGCAGTTTTAGGCTTTTTAACACAAGGAGTGGGAGTTTTCTCTACACCAATCAAAGTAAGAGGATTGCTAGCATTAGGAATAACATCATTAGAGGTAGTAATATTAAAAACTTTCATATTCCTAGCAATCTCATCCTCTCTTTCCCATCTAGCATGTAATTCTGCTAACAATCTAACATTTTCATCAATTCTAACTTGAATAGCATTAGCAGTAGCAAAAGGATCAGGTTTAGCAGACATTCTATTAACCAAAGAAGATTGTGCATCAGACAGAGATGAAATATTGGTTTCAGCTTTAGAAACCTTAGCTTGTAATTCAGGAATAGCCATGTTCAAATTATCAAGTTGATGACTAATAGTTTTTAACAAAGCAGATTGCTCTTCCATGGTCTTAGTAAACAACTTATTTTGCTCATATTGCATTTGCATAATATTCTTGGTAGCCTTTTCAAGTTCTAAAAACCTCTCTTCAGTAGGCATTTTAGGTCTACCAAGATATCCATTATCACCATTAGAGGGAAACGGCCTATAGTTGTTACAAGCAAAATTGTTCCTATAAGCATTGTTGTTAAAATTACTGTTTCTAATGAAGTTCACATCAACATGCTCTTCTTGAGCAACCAAAGAGGCTAAAGGAACATTATTAGGATCAAGATGAGTTCTATCATTAGCAAGCATAGCCATAATAGCATCAATCTTATCACTCAAGGAAGAGGTTTTCTCAACAAAATTTACCTTCTTACCTTATGGAGCACTCTCGGTGTGCCATTCGGAGTAATTTACCATCATGTTATCGAGTAGTTTGGTTGCGGCGCCCAAGGTAAGGGACATAAAAGTGCCTCCAGCAGCTAAATCAAGTAGGTTCCTTGAAGAAAAATTCAGTCCTGCATAAAAAGTTTGGACAATCATCCAAGTAGTCAGTCCATGAGTGGGGCAATTCTTTATCATAGATTTCATTCTTTCCCAAGCTTGAGCAACATGTTCATTATCAAACTAACTAAACTTCAAAATATTGCTACGCAAAGCTATAATCTTAGTAGGAGGATAGTATCTACCAATAAAAGCATCCTTACACTTAGTCCATGAATCAATACTATTTTTAGGCAAAGACAGCAACCAATCCTTAGCTTTTCCTCTCAAAGAAAAAGGAAACAACTTAAGCTTAATAATATCACTCTCTACATCCTTATATTTCTGCATCTCACATAGCTCAACAAAATTGTTGAGATGAGCTGCAGCATCATCAGTACTAGCACCAGAAAATTGCTCTTTCATAACAAGGTTCAATAAAGCAGGCTTAATCTCATAAAAATTTGCAGCAGGAGCAGGTGGCGCAATAGGAGTGCAGATAAAATCACTATTATTAGTGCTAGTAAAATCACACAACTTGGTGTTCTCGGGAGTAGCCATTCTAGCAAAACTAAAACTGGACAAGTAAAAACAACTATCAAGGATACTAATTTTTTTGGGTTTTTGATAATATGAAACAAGTAAAAATAAAGTAAAGCAAAACTTAAAACAAAGTAAAGGATGTGCGTGCGAAACTCCCCTTGCAGAAGTCTTCTTCCTCCCCGGCAACGGCGCCAGAAAAGCTTGTTGATGGCGCGGTGATGAATAGTGCCAGAGAACTTGTTGGCATGTAATTAATGAAGTAAATGACCGGCCAGTTGGAAACCCCAAGAGCAAGGTGTGATGAATATAGCAGCAAGTTTTTCCCTCAGTAAGAAACCAAGGTTATCAATCTAGTAGGAGGACGAAATACGACTGAAGGTGATGCCCGCTAGCTTCACGATAGCTTCGGACAACTTATATGGCGCCTCATCCAAGCTTTGCTTTGCGAGCGGCAATGTGGAACCTGCACACAACACAACCAAATACTTTGTTCCCAACTTACGATGAGGTTGTCAATCTCACCGGTTTGCTTGAAACAAAGGGTATAAGCGTATCGAGTGGAAAGCAATAGTAATATGCGAGTAAAGTAAATAGTGTGAGTAAAGTAAACAGGTGATAGCAATATAAAGGAAATAGGACCGGGTTTCATAGTTCACTAGTGGTGTCTCTCCATAAGATAAAATAACACATGGTGTCTAAACAAATTACAGTTGGGCAATTGATAGAATAAAGACAACATGCATATGATGAGAGGATCACTATGAGATTTACTCTGGGCATTACAACAAGATACATAGACCGCCATCCAACTGCATCTATGACTAATAATCCACTTGTGGCGAATCAATCCGAGAACTCAACAAGTATTAAGTTGCGAACAACAGATAATTGCATTAAGCAAAGTGTGTAATGTAAACAAAGCATATGCCCTCGAGCATATGAATGTTGTTTTCCCCCTAGTAGCAACAGCACATCTACAACCTTAGAGGTTTCTGTCACTCCTCCAGATTAAATAGAGGCATGAACCCACTATCGAGCATAAATACCCCCTCTTGGAGTCACTAGCAACTACTCGGCTAAGATAGCTACTAACAACGGAGAGCATGCAAGATCATAAATAACATAGAGATAACATAAGATAATATTCAGTACATCAACTCAATCATAACACCAATATTCATCGGATCCCAACAAATGCAACATGTAGAATTATATAATGGTGATCTCAATCATGTAAGGCAGCTCATCTGATCTAAACATGAAGCACATGGTGCAGAAGACAACCATCTAGCTACTGCTATGGACCCATAGTCCAAGGTAGACTACTCACTCATCGCGCCGGAGGCAAGCATGGCGATGAAGAAGACCTCTGGTGGCAATTCCCCTCTCTGACAGGGTGCCGGGAAGAGCTTCTGGACCCTCCCGATCTTTGGGTCGATGGCGGTGGTGAATCGCGATGTGTTCTGGAAAAGTGATCGGGTTCTTAGGTTTTTCCCGTCCAGGGGTCTTTATAGGCAAAGGGGCAGTGTCAGGAGTGGGCCGAGGCACCATCACACATAGGGGGCATGGCCAGGGGCCAGGCCGTGCCGCCCTGTTGTGTGGGGCCCTAGTGGCCGCACTCCATCTCCTCTTTGGTTTTCTGGAAGCTTCGGTGAATTTTTGGACGTTTGGCTTTTGTTTCATCCAATTCCGAGAATATTTCCTGTGTAACTTTTCTAAAACACAAAAACAGTAGAAAACAAGGAACTGGCACTATGGCGACTTGTTAATAGGTTAGTTCTGGAAAATGCATAAAAGTGCCATAAAGTGTAACGAAACACTAAGCAAATGGTGTAAAAACAAGCATGGAGCATCAAAAATTATAGATACGTTTTGGACGTATCAAGTACATCTCGCCATCCCCGTCGTACCAGACCTCCACTTCATAGGGAGTTCCTCCCCCAGAGTGTTCATGAAGAATTGCTTCCGGCGATGCAGAAGAAGGAGTACACTTTGGGCGAAGGAGGAGGAGAAGCATTATGAGGCGGAGCGCTCGAATCTGGCGCAGCAGATGAAACCTTGAGCTTATTTTTACTTCCCGTAGGGCGGCCAGGGCGCCGCTTCACAGGAACGGACGACGAAGCCACCACAGCTGGGCCTGCAGATTTGTTCTTACTGCCGCGATGGTGGTCAATCTCGACCACACGCACCAGCAGCAGAATTGCAAATAATACCACTATCCTGGCCCTTCGCGCAATGGGGTCTCGACATGGTAGGAAAATTGCACAAATCTTGGCCAGGAGGGCATGTTTACATGTTGGTGGCAGTCGACAAATTTACCAAGTGGGTTGAAGCATCCCCCGTAACAACCCAAGATTCTACAGCCGCAATCAACTTCATCAAGTCTATAGTTTTCCACTTTGGAGTACCACACAGCATCATCATAGACAATGGGACTAACGAGGGGTTAACTCGACAAATGTCCTAGATGAAGGACTTAGGATCGGGGAGACAGGGCGTCGGATGAACTCGAACATAAACTCAGTCAAACAAGGTGGCTATGAAAGTAAACGCGGGTGTAAAACCTGGCTTGCTTTCAATCTATCCTACGTCGTACCCTCCTGGCCCCTATATATAGGTGGCCATGTCTCGAGGATCGGGTAGGGTCCGATATAGATTACAATATCGACATATGGTAAGAACTCGTATTTCGACTAGTGTTACAATTGGGCCTAGCTTAATGGGCCTCAGGGGTACTCAAGTGACGGGCTCTATTATCTATACCCTTGTCAGGGACAAACTTCACATCAAAGGAGTTAAAGAGCTACTGTGAAAATATGGGAATCAAGTTGAAATTCGCATCGGTAGCGCATCCAAAAACAAATGGACAAGTCGAAAAAGCCAATGGCTTAATATGTAACGGGATAAAAAAGAGGCTGTTAGCACCACTCGAGAAATCCAAACACGCTTGGGTAGACGAGCTGCCCTCCGTACTTTGGAGTCTACGAACTACACCTAATGCAGCTACTCAAGAAACTCCTTTATTTCTGGTCCACGGTGCGGAGGCCGTGCTTCCAGTCGAGATCACACATGAAGCCCCAAGAATTGCGGATTATGACGAGACAACTTCCACAGAAGCACTTCAGGATGATGTCAATGCACTCGATGAAGCAAGAGACAAGGCACTTGCCAGAGCCACGCAATATCAGCAAAATCTACAAAACTACCATAATAGTCGAGTTCGTCCACGATCTTTCATGGTGGGAGATTTAGTCTTACGACTCAAGCTGGATGGTCACGGCAAATTAGAGTCCCCATGGCTGGGACCTTACATCGTGACAGAGGTAATACCAGGAGGAGCTTATCGACTACAAGACAAGAAAATGGGGAAAGACGAGAGCAACCTGTGGAATGCAGAGCAACTACGGTGGTTCTACTCATAGAAGAAATATGGCGACAACAAACTTTCGAGTTATGACCCTCTGAACCCAGAACATGAGGCCGCAGGTCGGGTTCTTTGGGTCAACTCGACAATATGTATGAATATTTCTCTTTCCACTCGGGGGCTCAAACCCTCGAGTCGTATGAAATAAACAAGTTATTGAGATTCATGATTATTTGAGACATACTACTAGGTTGTTCGCAACCCGATATTCGACAAAAATACGCACGGTTCAAGGGGACCCGATAATACATCAAAAAAACATACCTCGGAACGATGATTCGTTCCCATGGACTATTAATAAAGCTGGTACAAGATATAGTTCACCACGATTACTTATTACAGTTAACACGCGAAAGGATAACCAGGAAAAGCGATTACATAAACAAAGTATCTAATGAAAATGCACTTCAGCCTCGTACTCCTTCTGGCACTGAGTACAGTCGTAGATCTTCACATCAAACTTTGACGTACCGACATGGTAGTCAAAGATCATGAAGAAACCTTGGTGAAGGTCATGGTCTTCTGCAAACTGAGACCAGCCGCCCTTGAAGTACATCTTGCCGTCCCCGTCGTACCAGACCTCCACTTCATAGGGAGTTCCTCCCCCAGAGTGTTCACGAATAATTGCTTCCCGCAGCTCTCGCTCATTCATAAACTTGGTAAACTTTAGCGGCATCCGCTGAATTTCGTGGCATTGAGCGCCGGTGATGCAGAAGAAGGAGTACACTTTGGGCGAAGGAGGAGGAGAAGCATTATGAGGCGGGGCGCTCGAACCTGGCGCAGCAGATGAAACCTTGAGCTTATTTTCACTTCCTGCAGGGCGGCCAGGGCGCCGCTTCACAGGAATGGATGACGAAGCCACCACAGCTGGGCCTACAGATTTGTTCTTACTGCCGTGATGGCGGCCGCGACCTCGTTTTTCCACTGGAGCGCCGATGTTCAGACGCGATCCACCTGCATCGGCCATGGAGAACAAATGCTGGGAGGAGAAAACCCTAGATGAGATGAGGAAGAGGAAGATGATGCGGTGGAAGAAGAAACTAATGAAAGAATTAGGGTTTTTACCCTCGCTAGACGTGCTTTATTTATAAGTACACCTTAATGGGCATCCGCAGAGGCACGGTCCAAAGTATATCTATGGGCTTTTATATTCTGCCCAGAGTAGACGATAATGAAGCGACAATGTATCAAGCGAAAAGATACGTGCGAAAAGTGGAAAAGTATATGTTAAGAAACACAAAGAACCTCGTCATGGACTCGGGGGCTCACGTCATGAGAAGAGAAGAGAAAAATCCTTAAGCACAAGTCATACCAGAAAATATCACAGGAGACAATATATGAGGCAAACATATATATATATATATATATATATATATAGGGTCCATCTATTCTAAAACCGGTTGTAGATTAAGAATCTACAACCGGAGGCGCTATAGAGGAGTGACTCTGTCGAGTCCACTTGACCCGCACGAACCCCACCCGTTTCCTTGCCACTTTCTTCCATCTGCAGTTCTGCATCGTACTCCATGAGCCTCACACCGGCGCACCCCAGCGCCTCCCGCCGCCGGCGCGCCTCCAGCGCCTCCCGCCGCCGGCGCGCCCCCAGCGCCTCCCATCGCCGGTGCTCCCCCAGCACCTCCTGCCATCGGCTTGCCCCCAACATCTCCCACCGTCGGCCCGCCCCCTGCTCCTCCCGCGGCCATCGAGCCCCCTGCATGTCCCGCGGCCGGCGCGCCCCCTGTACCTCTTGCTGTCGGCGGGTCACCTTCCTCACCGCCGGCGTCCAACCTGCTGCCTGCTCTGTCTGCCACATCGCATCCATCTGCGTGCCCGATGCGCGCGTCTTTGCTCCACTTTGCTGGCCCAGTCCCTCTTCTCCCCACCGCTGGCGCAGCTTTGCTCCCCCACCGCCGCGTGCCCCTGCTCCCCCACCGCCGAGCATCCCTGCTCCGCACCACCGTGCGGCCTTCGAATGAAGCTACAAGCAGCGCACACAAAGCACAGATGGATTGAGATGAAGATATGCGGTGGTAAAGAAAGGAGAGAGAAAAAAAGCTAGGAGAGGATAAGAACCGAGTGTGTGGTGGAGAAAATCACTACTCGAATTGAATAACTATTTACTGCCTTTGGTTTTTGGGTGGCACCGTAGCAGTACAGTTGTTAGTAATAGACAAATTCACTATTGCGCCAAGGCAGTTCAGTAGCAGTACACTCGCCTCGCCGAGGCAATTCAGCAACTAAGGATTTTTTTAAAAAAAAAACAAGTCAAGTAGGCAAATTAATTCGCATGTAAAATTTAGCAAGTCAGGTTATCGGCAGTTCAGGAATGCGAGTGCGAAAAGTTCAGGCGCACTAAATGTGACAGTTCATCTTAAACATGCTACAAAAATTATTTAAATCGTATTTAATGTTTACCACTACGGGCAGTTCAAGAGCGCGAGTGGTATAAGTTCAGGTGCACCAAACGCGGCAGTTCAGCTTGAATATGCTACAATTTTTATTTAAATCAGAATTATTTTTTTACCACTACGGGCAGTTCAAGAGTGCTAATCAAAGCAGTTCAAGTGTGCTACTAGAGGCAGTTCAGGTGGGCTTGTGAGAGAAGTGCAGGTGATGGCTAGAGGTAGTTCAGGTGTACTAACAAGACATTTTAAAAAACTCAACTATGATACGCGACTCAAATCAGTTCAGGTACACTAGCGCAAGAAGTTCAGGAATGCTACCGTGGGAAGTTCAGGCGCACTAACGAGGGAAGTACAGGTGGACGGAACTTCAGAAAGTTCAAGTGCACTAACGAGGCAATTTAGAAAACTTGACTGCGGTACGCTACTCCAAGCCGTTCAGTTGCACTAGCTTGAAAAGTTTAGGACCGCAACTCCAGGAAGTTCAGGCGCACAAATGAGGGAAGTACAGGCTGGCGGAACTTCAAGAAATTCAGGCACACCAACGATTCAGTTCAGTAACTTGACTCGGGCAGTTCAAGTGCACTAACGCGGCAGTTCATAGAAAGTGACATATAGGTAGGACTCAGGGCAGTTCAGGCGCACTAAAGAGACAGTTCAGGAACATAACTCTAAGAAGTTCGGATGCACTAAACGCATCAATTCACCTTGAACACGCTAGAATTTTCACTTTTGTTTGATTTATTTTTTACCATAGTGGAAATTTCTGTTTATACTAAGCGAAAGTTTACTTTGAACAAGAGAAAAGTTCGATTGCAAGAAATTAAAAAGTTAAATTTTGTCAACATTCAATTTAATCACAAAATAAGTTCAGTTACACGTCCAGAGCAGTTCAACCGCATGTGAGAAGCAGTTCAAGTACTCTGTTTTTTTTCGAGCGGAAATCCTACCCATTAAAATCATTTCTATATGTCCCCGTTGCACAAGTAAACCATATAAATACTTCATATACAATGATATGAGTCTACTTTCACTTGTACATGGCGTCATGCCCCCACTCAACCACCCTAGCCATGCCAAATTCAAATCGCTCGCATATGGGCGTCATTCCTATTCTTTACTATTCTTGAAAATGATTCCTAAACCTTGCAAAATTTGGAAACATCACCTTGACAAAAAAGTTGCGCAATTTTAATATCTTTCGAACGGTATATCATTTACTTCATTCCGATTAGTCGTTTAGAAGTAATTGCAAAAATAGTTCATGCAAAATCGAGAAATCCGGAAATCCGAATCAACTATATTCAAAACTGCTCTTAAATGGTAAGAAATCTGCAAAAATGATCAACATGAAAAAGTTGCGCCTAATCTATAGCTTTCTAATGCCATATCATTTGCATCAATCGGATAAACAGTTTGAAAATGCTAGTCAAAATAGTGTCCGAAAATAGAAAATCCGCGAAATAGTTTTTTACCATAATTAAAATTACTTTTAAATCATCCAGAATTTGGAAAAATACTTAAAATAAATAAGTTTCAGAATTTCTTACGAATCCAACGGTATATCATATGCATCATTCCAATGAACGGTATGAAAATCGCGATAAAAATACTCTCCGAATATACAAATAGACGCGAAAATCTGATTGTTAGTTTTTGAAATAACTTAAAAAATGTACAGAATTTCGGAAAACTTCCAAAACATAAAAGTTTCGGAATTTGATAAGCTTTCCAACGATATATCATTTGCGTAAATCCAAGAAACGGTTCGAAAATTATAATCAAAACACGTAAATTGCATGTACAATAACGAGAAGTTCAAGCTACTATAGTGAGAAGTTCAAGCACGTGTACAAGAAAGTTCAGAATCGGTTGTAGATCCTTAATCTACAACCGGTTGTAGAATAGCTGGGCTATATATATATATTGAGCCTATACCCGACAAAATTCGGCTATAGCTTCGGGGGCTACTCCCATCGGAAGCGCTGATCGCGCACCCGATAGAAAGAAGTCAACAGAAAGAAGATGAAAAATTGAAGCCAATGATAAAGAACCAACTGGTCGACAAGTGGTATAGGTGCAATCGACTACATTTCATCAACAACGAACTTCGGCTACATTGTCGACAAAATAAAGATCGATTACTCCATCGGGAGTTATTTATGAGAGTCTAAAAAGAATAACTCAAATATTTTGCATATTCCATCAATCAAACAAGGCTGCGACACATGATTCTCGAGTTGCGTTATCGCGGCAAAACTTGAATGCCGTGGTTGAAATATATCATTAAGGTAAGACCCTAGGATCCGTCCTATGTGGCCTGGTATACGCACATGAATACGCTCTGCTGGTACTTATCCGTGTCTACGACGCGAAGAAAATCCTGGTGGATGCACTAGGTACCCTGAGAACCACTAGGATTCATTCTTTGTAAGTCCTAAATGCGGCAAAAGAATGGGTTTGACCGGTTTCCCGAATTCAAGTCCAAGGGGATTGAATTTGAAGTTGGTGACAAGTATCTGTTCCGACAGTTCACTGGCCTCTTGATACGTCAGAGTTGTCATGCTTGCTCATTAAAACCCCTTGCGAGACAATATAATGAGAGATACTTGAAAATCAAGTTGAAGATTTGAAGATTAGAAGAAGTCGAAAGATTGATCAAGTCAAAGATTTGAAGATCTGAGATTCGACCTGAATCTGCAATTCTGGTAGAATCTCGGGGGCTACTGATAAGGGTATAGATAATAGAGCCCGTTAGTTGAGTACCCCTGAGGCCCGCTAAGGCTAGGCCCAAGTGTAATCCAAGTCGAGATATGAGTTCATGTCGTATATCGATATTGTAATACGTACCGGATCCCTCCCGTTCCTTGAGACCTGGCCACCTATATATAGGGGTCAGGAGAGGACGGTGAGGGACAGATTGAGAGTAAGCTAAAGTTCGCCCTACGTTTACTTTCGATACACACCTTGTTTGACTGATTTTACCTTCGAGTTCATCCGACGCCCTACTCCCCCGATCCTAAGTCCTTCATACTAGAAATTTGTCGAGTTAACCCTCGTCAATAGCAGACTGACTGGCACCTCCGATCATCTTGACTTTAGGGGAGGTAGCGGTTGGCTATCGGGAGCCGGTGTTTCCTTTGGCCATAGTTCCTACCTGATAGCCTGTGAATGTTTTCGCTTACGCGTGTGAGGCATTGTGGCGTTGTCTGGAGGTGCATGTGGACCATTTGAAGGCGAGGCGAGAGTCATGGGGTTAGTTCACTGTTGTTTTGACCGAGGTTTGGCTTTTCTTTTCAGCTTCTTGTGCGGTAGCTGGTGGTGCTCTTCCTCTTCTTCGTCGGTTTAGCTGCATCGTTGTGAGCGGCTTTTGGGCGCTGTTAGAGTTCTCGCAAGTGTTCTTCGCGGTAGTTGCTTCCCTGCTCTTGCTCTGGTCTGTTTCCTCTGTACCTTTTCTGCATTATTTTTCTGTCTTGTTGTGAAGTGGGTCGCGGGGAGCTTTCGCTGTAGGGGCATGTGTGCCGTGGATCTTTGATGGGCGTTTGTGTCGCGACAGCTCAGGGACCGGGGCCGATTTGCGGGTGCTATGTGTGTGTTGTTGTGGATTCATCGATTGGGAGTGCTTGGGATGTTTATTTTGCTAGATTTTCTTCAAATGATGCGGCCGTTGGGCTACTTCTGATTCTATTTGGTTAGCATGTTTAACTGTATTGTGTGGGTTTTGGGATCGAGTTCTTGCGGTGTGGATGCCGGATTGTCCTTCTGAAATTTTGCATGCCATGTGAAAATGGGTAGCCTACACTGTTGCGCGTTTTTTAATATCATGCGATTTGGTTAGAGATGATTTGCACAGTGTTTTCCTAAAGCGCAAATTGTCTCTACGTCACGCGCACGTGCAACGACACACCGACCACGCATTGTTCTATAAAACTCGCCTGACATAGTTGTGCTGCCCCTAGGGCCAAATCCCAATGAGCCAGCAACGAAATCATATATATTATCTATACCTAATAATAAAAGCAAAAGGATTTCTCTCCGGATTTTGGGAATTCCACCTTTTACGCTTTCTCTTTCAGCAATACGTCTTCTATGGGCCTTAATTCGGTGCGTCCTATTTTATGTTTTCGTATGTCTAACCGAGGTAGTCCATCTAACTTATGTGTCAGGCAGAAAAAAAAACATGCACATAGACGCAATCAACCACAATTTGGCATTTGAGAGCAGGAGAGAGGATTAGGGTTCGGCGTGCGATCGCCGGCCACCACTCCGCCGAAAACCGAAAATCGCGCGACCACTAGCCATCAAAATCCATGACCACTGGCCATCCTCCAGGTCGCCAATCCGCCGCCGGTCGTCCTCCCTGTCGCTGCCACCGCCGTTGAGAGATCTAAAGCCCGCCATCATCCGATCATCCTCATGCAGCGACACCTACTTCTGCACCGAATGCCCTCTCCTCCGGCTGCACTAGCACCTCTTGACCAGCCAGCGAAAGCACCGGAAGAACTACTGGTGGCACAGCTTGATGGGCAGTATCGGCCCCAACCAATTCAGGTGGAACTAGACGCTCGAGTTCTAGATCAAGGATCAGATTGGGCTAAAGTTCTTCTACTTTTCCTCCACCGCCCTGCAGCGCGCCGGTGGCGGCTTCACGTCATCGGCAAGACCTTCGGGCCGCCCAGAGAGCGACATGAACACATTCATCGGCAACCAATGAGAGGAGATCCGTTACCGTCCAGTACGATAGGTGCGTGTTACAGTTCTGACCTTCACTGCTGCCATACCCGAACTGGTGCGGCCTTGGTACCAAAGACTGTCAGATGAGGCCCCCTCGCCTTGTACAATGTCAATGACATGCTGCTGCAAGTACGGTGGCGTGTATGCGCACAAGTAAACGGGCTGCCTGCGATGTTGCATCTCCCTTAGCCGCGTTGCTAGCTCATATTGCTCTACATGGCACGGCGTCTATACGTCTACATAGACTTGGTATACGAGTGTTTAGCCAGGTCCGCATCTGTATGTAAGTAGATTATTGCATGACACTGTACTGCTAGATGCAATTGCTGCTCTGCTGTTCGGCTTCTATGTTAAACAAATCTGGACCAGCCGGCAGCTATGTGTTCCCTCTATCGTCCTGCAGCGTGCCGTCGGCACCATGGTCAACAACAGCGATGATCATTGCCTTGCCCTTCGGCCGCCCGACAGAGACATCACCATCTTCAACGGAGATGGCTACAAGGAGAACCACACGGTACTACTGTTTTCATAAATATTGTCCTAGATACCAAAGTTCCGCAGCTTCACGCACATTGACTGATCTTGTTTGAGAGAGCTTAAACTTAGATGTAACTGTGTGGTAATGTGCTTTCTCTTGGAATGTTTGATCTGAGAGAGATGGTTGATCGCTTGAATTTCTGCATATTGAATGGTTTGTTGTTTTGTCCATATTTATTGTTGATTGGTTCTATTTGCTTCAGAACGTGTTGCGTGATCTTTGGGTTTGACAACTGTCAATTCCAATCTGAAGAGTTGTTGTTAATTTTCTGAAGAGTTGTTAATTTTCTGAATACAGGCTGCACTGGATGTGGTTCTGCCCCTGCCTGCAGCCAACATAACTTGTCCTTTCTCTAATCGGCATCAATTCCGTGTGAAGAGCTGCGCTTGGATCAAGGTCGAGTACCATATCGTTTTGAAGTTGTACGTGCATGTAAAGTAGTACTAGATCGATCGAAGCTGTTCATGTTGTGTGATTCATTCAAAGAGTACCATTGATTTGAAGCACACGTGCTTGAAGCCACGCTACAGATAGATCAACACAGCCGGATCAAGTCCCAATGTGAAGCTATTCACGAGAAGCTCCCAGATCTATTTTCAATCTTCAAAGTGCTAATGCACTTCAAGGTCACCAGGGACGTTTTTTGTGCAGTTTTCTTTACTCCGCATGTTTATTGATTATTGATTCTGTTAAGAGTTGTTTTTCGTCTGGTTTGTTTTGTCAAGTCGAGATGCGGATTATTCTAGCACACATGGATGTGAGACCAAAAGTGAACAATTTGTTTTTCCAGCTCGAGCATTGACCCATGCTCTAACCCGGTCCCAATACCGGTTTTATCCGCACCACCTATGTTTGATGATTTGACGCTAAGATGATCATCGTTTTGATAGTTTTCAGTTTAAGGTGGAGTTTGTTGAGTTATATCTTAGTTGACAGTTTGGGCTCAATATTAAGGCGGTTTTAGTTGCGGCGTTCTACGACGGCTTGTTCGTTTATTGGGTTATCTTATTTGAAGGCTAGAAGTTTAAGTAAGTTTTATAATTGTTTATATTCAGTGGAATTTATATGGGATATATTATGGATGAAAATTTCAGGAAATTACATGAAGAACACAATTCAGTTATGAAAAATTATGGAGGATGTTGTTTAAGCCTGTTGGTAGCCAGCATATATATACTTTTTCTCTCCACAGTTTGTTGTTATACATTTGAAGGTTTTATTTGACATTTGAGTTCATGATGAGGATCAGTTGAGGTGCAAGGAAGGAGATTTGTTTCTGCTAGATACTACAATATTTAGTTTGGTTGTCTTTGCTCTTTCAAGAGGGGTCTATTGCAGAGTTTAGGCTCCGTTGCATATTGATAAGTTCTTTCATCCGATATTTGTCCTACAGGGACATATTTTGACCATGTCATAGATTTTTCATTAACCATTACAAGACATCAGTTTTTTTTGTACGAGATGGCCTTCGTACCAGATGCTCTTGCATGAGTATTGTTTGTCAAGGTTTGTGCTTTATATTGAGCACATTCAGATTCCATGAGATGAGTTCTTCACAATGTTATGTGCATTAAGATGTTGCACTATGAGCTATGCGCTCACTTAGGCACCACAAGACATATGATGACTTATGTCATTTGATGATCGGGCACTTCCAGTTTTGGAGGTTAGTGACACAGACTCAGACTTTTATTGGCTCTTATGAGAGACCAAAGTTTGTTTGTCTGCTTTGTTAATAGCTGTGTTGTTTTGGATGACCTACTATTTGATTTGCTCAATGTGACTTCATGGGAAGTTTATTCGTCCTATGGATCTTTCAAGACACAAGGTTTACTTGTGATTACTTTAATTGAGGAGTTGAATGCTATCTATGACTATTGAAAGGGATTTCGACTCAAGGTGGAGATTGTTGAATATGATCCAAAATCCTATTTACCTGTTGTACTACAGATAGGAGTCCTAACGGACTATGGCATGTTAAACATGCTAGACATAGCACATCTACAACTCCATTTCATGTCCGTCAAGAAAGAGAGTTATTTGTCCCTTCATATAGTGTCAGGTAGTCATAGAATAGATAAGAGAGTTCCACCATATTGATGGCATGAAGAGGGTTTGTCCTCTTGTGTATTGTAATACTCCTCCTAATTATAGTGATACACCGTCATGCGTTTCATGGTTTTTCCCGCAAGGGTTTTCCACGTAAAAATATGTGTTCTTGTTCTTCGTTTGATCTACTTTTGCTGTGCTATTTTGTAATCGGATTGAGGAATTCGATTATGGCTTGGACCTACATTGAGTAAGAGGGTCTAGGAGTTGGTTCTAAGAAGCGGAGTATGGCCTAGACTTTCTACCAAGCCTTCTTTAATGCCTTCCAACACAAGACTAAGTCGCACTCCAATGGCGATCGAACCTACTCAAAAAACATTGTTGTGTAAAAGTTTTGTTTGTGTATGACGACTTTTGCTTCACTATAAGGACGTCATAGACACCCTCTAATCATATTATGTCCCGGCTACATTTCAAGATATGCCCCCTACTCTATCGTTGTAAAAAGGACTGAGTATCCATTAAAAATTCATATAATTTATTTAAGTTTAAATTTTCCTATTTCAAAAGAATAATATTTTGATACATGCATACACATAGTAGTAATGCATAGTCTCTTGAACATGTTAGACATATTTAACCATGAGAAAAACTAATAAGAAAGTAACAAAAAATACTTAAGAACAAATCTCTTGAGAAACCATGTACATTTTAAAACTATTTATATTTACATCTAAGATAAGTAAACATACATAGACAAGGGATAATTATATGTCCTAGAACTTCCTATTTACTTGCATGTAAGATAAACAAACATAGCCTCCAGAAATCTCTATCGACATATTTGATGTGCGACCAACTTTAGGACTTTTTAACAAGATATTTAATGACTATAATGATCGGTGTATTTTTCATACTCCCTCCTTCTTGGTTTATAAGGCTTGCGTGTACCCCTAGATTGCTATTTTGAGCACTATAATATAAATTATATAACATAAAAATTATATCATTAGAAAGTAGAATGTCTCAAGTTTCCAATGATATTTTTTGTTATTTATACCTTATATTCTTTTGATCAAACTAACGACCTAGAAGTAAGCTATGGAGGCATATTTGAGAGGATGAAATTAAAATAGTATGATAAATTACTGTATGTATTTAGTAACCATTGTATATGTTTAATATTGTTGAGTGTAACATAAAATCCATAACCACAAATACACAAATAAAATAATAACAAAGATGACAACAAGCACTGAATCCGTGACCTATTTCATATATTAGGTTTTTAACATTCATCAAAATGACTTTGAATTAATTGCTGAACTGTCCGATCAAAAGGAATACTCTGGCATTATCTAAGACACGTGTTATCAAGATGACATAATGAGTTACATCATCTAGCTACGATTATAAGAGAATCTTGTAGCTTAGCAATTGAGAATTAGACAGGCCTGCCTATGGGAATTCCCAATGATCCGGATAGAGGCAAACAGGAAGAGCACCTTAGGCCAAGCCGGGTGTACACAAGACTTGCTTTTGAAGATCATACATACTCCTAGGCTTCCTCTCTGGACAATGGCGGACCTAGAATTTTTTCAAAGTCTGGGAAAACATGCTTAAGATAACGGTTTTACAAATAAAATTATGATACAAAGTAAGGTAACGCATGCAGGAGCCCCACAGGGAATGCAAGGGCTGCTCGTGCATGTGCATCCTTCCCTATCCTTGGAGAATGGCCTTCGCAGTATGATCTCTCCGTGATAGCGTACGACAAATTAAATAGTCTTGTGGTGTATTCTACATTTTTGATTCTATGTACCATTTCTTGGTTTGAAACAATTAACGGATTTTTGCCAAGAAGTTTTTTCATCGATTACCTAACATTACACCATCATCATCTTCTTAGTAGCTTTTGCATAAGTACCTCATATAATTGCTTTGCTAGTCAACCAGTCAGTACCATGTTTGCTTGATTAATTGCATATATTCATATGAAACTCCTTATTATATCATGACACGATCTTAATATCTCATCAATCGGTCATGGAACTAATGTACTCTTTACAGTGACAAAGAGTATGTGCTCAACGAGTGATGCTACATCAGCCTGATTTTCTTTTGTTTTGTTGTAAAACTCTTGTGGTGGTTTCTTTAAGGGTCTGTTTGGATGTTGGAATTTTTGCTCGGAAATGAATTGGACTGAAAATTCCAAATCTAAGATGGAAAGAAAATGACCTCCATTTCCAATTTTGTTGTTTGGATGTGCATGGAAATTCTTGTTGTAATCAAAGAATAGCACCTAATTTCAAATCCTGTTTGGATGTACAAAACATGGAATTGAATTTTGGAAGTTTTTTGTATTTAAATTTTGGATGTACAAAACATGGTCTTGAATTTTGATCTAGGGAAAGGAAATGACCTCCATTTTTTATTTTTGTTACAACTTTTTTTTATGTTTCCTATTATTTAAGTTTTCTACTTTTAAGTTTTTAAATTTTTGATTTTTTATTTTATTTTTATTTTTTCATGTTTTTGATTTTATTAAAGTTTTTGAATTTTTTATATATTTTTAAAGTTTTTACAATTCTGGCCAATTCGGAGCAGGGCAGCTCGGAAATATGCAAGGCCAAAATAACACATGGTGAATTTGGCTCGGAATTTCGGCCAGTTTCCACACTCGAATTTCATGGCCCTTCAAACAACGGAATTCGGACCTCTAAATTCCAAATGGGCAATTCCAAGCCCCAATTCATACATCCAAACAAGCACTAATGGAAATCGACGGACGGACGACCCCATTGGTAAAAAAAACATCTATAATGACAATTATAATAGGCATCCCCTAATCCACATAAGTCCGGAGAAAATAAAAAACCATGGCATGTCCCTCCCATTCACAAAACCTATCGATCCTCTTTTTCATATCCCTCCTTCTACCACATTACGCTCCAATCTACTAGGACCTACTAAGTTAATATGAATGAATGCACGTTAACTTGCATCGGTCCCATCCACACAACCTCCCACTCTTTCTTTTCTATACCTCCTTCTACCAAATTACGCCCCATGCTAGAAACTCATAAATTATAACTCAACTACTTAGGTTCAACTCCTCACGGGCACATTTATTATATTATTATTTACATATAATCGTATGTTCTAGAGTTTTCTCTACCACATTCCTTTAAAAAATCTACTTTTGGTATTTGGCCCAAATCGGAACCCAAAGTCTATCCCAACTTGCGTCAACTCCATTTCCTGGTTGCATTGTGTATATAGTCCATGACACAACCAACTGGCAACTGGTACATAAGAACAAAACAAGCATGAAGTAAGCATCTTTTTCTTGCTAAACATGAGGTCATTCTAACATAATAAAATACTAAAATGCCGTTGGGGATCCCACTGAAATCAGAGAACGAAGAGACTTGTCAACACGTCGTAACCAAGATTTAGAAAATGTGTCATGGAGTGAGGAAGGTTAAAGGTGTAAATGTGTAATATATCGTATGGCATTCT
This sequence comes from Dactylis glomerata, assembly GCA_007115705.1. Classification (NCBI taxonomy): domain Eukaryota; kingdom Viridiplantae; phylum Streptophyta; class Magnoliopsida; order Poales; family Poaceae; genus Dactylis; species Dactylis glomerata. The sequence goes on from QXEO01000647.1 coordinate 2,000,920, forward strand.
TCTTGAGCAATTGGACAACTAAAATTAAAATGGTAAACTGTCTCTTGTTTAAAGCAAACAAAAAGTGTGCCTTGTGTCCCAATGCCAATTACTTTTGATAACATTATCATTGCTAACAATAAATCCAAAATAATACTTAAACAAACACTTTAATCTTAAGCAACATCTTGGAATTCCATAAGACACTTAGATATGAACGAGATACATGAGATAAATAAAGCAACATAAATATATTGTATTGAAAACAACCCTATGATAAGTAAACCCCATTTAAAAATATCTTGAACTTTATGTAGTTTAATGGCAACAAACAGAATAACAACATTATGCCAGTCATTCAAGTGCTTTCCTACCATTTATCCTCCTAGATAACTTCTCACCATTTTCAACTCGAACGTAGCAAAATTGAAAAAAGGTCTCCTCAACTTGCATGGGTACCTTCCGGGAATGGGTATAGTTAGGTTTAGCAGTTACCACAGTGAGTGGTTTTACCCCTAAGTATTTGTTTGAAAATAAAGGTTGTCAAACATTATCTTCTATAAGTAGCATAAATAGCCATTTATTGAGGAGGCATCAATTTTTAGACCAAGGTCTTGTATATCAATTCCTAAGCCACAACCAAAAAAGTTGAGCATGCTCATGTTGCTGCTCTTTATACTTCCCAAAAAAAATGATCTCGCTTTCACAAAAGTTTACTTTTAGGCTGGAGAGTTTCTAAAGACACTTTATGAGAGTTTAGGTTTGAGCTTTCTCTAGATGATCCATGAATAAAATCGTATTATCAACATACCGTAGAACTGGTAGACCTTTGTTAACTAGGTTAGGGATGGGATCTGTAATTATTTCGTCATTATTTGGCTCGAGTGATTAAAATATCCAACATATCAACCGCGATATTAAATATTATAGAGGAAAGAGGATCTCACTCTGACGGACAAATCTTTTGTTAAATAAGTGAAGGGCTTTTGATGGCCATACTACCTTTCTTAGCAATTTTATGAATCCACGTCCACCAAACATGGAAAAACCCCATCATCTGCAGAACTTGGTCTAGAAAAGGTCACAGCAATTAGTGGTTAGCTTTTTCAAAATCAGTCTTAAAGAGTACCCCATCAAGTTTATATGTGTGTAATTCATGGGTCATATTACCTATGTTTTTAATGATATATAAACTTACATCTAAAGGAAAAAATACTATGTTTGTGATGTTTAATCTTACTATCCTCCAGATCTTTAGGTAGCAAGGTGATAAATCCAAAATTCAAATGATAGTTAGGTAGTCTTGCTTCTCGAAAAATCATTAGAAGAGCAAAAAAAAAAACGGGTTAGAGCTATGCACAATTATAGTGGAACTCTTGCTGATCATGGCATAACCAATCCATTTAAATTTTCTTTATCACAACTAAATATTCATACGAAACATTTGATTCGAGACGGTTCATATCTTGTTGAGCATCTCTGCCACTTCTTTCATCGTCGGGCGGTACTTAGGACACTCCTCCGTACATCTGTGGGCAATATTCAAGAACGCTTTCACCTCCTCTGTTTCCTTTTCCGTTTGGATTCTCATTCGGCAATCTGCAATCTCAAATGACATGCCAGCCTCCACCTTTTCCCTCGCCCATTTCAATGGCTCTACCTCCTTCCCTCCATTGTTCTTCATTGGCCAGCTTGGCCGTCGACCAGTGACTATCTCCACCATTAGCACGCCAAAGCTGTACACATCGGCTTTTACGCTTGCTCCCACACCTTCACGTATCTCCGGTGCCATGTACCTATTTGACATTGTCACATTGCATAAACAAAAAAACACATAGCCATTTTGAAATATAATATCCTATGATTGATCTGAATTTGAGGAGAGTGACATCTACCACCAGGACGAACATTGCATGATTAAATTCATGTTTTAAATAAATTAGTTGTATTTCTTTTTAAAAAAGTAGCAAGACATTACAAGCTTAGAACTTGGCCTCTTGGATCTTACTGCGTCTCTCTGTTTATATGTCCTAATCTTCTTCCTCGGAGGCTCGGACAAGTACACGACAGGGTGGGGCTTCCCGAACAAAATGTGTTGCATCATCCAAGTTCTTCAATAGTTTCAGTCAAATTCCATGTCGTCTGATGCATTATCGCGTTTAAACAGTTTGCAGGGTCTATGTTAATCATTTTTAAACTTTATTTGTTACTTGTATATACATCGAAAGCATGCGCAGTACGTGAGCTCGATCTGAAATGGAGTAATTTGCAAGGAGACGAGGAGTGCAGAGCGCTTTACCCGGCTGTGCCGGCGGCCTGCGTGCTGACATGCGACGCGGCAGGACCGCCGGTGACGACCCTGGCGTGTCCGAAGTCGGCGAGCTTGGCCTCGAAGCCCTCGTCGAGCAGGACGTTGCTGGACTTGACGTCGCGGTGGAGCACGGGCGGGTGCCGGTCGTGGTGCAGGAAGGCCAGCGCGGCCGCGGCGCCGCGGGTGACGCGCAGGCGCGCGGCCCACGGCAGCAGAGGCGTCCCGCCGTCGGCGTCGCCGTGGAGCCACGCGTCGAGGCTGCCGCGCTCGAGGAGCTCGTAGACAAGGATGCGGTCGCGGCCGGCGGCGCAGTAGCCCAGCAGGCGCGCCAGGTTGCGGTGGCTGAGGCTGCCGAGCACCTCCAGCTCGGCGCGGAACTCCCGGTTGCCGGAGCCGGCCGCGTGGTCCTCGGAGAGCCGCTTCACGGCCACCGCGCCGCCGCCGTCGGGGAGCACGGCGCGGTACACGAACCCGAAGCTGCCGTCGCCGATGATGTTGTCCGGGTGGAAGTCGCCGGTGGCCCTGGCGAGATCGTCCAGCGAGAGCTTCTTCAGCGAAGAGTCGATGGCCGATCCGTAGAGAGACCACGAGGAAGAGAGCTCCGAAGATGGACGGACAGGGAGGGACGACGATGACAAGCAGCCGCGGTCCGGCTCAAGGAGGCGGTTCTTGCGGTGGCGGCAGAGAAAGACGAGGAGGAGGCACGGGAAGGAGATGGCCGCGAAGGCGGCCACGGCAGCGATCAGCGCTTGGTACACGCGGTCCATGGCTGCCGGGCCTTGGTGGCTACGGAGCTGGGAGAAAGATCACCTCTTTGATTCTTGGGATGGAGAAAGACGAACGAGTGGCCCGTAGAGGCAAGAGCGTTTGGCGGGTTGCGCTGACTATTTGTCCTGAGAGGCAGACTTTGACTGCTGACTACTCCAGTCTCCTATTTTCCACTCACATTCTGGGTAGAAGAGGACGTGGATAATTATACACAGATATTCCACATCCACGTAAGAAAAATATGCACATGGTAAAAATATGAGGGAGAACCTATAATTTTTACAGTACATCCTACTCCCCTCCGTTCACAAAATTAAGATGTTTTAGACACTTTGAAGTGACTACATACATTTAATAGTGAATAAATCTACATACTAAAAATAGACTAGATACAAACTAAAATAGATAAATCTACAAAAAGCTAAAACATTTTATATTAATGAACGGAGGGAGTATTTAAGGAGAACCTGGTATGATGCCAATGTTCATTATACTCTACTTTGTAGGTTTATTTTGAAACCTTTCTACTTTGTGCTTAGCTTTCGAAGAAGAGTAGCTAATCTGACCAAACTGTAAAACATGTAAGAACAGATTAACCAAATGAGATTTTCTGTCTAGTGTCTAGCTCCAGCAATACCAAACTCCGACTTTAATTTGCCGTCCGGCCTTGTTGGTACCTCCAGCAAGCGAAAGCTGAGCATATGGCAGCCATCGCAACAACTGGACCAAGCAGTTGTAGTATTTAAGGCAATGGCGGAGGTACCAACAAATGCAATTACCATCAAGCAAATATGGAGATAAATAAACAGAACTGTTTGGCACGCACAGGCACACAGACGAAACAGGAGATATATAAACATATTTCACAGCCTGATTGCTAGGTGTTCAAGTACTTAGCTGACAAGGCTGCCTACCTAACAAAACCACAAGTAAGCCACGCAAAATCTGCCTAGCAAGTCGTGCAGCATCAGAGCCAGTATTTAAGGGCAAAAGGATTCACGTCAGAGGGCCCCCACATATGGAGCAACACAGGTGGAAAACACTATAAGTCTATAAGTTACTTAAGCACAGCACTAGCATCAGGGTTTGCACTTGGCATGCCCCACTTTAATCTAGCCTTGGACCACGCCCACCGCCTCGGGCGCGCCATGGTCCTCCCCTTCTTCCCCTGCCACGACCTGCATGGCGGCGAGTGTGAGAGATGAGGTAGTAGATAAGGGGGTGCAAGAAGCACGGAAAAATGGTACGTCAGACAGCTTACCACGGCCTGGAGGGAGATACTCATCAGGTTCGCCATCAAAGTATTCGTTCTGCTCAACCCTTCTACCCCTGCCACGCCCTGCGAATGAGCATAGGAGCCATCAGACAACGGGGTATGCAAAAACCAAAGAACGATGGTTTGTCAAACTGAGCTTACCACGGCCTGGAAGGGGGTGATACTCATCTGGTCCACCATCGAAGTACTCATTCTGCTCCATTCTTCTTCCCCTGCCACGACCTATGAAGCCAGAGAGAACAGGAGTAATGTGAGGTAGGGGCATGAAAAAAAAACAGGAAGATGATACATCAGACTGAGCTTACCACGGCCTGGAGGAGGATGATACCCATCTGGTTCGCCATCAAAGTATTCACCGTGCTCTTCATAGTACCCGCCTCTGCCACCATAACCATAATCATAGCCATAGCCACCACGCCGGCCACCTCCATAGTAGCCGCGCCCTCTACCTCGCCCTCTTGGCCAACCTCTCCCTCTGCCTCTACTGGTGTAATCATATCCATCCTCCTCCCACTCTTCACCCCAATCATAAGGAGGAGGTCCATTGCTCATAGCTGCACACATTTATCATCATTCATCAATGAATTTACATAAGTTTTTTGTCCATAGGTTTTGCAAGAAAATAAAGGCATGCACTACGGAAGATAGTGTAAACTGGCAATATGGAATGCTAAAATCATATAAAGACACTGCCGTGGTGAGGACCCTATGGGTAGCACACTGAAAGTTATGTACTCAAGAAGGCATGAGAAAGAGATATACCTCTGCCCCTGCCTCTCCTGCCACCACCACAACCTCTCCCACGAGCAGGGGGAAAGGATCCTAAATTGACACGAAGAAAGTTGTTACCAAATGGTGATACATGTCAAGCAATTAAAATCGGTGGAGAGGATGAATTCAGAGTGACACCTTCATGATCATAGTCAAAAGCAGGTTTCACCTCTTCAGCTGGTATGGGTGGCTGGTACCTAAGGGCATAATCCATAATGACCAGACAAATTTATAGCCAGTTCCCAGTATTGAACAATAATAGACAGACAAGGGAATGCAAAGCAGCTGAATCTGAACTAAACTCATTATCTGGCTATACAAATAAGCAAGAGGAAATTTTGACTTACCCTGGAGATGATGTGTCCAATGCTATCTTGGATAATGTTAGGGTAATCATTGATACATGACGAGTTGTCTCTAACCTGTGACAGAAGTGCATTAGTGTGATATAAGTCTCTATTATTTTTCTGCAGAAATGAATCTATGTACATCCGTACGGGAGAAGGCCTTCTTCCAAAGGTTCCCATCTGTCGGTGATATCAATAGATTCAGTAGATGTATTCTGATGGAGACCAGCTACCCTTCTCTGATGACCAATTATGTACCAATTAGCAAAAAAGCAACAACGACTTTCATAGCAGATATTATTAAGGCAGAGTAAGTTATTACTACTACTAACCTTGATCAATTCAGCAACCATGACTGTTTTACTTATGGCTCGTCCCATGGCTTTGATAGTAATCTCATCATGCCCATTTTCCTGAAAAAACACACAGTAATAAATGCGTAGCAGCTATAGGAAAAAAATGTGGCCCTGTTAAGCACACAAAAACGAAATCAAGATACGTAGTACTGTATAGAGATTCTAAAGGTGGAATAGCACTGTTGAGCACTGACCACCAACAAATTTTCAGAAAATGATCAGATGGCAAGCTGAAGAAACAATAGAGAGAGATTGCAATGGTTATCTTATCTACAATTATGTGAACTGCACGCCAGTTGACATCATTTAATCAAGCTGATAAGCTTCACATAGTTAAAGCTTCATAACTGAATGGTAGGTGAGTGAAATATGGCTTCACAAAGATCCAACCTCAGGATCAAACAGAAAGTAAGGGATAAAGAAATGAAATAAGAACCAGGAAAACACATGTGTCCGTCCAAGGGGCTACAGCCAGGTACTATGGTAGCATAAACCATATATGAAGAGTACCAAATATTAAATATTGGAAGGTGACACCGAGTGAGCTGTATATTTGGGTTGCGTATAACGTGAGTAAGCGTACTGGATGCAGAGATAAAGGATTTAGGAGACCTTTAAGTTAAGTAAAAATTATAATCAATCTGACATTCAATAAAAGTTGGAGCCAAGCAGGTGTGTAATTTAAAATAATATGACATTTTTTTGTAGTGGTAAAGAGACACTTAAATGAGCAACAACATCATGTGCATGTGCAGGCACAGCGCACCAGGCATCCGTCAATGCCCGTAAAATATCCCCACTATCTAGATTTTCAGAGTGCAAACATTTCCCAGCAATTGTTTAACATGGCATAGAGAGGATTTTCAGATTTCTTGCATATCGGGATAGAAAGGGGATCACCTCAAGCAAGGACATCCCGTAGCCGATGTAGTTCCTCATCCTCCCCAGCGCAGTGATCCTGATCTCATTCTCACTAATTGGCGTCTCATCGCGAGGCTTCTCCACCCGTTGGTATCTATCCATGCCTGTGAACTGACATAGGTGTTAGCATGCCAATATCTGAGCGGCGGCATGAAGTAATGCAGAAATAAGGTATCATGAACAGAGACGAGGATTCGCAAGAACAAACAAATGTATCGAGCATGTATATAGTCTCCGTAGTATATGAAATGCCCTTCCGTTTCACAAAAAGAAAAATGTCCTCGCTAGGATTAACAGCAATAGGAAGCGACGCGAATCGGGTAACCGCTGGCCATGACTCATACACCCGATCCAGGAGTACAGCCCGAGGCGCCAGTCTAACCAAGCCGCCTGAATGACGGCAGCGACAGGGATTTCACGCCGCATCGCAGAACGACACGAAACAGGGCCCCGCTGGCAACGTCTCCACCGCCTACGCGCGCTACTCGACGGCGACGAGGAGCCGAATCGGCTCCTAGCCGCCGCAGGAACGGAAGACGGGCCGAGGGAGGGGGCGGAGAAGGAGAAGAGGAGGAAGGAGGTACCGACCGCACCTGGCGGTCTCGGTCGCCGGAGTTCGGCCGTGCGTGGGTGCGCGGAGGGGGACAGAGTGGAGGGGCGGAGGAGTTCTCGAGGGGAATGGGGAACCTCCCGTGGCGTGTGTCGGGGTTCTACCCTTCGTCCCCGCGGATGACGTGGTCGATTCCTGGCCGTTGGTTTGCGGGTGTGTGGCCTGGATGGAAGTGTGGGAGGAGGACCGCGTCGGTTTGGGGATAACGTGGGGGGTACGTGTCGCTGCCAGTTGGGGTCAAACGACAGGTCGGAGGGGCTGCGTGTCACCCAGCGAGGGCCGTATCACTGTGGGTGGGTCACCCATGTCAAGGTCCCGTTCAGAGTGCCTCTTTTAGTTCTCAAAAAAAAGAGTGCTTCTTTTAGGACCACACGACTCCACATTTATAAGGACACAATTTTCCTTTGATTTCATTCATGTACTCTTTCTCTTAGGTGACTTTTTTCCTTTGCATATATCCAGATAAAAAAAAATGCTTCACGATATAATATCACCCAGGGAGGATCGTATCACTTGTGGGTCACCTATGTCAGTGCTTCTTTTAGGACAACACGACTCTGCTGTGATTTTTATTGATTAAATATAAATTGATATAAATAAAACTTAACTAAAAGAAAAAGCTATAAATCTAGGGCTTCTCTAACCAAACACATGGAAGTGAAGCTGTCTCTCTCGATAAAAAATCAGCTACATATACAATTTGCTTCCCTACAACTAAAACTAAACTCATAGAAAGAGAAAGTAGAGGCTTGAGCGTAAATGTCATCACATAAAGCCGCTGCTGTTGTCGACAGGAAATCCCCTGATTGAAGTGTTTCAGTGACCTAGAGACAGCGTGATTGAATAATAATTTGACAGCATCCAATCTCATTGCGACAGGCCTCTGCTAATGGCACGAGCTTCTAGGGTATTCGCATCTATTGCATAGTGAACGGGATCATTGCACGGTGCTTCATGTATTGTCCGGTATCACCATCCCAACTCCACTTGTAAGATATTCTAGTTGGAAACTTGCATCCACATTTATAAGGACACAATTTTCCTTTGGTTTAATTCATGTACTCTCTCTCTCTCTCTCTCTCTCTCTCTCTCTTTGGTGAGTTTTTCCCCATGGCCCTTATATTATTTGCAGTAATTACCTAGATGGACATAGCGGCGATTGGAGCTGGTGGTACTTGCTCTCCATACACCATCTTTCTTCTAATCCACCAAATATACCATGATATCGTGATGATGAATTCTTTGACATCCTCAGCATGTTGTTTTGACAAAAGTTCTTCAAGCACCTCACTACCTAATCTATCAAGTTGTGCCGCGTCTTCAAAACTATTGTTAAATCCAATTTTGTCTAAACTTTCCTCTGCATGTACGCACCCAAAAAGAACATGTTTAGTATCTTCACAATATATATTACACATGGGCATTGACTTGAAATAGGAACATGTCTATTAGCTAGAACGACATAGCAAGGAAGAATACCATGCAAAAAATTGCATGCAAACAAATTACGGTCGCTGAAAAAGTCCATGGAGAATCCCACATTTCATTCATCCTTGATTGTCCAGGAGCTTGTAAATTTATCTCCTTATCTCCCAAATTGGTGCATCCATTCTCCATAATATGCAGATCAAACTAAAAAAAATGAGTTCTTATTATGTCTCGATGCTACAAAATCCTCTATACCATTGGCATTGGGTGATAAAGGTATTGATAGAATTCTATTTGCTTCCGTAAAAAAATTCTCATGTATTAGTCCCTCGTGAAGTAAAAGGATTGAGAGAATCAAGTGTCTTTCATTGATGATTGTTGGGGGTATATATACCCACCCAAACAAATGCCTATAATGCATTTCACAAAGCATCCCTTTCGGGATTACAGCGTATGAACAAAGCTGACTATTCTACATGTCCATGGTTAGCTTAGTTATAGAAATAACTTTGATCCTACGCTAACCTAGTTTAAACACTCCTCCTTGGACCACATTGTCCTTTGTAGAATTTATCATCTTGAAAAATCTTCTATGATAGAGTCTTGGAATGTCTTTGTATGATCTTGAGAGTCTCGATATACCCTCCAAAAACCCTCTGGGGAAAATACGAGGAGAATAGTATATTATATCCTGTTAAAAATCCTTTAAAACCAGTAGGAAAATAAAGAGAAAATGATGCAACGTATAATGATTATCATCTCCTTAATAACTCATATGAGAAAAATCTTGATAGGGAAAATCTCATTAGTGAGTTTAGAGATCAATAAACATGCCTTGTATGCTTCCTTAAAACCCCCCAGTAGGGAAAAATATAAAGTATGACATATATCTTGTGTATATATTGCAAGGACGTGTCACTAGAAACTCCTCTAAAACCCAAGGGGGAAAATATAAGGGCGAAGCAATATGACATCTATACACTTTTATATATATTCACATTAGAAACCTTTCATGAGAAACCATTAGGGAAAATTCATTAAGCGAAAAGGAGTCATAAATATATGATCTCATGATTATCAGTGAGTTATAATTCGGGAGTTTACTCCCCCTGAACTTTACAAAACTGAAAGTTGCCTCATAGTAATTCCACTAACATAATTATGAAATATAGAGTTGGTAAGGATATTGTGAATAAATCGGTTAGGTTTCACAAGATATGTTTACAAATGTTTATCTCCTCAGTTTGAGTAATATTATTTACGTAATAAGCCTCGTCATGCTCTCGCGTCGTAGGGGATGTTGTTGTCTATGGTCATCATGTCACTGAAAGTGCTTGACTTTGTAGCCTAGCTAGTAACGAGCAATTTAGCATATTAATTAAATATATGTGTTCCATTTATAAAAAAAGATTGCGGAAGCCCAATCTTCCCTCCTTTTATATAGTGAATTTTTCCCACTTAAGATGGTGCATTTTATTTTCATTTTCCTACCAATACGGCAAAACCGACAATGAGGCGAGAGATATGTGCCATGTCTAATATGAATTTGGTTCCTATATGTATAATATGGGGCATTCATACTTTTCCTTTATAAAATGTTTTATGATATGAAATTAAAATAACAATAGTTCTATTGTAGTTTCATATGAGAGATCATAGACACTGGTTAAAAGTGTATAGCAAAGCTATAAGGACTTCCATGCCGGAGTACACATGTAGCTTGCTAGTAGTTGCCACTATAGCTTATGTGGACAACTTTTTTGTATATTGATTGCGACTATATTTAATAAGAGTTAGCTCATGTATGTTGTTAGTTAGAGCAGTTGGCACCAACGACAAATGGTTAAATGCTAATCCCTCTGTTTTCGTGCTTAAGGCCTAAATATTTTTCAAAAATTCCAAAGATCGAGGTGTGGTACGTTAGAAACACTAACTTTCCACATTTACCCTTTCCTCTTGCGGGAATTAAGGAGACATTGTACATGACGATGCCTTGTGATTGGATGTGTGTGGTTTGAGTTAATGCTGATTAGTTGTGTGTGGCTGGAATCAAGTAGACGGATGCAACAACCTACACATGCAACAAATCAAAAGCGAGAGATAACCATGACTAGCTATTTATGAGGTCATGACGGGAAGGAATTAAGCTCGATGGCTCTCCTTAGTTGCCGCATCAGGATTTTACGCCCTATGCATGGAAACAGAGGGAGTACTACCAAGGTACTCAGGTATTGAAATTGTGTAGGACTTTATATAAGGACTTGTTTTGGATGCAGCTTAAGTACTATCTAGCCGCTCAATTCACCACCATCATGAGCATTAAAATGATCTAGGTCTTATACAATGACTTCTTTTGGATGTAGCTCAAGTATTTCTAGCTCAAGGATTATGTGAGAAAGATTCATAAACAAGTTAAGAGTTGGATTGTTAGAATGTTATCATTGTGTCATGAGAATATGAGGCAAAAGGGAAGAACACCGTGTGCCAAGTCAGGTGTACATAACATTTAGTTGTGGAACTTGCACATAATGCATTAGTTCCACTATGGACAATGACCTTCGTAGTACTGTATGACGTCTTGAAGCTCAGACTATAAAGAAATTAGCTCTAACTTCCCTCTGTTTTCAGGATTCCAAGGTGAAATCCTTAACATCTGCATCAAAATAACACATATAACATATTATTCAACAAAACCTTATAAAGTAATACATTAATAAACTATGCTAACTAGCGACTGTGCCCTGGTATATCCTATCGTACATCGTCCAACGGCTCTCCCCGGTCCCCACCGGCGTGAGTCAAATGTTTTTCAGAAGTGAGGGAAAAGACGTACGCCTATTCTCATCCTCAGTCAGAATTTTCTTTCATTTTGGAAATGTAAAAATCCCGACCTTCTGTGATTGGACATCGGAGATGTAGAAGGTTGTCTCAAATAACTACCAGTCCATTTTAGATGAATAGCACATTACTCACTCTCCTGTTGCCACTGCCTGAACACATGTAAATGCATGTCTTACCACAATACTATGTACTACCAGTATATGTACATATGCAAATGCATGTCTTAACATGATGGAGTGATTTTGATAACAAAAAAAGTCATAGAGTTGATTTTGCAATAGATCCAAAGAAAAGAAATGTTGTTTTGGTCAGTTTAGTGCATATATTAATAAGTATTAGTAGAAAATTAAGTAGGATAATAAGTAATACCCATTTTATGTGAGACATAAAAGGATTAAATAATATATTAAAGAAATTTACCCGACACTAGACCCACACTTATAATTGTTTAACCTAATTTCTCATTCTCCTGCTGCCACCGTCTGAACACATCTTACACTCACAAGGTGTCAAGCATGAACTATTTTTTTGTAAAGAGCAACAGGATTTTTCTAGAAAAATGTGGAGCCTTGTCTATTGTTCACAGCAAATCTAGTTGTCCTCGATCCTTAGATTTAGGAGAGCAACAGTTTGGATTGTTGTTCCAGACATAGTCCAAAACTGGTATAATATATAGGAGTATAGATTTTCTACATTTCAATATAATATGTGTTAGAGTGCATTAGTACTTATATTTTTTTGCTGCTTTTTGCGGTAATCCCTTTGTTCCAAATTAATTGTCATAGCTTTAGTCAAATTTGATCTAGATACGAATGTATCTTGACAGTTTTAATGTGCAGGTTTGCTCATTTTGAAAGAAAGTTACATTAGTTTGTTTGAATGGAGGGAGTACATGTTTGCACTAACATTCTTTATTTGCCTATCAACAAACAAAAGCGAGGTGACATTAACAATAAATACTTAAATTTGACAATGTCATAACTCTTAAACCGTCAATCTATAGTTTGCATTCCATTCACATACTCATGTTTATTTGATGAGATCTTCAAAACTAGAACCTTGTTTTGGTATGCTTGTCAAAAATATTATACCTCAATTGTTACCTACTTTTTTCTTGCAATTTACCATATCTTCATTGAAGTACTTTTATTGATTTAAAGTTGGCAAATTATTCCAATATAGCCACCAAGTAATCTGATAAAAAAAAGTACCTCTTTCTTTTGCTGAAGTGCAATTATATTTTAACTACAATAGCTATGAAACTGTTGTTGAAATTTCATTAGGAGTAGGCAGCACAAACATATAGCAACTTTAAAAAAAATGAAGATTCTAAATGAACCGAGTCCACTAGAAGTTGGCATCCACTAAAATTTTACAAAGAAGAAAATTTGATGTACTTCATATTAGGAATCAAACTGGTCCTAGTTTTTTTTAATATGTTGGTCCTAGTCACTTCTACGTGTTAAGCATCTTCAAAACAGAGCATGAATTAGCATCTTCAAAATGAAGAGGTCAAAGAAGTGCATCACGACTTCCCCACTTGCAAGAAGGCCTCCGGTGAATTTTGAGCAGAGATCGCCGCAAAGAGAAAACAACATCGTGTGAGTCCTTGCTCACTTTCTCTAGCCAACTAGAGGTGAATAAATAGATGATGTTGCGTCTGCACTAATCCTGTAACCACTGGTGCTGGCGATCGGCTCAGTGTCGTAGCACAGCCACTGGATCTCCGTATGGGCGGGGACTGGGCGGGCGAGGCAGAACGAACGCGTCGGTATGAGCCACGCAAGGGAAAAGGACAGTTTCCTTCGGGGTTTTTTTAGCGAACTTCTTTCGTTTTGTTTGCTTCGGTTAGACGACGACTCGTTCGCTTCTCACTGGTAGAAGGCTTTAATCCCAAATCAAGCCCATATGTGTCCGTTGGCCCATATTAGAAAAGCTGAAACTAGGAAGGTCGCGGACTGCTCGGTTTTTCCCTTTTTTGAGTTTTAGCACTTGTAAAATGACCATGTACATGGGAGCTAATATACCGATTTGTTTTGGCAAATATTATTGGCTATGTGTCGCGTAACCATGAATTAGTCTAGCTCACAATAACAGAAACTAAACAAGAAGGGGCTACAAAATAATAATATGCCCAAGTTCAAACCTCCATCTCAATGCTTTCATAATGAAACCATTAACTTATGTGCGAACACGGGAATACAGAAGAGTTGTGCCATGGGAAACAAAGAAATCGGGTGTATGAGGAGCTCTCAGGGTGTGTAGGCATGCCAATCTGGACGAGAAATCTTCTACAACTCACGAGCTACCGACGATGAGGCGAGGTCCGAGCTGTGGCTAACATGAATTTGGTTCCTATATACTCCCTTCGTTCCTATATATAGGTTCTACAGTTTTTGGCATGACAAGTAAAGAATGCATATAGAGGGAATAATATACTAAGTTTAGAAGAAATTACCCATGGTTAATTGACATCGAAAGGTAGAGGAGTTTGCATGAGATAAGAAAGCATAATCAAATCTATAAAAAAAATTGTCCACATGACTGGTGCAATGCAATACATCTTATATTCTGAAATTTTTCTCATAAAACATTACACCTTATATCTAGGAACGGAGGGAGTACTATGCATATGGGCATTCATATTTTTCCTTTATAAAATGTCTTATGATATGAAATTAAAATATCCGTTAGTTTCATATGAGAGATCATAGACACACGTGTGTAGATTCAAACAGGTTAAAAGTGTATAGCAAGTCTATAAGGACAGATTTTATAGAAGTTACTTCATGCCAGAGTACACAGGTAGCTTGCTAGTTGCTACTATAGCTTTGGCGGACAACCTTTTTGTATACTTATTACGGCTATATTTAATACAAGTTGGCTCTTGTACATTGTTAGTTAGAGCAGTTGGCCTAGTCGCTAGACGAGAAATGGTTAAATACTACTACCAAGGTACTCAAATATTGAAATTGTCTAGGTATTATATAAGGACTTCTTTTGGATGCAGCTCAATTCTCCACTATCACGAGCATTGAAATGATCTAGGTCTTATATAAGGACTTCATTTAGATGCAGCTCAAGTATTTGCAGCTCAAAGAGTAGGTGAGAAAGATTAGGAAATGAGTTAAGAGTTAGATTGTTAGAATGCTGTGATGAGAATTGGAGGCCAACGGCAAGAACACTTCGTGCCAAGTCGGGTGTGCATAAAATATTTTTGTGAAACTAATACATGTCTCTTTAGATCCTTCTGGGAAAATGGCCTTTGTAGTACGGTAGATCGGACTGCGGTTCAGACTATCCAAGAAATTAGCTCCTCTATGTTTTGGGGAGTTTTAAAAACAAAGGTCAGATCCTTGACCTCTGCATCAAAATAACACAGAAAGTCTATATTATTCAACTAAAACCTTATAGAGTAATACATTAATGGACAATGCTAACTAGCGACCGTGTCCTAGTTTGTCCTACCATATAACGTCCAACATCTCTCCCCCGGTCTCTACAAGCACGCTTGAAACATTTCTAGAATTGAGGATAAAGATGTACGCTTATACTCCTCCTCGGTCCGCACTATCTGTCATTTTAAAGGAAAATAATCTCGACCTTCCCGTGTGTGGACAACAAAGACGCACAAGGTTGTCCCAAATAACCACCACTCGATTTTAGGTGAATATCACACTGAAGCTACATCACCATATACTATTTGCTACATTGCAATATATTGCGTGCTATAGTTCATTAGTACTTGTAATTTCGCAGCCTTTTGTGATATTCCCTCTAATTCCATATTAATTGTCGCAACTCTGGCATGTTTGGTGCAGATATAAATGTATTTAGACGCATTTCAGTATGTAGTTTTGTTCATTTATTAAATACCAATTAATTTGGAACAGAGGGGGAGTTAAAGTTTGTTGTAGTATCCTTTTATCACCGAACAAAAGTGAGTTGACAATAGCAATTGTACTTAAATTTGACAATGCCATAACTCTTAAATCATCAATTTAATTTACATTTCAGTCACATACTCATGTTTTATTTGCTGAGATTTTCAAAACTAGAATCTTATTTTAATATGTTTATCGGTGACTTAGTACAAATTTTGAACTAAACTAGTATGAAATCAGCAACAGTTATTTCCGATCGGGAGTACCAAGTTACTTGATTATAGCTACCAAAATATACAATGAAAACTATAAAATTAAAATTTTCTGGTGCCAATTACCAGGTAACCAAGTAAAGTTGTAACTGCTACACAATTATATACAGATGAAAAGTACCCCTTTCTTTTGCTGAAGTTCTATTACATTCTAACTACGACAATATGAAACTGTTGTTGACATTTCATTTGGGGTAGGTAGAACATAACAACTTCAAAAAAATGAAGATTCCACATGAACTGAGTCCACTAGAATTTGGCATCCTTTAAAAAAATTAAGAGAACTAATCTGATATATTAGGAATTAAACTGGTCCTAATCACTTCTACATGTTAAGCATTTTCAAAACAGAGCATGAATTAGCATCTCGCTCCACAAATTCTCACATTAACGAGGATTCACTTTTCCACTTGTAATTGCAAGAAGGCCTCCAACAAAATGTGAGCAGAGATCGGTGCTGCAAAGAGAAACAATATTGTCATTACTGATATTTCAAGACAGGGAAAGTAGCTTTCTCTAGCCCAAGAAAAGGTGAACGAAAGAGGGAAGATATTGGGCAAGGACAGGACAGATCATGGAACTCATCTGATCACCGGGGTAGGATCCGGGCGCGGTGCACCAAGAAAAAAGGCGTCCATGGACTGGGTGCACTGGGAAGGGGTCCGCCCCTGTCCACGCCGACGGGGCCCCCAGTCTCCATCGCCATTAGTGCGCGCTGCTTCGGCCGGGGTCGCCAGCACGGGGAGCGACGACCGATGAGGTCATGCCTGCCCGGCGCTGCTCCGCTCGCTCAAACTCGGCCGTGCCCGTCAGGTGTTCGCACCAATGCCTGCGCGGACGCCGGAACTGGGCACCGAGCTCCAGCTCGATCTAGCAACAGTGTGTGCGTGGCTGCGTGCAACCGGGTGCGTGCCTGTTTAGTTCCTCCTGTGATGATACCATTTCTAGTGTATACTAAATTCCACTTTTTTGTTATGTTATTAGGTCAACTCAGATGTGAGATCCCAAATATCCCCTTACAAAATCTGGATTGCGACCGTGTCAACGTATGACTGGGTCCATCCAGCTCAACAGGCTATCAGCAGATGCTTAGCCTGGTACACTTGGTAGTAGTTGCTGATGCTCTGCTTCAGTCCATTGATGCTCTGCTTCAGTCTAACGTATAATATGGGGCATTCATATTTTTTTCTTTATAAAATGTTTTATGATATGAAAAATATCCACATTTATAACTATAGTTTCATATGAGAAATCATAGACACTGGTGCGTAGAACCAACAGGTTAAAAGTGTATAGGAAGGCTGTAAGGACTCCCCCCATTTTATTTTATAGATGTTCCTTCAGGCTGGATATACACAGGTAGCTTGATTGTTGCTACGATAGCTTCCGCATACATCATTTTTATTGTATACTCATTGCTTTTTATTTAATACAGGTTGGTTCATGTACATTGTTAGCTAGAGCTGGCTAGACCAAGGTACTCAAGTATTGAAATGACTAGGTTTTATATAAGGACTTCTTCTAGATGCGGCTCAAGTATAAACAGCTCTATTCTGCACCACCACGAGCATTGAAATGGTCTAGGTCTTATATAAGGACTTCTTTTGAATGCAGCTCAAGTATTATCAGCTCACAGTGTCATGAGAATAGGCGGCAAAAGGGAAGAGCACCTCGCCCCAAGTCGGGTGTACATAAGAATTTCTTGCCAAGCTAGTACATATTCCTTTAAAGCATCTCTAATCAGATGATGAAAAACAAAAAATACCATCTTTTGGGGGCACAGAGAGCCAAAAAGGTGCTCCAACAGACTATGTCACTAGTACATAATGACGTGAAGCACCCTCCGCGAGGAAAACAACAACATGGTTAATAAAATTGACGCATGGCTGAAGGAGGGGACGCCGAGTGGGCCGCCGCAAGGCTATCCACATTCAAAACGACCTTCTATAATGCATGTATCCCTTTCGTTGGGAAACGATTGTCCTAATAACTCTGCTACCGATAAGCCCATATCGCAATCGATTTTTAAGAAATCTTAGTTGTCGAGTTTGTTAGCCCAGAAGGCCCAATCCATTCTCATATAAAATCCCCTCACTACTGTCTCTCCCACCCTCATTCTCTCCCAACCCTAGCTGCACACTCGTCCTCATATCTCCATGCGCTTCTAATGGCGAACTCATTTGGCGCCGGCCAGAGGCATGATATCACACCCTCCTTCTGTAACTGCGGCCTGCGCCGGTCCCCCTGAGCAGTCCCTGCCCATGGCCGCCACAAACTCTTCTTCATCCTCCTCCTCAGACGAAGACGGTTCAGATCTAGAGGTAGGGTACCTCCTCTCTTGCACCGCATTCAAGCATGAGCGCGTCGACGCTGTCAACCGGGTGGCGGTGATGCATAGAGCGGTGAATATCTCCACCACCAAGCACTAGATGGAACTAGCAGAGGAGGCGTTGTACCAGACGCATCTCAAGGCCAACATAGCCCGGTCTCAGCTCCCCGAAGAGAGGCAGCGGCCGCAGCCGCGGTAGCGGCAGTGGTGACTGAAGAGGAGCAGGTTTCGGGGTCCTTTGAAATCATGCCGGGTCCACGGCCGGAGGCGGTAAGCAACCCCGCCTCGGCTATGGTAAAACTAAACATTGTTCTAAAACTTCACTGCTGGCTAACAATGCATTATGATAGTTTAGTTCTCAGATTTTGCTTAGTTTCGTACATATATGCTCTGTTTATTCAAAATCTTTATTGTTAGTTAACAATACATTATGATAGTTTAGTTCTCGGATTTTGCTCTGTTTAGTTCCTAGATTTTGCTTTGTTTATTCAAAGTCTTTAACTACTGTTAGTTAACAATACATTAGGATAGTTTAGTTCTCTCTCGTTAGTTCTCAGGTTTTGCTCTATTTATTAAAAGTCTTTATTGTTAGTTAACAATGCATGAGGATAGTTTTGTTCACAATTTGTGCTCTATTTAGTTCTTAGATTTTCCTATGTTTATTCTAAGTCTTCACTATTAGCTAACAATGCATTAGGGTAGTCTCAATTTCTCAGATTCTGCTATGTGTAGTTCTCAGATTTCAGAGGTCGAGAAGCTGCTAAACTGAACGCAATGTGTTGAGCGCGGGCGAGCAGGCTTTCAGAGACCGGGTAGGCTAGCGCCCTTAGGGATAGAATAACATATAATGTGGACTTTCGGGCAAACATATCCATGCAACCTACTTGACTTCTGAGGAATGAGTAATCTTGGCGCTTGCCCCACAAGTTGTTAATTCGCTGCTGGGAATTCACACAAAAGGGAAGGACTTAGGGCATGTTCGGTTGTTCACCAGCTCCTGGCTTCTCAAAATCTACGCAAGAAGCTGAACCGAACACGCTAAATCCGGGAAGCTGAATCGGCAGATTTGGCTAGATATCGCATAGAAAACGCGGAGCTAGCAAATTGGTCCGCTGCAGATTTGCAAAAGCTAGATTTCCTTCTATTTACGGATGTATGCCACCGCCAAGTGAAAGCCGAACCGTTATTTTCCTCTCTCTTCTCGCATTCCTACTAACTGGCCCACTAGGGTGCCAAACTGACTACCATCGGTTGTGCTTCTTCCTTTGTTATTGGACCAAATCAATCCCTATTGGGCTTCCAGCCCAACTACCAAAATGAAGCTGCACCGAACGTTTTCAACTCCTCCTGCGATTTTGAGGATCCTGGCGATGGAGTGAGAAGCTAGGAGTTGAGGATTTTGAGAAGCTAGGCCACTACCGAACACACCCTTATTCTCAACGAGTCTCCTCTTCTCCTTATTCAGTGTGACGGTGCACCCTCATCTCCACCGCTCACTTTTGCCTCAATCTTTGCATCGTGGAGTCATTTTCCAGTCTTATCTCTTATGTCCCTGGCACGCCGAGAGAAGGCAGCGAGGTGACATGTGTACCATCCTTTTCTTCTTCCTCTCCAAGGGAAAACTTTCATATTTCTTTAGAAATCATGAAAAATGTATGTCTCCAACAAGCAAATGTAGAAATCGTTCTTTGATAAACATGACTTAAAATGATCCAACTATATATTTAATTCTTCAGCCATGTAAACTTGTTCAGTAAAGTCTGCCTCAACCCGATTAGACCAAAGGGATTCTCAAATATACTTCTCGTGCTTAGTGTCAGCATAATTATTCCAAAGACCGAGAGAGTGACCCTAGTTGCTACTTGGTTGGGGGGAGGGAATGTATAATTCAACCACCTGAGATTAAGTTCATGCTAACATGAATTTGGTTCACATATACTCCCTCCACTCTGTTTTAATCGACGCATATTTGGTGGTGCTCCTACTGCCAGCCGCGTTGATTAAAATGGTATAGAGGCAGTATATAATATGGGGCTTCATGTTTCACCCAAGGAAAAAAAAACAGCGCGCTATAGCAAATTTGGAGTGTCCATACTATTTTTTTGCAATTTTGCTCGCTATGGCGCAATTTGCAAAATATCATGCTAAAACATCATAGCGTCAACGCTATTTCAAATATAGCATGCTATTTTTTTCATTAGACTAGTATGGAGTAAGCGAATATATAATACAAATTTTGATTGTTAAACATAACTAATCGTGTTGAAGCATCTATCTGTTTCACTATATACTTTATTTTTACTAAAAATCTTTATTTTTAGGTTATTTTCAAAATGCTATTTTAAATATAGCACGCAATAGTGTGTATATGGTCGGAAGAAGGGTCGCGCTAAAAGAAATAGCGTGCTATTTTAAACATTGGTTTGACCTTTATAAAATATTTTCTGATATGAAATTAAAATTTCCATATTTCTAATTATAGTTTTATATGAGAGATCATAGAAACTGGTGCATATAGCAAAGCTATATGGACTCTCTCCATTTGATTTTATAAAGTTACTTCAGGCCAGAGTACACGTGTAGCTTGCTAGTTGCTACTATAGTTTAGTAGTTTCCGCTGACAGCATTTTTGTATCTATAATTATTTATTGCGGCTATATTTAATTGTACAAATTGGTTCATGTGCATTGTTAGCTATAGCAGTTGGCCCCAACGACAAATGGTTAAATACAACTAGCAAGGTATTGAAATGGTCTAGGACTTATATAAGGTCTTCTTCCGGATGCAACTCAATTCTCCACCATCACGAGCATTGAAATGGTATAGATCTTTATATAAGGACTTATTTTGGATGCAGCTCAAGGAGTAGATGAGAAAGACTAGGAAATGACTTAAGAGTTACGAGTAGATTGTTAGAATGTTGTCACGATGTCATGAGAATAGGAGGCAAACGGGAATAGCACCTCGTGCCAAGTCGGGTGTACATAAGATTTTGTCACGAAGTTGGTACATATTATTTTAGTTCCTCCGTGAACAATAGCCTAACAACTTTCTTTTCCTCTCCCAACTTCTTGCTCTCTTCACCTCAGCCCCGTTGAGAGTCGCGCCAGTGTTCCCGGCTCGCTCTTCTTCCCTCACCGGTGGTGATGCCGGCCAGTGTGGCGAAGAGAGTGTAGCGCGGGCATCTCCTGTAAATAGTAGTGGTAGCTTTAGTCTAGGATTAGATGCTAGTTGTTGTTTTGGCTTCATGCTTGTATCTCGGGTGCTTCTGGTGCTTTCGAGCTGCATCCAGGAGGCGCTGGTTTTTGTCTTGCTCGCTAAGCTCCTGAGGTGGGAGCCGGAGGCGGCGGGTGAAGCTGGTCAAGGATCCCATCCAAATAAGCTCGTGGGTCGCCCTCAAGATCTAGATCTGAGGGCTTGGTGCTATGCTGGGGTGGTGGATGCTCTGATCTGGCATGTCTTCTTCAGTCAGGGGGATGGAGAGGAGGAGTGGTGGAGAGAAGCTCTGCAACCTTCAGCATGGCAGAGAGCTGCGTATTATCATGGAGTTCAGCAAATGGGGTGAAGCATTGTCTTGGTTATCTTTGGTCTTCGGGACCCCTCCATGCTACAGTACTGTGTGCTCTGCATTGTCTTCTACCTCCTGGCCAGCGTGCCTACGAGGAGGCCCTACAGCAACTCCATCATGGCGCTCTGCGCAGGCCCATCGCCAAGTGGTCTCATCCCCGGCGGCGGTGCAGGCAGCCGTGATGTTGAGTTCTTCGTCTTCATCGGTGGAGAAGGACCTGATTGCATTCTCAAAAAAAATTAGGGTTCTTTTCGTAAAAGTTGAGGGCTTGGTTGTAATTTCCTTTTCTTCTGTGTCCCTCCATGTAAGATGTTTGCCCACCATTTAATGCAGTTCTGGACCCTTCGGGGTCCTTCCTTTGTTCCAAAAAAAAAAGCCATTGTAGTACAGTAGTTTGGATTGCACTAGAAGTTGGCATCCACTAGAATTTGATGGAGAAGCAAATCTTATGTCTTCGACATCAGACTGGTCATACTCACTTCTACGTGTTAAGCATCTTCAAATCATAGCATGAATTAGCATCTCGCTCAACAAATTTTCGCATCAACAAGGAGGCATAGAAGTGTATCATGACTTCACGCTTGTAAGAAGGCCTCCAACAAACTGTTAGTAGAGATCGCTGCAAAGAGAAACAACATCGTGCGAGTCCTTACAACTACCTTTGTCCCAAAATGTATTTGATAGCCTATTTTAGTCTCTTATTAAAACGTCTTATATTTCAAGATAGAGAAAGTAGAGCCGAAAGGTGAACAATCGAGTGAGGATAGGGCAAGGGCAGATCATGGAAACCATCTGTGATTACCGTGCTAGGCCCTAGGGTATGTTTATACTGTCGGGGTCTAGGCGCAATGCACCAAGAGAGAGAGAAAATGTGTCTATGCTGGGAAGGGTCCGCCCCTATCCACTCCAACGGGCCCCTAGTTTCCATCGCCATTAGTGCGCGCTGCTTCAGCTACGGTCGCCGGCATGGGGAGCAACGACCGATGCTGGCTGGGTGAAGCAGGTCCTGCCTTGTCTAAACTAGTACATCGGCTTCATGTTTCACTTTCACCTTTATAAAGGGGAAATCTATTTTCAGGGCGCTCTAAAAATTGTCTTAGCCAGCAAGCAAATCTTGGCCTTTGGATCAAAAGCAAGTGGTCCAGATTGAACCCCCTAATTGTATTTCTATCCCACCTTAATTATGTTCACACCCCATCTTAATTGTTTTCCCACCTCACCCAAATCATCGCACCCACGAGCGGGATTCCCTCCTCTCCTTCCTAATTCTCTAGTGTTTTGCATGCATGCACTATAAATCCAATCTCGTGATGTCGTCCGCATTAAATGGAAAATCTGGATATTCAAAATGTTTTTAGTGCAAACTGTTTATCCGATTGAAAATCCGTTTTCATCGATGGACTAGTCGCGATGAGATCTTCGAAACTAGATCTCATGTTGATATGTTTTGACGACTTTTTTGACTAAAAGTTATCCACCTCTAACACCATAGTTATCCATGCTATATCATATAAGTTACCCACCCCATAATACATAAGTTACCCACCCCTATAAAATAGACGTGGGGACACTTTGTATGTGTGTAAAAAAACAAAATTGCTGATATCATCTGCATTAAATACAAAATCTTAAAATTCAAAAAGTTTTATAGCTCAAACCACTTATACAATTTACAATCCGTTTTCACTGATGGATCAGTCTTGACGAGATCTTTGAAACTAGATCCTATGTTGATATGTTTCGACAACTTTTTTCAACCTAAAAGTTACCCATCTCTAACACAATAGTTATCCGCTATAGCCTATAGGTTACCCACTAAATAATGTATAAGTTACTCACCCCTATGAAAATATGTGCGAAAACTCTTTTGTATGTAAGTTACCCATTTGTAACTACTTCATTTTCATATGGATGTAATCCATTTTTTATGAAGCCTTTGTTACCCCTATTTTTAGTTAATTAAATGTGAGCTAGACTTATTTGGTTTAGACGCGGTAGCCTAGCTGTTAGGGTATCGAGACTTTGTTGCCGTCGACGCGATAGATCGCATCGACGAGCGATGAAGCCTCGGTACTCTAACACCCTTTGAGGCTTTGTCACCCATACGCTGCGGTAGTGGCGACAGGTGACGAAGTCGAGCTGCTAGACTAATGGTTGTGCATTGCATTTGTTCACTACGACTTAGCGTGGTGGGGGTGGGTGGGACGTAAGATCTCAATTTATATGTCGTTACAGAAGAAGCTTAGATTTAATTACTTTTAAGAAAATATGCTTGATGTTTGACGTGGTAGCTTTTAGAGGCTGAGTCATCCGTACAACACGAGAAGGGTGATAGACGATGAAGCCGGACCACTACACTAGTGGTTCAATTTATAAAAAAATTATTATATGTGTACAATATTTTTATCTTCATGAAAAAGGACTCCATCGTGCCTATTTATATGGTGGGTAACTTATTTATTACAGAATGGGTAACTTAAGTAGTACAGCTAGACAACTCTTGTATTAGGGGTGGGTAACTTTTAGGTCTGAAAAAAAAGTAATTAGAACACATTAACATGAGATCTAGTTTCGAAGATCTCATTGTGAGTAGCCTAACAATGAAAACGGATTGTAAATCGGATAAATAGTTTGGCCTATAAATCTTTTTAAATATTTGGTTTTTGCATTAAATGCTGATGATGTCAGTAATTTCGATGATACTTGCATGCGCCTCTAATTAGCATCTAAATTAGGTATTTCTCACCCGCATGCACAGTATGCAACGCTCGCTGATTTTTTTTTGCTAACGGGCGCTTGTTGTGTAGCAACGTCATTTATAAAATGTTTTATGATATGAAATTAAAATGTCCATATTTCTAATTATAGTTTCGTATGAGAGATCATAGATACTGGTGTGTAGAACCAACATGTTAAAAGTATATAGCAAAGCTATAAGGACTCTCCATTTGATTTTATAAAGTTACTTTGGCCAGAGTACATAGGTAGCTTGCTAGTTGTTACTATAGTCTCCGCTGACAACATTTTTATATATATAATTTACTGCAGCTATATTTAATACAAATTGGTTTATGTACATTGTTAGCTAGAGTAGTTGGCCTCAACGAAAAATGGTTTAATACTACTAGCAGGGTACTCAAGTATTGAAATGGTCTAGGACTTATATAAGGTCTTCTTCCGGATGCAGCTCAATTCTCCACCATCATGAGCATTGAAATGGTATAGATCTTTATATAAGGACTTATTTTGGATGCAGCTCAAGTATTTACATCTCAAGGAGTAGGCGAGAAATACTAGGAAACGATTTAAGAGTTAGATTGTTAGAATGCGGTCACGATGTCATGAGAATAGGAGGCAAATGGGAAAAGCACCTCATGCTAAGTCGGGTGTATATAAGATTTTGTCATGAAGTTAGTACATATTATTTTAATTCCTCCGTGAACAATAGCCTTTGTAGTACAGTAGTTTGGATTACACTAGAAGTTGGCATCCACTAGAATTTGACGGAGATGCAAATCTTATGTCTTTGACATCAGATTGGTCATACTCCTTCTACGTGTTAAGCATCTTCAAAACAGAGCATGAATTAGCATCTCGCTCCATAAATTCTCGCATCAACGAGTCATAGAAGTGTATCATGACTCAACGCTTGTAAGATCGCTGCAAAGAGAAACAACATCGTGCGAGTCCTTACTGCTACCTCTGTCTCAAAATGTAGTATTTGATAGCGTATTTTAGTCTCCTATTAAAACGTCTTATATTTCTAGATAGAGAAAGTAGAGCTGAAAGATGAACAATCGAGGAAGGATAGGGGCAAGGGCAGATCATGGAAATCATATGTGATCACCGTGCTAGGCTGTGCTAGGCTGTTCGGGGAGTTGTTAGCATAAAACCGCTATATTTGAGGCTAAATTTCAAAAAACCACGACTTTACGTTTCAATTTCAAAAAACCACGACATTTTTCTTAATTGCTCGCAATGTGTACAGATTTTGGATAATCCTGAATTGACACGAAAACTGACAGGTGGACCCACCTGTCAGCGCTAAGGTATCCTGGTTTGCTGAGGTGGACTGGGACCCACTTGTCAGGTCAAATAAAAAATCTAAAACATTAAAAAGAAAAGAAAAAAATCCACCACTCGTCCCTGCGGTGACCCAGCATACCACTGCATGTTGTAGTATGCAAGTCGTTGATATAACACTTGCGGAACAAGCCTCCACAAATATTACATCCCTCAGAATGGTACAGCAGAAACATTGCGGGCTCAAATACAAACTGAACTTCAAATTATTACAAACCAAAGCGTTATGATAACGAAATGCTCCCCATAAGAGAACACCTCAAGTGCTTAGTGTTTACATCAACTAGAAAGCTTCAAATAATTAAACATGTGAAGAACTCAACAACTTATTCCTATTCTACAGATGCTCGGTTTCTCGACTACGATACTATTCTACTAGTTAGTATTTCTTCACTCTGAGTCCTCGTTGGAAGACGCTCCATAGCGTATGAAGTAATCCACACCTTCGACTCCACGAGAAAGATCTAGCTCCTCGTAGAAGATGTCCTGCTAGCCTCCGATGGCGTTCAGAGTTACCTCATCAAGCTCTTCACAGTCTAGCAAGGGTTTAAGAGATTGGGATAAGTAACGAGCGTTACCCAGCAAGTTTCTTTAGAAAGAAGTTGTGTGATATGCACTATCTACAGCCATGGACCCAAAAGAGTCATAGGCCAATGCAAGGTTTTATCAAAGGTTTCTTGAAAGATTACTTTTACTTTAGAAAACTATACCCAATAGCCAACACAGGGTATTAGTGCCTTGAGAGTACCTTTCCTGCCGCGTTCGCAGCTCCTTCCCGGAACAAGGGGTAACATATCACATCTTTTTATACTCTGCAGAGGTGTGTCCTTCCAAAAGAGATCAAAGCCTTGCTGCACAACCGGGCGTACATTCCCGTCCACACTTCCATGGTGTGGGGCCCAGTCATTGATCCAAGCCATTCACTGCCTTCTCCGCATAACGCATGCCCACCCAATTCACGCAAGCAGGTTGTGCCCCTGATATTCACCCCCAACGATGAAGTACCTAGGCGTCCCTTGCGGACCATCATAGACACTAGTGGCCGTGGGCACTAAGGGGTCCCACCCATGTGCACGTATTCTCGCAAGACATACGGCGAACGGTAGCTGAGTGTTCGTTGACATGCGAACGAGAGAAGATACAGATGACTTTCCCGTCTCATTCTAAGTCTCCTGGACGATACGGTTTTTACGGCACAAGAATAACTGTGGCATTGGTAGTTAGTCCTAGGTTTACTTTCCCGTGCAAGTGGAACCTCCACCACAACAATCTTACCGTGGTTCCACCTGCCAGCCATCCTAGGTTATCACCACTGGTCGATAACCACTAGTCATATTACTTATGAAAATAGGTTTTCCATCCCTTTTGAAATGTTAGAGTTTGAAGTCAACACTTTGCAAGAAGTTTCAAAACCAGTGCAATCAAGAGATATGAGCAAGATAAACTTGCCTTGTGACTGAAAGGTAATGGAGTCGGATACTTGGCGATGCCCCTGATCTCCTTGTTCTACAAAAATCCAATCATTGTCTGGTAAGGACAATGTTTAAAGAAGCAAATGGATGCTATGTGCAATGATATGCAATGCATGGTGATTCTTTGTCTTTGTTTTCTTATTTGTGTGTTTTACCCAAGACTTGGTATGGTTAAAGTGTTTTAACACAACATAAAGTTCTATTGGTGTGTTTTACCCTAAATAGGTATTAAAACAATTAATCAAGGTTTGAAATCAATTTTGAAGTTATAAAACTTCTGTTGGAGTTATTTGAAAAGAAAAGGATTGGTTTAATAAAGAAAAGACTTAATTTTTATTTTTATTAGTAAAAATTAGGATTTTTGAAAAATAGAAATTAAAAGATTTCAAAGTTTGAATTGAGAAGTGATAAGAAATATGCTTTTAATCAAATATTCAATTTGTTAAAGAAAAGAAAATTATTTTATAGAGTTAAATCAAACAGTGTTATTTTAGTTTTGGATTTGAATTAATTCAAAAGAAAACAGAATTTAGAATTTGAAATTTGTATTTGATTTGAAAATGGGCTTTGGCCCATTAAGCCCAACCAGCCCACCTGGCTTGGTTGAACTAACCCGGCTCGGGTCTGGGTCGGTCAAACTGACCCAGCCCAGCCCTCTCTCTCTCCCTCTCTTCCTCGCGAGCTCTGGCGAACCCTAAATCGCCGCCGCCATCGCCCGACTATTCCGGCCAACTCCGGTGGCCTTCACCGCCGACGCTTGGGGCAAAATAGTCGCCCCAACTCCCTCTACCTCCTCCTCCAGTTGGAATCGGCAGACGCTTCTTCTCCGAGGAGATCTGTGGGTGGTTTCCCCTCGGTTTCTGCCATTGCCGATCGCCTCCTACTCGATGCCTCGCCGAACCTTCTCCTGGTGCTTGCTGTGCGACCTCTGGTGGTTGTGAAGTGTGTGTGCACGCCGGTGATGCGGTGCTCCTGGTGTGCCGTGGTGAAGACTACCCTGGGCAGCCTCTGGCCGGCCGCGCAGGCACTGCCCTGCCATGCCATCCAGATGAGCACCCAGGCGATGGTGAGCGTGTCTTCCTCCTCTCTACCCTTCTCCTTCTTCTCCGGCCATGGCCTCTGGCCATCTGGTCAAGGCCAGTGAGCCAAGCTCGTAGACTTTGTTCTGTGATGCTGTTAGCTGATGCTAGCTTGTTTTAGTGGTTTCTATTCAGTGATATAATGCTTGATCAGTGATGATCTTGCTGTGTCCATTACTCTGTCAGTGTATTTCTCTGACAAAAATGTGGCTCTGAAGCTTGCCCTGTTGCAAGTTTTCAGTTAGCATCTATAACTTGGTGTGCTAGGTTTCCCCTCCTGTGATTCATGATATCAAAATGTTGCTGGTGTCTAACTGAACTTCTAGATTCAGTTAACTTCTATGCCTAGTCATGTGATGGATACACTGCTGTTATTGCTTCTGTCACTGGTTTATCCATGACAACTATGTGATGATGAATCTTGCAAGGTTGCAGAGATTCAGTGGTGAATTTGCTTAAGCAAAATATGATTCCTAGATTTATATTACTAGGAAGATGATTTTATTGATGTTTACTGACCTGGCTGTCAGTTAAGGTGCTAGTTGTGTTGAGGTGCATGACCTTCTGGTCTTGTGCCCAGCAATAGTTCTCTGTGATCTGTTAATGGTGAAACTTGCCCATTTTGTACAAGCCTATGATGCTGGTCTGAGGCTAGGTTAGGTAGTGAGGTGCTCTGCATGCTTCTGTGCCCACTGCTTGATTGTGTAATAGTGCTAGCAAGACTTGTGTGTTTGAGGTGCATGTCCATCAGGACATGTGCCCAGCACAAATCTACTATGTGAAGCTGTGGTTTCTATGATCTGCCTATGAAGCAAAGCTGAGGCCTTTTCCTATGAATATGTGTATTTGGCTTTGCACAATTTACTTCCAATGATGTATTGAGCAAAGCATCCCTTTGCTAATTTGAGGAAAAACTACCATGACCCCAACCATACATGCAGTTGATTGTTTAACAAACAACTGCTGGTATTCAGTGCAGAATACCAACCTGTGATGGATAACTTTGATTTTGTGGTCTTGTGGCTGGTCTGCTGCTTCTATTTGGTGAGTTGTGTCTTGCTCCTGGCTTGCCCTTCTCCTCCTGGTTCAGCTGCTGGTGGCTTGCCCTTCTCCTCCTAGATGACTTCTTGTCCTGCACCTCCTGGAACTGTTGCGGTTTGCTTGACCTTCTCCTCCTGGGATGGTCTTGAGCTTCAGTTACTCCATGGTTTTGCTGGGTGTGATTCTAATGGAGTTATGGTGCTGTGGAAGAACTTGTGATGTTCTTGTGATGGTCCAGTGCTGGTATTGTGCTGCTCGGTTGTGAGCTTCTTGCTCAGGCCGAGCCTATCTTCACCAGCTGCTGGCTCAGCTGAGTTGTTGTGGTGCTGCCAGCAGCTCCTTCTCAGTTCAGTGACTGAGCTACTTGTGTGCTGCTTCCTCACTCAGTTCGATCTCATCCTCAGCTGGCTGTGCTATGAAACTGCTATGCACCCAAGTGCTTTGTACCCCCAGTAATTAAAAGAACAGATACTTCACTTGGTCATAAAAACTCAATGATGCAAATGGCAAAATATTTGCCAAAGTCTGAGAGTAATGTTATTCTAACCCTAACTCTATTTTCCTTTGTTTGTTTGTTTAATTTGATTTGCAGGTTGCAGATTAAGAAGACTTGGAAGATGAAGTTTCTCAAGGCTTAGTCTAGGATTAGTTTTCTGTTATTTTACCTTTTTGTAATTCATTTGCTTAAACAAATATCTGTAAAGACATTGTATTGTTATGCTTAAATAATAAAGTGTAATTTCAGTTGATTTCTTATTCTACTTTTAGTTTTGGTTTACAATATTGTAAAGAATATTGTATAAGTGTTTTATATTAATAAAGTAACATTCCAACTTACTTTATTTACTTATTTGAATTCTATTATCCAACTCAAATAATAATTGGGTTATTTCTTTATTAATGATTATTAATTCCAATTTGGGAATGTTCAACAATCAAAATGAACTTCCTAAATCACTTAAACAACAACATCAAGAGATCATAACAAAGCCCATAACATTCTAATAACCCCTAACTCTAAAGGTGATTAGATAGAAGCTTTGCTCTCTCAGGTTTTTGAATTTGCGAAAAAAATACTCAGGTTTTTAGATGCATGAATGCACAAAAGTCCTATTTCTACCCTTCGTTTGATCCTAAATGCTGGGATATTACAGTCTTCCCCCCTTATCCGAACTTCGTCCCAAAGTTAAAACTTTGTGTACCTGAAGAGTTCTGGATAAGCTTGTCTCAAATCCTCTTCTTTTTCCCAAGTTGCTTCACGTTCAGAATGATGTTTCCATTGCACTTTACAAACCTTTATTGCACGATTCCGAAGCATCTTCCAGTTCTCTTCTAAGATCTTTATTGGCTTCTCCTCATAAGTCAAGTCTGCTTGAAGATCTAGGTCATCATGAGTAATAGAGTCTTCGGGTGCTTTCAGACACTTCCAAAGTTGAGAAACATGGAAAACATTGTGAACTTGCTTCTATTTTGCTGGAAGCTCCAATTCAAAAGCAACACTGCGATTCTGACTCAAAATCTTGAATGGTCCAATATATCTCAGGCTTAACTTTCCTTTAATACCGAACCTCTTGATTCCTTTCATAGGACTAACCTTCAAATAAACCATATCCCCTATTTTGGGCTCCCATGTCCGCCTCTTTTGATCTGCATAACTCTTTTGTCGACTCTGGGCTATCTTCAAATGGTCACGGATGATATCAATGATACCTTGCTTCTCCTTGATGAAATCAGTTTCAAATTCCTGGTTGCCTCCTGGCTCAAACCAACATATTGGAGATCTGCACTTGCGTCCATAGAGTACTTCAAATGGTGCTGCTTTCAAGCTGCTTTGATAGCTGTTGTTGTAAGAAAACTCTGCTAACGGTAAGTGCTCATCCCACGAACCTCCAAAATCTAGAGCACATGCGCGTAGCATATCCTCCAGGATTTGATTAGTTCTCTCCTTTTGCCCTCCAGTTTGAGGATGATAAGCAGTGCTGAAATCCAACTGTGATCCCAGTGCTGCATGTAGATTTCCCCAGAATGTTGATGTGAAAACAGACCCTCTATCTGAGATGATCTTCTTGGGCACTCCATGCTTGCTAACTGAAAGTACAAGGATGTCGCCTAGAGGGGGGTGAATAGGCGATTTAAAACTTTTACGAGTGGCTTGACAAATGCGGAATAAAACTAGCGTTTAATTTGCCAAGCATACAAAACCTAAACAAACTAGGTTCACCTATGTGCACCAACAACTTATGCTAGACAAGATAAGCAACTATGAGATAGCAAGATATATATAACTTCAAGCACGAAGGCTATCACAAAGTAAATTGCATAAGTAAAGGAGCTCGGATATAGAAATAACCGAGGGACGCGGAGACAATGATGTATCCCGAAGTTCACACCCTTGCGAGTGCTAATCTCCGTTGGAGCGGTGTGGAGGCACAAGGCTCCCCAAACGCCACGGAGGCTCACCGTAATCTCCTCGAGCCCTCCCACCAAGATGGAAGACCCGACCACTATGGGACACTTGAGGGCGGTCACCGAACCCGTACAAGCTTGGGGCAATCTCCACAACTCAATTGGAGGCTCCCAAGAATCGCCACTGAGGCACCACAAAGCTTGGGAATATCTCCACAACTTAATTGGAGGTCCCCAAGTAATTGCCACGGAGGCACCACAAAGCTTGGGAAGATCTCCACAACTTAATTGGAGGTCCCCAAGTAATTGCCACGGAGGCACCACAAAGCTTGGGAAGATCTCCACAACTCAATTGGATGTCCCCAAGTAACCACTAAGCCACTAAGCCGTCTAGGGTTCCAAGAACCCAAGAGTAAAAAGCTCAACGAACTTTCACTACCGAATCTCCGAGGAGAACTCAAACCGATGCACCAAATGCAATGGCAAGAACACACGAAGTGCTCAAATCCTTCTCTCCCAAATCCCACCAAAGCAACAAATGCTATGGAGGGATATGAGAGGAAGAACAAGGGAGGAAATCCACAAAGAAATCCAAGATCTAGATCCAATAGGTTCCCCTCACAAAGAGGAGAAAGTGATTTGTGGAAATGTAGATCTAGATCTCCTCTCTCTTTTCCCTCAAAAAGATGCAAGAATTATGGGAGGGATGGGGAGGAAGGGCAAGCTCTTCAAGGTCAACAATGGAGGAGAGAGAAATGGAAGAGCCAACCTCCAAATGAGGAAGAAGGGGCTTTATATAGCCCCCGCACGAAATCTGACCGTTACAGGATTTTTAACCCGGAAATTCCGGTCTCGGGGGCGGAATTTCCGGCCCGGGGGCGGAATTTCCGCCCCCCTTATAAAATTTTTGGCCCAAATTTCCGCCCCCCCTACTGCAGGTTGCACCACAAAAGACTTAGCAGAATTTCGCAGGGCCGGAAATTATGGAATTTCCGCCCCCCGGAAATTCCGGTCTCGGGGGCGGAATTTCCGGCCCTGGGGAAAACATCAGTACGAAAACGGCTGTAACTTTTGCATCCGGACTCCGTTTTCGATGATCTTGGGCTCGTTGGAATCACCACAATAAGATCTACAACTATATTCATAGAAACATCATAGTCCAACAAAGGAGGATGAAGCCAAATGATAAAAGGTTTGACTTAGCTATAAAGAAGAACCGGTAAAACCTCCAAACACCAAAAACGCAATAAGAGTTCCATATGAAATCCGTTTTTGATGACCTAGAGCTTGTCATGTAAATAACCACAAGCTCTAGAACCTCACATGGTTAAAGCCAAATAAGAACCAAGAAAGATAATGCCAAGTATGCAAAGGTTTGAGCTCTCTCCGAACGATACAATTAAGTTACTCACTCGAGAGCCCCTCTTGATAGTACGGCTACCAATCCTATAATCCGGTCTCCAAACTAACACACGAGACCGGTAGAAGAGAAAACCTATCAAGAACAAACCTTTGCCTTGCAATCCACTTGAGTTAGATGATGACGGTCTTGACACCCTCAAGTTGGACTACCTTTCTTGATTGCGCTTGCTCGGCCTATCTTGAACTTGCGCTTCGACTTGATCAACATTGCACTTCATCTTCTTCCTTCTTAAGAATGATGTCTTGAGAATGCACATAAGAGTTCACTCCATCATCTTATTCCTCAAGACACAATCTATATAGGCTCAACTCCCTTGATCATCACATAGACTTCTTTATTTGCAACTTCTTACAACCTTGAAACCAACAAATGGCTCAAGCGTTGTCTACGGACAAGTCCTACAAATAAAACTCGATGCAAACATTAGTCCATAGGGATTGTCATTAATTACCAAAACCACACATGGGGGCAAATGCTCTTTCAATCTCCCCCATTTTGGTAATTGATGACAATCTCTTTTAGAGGGTTTATATAATAAATTTAAAGGACTAAGATAATTACACTAACATCAAATACAACAAAAGTATGTGATGTTAGTAGAACCATCACATATAGAGCAAACTCCCCCACAACCTATGCACGTGTGAATGAACTTGAATTTCATTGCATATATTGCTAACCAATATTGTTGGTGGAGTTTCCACTATATATACTCAACCATGCAAAGCATGCAAGGCAAATGCTTAAGAACAAAACAAAAGCATGAAACCCAATTCCCTTCAAACCCTCGAAACTTCTCCCCCATTGGCATCCATTGCCAAAATGGGCGAAAAGGCTTAGAAGGCCAATATAGTGAGAGTTCCTCCTCAAGGTGTGCATGGCACAAAAAGGTGAAAACACATGCACAAATTCAAGGACAAAATTTGGAGGAAATCAAACTATATTGAGGATCAAAAATTGCAAACAAAATAGGATGACATGATGGTTAAACTTCCAACAAATGAAGATAGCAATCAAAAGATCCAAATAGCGAGTCAAATAAAGATATTATGAGAAGACCAAAACAATGCTCTAAATAATATGAAGAAGCTCCCCAAGGTTTGTGCACAACATATTCCATATGAATTGAAGTATAAGGTGCATAAACATGGAATCATCACTCCCTCGATATTATTCAAAACAAAATGATACCAAGTGACATCAAAATACTATAATAATCGCAAAATGGTGCTTTAAATAAAATGAAGAAGCTCCCCAAGGTACGTGCACAAGATAGACTTTTTGTATTTCAAAACAATTTGCACAACATGGAATCCTCACTCCCTCACTATCATTTAAAAGCAACCATTAGCAAGAGATCATAGAAAGGACAATATTCTTAACACTTGTATCAAAGAAATGGTTGAGCAACAAGTAAGGAACCGACATATTAAATGGCTCAACCAAAGGAATGTGTGATAGGAATGAAAGCATATTATAAGACTAGTACAAGGATGCACAAAGAGCATCCACATAGTCCTCAATGAATGATATTGCTTAGCATTCCATCCCAACACACAAGAAAGAAAAAAAGATATCAATTAAGGAGATATCATCTCTCATGTGTATAAGTTTCTAAGTAGACAACATCACAAAGATAATTATCACAAAGAAACATATACACATAAAATAGATACAAAGAATAGAACATGATATCTAAAGAAGTTCATGCAATATACCAATGAGATTTTGCTTTTAAAGCATGGCCAAAGGCTCAATTTATCTTATTGCATATTGAAGAACTTCAACCACAAACATGTCAAAGACATCACAAATATCAACAAGGGAAAGAAGATAGTTGGGATGTTTTGAGAAAAGCAACAAGTATCACGAATAAGTATACCAAAAGAAAGAACTAAATTTGCACTTTCATCAATATTGCACATGTGAGGAACTTGAGGAAATGATATGCAATAAAATTGCTAGATAGACATATTTGGGAAGGGTTTCCCAAAAAATGCACTCATCTCAAATTACTCACATTTACAATAAAGAGGTTTCATTAATATCATTGCAAATAAAGATTTTCATGCCATGAAATGACCCACACAAGGTTAGATGCTAGAAAAGTATGCATGAATAAGATACTTGTTACCGAGATATCATTGGAAGGATGTAGTAGATAGGAGTTCTTCAATAATCCTAGCTTGCCACAAATTATCAACTAGTCACCGCTTCATCCTTATTATTGAGACAAGCACCAATATATCTCCCATGTACCTAAAACATATTCAAGTACAATATGGTCCCCAAACTCATTGGGTCCGAAGTAGTTAGAGACACTACAATATATAGGACAAGCTCCACATAAATATGTGCATATAGATATGAACTTGAATTTCATGCACATCTTAGCCGATTTAGGATTTATTGGAGTTTACCCTATATATTGGATCAAAGAAAGCAAAGCATGCCATAATATATGTAGAAGTAAATATGCATGCTAAAAACTTTCAAGAGCCAAAGGGAGATACAATTTGGACGAAACACCAAGAATACCAAAGAGTCACACGAAGGTGTGAAAACCCAAAAGTTGTCCAAATTATATCAAAGAATCAATTCAACGAAGATTGACTCCAAAGTCCATCAAGTGAACAAAGCAAACGCAAATGAGCATAAAGGATCACTAAAACACACATGCCCAATGACTTATCTCATTTTAAGAATATAAAGCAAAATCAAGAAAAGAGATAGCCATTCTCCCAAAAAGAGCAAGGTTCCAACAAACAAACCAAACTCTCCACTCTTTTACGATGGCACACTAAGTACCAAAAACAAAAAGATTTGTCTTCCAACAATAACGAATACCAATTGAAATAAGCCGAAGAGTATGTTATAGAAAATATAGGAGAGCTCCCCCAAGATTAGTGCATTATTTATGATTTTGCATTTGAATACAAAATGCACACAAATGGGATCATTATCTCTGCCTACATTGAAAATAACACAAAACAAGTTCATCAAAATAAAATGGACTCACAAGAGTCAAGGAAGACAATGGAAAATAAAACAAATACATTTCTTGGCAAGAGATAAGGTAATTAAAAGCAATAGCCAATGTAAAGATGATCAATATATATACCACATGATAATGTACCAATTGTCCAAGGACAAGAGGTATTTGGAGTTATTAATTTCCCGGTGGTATTTTACACATAAATCCAAGATCATCTTCACAACAAAGAAGCATATGACAAGGATAAGAATTAAACACCATGCTAAAGAACATATTCTTGATAGACTCAAATAGTTAAACAATCATGCAAAGCAATGATTAGGATAACTTGAAGCAAATGGTTTTCCAACTTTGATGTAGAATTCCACATTTTAGGAAAGCCCTACCAAGAATGTATCTCACAAACAAGATCCAAAACAAGAGCAATAAAACAATTTGGAAAAATGAAACTTGTTTGAGCAAACATGTCACATAGAAGAAATATAATTTGCAATATCAACACTATGTGACACAACCTCAAATATACACATTTTATTGGTTTGTAGTATGCACAAAGCATATTACTCCCCCATAATGTGATAAAGCATTTATTTTCACAAGAGGCAAATGAAATCCAATATGAGAAGATTAATGGACATTATAGAATTTGAATTTCTCATGAACATGATATACCACATAGAGACAAGATAAATTCAAATATCGACACTAAGTGGTATTCCTCATGTGCACACATATTTAGGATTGTGAAGTGCCAAAGCATATCACTCCCCCAAAATGTGATAGTCCACTAGTCTCTCAAAAGAGCCAAATAATATAAAAGAAGATGCAATAGGCTCAAACACAAACACACATACATGGTGTGCAAATCCACAAGTACATACTTGATTAATCAAAATAAAACAAGTAGGTAGCACAACATATACCAACACATGCAAAAGGGGCAAGTAACTTTCAATGTAGATAAGTTGAGTACATGTTACCGCAAAGAGGAACATTAGATATATGATATAAACAAGATAATCCAATTGACTTGACTTGAGACAATATATTGATGAAGATCCCTTAATTCTTCATGATATAGCCAAGTCTCTAATGCCCTCCATCAAACACCTATTGATCAAGTTTTGGTGTGATGGTCCCCAACCAAGTTGGGTCCTAAGAGGTTAGTCACAATAGGCTTGGCAACCCAAATGGTTCTTTTCTTGACACCACTTTGAGTACCAATATATTTGGCAAACACATTGCCAACCTTATCCTTGCAAAGAGAATAAGCATCATCAATTATGATAGGGTTGGATGAGTTACCCATAGTGCATGAAGAAGAAAGGTGACCCTTCTCACGGCATATGTAGCAAGTTCTTTTCTTCACCTTCTTCTCACTTGATTTCTCCGCAATGGGAGCATTAGCTTGATTCTTCTTGGGAAGTGACTTTTCTTCAACACGAGGTTGAGCATGGCCTTGAACTTGAGGCCGCTTCCCTTGTTGCTTCTCAACTAGTGCCTTCTTCTTCAAAGGGCAACATCTAACATGGTGCCCTTCAATTTTGCACTTGAAGCAAACAATCTTGGCCGGATCTTTGACTTGTCCTTGGCCCTTCTTATTCTTCTTAACCTTGGACTTCTTCTTGTTGTTGGAGATAAACCCAAGTCCACTCTTGTCATTGGGGGATTTTTGCACACTCAACATATTGTCGAGTTTGGATTTCCCTTCATGACTCTTTACCAAGTCTTTCTTCAATGAAGTGACTTGGGCCTTGAGCTCGTTGATTTCCTCTACATGGTTAGTAACAACACAAGTACTAGAGGAAGTAGAAGCTTCATTGTTAGAGCAATAAGGCAAGGAAAGTAATTCATCACAAGATGTAGTAATATTATGAGTGGATGAATTACTAGGACTAGCACAAGGCAATATGGCATTTTGAGAAGTAGTGCAAAAGTCCATATGAGGCTCACTAGATGTTACCTTTGACATAATAGCCTCATGAGCTAATTTTAGCCTATCATGGGAAGCTAGAAGATCCTCATGGGAGCTAGAGAGCTTTCCATGTTTTTCTTCCAATTTCTCATAATTGCTAGTTAGCAAATCAAGTTGAGCCCTTAGCTCAACATTCTCCTTCAAGATGGATGCTTCACAAGAAGTAGAGTTAGTAGCACAAGCATCGTCACTAATGGAAAGCGGAGAAGGCAATTTAGTAAGCTCATTTGAATTTGAAGCTTTAAGTTGCTCATGCGAATCGGTGAGAATGATGGGCTCACACGAAATGACCCTAGAGTCATTTTTAAGAAGCACAACATTCTCAAGGAGTTTAGCATAAGTAACTACAAGCTCTTCATATTTAGTTTCAAAATCATTTGCCACCACAAGAGTCCTATCATAGGATTTCTTTATTTTAGATAACTCTAAAGTAAAGGTCTCCTCAAGAGAATCCTTGGTGGTTTGTTCTTCTTCTAGAGCTTCTTTTAGATCCACGATCTCATCCGCATAATCACGGGCATGACCTTGCATTTTAAAGATGGTATTCTCATGCTCCTCAATTATTTTATTGCTCTCGGTGGCAATTGCCAAAATCTTATAGAAGTAAGAGCAAGCAATTTTATTCTTACGAATAGCATGAAAAAACATTTCACTCTTCTCAATTAGGGAGGCAAGGTCATCATCCTCTTCTTCATTATCCTCATCATCATCACTAGATATATTGGGTTCCAAAGTAGGAGTTACCTTTGAAGACCTAGCCATAAGGCACATGTGGGAACCAAGAGATGATGAAGAAGAATCACTTGAAGCTCTAATTAGAATCTTGTCTTGGCCCATGGAATATTTGTTGTCCTCTATATTGTTAGACACACAACAACTAGAGGAAGTAGATATATTTGTATCATGGAAACAAGACAAATCAAGCATATCATCATGAGATTTATTCATGCAACTTGCACATGATATGCAAGGACTATCAACACAAGCATGTAAAGCATTTATGGGGCTAGATGTGTTTAAGTCCAAAGATGAGGCATTGCAATGAGATAGAGATGAATGGTCATCACAAGTAAGCTTACTATCAACATTGCAATATTCATCACCACTCACCATATCGTTACCTTGTGTCTTGCCACACATTGGTGAGGTGGATGTGAGTTCATCACGGCCGGAAGTGGAGGGAATACAATCATCCTCAATAGTGTTGGACACATCATATTTTTCTTGAATCTTTGTCCAAAACTCATGAGCATTACGGAAAGGCATGATTGCAAGAATAACTGCATTGCTCACAAAATCAACAAGCACATTAGAAGCTCGAGAATTAAGATAAGAGTTTCTCTTCTCCTCTAAAGATAGACTTTGGGAATCCTTAGGCGGAGAGAAACCCATATCTAAAATTCTCTCTATATTTGGGTCCATATCTCGAAAGTGGATAAGCATGCAAGTTTTCCATATATCATAATTAGTGCCATCAAATATAAAAGTGTGATTGTGCACTAATCCCCTAGCCGACATCTTTGCTCTCAAGGCGGTGAAGCCTAAAAATGAGAGACCCGCTCTGATACCAAATGAAAAGTACAAGGATGTCGCCTAG